>CAMZMU010000035.1:48505096-49105096 GCA_947311845.1 Poa pratensis
CCCCTTGGAGTCATCCTAATATCTCTCCAGTTGCGGTCAATAGAGTGTAGCCTATCGATACCCATACGCACCCTTTTGTTTGGTTTGAAAATGTCACTGTGTTGTCTGTAACCACTAGCTACCTCTAGCTCGATAGCAACTTGATTAGAAAACGAGATGGTGCCTACCATCGGTGAAGTAGCTTCAAAATTCGTCAAAGGAACAGGAGAAGCCCACAACTGCAAGCATGCATGGCGCCAAAAGAATATGCACGTATGCATGGGATGTGTAACGGCCGGATCGCTGCTAATCTCGTGCTGTCTCTCACCAACTGCAACCGTGATGAAAATTGCAAACGATCGATCAGCATATAATTTCCTTCAGGGACACGAGAATCCGGCCACGTACACGCTTACGCTAACGGTGACACACCAGCCATGCATGCAGAGTGCATCTACAGTTGTCAGATACACTGCAGCGTAGCTAGCTACGATTCCGTTGGAGGCTTGGAGCTATAGCCTTGCCTGCCCCACGCTCGAAGCGACCCGCCGGCCGGCCGGTACGACGCGTCGGGCTCCGGCCACGGCGCGGGCGTACGCACGGCCGCACGACCAAGACAGGCCACCAAAACCGCCGTGTGGTTGCCGGCGGGCCGCGCTTTCTCTGGTTCACGCAAGCTAGCTCTCCCTCTCATCTCATCTCCTCCCACCCGTCCGGCGCACTCTCCATATGTACAGTGTTACTCCACAAGGTACATATGTACAGTTTTGCACTCGCCACGGCACTATCACCCGGCCGGTAGTACTGTAGTTGCGCACAAATATTGAACAAATACGATGATTCGTTCACTAATCCAGTAGTACCGCGTACTATACTGTAGATCGATCAACTTTAATTGACGTGCAACTTTAATCCGGACAAGAAGACAATCCGATTAACCGACACGTACGTAGTAGGTAGGGTGCAAATACTGCAAATTAAGCAAGATGCATGTAACTCGTGCAGCCAAAGTGAAGTTCAGGATTGAGTTTCGTCCATGCATGCATGTTCAGAATTTTCTCCCCTGGTCTTGGTTGCAACGCTTACATCAACACAAGCTAGCTAACCTGTGGAGAATTAATCGACCACGACAAGGTACGTATAATTTAAAAGTTCCACGACAAGGTAGAATTTAAGCTGTACCCTCTAGGCCAGAAGCCCAGAACTCACTTAGCCATATATAGCATGTGAAAATCATTTAATTAAAGCAATTGAACACGTTTGTGAACAATACTGTTGTCGACGCTGGTGATTTTCTCACCCCCGGAATGATTGTGCCGTGCAGTATTTTCTTGACCTGCAGGCACTAGGTACCTTTTCCATAGATTTTCTCCCTGCAATCTCGACGAGCGCAGCGTTCTAACGAGATGGCCATCATGCCATTATGCCAACGACGAATTCACCATCACCTTTGGCCCTTTCACCGACACTTGCGTACGTGTGAAAACTGGGAAGAACCCCGTTGGAGAATTCCACAAAGAGAGAATCCTCTGGATTTCGCCCGTACACAGGTTTTCTCTTCTGTCGTTCAGCTAATGAAGATACGGACCGCGATCGAACATGAGACACCGTTGTCACTGCCTCCACGAAGCAAACACGAAAACGATCTACCGAGACCTCAGTTCAGTGATGATGCCATGGAGGCTGCAGCAGTGATGAGTGCGTTCAAGCCCCTAGCTTGACAGTGCAACCCCACCACCAGTCACCGGACGGCCGCTCTCGCCGGAATCGACGCGCACGCCGGACACTGATAGAAAGACATGGTATTTCTTACTGTACCACATCTTCTACGCTTCGGTCCGAGGAATGGAGGAGTTCATATCTGTAATTGGACGCACAGATACGGACCTGATGGATGGAACGTGAAGGTCCGCAGAAGAAGCCAGGCCGTTGATGAGCGGTGACCACCTCGGCTCAAAAATCACGAGGCGGCCGGCGATGGTGTTGGACAAGCAATCGAATTATGCACGATGACGCGATTGCACCCGTACCTGTTGAGATTCGCATGTCCCCCATCCGCATTATTGTCTTACGGCCGTTGCGATTTAATTAGCGCTGTCGTGTTAAGTCGCTCTTGATTAACAGTGGAGCCCGGGGGAGAAAACAAGAGCTTCTTTTTCTTGTGACAGAAATCACGTCTTCAACAAGGACAAACCGGATGTGTCTTCAGCTTCAATCCAATTACGCGGACACACACTCACACACCGCGCCATGCCTTGCTTCGAACCTACATGATCGCTGCCTCACCTCACTCCCTCGCTCTGTCGCCGATCGAGTGAGCTTGCGGTTCTTCCCACGCACGCTTCCCCCCATACATACCCGGCCGGGCCATATATAGCCGCCAGGCAACGATCGGGAGGAAGAAACCAACCGTCGCTCGCTCGATCGCCATTCCATCCGTCCATCAATCGATATACGCCTACCTAGCTAGTCGTCGGAGTAAACCTACCTGCCATGCATAGAAAGAATCAACCAATGGGGCGGCTGTCGAGCGGCGGCGCGCAGCCGGCGAAGCTCCGCAAGGGGCTGTGGTCGCCAGAGGAGGACGAGAAGCTGTACAACCACATCATCCGGCGCGGAGTGGGCTGCTGGAGCTCCGTACCGAAGCTGGCCGGGCTAAACAGGTGCGGGAAGAGCTGCCGCCTGCGGTGGCTCAACTACCTCCGCCCGGACGTCAGGCGCGGCAGCTTCTCCCAGCAGGAGGAGGACGCTATCGTGGGCCTCCACGAGATCCTCGGCAACCGGTGGTCGCAGATCGCGTCGCACTTGCCCGGGAGGACGGACAACGAGATCAAGAACTTCTGGAACAGCTGCGTCAAGAAGAAGCTCCGGCTGCAGGGCATCGACCCCGCCACGCACAAGCCAATCGCTGACGGCACGGCAGAGACGGCGGCATTGCCGAACACCAAAGAGGAAGACGATCAGAAGCCGCTTGTTGCCGCGCACGGCGCAGTCGCGAAGCTTTCGGCGGTGTTCGACCCGTTCCCGGCGTACGGCGGCAATTTCGGAGCCAACGTCGCTGCGGCGAACGAGGCAGCATCGTACGGGCACTTCGTCGTCGGTGGCAAGCAGGAGGGCCACGCCGGGTTCGGCGCCGCCGACTACAGCAGCGTCCTGGACGTGTCGGAGAACCTGGGCTACGGAGAGAGCTCCAGTTCGAGCAGCAACTGGAACGAGGTGGGCAGCGTGCTCGACGCAGGCGATTTGCTGCACTGGGCCGCGAAGGCGGAGCCGGCCTTCGCGGACATGGAGCGGCAGCACGGTGTGTACGGGGAACAACAAGACGACGCGTTGCTGGAACACAAGTTCTCGCTGCCCAGCTGCCAAGAACAGAGCTTCCTCGCGAGTTTCGATTTCAACTTGGAATACTTCTGAACTTTTTCTCCCTTCATTTTTCCATCTTGATATTTTCACATGCTGTATATTTTTACATGGTACAACTGTCAACGGTACAGAATAATTGTCAAATGTTACATGAGAGTTTTTTATTTCCAAAACAGAGGCAACAACTTATCTTGTCTCACTAGTTAAGAATTTGGGTGCTTCTTTTAATGCCATGATCCTTTTCGTCAAAAAATGTACTCCCTCCGTCCCAAAATAAGTGTCTCAAGTTTGTCAAAAAAATGGATGTATATAGACATGTTTCATGTATAGATACATCCACTTTTGTCCAAATTTGAGACACTTATTTTTGAACGGAGGGAGTATGAAGAAAGTTTATAGAAGAAACTTCTCACGTGGAAAAAAAAAACTTGACCACCCTAGCCTATTCTCACCGCAAAATACTACTCAAATGCTTGGAGGTGTATATTCTTGCGTTAATCTCTTTCAATATATCCCATGAGACTAACATAGAGCGAGGCCATGGCCCGACGATGCCCCATCCCCAGTGGAAAAGGTTTGCCACCACTCACAGACTGAGGGGAAGAGTTGTCCAATGGCGGTTGTGATCTCCGGAACAACCATACAATTTTTTATGCTTTCTCGGGTATCAATCGAGTATCTACACTTGTAGAAGATATGGGCAACGGTCTTTGGCTCGCGCTTTCAAAGTTCACATAGATCAAAATTCAAGCATCCTCTCATTGCAAGGCACACTAGATTTTGGAGAATAAACCAAGTAAAGAACTTGCACTTGACTTGGACGAGTAATCTCTCGTGAAGCCGTAAGCTTCCAAATATGTCAACCCCATGGACGAGGGCAAAGTCTCGAAGATGGGTACAAAGCGTCATGACTTCCGTGAGGCGTTGAACGAACCGAGATACCATGGCTTAAGTCAACGGAGTACGGGAAATCCAATTATGTTCCTCAATCATATCATGAGCAACATTTTTTGTCTTTGAGATGGAAAAATAAGTGGCGTATATAGCACGTGGTACATGGTCTGTCACTGTTATACAGTTGATCTATACATGCACCACACCACCACACACCAATTTTTCATACATCACGTCCCTACATTGCTTCCGTCGAGGGAAATAAGAGGGCCCAGGGACGAAGAGCTTCTTTTTCCTTATGGAGCTTCCAGAAAGAGAGAGAGGTACATTGATGTAAGACTGATGAAAAGTGTATGCAAATGTTACGCTCACGAGCACGACTCGGCGCGACGTGGCATGTACCTTCAATTCTCCAACGAATACCTCTCGCGCTAGCGACGGACGGACGCCAACGGCAGTGGCTACCAGTTGTGAGGTGCAACCGTAAATTACAAACCCTACTATTAAAGTGTGCACCCGTGGAGAAAACTTGAAAACGAGATGACATGGCCTATCCTTTTCCTGAAAGTGAAACTGTCTCACTGATCTACGTCGTGTGTACGCATGTTCTTTCTAGCAGTGATCAGTGTGAATGCAATGATTTTGTTGTTTTAATTTGCTCCTTTCTTTACATCCAGCTCGCACAAGATCATTGTTGATATGTACAGCTCGTTCCTACACTTTGGCAGTGTCGGTAGTTTAATTTGTCGTTGATCAGCGTCAGCGTGTCGGAGCATCTATCCGTCACAAGCACGTGGGTATTTTCGAGTTCAGATTTTTCAACTTCCACTAATTCCCCTGATTGGCTAATGCAGACACAATCCAGGGCCAGCCAAATAGACGGTTTAGTCAGTTTGCTGTTCCCAGATTCCTCCAGGACAGGACATACACGGCCGGGGCCAAGATTGTTCCTCGAGGATTGCCCATCATCTTATCCGACTTATCTGATCTTTCCGGCCTTGTCCGTGGCACAGAGCGAAAGAAAGAAGGAAATCCAGCAACCAAGGCACAGGGTAAGCGCATGACTTCCAAGCTCACCCTTTTTACGTCACCTGTCGTTCCTTCGTGCAAAGTTCCTGACCTTTTTGTATCCAAGGGGACAAGCGTATCTCCATCCTCAATCCCGTTTGACAAACTCCCGCCGCTGCAAGCTGTGCGCAATAAAAAAAACCTGCCGACGCTTCTTAGCCAGTAATTTGCCGGATGAGCTACAGTGTCTCCAGCTTGTAAGCTCGATGCTTTGGCACTTTTTTGTTTTGTTTTGAACCGTGCTCGAGTCACCCGGTAGATTTCTTGTGATTAACTAGCCTGACAGGGGTCTAGTCACACGAAAGTTCCCATTATTAAGATACTAAAATTTGGAGGGGTCGGCATCAGATTCAGAGAAGGATTCCATGGGAAGCAACTGGCATGTATATGATTTTCATGCACCTGCAAGACCATAATATTACTGATTTTTCTGTCGTGTGTTGGGCTGATGTACTAGATTTTTATCTACGGCGAAAATAGGTTAGATTTTTAAGGTGGTTGCGGCTGCTGTGAGCCTTTTCGATTGAGTAATAATGGCTCCGGGTGATATGTGATGGGATGTTTCGATTTGAGGTGACACCATTTTTTCACACACCATACGTGAAGTTTTTCACTCGACCCTGGACGAGTTCCCCTCCCACCGCTACAGTAAAGGAGGCGATTTTCTTGGATCCTGCCTGGTCGCCACACTCTCGCCGTCGTGGATCAGTGGGATCCCTCTCTCCCCGTCCGCTCCGGCGGCGGGTGAGTGGGGGATCCCCGGATCTCTTCGTGTATATAGAGTAGGGTGAGTGGGTGTCGCCGGCGGCGCTATGGAGGCGGTGGCGCGGGTCGGTGTAGTTTCGTTTTGTGCAGGTGTGCGTCCTCTCCGGCGACGGCGCTCGTGGAGCTCCGTGATGGCGCGCCTGCCGTCTTCGCACCCGCGGATCGGTGGATCCGTGCCGTGCCAAGTTCCCCGGCCAGATCTGCGGTGGCGGCAGATCTGGAGCTCGATCGACATGGTGGTGAAGGTGACGACTTCCAGGATGAGGGCGACGGCGACGACGCAAGGTGGTGGCTCTTTCGAGCCGAGTTCTGTCGACTTCCCGTCCGCCAGGGGACTCCTGCTGATCCAAGGTTTGAGGAGGAGCGGCGGCGGCGCGCCGCGGTACGTCTTCTTCGACGACGGCGTCCTCGACAGCTTGCAGATCTCTGTACTTTCTTCTTTGATCCTTTGCTTGTTCTGTAAGTTCCTGGAGTTGTTTCCGGATCTATCTCGCAAAAAAAAGAGGTGACACCATTTGGACCACCGAGGAATTAATGAACTAATCGCTTGATCAGAATAATTAGAGACATGATATTGCACATATATTATGTGCGTATCAGTATAATGGTTATTGGTTAAGTTCTAAGAACAGGAGCTCGAACCGTTGGATCCCAGTGACTGAATTATTAGTCGGTAAGCTCACTCTCCACTGACTGATTCCCTTTCTAGATTGCATGGTTGTTGAGTAAAACCCAGATGCCAACGTTCACAGGGTTCAATCAGTGTATTCTTCAGTTTGCTGTCCACTTGTCTCCTTTGGCAAACTTTACATCACAGACTTCAATCACTGGAATGCTATCATTACCTACCTTAGTCAACCAGTACAAACCGTCCTAATTAATTTGCTGTGACAAGCAAGAAACTCTATGAATATAACAGTACTGTTATATTATGTGAGCTAGTGTGCCAGCTAAATTAATTAGCACGTTTAGTTGGTTTGCATGGCTTGAAATACTCCCTCCGATCCGAATTATTGGTCGCGGGGTTGTTTTGCAAAAACAACCCGGCTCTTTTTCACCTGAAGGGGAAACGTCCTCCCACTGGTCAAACTCGCGGCGGCCGCTTGAAGACGAAGTGGAGACGAGGACGGCGAGCACGCGACGGCCGCCTCGAAGACGAAGTGGAGACGAGGACGGCGAGCACGCGACGGCCGCCTCGAAGACGAAGTGGAGGCAAGGACGGCGAGCTCGAGGTCAAGGGAAGAAGGCCGCAAATCGAGCGCGGCGGCTCTCTACCGGTGACGAAGAAGACGGCGTCGATCTCGTCACCCCCGCCATCCCAGCTTGGCTCCGTTTGCAGGGAGAGGTACGGGAGGACGCCGCAGCTCGTGGCGGCCATGGATTCGTCCCTCACCGGCCCCATCCCGCCGTCCCCAACACTTCCTTCCCAACCCTGCTCCTGCTGCGACCGCGACAGCTTCTTCATCCTTCAATTGCGCGCGCCCAGCAGCCAATCCTATCGCGTGGCGCCGTCTGCTTCCTCCCCGCGCCGGCCGGCGGTGATGGGCGCCTGGTCGGTGACGGCCCTGCTGCTGCTTCTGGCGGCGCTCGCGGGGGCGGCCTTCGCCGGCGACATCGTCCACCAGGACGACGACGCCCCCAAGATCCCCGGCTGCTCCAACGACTTCATGCTGGTGCGTGCGCGCCCGCCCCCATCCTCCTTCGTTCCCTTTCCTGCTGATGATTATCGCGCGCTGCTGTGGGTGGGCAATAGGCAGAGAGGGAAGTAGGCTACTCCCAAGATCCCCAGCTGCTCCAACGATTAGGCTGCCCGAATTCCCGGTTCCGAGCTGGCGCGCGAGAGCTGATATGAGGAAATCGGCGGCTACGGCGCGACGGCGCATCTGGATCGGGGAGGAGGGTGGGTGGTGCGTGCGCGTGGTGAGAGAGATGGGGCGGGTTGGGTGGGTGCGTGGTCTCGCGGGGTTTTTTTTGTAAAATATATTTAAAACACACCTCCGCCCATTAATTCGGGTCGGAGGGAGTACAATAAGCTAGCTCGATCTCTTTCCGCAAATGTTCTGAACAACTTAATCATGGAGGTTACTCATGCAAGGCAAGTGCACATCACGCTATCTATTCCGACGGCAACTGCGTCCTAGCATGGACGAACCTCTCCCCATAAAATGATCACCATTTTTTAGTTTGAAAGAACATGAGACCGTCCAGTTTAAATTAATAAAACCTGAAACAGACAGTGTTGGCACGTGTTGTTGGGGGAAATCAGCTTACAAGAAACGAACATAAACAAGCAAACAAAAACAAGATATGACGCCCGGAAAATTGCTCTAAAGCTGTGTAAGGCACAATGTTCGCTTCATCGAAGTGAACTGAATGCATGATCTAGTTGCGAAGAAGATGAGCCACTGGAGAAGCCATCTCCACGTCTACTACAAGAAAATATTATTGCCGTCGCGACACCATCCATCTCACTTTGTAGGAGGGACCTCTCTAGCCCTCACCATGTCGCGAAGAATAGCGTACCATCGGAAGTTGGACAAGCTCACCCTAGAAACCGGACAATGATATTTTCGATTTATATATGGTTTGTGTGATATGGTTAGCTTTGGGGTTGCATAGCTTCAAAGAGGAGCCATAATTAGCATAAACAGCCACCATGATGCATACGCTACCTGCTATTGTTTTCTCCTTTGTTTTATGTTTTCCTTTTTGGTTGAGGCAAGTCAAGATCAGGGCTCACGTAAAGTTTCTGGCAGGATCTTTTGGTCCACAAGAGGGACATGCACTACTCGTAAAGAACTAATCAATTAATTGGTCGCTCTACGTGTTGCACAGAAGCTTGATATAATAGTGATCTTGTCACTCTCAAGTAACAATTAATTAGCCGATAACGAGCCTGTCGGTAAGAACGTCATTAGTATACCGTGTAATATTAAATAATACCAAATGCATTAGCATGTCGGATCTACTACCTACTACCTAAAAGTTTGCATTACACTAGTCTTTGTTGTAAACTACACTTGCAGCATGACTTGCTAATTAACATTTAGCCGCGCCCTGTCTATGTGTAAGTCGACGGAGAAAATCTTACTTCCCGGACGACTTCACAAATCTATCAATGTTGACATAAAAGTGTTAACGATGTTGTAATAATTCATTATATGAATTTGTGACGAGAATTATGTCCATACATTTCTATAAGAAATTCATGTTATAATTATGTGTTCATCTCCATGGAATTGTGGAACCTTGAAGTGTCTCAACATTTAATCGACGGCTCTAGGTGTCTATTTAGAATTAAGATTTTTCAAGAGAAAGAGAATTACTTCCTCCGTTCGGTAAATGATGTCACAAAAATGAGCTTGTGGTAAAAACCGTTACAGGGTTTTGGCTTCATTGAGTTTCATTGAGAGAAAACTCGACTTACAATAAGGTACAATGCATCATGTTTAGTCAACATCCGAAAAATAGGTTGAGCAATGAGAGAAAACTCGACTTACAATAAGGTACGGTGACCTCGAGTACTAGTATGTACGTGTAGGAACCGCGGGGTGCAATGGCGTCATTTTTGGCATGTATTTCTCGTAGATCGATTAGTAACCGACAACTCACGCACGTTTGGACGACATACATGATTGCTGCACGACAATGAGGCTGCATGACTTGATTGGAAAATGAGAGGCTGCCTACCTTCGGTGAAGTGGATTCAAATTTTGCCAAAGGAACAGGACGACATGCCCACACTGCAAGCATGCATCGCGCCAAAGAATTTGCATGGATGGATAACGGCATTTGCATGGTGGTTACACGCCGTCCATGCATGCAGAGTGCAGCAACAGTTGTCAGCAACGTGTACTGCCTAGCTTGCTACGATTCCGTTAGAGCTAGCTTCCCTTGCTTGCACCACGCTCGAAGCGACCCGGCCGCCGGCCGGCCGTGTTCTCTCTCTCCGGCCAGCCAGCCGTCGGTCCGGCATGCAGGCTGCACTCGCGCACGACGACGACCGGCCACCAAACCCGCCGTGTAGTCGCCGTGCTTTCCCAACTCACGCAAGCTCTCCCTCCCGTCTTCCATTGCGGAGTTGTGGTGGTTAATTTGTGGGGTTTGCAAGTCACCTCCCACACCGGGCCGGCGGACGGCGGTCATCATTGTCCGTTACTCCGCAAGCTACGTATGTGTACGATCGCATGCATGGTGCCGCTATCACCCGGCCGGCCCGTACACAACTGATCAAGTGATCAAATACGATGATTCATTTACTAATCTCACCAACTGGCCGGGCAAGAACAGAAAATCAGACTATTAACTGCCGACACGTACGATACAAAAACTGCAGTGCAAGCATGCATGTTTCTGTTCTATCCTGGTTTGATTATAGTTAAAAATTAGACAACTCCGTGCATGCATGCAAAAGCTGAACCAGCTGGCAATAATTCTGCTCAATCGATTGCTTGAGAGCATCTCCGAACGACGCCATGAAGGCCCAATAGGGCCCAGTTGCAAAAATCGCCGCCAGCGACACCCCAAGTGTCTATGCCGAGCCAATTTATGTCTGACACTTCCAAAAGGACCCTCACGGGATACCGAACAGTGCCCGGACATGGCCACCGAAGGAAAATTTGCCGAACGACTTCACCTCAGCTTGGACGGGGTGCTCATGGCGCCTGTCCCAAAATCCGGCGTCCAGTTTGAGAACGAGGTGCATCGGCGCAAAGTGAAGCACCGGTTGTGACTCGACCCCAAGTTCCACCCGCATATCCCATACTGGGTCACGTACTTGCACGAAGAGCGAAAGGCGGCGCTCAACCGCTTCACCGGCAAGGAACAACCCGCCAAACGAGAATGCTAAGGAGCGTACAAGGTTATGGTCGGTGTTCGGCCGCACCATCAAGGGCGTGTATGAGGCCACCCTGTCAGAAGATGCCTGGGCAGAAGATGAAGCAGTTGTCTAAGAGGCGTTGGAGCTCGCTACTGAGTAACTTAAGTTTAGATTAACATTTGATTGAATTCCAAACAAATTTATGTATCCAATTATTGCCTGAAGGTGTTTGTTAGTTCGCTCGAATTTTGGATCTGTTTGGGGGCATGCCTTTAGCAGGCGCCGTTGTGAACCTGCACCCTCAATGTGTCGGACACATGTCCAGCACGCCCAATTGTGTCTCAATTAGGGTTGGGAGACACGTATTGACAGCCCTGGTCGAGATGCTCCTAGTTCCCGGGCATGTTTAATATGTAGGATAGCAAAGATGTAGTAATATGAAAAGCATAAGATTGTTATGTCATGCACACTCCAATTCTATAAGATTTGATTTGTATCAAACTTTGTTTGATTCCAGCAAAGAAATTGTAAAAAAGAGATTGATGTAGATGTTACAATTCCTATAAAAGATTTTTTATGAAAAGTTCCTATAGGATCCAATCCGACAAATCAAACAATTAAGAAAGAAAAATTTCTGATTCCTCCAATAATTCTATACAATTCCTTTGAATCATACAGACCTAAAAAGGATCGAAGGCTTCAGCACACGATGTTTAATCTCGGACCGGCCTGGCAGACATTGGTCTTTCTTCTGGTACGTGCGCGGATCCTCGTCCAGATTCGGTAGCTGGATGATTGGAGAATCGACCACATATATTTGAAGCTAGGGCCCGGGCGCCACATAGAAGTGTCGTACAGCCGACTCAAACGGAGCCTTTTGCCACTGTATCTGTCGGTCTAGAGAGCACTCGTGCAACATCTGCATAAAATAACTCCTTTTCCCTTCAAGTACAAGGATCAGGTGCTTTGGGCTTTGTTCGGGTCTGTGCTTATGCCGTACACGTACTACGTGTTACAAAAGATAGCAAGAAAACGACGAAGTGCGGAAAGATCAGACCAACGGGGACACGAGATTTAACGTGGAAAAACATCTCCAAACAAATGAGAGGAAAAACCACGGGCGCCAGCCAGCAATACTTCACTATATCGGGGTGAGGTTACGAACGCCGTGGGTTGCTTACCCCAACCGTCGGCTTACAAGATGTATTTATAGTGGGCAAAACCCTAAGTCGGCCTGCAGTCCGACTCGGACACGATCCGCTTCGCTCCGAAGTTAGCCGCTCACTCCATATCGTCATATGAATTTGGATCACCATAAAACAACACTACGTCCTTAATTTAATCCCGGGAGGTAATTTTAAGTTTTCAGCTGTAACTTTACACCGTCGACGAAAAAGGCGTCCCTTAATGTAAGAAACACTGTTGTCGACGCCGGTGATTATCTGACCACCAAAGTGATTCTGCCGTACATCCTTTTCTCGACCTGCAAGCCTTTTGTCATCGATTTTCTTCCCCGAATCCCCGCCTCTTTTTCTCTATGAATACGACACTGCGAGGTCGTAATTAACGAGCCAAACCACGAATTCAGCGTCACATAATTTGGCCATATTTCACCGACACACACGGCGAATTTTCCCGTGGGTTTTCTTCTGTCGCTCTACAAATGAAGATACGGACCGTGACTGCGTGCAGCCAGCAGGGGTGTCAAGCGAAGACGAACTACTGACGAAGCAAACACGAAAATGATCCATCCACTGATAAATCAGCATCGATTTAAGCAGCGTCACTGCAGTGATAGAGAGAGGCTGCAGCTAGCTAGCTACACCCGTCGCCGGCCGCTGTCAACAGAGAGAGACACGGAGGGACGCCATCAACGATTCGAATTTCTTACTGCATTTGCTTGGCTTCGATGTGATTTGTTGCTGGGGAGTAAGATCAAGTATCTCTGTATGTGGACGCACGCTGCACTGCACACAGTACGAACCTTATGGATGGATGTAACGTGAAGGTCGGCTGTGAGAGCTGAGCAAGGCCGTTGATTCGCGCGAATATCTGGAAACATGATTGGCCGCTGAGGTCAGTGATCAAGTGGTGATTACAGATTTGACGATCGATTAGCCGCTGAAGAATGACAGGGATGATGAGCAGTAATCTCAGCACAAACATCACGACGCGAATTGGACAGGCAATAATCGAGTAAGCAGCACCATGACGCGAGTTTTAATTGCTTGCACCGTACTACCAGTTGGGATCCATTCACACACAGGTCCCCGGTTCATTCATGGCTTACGGTTGCGGTTTAATTAGTCGCAAATGCATCCTCTCGTTAAGTCGCTCTTAATAAGCAGTATCATCGTCGTCGAGCTAGGCCCTGCTGTGCTGTGGAAGAACTTCTATTTCTTGTGGGACAAAGTCACGTCTCCAACTAACACCGTATGAGAGTGAGAAAGTGATCACCCCCTCTCTCTCTCTCCTTGGCGATCGATCGAGAGACTAATTTATCCCGCCGCGTTCCACAGACCGGAGGTGTCTTAAGCTTCAATCCACACCACAGCCCGCGCGCCATTGCTTGCTTCAAACCTACTTGATCGGGCCTCACCTCACTCATTCACCAAGCTCTCTCTCCCTCTCGCTGAGTGAGCTTGCCGTTCTTCCCGCGCACGCTTTCCCCCGTATATATAGCCACCGGGCAACGATCGATCGGCAGGAAGCAACCGTCGGTCAGTTGATCTTACAACCATCCATCGACTAATCGACGTCGCTACAAGGCTAGCAAGCAGCTCCTTGCTAGGTAGCCTCCTCGTCCGAGGAAACCCAATGGGTCGGCTATCGAGCGGCGGCGACGGCGTGCAGCCCAAGCTCCGCAAGGGGCTGTGGTCACCGGAGGAAGACGAGAAGCTGTACAACCACATCATCCGGCACGGCGTCGGCTGCTGGAGCTCCGTGCCCAGGCTGGCCGGGCTGCACCGGTGCGGCAAGAGCTGCCGCCTGCGGTGGATCAACTACCTCCGCCCGGACCTCAAGCGCGGCAGCTTCTCCCAGCAGGAGGAGGACCTCATCGTCGCCCTCCACGAGATCCTCGGCAACCGGTGGTCGCAGATCGCGTCGCACCTGCCCGGCCGGACCGACAACGAGATCAAGAACTTCTGGAACAGCTGCGTCAAGAAGAAGCTCCGGATGCAGGGCATCGACCCCGCCACGCACAAGCCCATCGCCGACGCCACGGCATTGCTGCTGGACGCGGAAGAGGAAGAGGAACATAAGCCGTTTGTTGCCCATACCGCGGTGGACGGCGTGGCTCTGAGGTCGTCGGCGGTGTTCGACCCGTTCCCGGCGTGCGCCGGGTACGGAGCCGATCTCGGCGCTGGGAACGCGGCAGCATTGTACTGTAATTTCGCCGGCGGTGGCAAGCAGGATGGCGCGGACGACGACGACGCTGTGTTCGGCGCCGCCGACTACAGCAGCGTGCTGGACGTGTCGGAGAACCTAGGCTACGGGGAGAGCTCCAGCAACAGCAGCAGCAACTGGAACGAGGCGGGTATTGTGCTCGACGGCGGCGAGGTGCTGCGCTGGGCAGCCAAGACAGACCAGCTGGCCTTCTCGGAAATGGAGGACGAGGCTTCGCTGGAGGACAACTGGACAAGTTCTCGCTGCCCAGCTGCCAAGAACAGGGCCTCCTCGCAAATTTCGATTTCAACTTGGAATACTTCTGATCTCCTTCTTTTTCTCCCTTCATTTTAACCTTCTTGAACTAGAGACCGATTCCCATATATTTACACGGCATGATAGTACAGACCGATTGAAAGGTTAACTAGAGACTACTGTAAGTCTGTAACACGTAACACACATACGGAGTATGCTGATTTTCTCATAGAGGGTTTAGTCGTAGAGCTCGCATACGATCGATTGAGCAACATTAATTGTGTATTAGTAGTAAAGAACACATGTAAGAAATAAAACATTTTGAACTTTGCACACTACTGATGCCCGAGCTGTATGTGTATCACTGATTATCAACACCCTGTGTACTACTCTGAAGCGGAAGGAAAGCCACGGAATAATAACGAGCAACCTAGCTAGTATACTACTCCGAATTATCTGCAAGCGAGTTACCCAGTAATGTACTTCTCTGAATCATCCGATCTTCTCTGAAGCTGAAGGAAACTGTTGCTTGCGTTACACAAGTTGCATGCCGCATCTCTATCACGCTTTAGTAAGGCCTTTTTCCAAATTTGTGCTTCACGAAAGCAGCGTGGAGAGAAGAGAGGAAATTAATCGCGGAAAGCAGCATGCCGTACGGCGCTGTTGACAAATAATCAGTGTTCCGGCCGTGCCATTGCCATCCATCCGTGCTGGGTAATTAATCATCAATTATATGGGCACCACTAGTACTAACACTAGAAGAGAACAGACTTCTAATACCGGTTGTAAAGGACCTTTAGTACCGGCCACACAACCGGTACTAAAGGGTCGGCAACCCTTTAGTACCGGCATCTAAATAAACCCTTTAGTACGCTCGTCTTCATAGGCTTGCCACTTAGGCAAGGCAGTCTTGTAGCCACCTGAGTCCAAATGATGGAAATATTTCTTCTTCGAGGCATTCAACTTATTTTGTGTCGATCGGGCCACAGCGACGCCCGAATTCTTATACGCCGCAAATTCAGCCCATTCATCTTTTAGCTTCTCTAGATGTCCTTTGAAAACTATATCTTTGTTTCCATATTTTCTCCACAATGTGTTCTTCCAGTTGTTGAATTGCTGGGTCATCTTGCTAAGAGTCCACTCCTTGACTTTATCCTTCATCTTCTGTGGGAGATCTGCCGGTAGGCTGAATTTAGACATCATCGAGTCCCGAAGGGTCTCTTTAATTCTTTGCTCGAGATATTTTGCGCCTATGTTGACTTTCTTCGGCTCATTCCATTCTGTCACAGTGATCGGGACCATGTCCCTTACAAAAACTCCGCACTGCCGTACATATTTATTGTAGATTCCATCGGGTTTCTCCGGTTTGCCTTTGAAGGTAACTTCGTCGATCGACAACGTTGCACCTTCCAGGAGCTTTAAAACTTGGGCCGGGCCTCGTACGGGGATTGACGACTTAGATCCAGAGGGCTGAAAGAAAAATGTTTCGTTAATAAGTGCGCATATAAATCAATTAATGCATCTAGCTATAGTGATCAACAAGACTTAATATATACCTTCTTCTTAGCTAGTGATCCAGACGGTTCTTCTTCGTCGTCGTCGTCTCTGAATTTTTCTAACTCAAGTCCCTCACCGGAGTCATTCAAACATTTCGCGCTGAATTCTTCGGCGTCTTCTCCGTCGGACGAATCTTCTCCATCGGAATATTCTCCATCGGAATATTCTCCATCGGAATTGGGTCCGGCAGCGGTGTTATATATTATTTGTTGGAGACGGTCTTCTTCCTCCAAATCTCGGACGAAGGTGGGGGCATCGTCCGCCATAACTCAATGTCACTGTAAATTTTGAAACTTAGCAATATTTCTAACTTAACAATATTTCGAACTTAACAATATTTCTAACTTAGCAATATTTGAAACTTAGCAATATTTCAAACTTAACAATATTTCAAACTTAGCAATATTTGAAACTTAGCAATATTTGAAACTTAGCAATATTTAAACTTTACAATATTTCTAACTTTACAATATTTCAAACTTAGCAATATTTTAAACTTTGCAAGATTTTTTTATTTTGCAATATTTGAAACTTTGCAATATTTGAAACTTTGCAATATTTGAAACTTAACAATATTTGAAACTTAGCAATATTTGAAATTTGCAATATTTCTAACTTTACAATATTTCTAACTTTCAAAATTGCTAACTTTCAAAAATGCTAATTGAAACTTAGCAAGATTTTTTATTTTGCAATATTTGAAACTTAGCAAGATTTTTTTATTTTGCAATATTTGAAACTTAGCAAGATTATTTTATTTTGCAATATTTGAAACTTTGCAATATTCGAAACTTGCAATATTTGAAACTTAGCAACATTTTTTTATTTTGAACAACAAATTTTCATACTCATTTTAAACAAGAATTTTCATACAAAAATTACAAAAGTGCAAAGTACTAAATTACAAAAAATGCTATCTATATTTTCATTCTAAGCTATCTATATTTCTGTTATTTTGCTATCTACAAAATGAACAAAATGCTATCTATATTTTGCTATCTACAAAATTGGTACAAATTTCTAAAAATGCTAAACAAAATTTAAAACTTAACTAAAAATAGTAATAAAAAAAGTAATAACAAAAAAATTGCTACTAAAAAAAGACTTAGCTAAACTAAACTTAGCTAAAAAAAGTACTCAAAAAACTTAGGTAAACGAAACTTAATATTAACTAAAAAACAGTACTAAAAAAACAAATTACCTTGATGGTACTGGTGTGGCCGGCCGGAGTGGAGAGAGCAGCGCGGTGGAGCACGCGCGGCGGCCGGAGTGGGCGCGCGGGGCATCCACGGCGTCGAGTGGGTGTGCGCGGCGGCCGGAGTGGGCGTCGTCGTCGACGGGGGAAATGGCGCGGCGGCCGAGAGGGCGCGTGCGGCGGTCTCGTCGGAGTGGGCGCCCGGGGCGTCGACGGCGTGGAGCGGGCACGGGGCGTCGACGGCGTGGGGGCGTCGACGGCGTGGACGCGGCAGGGCTTCGCCAGCGTGGTGTCGAGGAGCGCGCGGGCGTCGTCGTCGTCGAGCACACAGTTAGCGAATTTGGGGATCGATTCGATCGATCCCCTGCTTTAACTGCAGAACAGGCCTTTAGCACCGGTTGTAGTCTACAACCGGTACTAAAGGGTCTTTAGTACCGGTTGTAGACTACAACCGGTGCTAAAGGTGCCTTTTGGGCCGCGGCGAAAATTCCCGCGCGAAGCCCAGCCCTTTAGTACCGGTTGTAGTTTACAACCGGTACTAATGGGCTTTTTGAATTTTTTCTCTAGTTTTTTTTCTTTCTTTTGTTTTCTGTTTTTTATATCTATTTGGTTTCTATTTTGTTTTTTCTCTACTTTCTTCTCTACTGCCACCAGGTGATGGCGCCGCAGTAGTCACCCGACGCGGACGCCGAGATCTGAAGACGGAGGAAAGCCATATCGGCGGGGGCGACGCCCCGATTCAATCCTCTTCAGGCGAGCACGCCAACCGACGACCACCGCCGGGAGCAATTCGTAACTTTCCTGTCAAATTTCTCTGCAAGCGTGAGCATTTCTGCACGAATTTGGAGCGGGGTCCTATACGGAAACCCATCGCGGCATAGCTTCGCCCCGAGCAAAGCGAGATGACTCTCAGTGTGCAAAATTTCTTCAATTGGAACTACCCTACCATCTACCTTCAAATTGCTCGAAAGCCTGGCGAGATGCTCGGATGCGGAAATGTGAAACCCGGACACACACTTCTCGCAAGGACCAATACACACCATGCTTGCGCTCAAGTGAGTACCATGCCTACCTTCGACTGGGTTTTATAGAACTACCGGTGGCGGCATTTGGGGGGAACGATAGCGGGAAATATTTGGGCGGGAAACGGTGGCGGGATCGAAGTTGCCTACCTTCTCCAGTGGATCAGGAA
This sequence comes from Poa pratensis, assembly GCA_947311845.1. Lineage (NCBI taxonomy): Eukaryota > Viridiplantae > Streptophyta > Magnoliopsida > Poales > Poaceae > Poa > Poa pratensis. The sequence continues at coordinate 48,523,571 of CAMZMU010000035.1, forward strand.
GAAGCACACGGATCGTGTGTTTCCTTCCAGCGATTGGGAGCCGTTGGATCAAGCGGTGTGTTTCTTTCGAGCGCTTGTGAGCCCTTGGATCAGGAAGAAGCACACGGATCGTGTGTTTCCTTCCAGCGCTTGGGAGCCTTTGGATCAAGCGGTGTGTTTCTTTTAAGTGCTTGTGAGACGTTGGATCAGGGGTGAGCCCGACTTTAGTCCCGGTTGGTGTTACCAACCGGTACTAAAGAAGCACACGGATCGTGTGTTTCTTTCAAGCGCTCGTGAGACGTTGGATCAGAGGTGTGTTTCTTTTGAGGGATTGTGAGCTGTTGGATCAGCAGTATCACGACCACTTCGTGAGCCACATGACCCTATATATAGCCCACCTCCCGGAATTCCAGCGTCACTCACTCACTCACACAAAACATTCCATCGTCACTCGGAGAGGCATCTTTGGGCAACCAGCGGCAAGACGTCTCTGATGACCTGCGACCGTTCCAAACGGTTGCAGATCATCAGAGATGTCTTGCCGGACGGTTGTAGATCATCAGAGACGTCTTACCTCTGCTTGGATCGAAGTGGCGCTCAAACACAAAACATTCGGGTTTCCTAGCTATGCCCGACACTGAATGCAACGACATTCGACCGTGAATCAGTGTCGGGCTGTAGCTAGGAGAAACCGTGTGTTTTGTTTCCCAGGTTACTCACTCATATATTCTACCTTGTGCTCAAACACAAAACATTCGGGTTCCCTAGCTACGTCCTGCAACCGTTTGGTCGGATCCAAGCAGCGGCAAGACGCTCTGATGATTAGCAACATCCCCAACACTTGTTGCAAATCATCAGAGATGTCTTGCCTATCTAGTGTTTAGATCTCTCTTCTGAGTTTTCAGGACATAGTTACATAAAAGGTTTAATACATTATTACACATCAGCAACAACATCCCTATCTAGTGTTCACTTTTTCTTCTTGTGTGTCCCTTTCTTCTGATTGCGTCGTAGCCATGGACAATCTTCATCATTTAACACGGTGCTTGGGTCAGTTTTCACTTTGAAGGGCGGAATTTCAGCAAACTTATTGTAATCTTCTGACATGTCTGTCTTGTCCTCCACTCCCACGATGTTTCTTTTTCCTGAAAGAACTATGTGGCGCTTTGGCTCATTGTATGATGTACCGGCTTGCTTATCTTTTTTTTTTTCGGTCTGGAAGACATGTCCTTCACATAGAAAACCTGAGCCACATCATTGGCTAGGACGAATGGCTCGGTTTTGTACGCAAGATTTTTGAGATCCACTGTAGTCATTCCGTACCGCTTGTCTATCTCTACCCCGCATGACAGGTTAACCCATTTGCACTGAAACAAAGGGATCTTAAAATAAGGTCCATAGTCAAGTTCCCATATCTGCTGTATGCAACCATAATATGTGTCCTTTGTTCCATCATCGTTTGTTGCATCAAAGCGGACACCACTGTTATGGTTAGTGCTCTTTTTGTCTTGGGTTTCCGTGTAAAATGTATTCCCATTTATCTCGTACCCTTGGAAAGTCAATATAGTCGAAGATGGTGTCTTGGCCAACAAGTATAGCTCTTGTCCAACAGTGTTGTCATTAATGAGATGTGTACGCAACCAACTGCCGAAAGTATCCACGTGTTTTTCTTTAATCCAGAAGTCAGTCTTCTCCGGGTATTCTGAGCGTAAAATATCCATGTGTTCCACGATATACGGAGCCACCAATCTGGAATTTTGTAGAACTGTGTAGTGTGCTTGAGTGAAAGAATGCCCGTCCATACTTCTTGTTGCTTTCTTTCCTAGCGTGCCTTTTCCACGCAGTCTCCCCTCATGGCGTGATTGAGGAATACCGATGGGCTTAAGATCTGGAAGAAAGTCAACACAGAACTCAATGACCTCCTCTGTTCCATAGCCCTTGGACATGCTTCCTTCTGGCCTAGCACGGTTATGAACGTATTTCTTTAAGACTCCCATGAACCTCTCAAAGGGGAACATGTTGTGTAGAAATACAGGACCGAGAATGGAAATCTCTTCGACTAGGTGAACTATGAGGTGCGTCATAATATTGAAGAAGGCCGGTGGAAAGACCAACTCAAAGCTGACAAGACATTGGACCACACCCGTCTGTAAACTTGGTAGAGTTGCTGGATCAATTACCTTCTGAGAAATTGCATTCAGGAATGCACATAGCTTGACAATGGGTACTCGAACGTTTTCCGGTAGAAGCCCCCTCAATGCAACAGGAAGTAATTGTGTCATAATCACGTGGCAGTCATGAGACTTCAGGTTTTGGAACTTTTTCTCTGCCATGTTTATTATTCCCTTTATATTCGACGAGTAGCCAGACGGGACCTTGATACTGCTCAGGACTTGAAAAAAGATCTCCTTCTCTTCTTTGGTAAGAGCGTAGCTGGAAGTACCTTGATACTTCTCTGAATTCAGGTTGTCTCTTCCGTGGTGCGTACTTTGCTGGTCCTGCCGTGCATCCGCTGTATCTTTCGTCTTCCCATACACGCCTAAGAAGTTTAGCAGGTTCACGCAAAGATTTTTCGTCACGTGCATCACGTCGATTGCAGAGCGAACCTCTAGGATTTCCCAATAGGGTAAATCCCAAAATATAGATTTCTTTTTCCACAAGGGTACGCGCTTGTTTGCGTCTTTCGGAACATTTAGACTGCCAGGACCCTTTCCAAATATTACTTCCAAATCCTTGACCATGCCATATACAACATCACCATCACGGCGTGTAGGCTTCGTCCGGATATCTGCCAAACCTTTGAAGTGCTTGCCTCCGTTTCTTACGTGATGCCCGGTTGGAAGAAACTGACGATGCCCCATGTACACAATCTTGTTACCTATATATGCACTGTCAGTCTTATCTAAACAGTGCGTGCATGCATTGTATCCCTTGTTCGACTGTCCTGAAATGTTACTAAGAGCAGGCCAATCATTGATGGTTACAAACAGCAACGCTCGTAGGGGAAATTCCTCTTGTTTGTACTCATCCCACACACGTACACCTTCGTCAGACCACAACTGTAAAAGTTCGTCAACTAATGGCCTCAGATACACATCAATGTCGTTGCCGGGTTGTTTCGGTCCTTGGATAAGCACTGGCATCATAATATACTTTTGCTTCATGCACAACCAAGGGGGAAGGTTATAGATACATAGAGTCACGGGCCAGGTGCTATGACTGCTGCTCTGCTCCCCAAACGGATTCAAGCCATCTGTACTTAGACCAAACCTTAAGTTCCTTGCGTCAGCTGCAAAATCCCCAAACGCACTGTCGATTTTTCTCCACTGAGACCCATCAGCGGGGTGTCTGAGCATCTCGTCTTCCTTACGGTCTTCTTTGTGCCATCGCAACAACTTGGCATGCTCTTTGTTTCGGAACAAACGTTTCAACCGTGGTATTATAGGAGCATACCACATCACCTTCGCGGGAACCCTCTTCCTGGGGCTCGGCTCGCCCTCAATATCACCTGGGTCATCTCGCGCGATCTTATACCGCAATGCACCGCATATCGGGCATGCATTCAAATTCTCGTACTTCTCACCGCGGTAGAGGATGCAGTCATTGATGCATGCATGTATCTTCTGCACCTCTAATCCTAGAGGGCAGACAATCTTCTTTGCTTCGTACGTGCTGTGGGGCATTTCATTATTCCTCGGAAGATTCTTCTTAAATATTTGTAGCAACTCTTGAAATGCCTTGTCAGATATTCCATTCTTTGCCTTCCACTGCAGCAATTCCAGGGTGGTACCTAGCTTTTTCTGGTCATCTTCACAATTTGGGTACAACGGTTTTTTGTGATCCTCTAACATGCGCTCCAGCTTCGACCACTCGTTTTCAGTTACGCAGTTCATCTGTTCATCACGAATGACCTCATGCTCTTCCCCCATTGTAGTATCACCGTGTTCATCAGAGAACACGGGATAGTTGTCATCATCCTCTTCTTCAGGGTTTTCCATTATAACCCCTCTTTCTCCGTGCTTGGTCCAACAAAAATAATTGGGCATGAAGCCTTGTCGCAACAAGTGGGAGTGTATGGTTCTTACGCTCGGGTAATTCCTGTTATTCCGACATTCATCACATGGACAAATCATAAAACCATTCTTCAGCTTGTTTAACTTAACCACATCGAGAAAACGATGCATGCCATCAATGAACTCGGGACAGCGTCGATCACCGTACATCCATTCTCGGCTCATCTACATTACATAAATATATCAAAAACCATTACACCAGCTAAATAATGAATAGAGATACGTGACCAAATTAATTTATACAAGTTCATCACATTAAAATCAAAGTAGAGTAGTGCCCAAATGTAATACATAGTTCTCACGAAACATACATCAATCGAAACTAACATACAACTATCTAAAGAATTTAAATCCAACAACAAATGCGATCAGAATCGCAACCAAGGTAACTATTGAACCAACAGCATAATGATACCAAGCCTCTTGACTAATGGCATATTTTCTAATTTTTTAAGCTTGGCGCGCATTGCATCCATCTTCCTCTCGTGAGCAGTGACGACGTCGGCAAGCTCGACCCCGTGAGCATCAACGATGTCGGCAATCTTCAAGTCCAATTCCATCTTCTCTTCTAGGCATTGGAGACGAAGATCTTCACTTATCTTCAATTTTGCTCTCAAATCGTCGTTTTCTTTTTTAAAATACTCGACAATAGGGTCGGCCGGAATTTCCGGTTCAACTACCCCTAAATAAAAATATATCTACGTCAAGTTGGTCGGCATGATTGTTATAAACACGAAACAAAATAAATAGTTAAAAAGATATACCACATCCGAATCATAGACCGGACGAGGCCGAAGGGGACGGATATCAAAACCATGACACTATACATATATAAAAAAACATAAGAAAATTATACAAGAAATAATTATGCATTTAAATCATATAACTAACAATTTTTAAAATAAAAGATAAAAAAGAGGCTCACCGAGGTGGTGTCGGCGACGGAGCGGCGCGGGCGATCGACGGCGGTGAGGATCAGGGGACGGGACGACACTATATAAAACCATAAATTATACTTCAATTCGAGCTCAAAATGCATATAAAACAAATGAAATCCCTAACTTAGTCATTTCATCAAACACCTTGCAAGCACAAACAAAATCAAACTTGCACGAAAATGAGCTAAACTTGAAAAGCCGGAAGAGAAGATGAAGAAGTTGCTAACCCTTGTATAGGGTGCCACCAATTGACAAATGTTGGAGAAAAAATAGGCGACCTAGAGCTTGGGAGAGAGGAAAAAAGGGGTTGGGGTCGAGTTGCTCCAAAATGGAGCTGGCTCGGCCGGGGTGGAAGATATAGGCAGGACATTTAGTACCGGTTTACCAACCGGTGCCACTGACCGCGGCCTGCGGGGCTGCACCCTTTTAGTACCGGTTGGTATTAACAACCGGTACTAAAGGTGTTCTTTAGTACCGGTACTAAAGGTGCTCGCCGCGGGGCCCTTGTTGGCGCCCAAGCACAACCGGTACTAATGCCCCCTTTAGTACCGGTTTTATTTGCAACCGGTACTAAAGGGGCGCACCAATGCCTCTGTTTCTACTAGTGTAACGATACTAGCTCCCTACAAGTTTCCGGCCGTGGAAATTTTCAGAAAGGAAGAAAGGTTCAGAGATCGCGAAAATTCTCCCGGCAAGGTCTCTTTCGACCAGGTCAGCACGTTGTATGAGGGTGAAGGATCGTGGAGACAGTGCCGGGATCGGAGAGGGACAAGAGACTCCACTGCTCTAGCACTGCATGCACGGAGGAGACGAGTCGGGGAATCATCGCTAGCTGCTGCGAGTAGTAGTTCTCTGAAGGAAAAGATTGTCGCTTAGCAGCAAGAGGAGCAGACGTAGGTAGGTAACAACGTGATAACAAGGCGATGGGATTGATCCATTCATGCACGTCGGTTCTGTCGGGGCCAAGGATGATCCACATCACATGCATTCTCGCCGCGGAGCGAGAGAGAGGTTCAAGGAGACACGGCAATGGTGGCTGCCCGACACCCCGCCACGGCGGGCGGACGGAGCGTTTGAAGGGGCCGCCAAGCCAAGACCACCACCCAGCGTTTGAGGCGTTTCGTCAGATTGATTGGGGGATTCATGATCCTGGGAGCTAGCTGCGCTGGCCTACTTCCGCCGTTCCGCGGGCGGGCGTCATTCTTCCTACCAGCTCAGCTCAGAGCGAGAGGGGGAGCCTGATGCTGTCGTGCATGTGGGCAATTAATTAAGCACATTACTGTGTCTACTGGAAGGACTATGAGTCGTTTTTAGTAGCTAGGGATTGATCATTGATCACTAATAAAAATGGCAGCGGCGCAGCGCCAACCGGCAGAATGAAGATGCATAGAGATAGAGGGATCATGGGCATGGCCAGTGCAACGCGTTCTGCCTCTGCTGCAGCACCTAAGACCAGTGTTCCTGAACCCACCCTCAATCCCTAAAAACCGCTACACTTCCTATAAACGAGCAGAAAAATACATGCTCTAGCAGAGTCCCTAAAAGGCCTCTGTATAGAGAGGGATCCCATCGAGACCTCCAGATTTGGGCTCGGCCTGCAGTGTGAAGCAGGAGGCGCTTCGGCCCAGCGGCCTGCTTGGGTATGCTGCTGTCGGTGATGCACAGCTAGGCCTTGGGCCTTCTGCTGGCGGAATGGTCCTAGGGCTGGAGGTGCATCAGGTCGTGCGAGGACCTAGTTCTGTTATTCTAGTGAAGTCGGGCGAAGACCTAGTTCTGTTATTCTAGTTTAGTGATCCAGTTCTGGGACTGTGAGTCATATATAGCCAATGATCGTCGTGTTACCATTGCTAATGTGTGTGAACTGGGATGGAGCCCAGCTCAAAATCTCCTTTAGACATGTAGATCAAAATTGTTATTAATATGGTTTGACTTTATTCAAATTGCTAGCTGATATGCTCAAAATGTAAATACTCTTTCGGTCACTTTGCTTACCGTCATGACGCCATCTCCATCGCCATGTCGTCATCTTGTGTCCATTTCGCCCAGTGGCGAAGGACGGAAAAAATTGAGATAGGGCGAACCCAGAGAATTGGGCAAAGACTGAAATATTGGCGATACTTAAAATTATATACGATTCATAATCATTTAGTACAATAGAAATATAGACATATTTGGATATAACTAAAATTTTAAAACACACAATGACACATTTTACTTAAAAATTTAAGACACATTTTTACTTAAAAATTCTTCCATGATTTATTTGAAAAAAAAAGGTTTAAGGTCATCAAGAAACCGTCACATACATCTTTTACGCAACTCGGTCTTGGTGATCTTTGTTGCCCTTAAAAAAATCTTCACCATTGCTAAAGAAATGCCAGATTCATGAGATGATAAATCCCAAGAACCATAATATGCCTTTCAAATATCAGGACGATTAAAGATTTATCCAATTCTCTATGTCTAAATAATGAATAACTCAAGATTATCATGTATATGCTATTGCAAAGAGAAAGTTGGTTTCGAACTAGATTATCTAGTGCTTGTTTTCGTTTCGGAATCGATTTGCGCAGTGTTTATTAAAATACGTATAAATTTCTTGTGTGTACTCTGTTTTTAACCTTTGACCACTCAAATTGTTTAGAAAAAACACACGCATAAGAATGTTTTCGCAAAAATTCAAGGTAGGGTGGCCGCCCTACCATACCCTATAGGGAGCTTCGCCCTGATTTCGCCAACCTTCATCGTCATGACGCCATCCTCCATCGACATGCCGTCATCTTCCCCAGAAAATGTTATTGTACGGTTGCTAATTAAAAGCGCTAATATTCTAGGACAAAAATATTTACATGCAACCAGCAGTAGATTACTGAAAGCAACGTCACAACAGATTCAGATCAGCTAATGTTACTACTTAACAAATCCATGCATGGCGATATCTGAAGATGGAGTACAGTGTCCAGCCCAAACCAGAAGCCGGCCAACAATAACTAACCTGGTACGGCATAGCAGAAACGAAATGGACACAAGAAATGACGCCAGGAAATGAACCAAACGGAAGAGATGATCGGCTGCTAGCTGGGTGCTGGGGCCAGCTGCTAGCTATAGCTCATATTGCTCCTGCATCGATGGATCATAGCTTCAGGGACAGGTCAATCATCTCATCCGGGAGCTGCTCGTTGCTTCGCCCTCCACTGGACGAGGCTGCAGCTCCCGGAGCGCTTGAGACGACGACCTGCTGAGGATGACGGTACATCCAAGCATCTGGATCCGCAGAGCGCGGCAGAACGCTGTGGCCGTCGTCGTCATCGTCGACGAAGGTGCCCTTACCTTGCTGGTCTCCCGGCGCCGCCGCTAGTGACAGCGCCGTGGTGGCGGCCCGGCCGCGCCTGGCCAGGTCCCGCTGCTGCTTGTGCGCGTTCTGGTGACCGCCGAGCGCCTGCGAGCTCCTGAACTTCCTGGGGCAGTAGCAGCAGGCGAACACCGCCTGGAACCTCGGGGGCAACAACGACGGCGACTGCTGCTGCAGCGACAGGCGAAGGTTGAGCCCCTCCTGATCGCTCTCCGCCCCGGCCCTCTCCATTCCCATCCCCTTGTCCATGTCCTAATCCTCAGGTGCAAAATGACACTGGAACTGGATGTGGAAAATGTGGCAATCAATCATGCAGATGCAGGTGCGCTCCCTCGCACGAGGGAGAGATGGCCATGATATCATGGCGCGGCCGGGGTGGACATGCATGGGGCCAAACAGTGCACACTCCACACACACAACGAAACTGACGGCCCTCGAACGCAACGTGCGGCTGGTGTCTGCCCGAGGCGCTGCATCTGCATGACTGCATGCATGCTTGCCGAGGATGGTTAATCGGGGCCTCTCTTTCCTGGCCAGTGCTCTCGCCATCAGTGACCATCCTACTACTGATCTACATGTCGCCGCGCTAGAACTAGCTCGCTAGCTTTCACATGGGAACTGTTGGATGAATATGTGCATGCTACTGTGCTGGCTGCGCTCTCATGCAGTCGCGGTGCAGCACGGTCCGAGGTAGGCCTAGTCCGACTGTCCGAGGGCCAGCTCGATCAGGTAGCCCTTTCATAGGCACACAGACATGGGCGATGTCCTAGTAGGAATGCACCGGATCGATATATCTATAGCTTGTGGCTACAAGCCTACAAGCCGGTGCCCAGCAAGCCCCCTGAAAGAACCGTGCTGCATCGACCATTACAAAGCCGGTGTCTCTTCTCCGACATGTTTTTCTCGGTACATGCATATATAATACCGCTGATTTCGTCCAGTCACACCGTTCACAGTACGTCACCCTGTGCTTCTACAATCTACTACGACGCCATCGATGCCATGGCATGCATGATCAGATCAGATCAGATCAGAACGGCATTGTCACAAGACACCATGTCGGATCTGCCCAGCGTGTGAACGAATCCTTTGCCAATAAAGTGCCGCGTCCAGGTTTTTGAACGCAGGCCATGGCGAAAGTCGATTGGGTCGTCTCCGCTTCTCGATCGACACTGTTGATGTGAGTCGTATCTACAGATACACGTCGTATGCAATGTTCCATCACGCCGGCCTGCCCCCGCGGCAAGCACTGGAGTAGTGGAGTTAACACTGGCTGTCCAGAGAACCGGCCGCAGATCGATAAATCATTGATCTTTTTTTCCCTAACAGTCGAGAAATCTCTACCGGAAGATTCATCGCTGGCTGCCGAGTATGGCCGTATCTGCCGAGTGTATTTTCTCTGCCGGGTATGGACGTCTATACGTATTTTCTCGGAACTCTGCATCTAGGCCGTATACCGTGTGTTTTTCCTTAAAAAAAACACCGAAAAATTTAGACATTCGCCATATATAGCAAAATGCACTCGGATAATTTAAGACACTCTTCACTTACAGGAAAGACACTTGGCAGACAAACACACTCATACTTGCATGACACGTGTCCATATTGATCACGCTTAACGGCTCTGTGACGGTCCTCTAACGACCACTCCGCATGTAGTATGTTTGACACTCGGCATACAGGGTAGGTTTCCCCGGTGTATTTTCAAAACCAACGGCATGCAGCAATTTTCTATTCATGTTTTTATAAAATTATAATTTAGTCGGTGTTCTTATAAACCTTATTTAGTACTATTATTACAATCTTTACTATTAGATAAGATGGAATCTCTGATGATGATCGTACTTCACACACCGTACTCCTCCATAGACAAGAACGCCCGCTGACCCCTGCGTCTATGAAAAATCATTTGGAAACGGCGCGTTAGAGCGTCGGAATCCCACCAAATTTTGTAAAGGATTCTATTATATGTATAAAAGTGTCGTGTAATATTATGGAAAAAGCAATAGCCAACTCCCAGGTGTCCTACAAATCGATAATCCGGCTACTTGGATTTCAAATTTGAAAATTACAAAATAAAACTATAGAAAACCTTTTGTTCCATACCGATAAACATGTAGGTCCATCTCAAACAAACTAACGCCTTGCCGGTATAACATAATTGACCCTCCGTTCTTGGATCTTTTTCAAACTAGAAAGATCATATTTTGATGCCGGTACAACGTAATTGACCCTCAGTTCTTGGATCTTTTCCAAACTAGAAAGATCCGATTTTGCCACCTTAGGGTCCTAAACAAAGTGAGGAGAATTAATAAACAACTTCAATAACATTACAAACAAAGACCATTACAAGATACATACCCCGTATATATATCGTATCCTAGCCTCCTCAGCTTTTAGCCTAGCTTCCATATCCTTGGGGAATATCAAAGGATCATCCATCTACAATATCATGACAATAGCAGGGCATGACATAAGACAAACGGTGGTGGAAGCGCAAAATGTTAAACACTTCGTAAATATTGTAATAACTAGCTTACTTTCACGCCAGAGAAATCCAACATCGGGTAAATACCGCTACATCGTGGGTATGAGGGATCATGTCCGCCTTTGTATTTACCAGCGTCACTAGGGTGTTTCATACTTCTATCGTCATTTGAATAACCATAGCATACACCTTCATGGGAGATATATGTCAAGAAACTAGCTTCGATATTATGTAGTAAAGCTAGCTAGCTCTGGGTGTGTAGTGGATTAGATCAAGGGGTACCCAAGCAGCTCAACTAGATAAGCGAAACTGTATCAAAAAAAACTTAAATCTAAGGTGAAGAGTAGTATAGAATACCATTGTCAGCTGGTTTAACCATATGGAGAGAATTGAGCTCGAATTCTTCAGCTAATTGTCCTCTTGTTATCCTTTGGAAGACTTCAGCAAACAATAGATTGTCGATGCCACCAGCTCCTCCTTTAGTCTTTATAGTAAAATTCAAATGATAGTATCTAAGGTAGCAATCACCTTCGAAAATATCTCGGAAGCTCACAACATCTTCAAGTTGATATGCAAGATCCTAAAATTAGAGGCACATATTGCAAACAATAACAATTGGTACACGAATACAATCAAGGAATGTATTCAACGGAGTAGTAGAAAGACAATCGATGCAAGTGAAGCCTGAGAGTGAGGGAGAGAGAGCAAAACCCCCAAAAGATTATTCTCCTCGTTGTACTTGTCCAACAAAGATTGAATCAATAGCCCGATATGGATATGGTCCAGACTGAATCTGGAATACTTCTTCCTCGTGCCATCTTGCCAGTAGAGAGCATCTCGTATAGCAATCTCTGACATGGAAAGCCCATCATTTGCGCACCTGAAAAATAATGAAAGCTAATGACTAATGAGCAACTCTAAACTTGTAGGACGTAGAAACTTGAAGACGAAACGTAGCTAGGGACCAGGGGTTGAGAAGCTTTACATTTTTGGATCACGTTGCTCATCAAGGTGGCGGAGGATAGCCGTCTCAGCATCCTCCAAGCTCCGGAACGGTCCACCCAGCGGAGGATACGTGTGCAAAGATCCCGCAAGATCTACTCTGATGAAAAATTGTCTATTCCAACGGGCAGGTTTCCGGGCCGAAATGGGTGGCGAGATCTCAACGGATGATGCCACATTTGGCACCTCTAGAAGCGCCCACCCGTGAGCGTTGTTAGACCTAAAGTGGAGAATGATGGATAATCAAAGCAATTTGGTTTTGACTAGATCAGAAGCGTAAAGTAAATATACACAGTAATAATCTATTTAGTTTCAGTTAGGCATTGAGTCTATCTAGTAATAATCTAACTAACTGGTAATTAGAGTGTGCAGTGGGCTTGAATAGCAAATTTAATGCAGTGCAAATTGTTTGGTGTCACAACAGTGTGGCTAGAGGCTCGAAACGTCGATGGACAAAACGACTAAGATTTGCATGTTTGATGAATGATGGCAGCTAGCTATGCACAGTTTTATTAGAAAATAAACTGAAACGTTGATGCATAGTTTTGTAGTCAGGTATTTGGTCAATAATCCAAGTTTGCGCCCAATATATAGGTTATTTGCAGCTAATTCACCACAGATTAATAATAGGTCGTATACCTCTGACTCTGAGCCTGCGGCAGCTGGGAGGGCCCAGGGTTTGGAGTGGCCGTGCGTCGATCTTCCACGGCACGCCTCGATTCAGAGTCATCAGCAGCCCTAATCAAGCAAGTTTGTTCAGGATTCAGTCAAACAAGACAAGATCGATATTGTAAACGCTGCGCAAAGAAGGAAGGAAAACCAAAAGTCGCTTACGGCGTTGGATGGCAGTGGCCGACGGTATCCATGAGGGGCGGCGCCGGCGGAGGATGATCGGAGTAACGCGTCTGGAGGTCGGTGAGGAGCTTGAGAGGTGCGCTGTTGTTTGTTGTTGGATTTGGGTTGTGCCTCTGCGGCTCTGACCTGGACGGCTGGACCAATATAAAGCGTTTTCTATTTTTCTTTGAGTTGCCAGCCCAGAGTCGAGTCCTATGGGCCTCTTTGCAGCCCATCATCATCTATAGAAGATCCAACCAAAGGAACGCCTCTCTTGCCCAAATAAGCTTATTGGGTCCCGTGAAAGGACGAGTGAGGAAACTCGTAAAAGATGTTGACACCCTAAAAAAAACAAATGTTGACACCTTTCCAAAAACAAAATGTTGGCAAGCCGTATTCAGAGTTTCAGACACAAGTGACGGATACATCGCCCACCTACCGTTGCTACCAATACTGAAGAACCAGTGGCCAAACCCGAGCGTCACCCGGTTTAAATCTGGCAGTGTAGTACGACCAGTAGGGCCAGGCCGCCGGCGGCGACATGTCCAAGCACGTGTGCTCCCAGTCTCCCACGAGCACTTTGATTTAAAACTCTACCCGTCACGCACAAATCACGTTTTGTGGACTGCATCTCCTTTTCTACCACGCCCAAGGAAAATACGTAGCTAAAACAAGGAGCACGAGTTTGGACTCGTGACTCCTGAGCAACGAAACACGACCGGCGTGCCCATCCAGTCAAGGCACGGTCAGACGCTATCACGCTACAAGAAGCAAAGGCCAACTCGAACCGGGAAATCCACTCGCATTTTTTCGTTATTTCAAAGTGGTAAAATACTTCCTCGGATCCATAATATAGTCGTTGTGAATTGGACTAAAACATTTTTAAATACATCTATTGAACAACGGTTAATATGGATCGGGGTGAGTAGAAGTCTGTAATCACGATGTGATTATCCCGACACCAATAAAATATTTAATGCTCACTCGGGAAAATTACTTTTTGGAATACTATGTTTTACAAAAATATTATACTAGCTAACATACTGTGAGATGTTTGGCTCTATAAAATATCACAAAAATTATGGTATAATTTTAACTATTTTTCTGAAGTATTGAAAAAGTTGGTCCAACCTTATTTTTCTATAGCTGAGAAAGGAGACAAAAAAAATTGCTTACGCGTGCACTAAAACTGTTTGATATTGGTATAACTTGGTTTCGAAAAAAATTAAGATTCCAAATAGAGCCTAAACACAAATGACATTTTCTCGTCAACAACACAAAATTTTGACTATATTTTTTAAAGACAAAATGCAAAGGTGCCATATATACAACTCAGTCCATACACTTAAAAATTATTTACATACATTTTTTTTCATAAACTGCCCGAGACTTGTACACGACAGATGATAACAAGCACATTTCATAATAGCATATCAAATAATATGCAAACACACTAGAATCCACACCATTTTATGTTCATCGGTGATAACACTAAAAATATTGTTTCAATAGCAAGTATATTTCGTTAAAATTTTACTTGCTAGGAAACTTTCACCATGAAAAGAAGTAAAGAATAATGTCATTGGTTCATTTTGTACTATATAAATATACGTACTTAATCATGCACTAGAAACTACTTTGAGATATCTATTAGACCATATTCTCTATAGATCGTTAGCATAAATATGTATAGATTATACAGGTTATGGATTGAATAAAATATAGTTATATAATAGACTTTTGTTATGATACATTTTACTATCTTTCATTGATATTAGGTTGAAAATTTTGACAAATATTTGGTAAAAAAATGCAAGTTATGCGGTTAAACTATGCCAACAAATAGGAATTTGTATTTGAGATACCTTAATATGCTATAAATAAGATTAGATAAGTATAAAAGCTTAGTAAAAAAATATTTTTTTTATACGCTTCGGGCCCAAAATTCCATTGGACCGTCCTAGGGCATAGTCAGAGTGTCATACGCTACGAAGCAAAGATCAAGTCCTCCAATGAGTGATCAATTGTGAAATCCATGTGCATGATTCCAACACAAGGAGTTGACATCGTAAGATCTAGATTTATGTGCCCACACATGTGTTAGAAAAGGAGAGTGTGACGTCAAGTCTGATCGTCCTCAAGGTTAAACACGCTCTATAACTCCGACATATAAAAGGTCAAATATCAACCAAGAAAGTCAGATGGCAAAAAATCAAAAGGTTTAAACCCATACGAACGATGCGATTAATCTACTCAGCCCAGAAAGAACTTGATGATACGATTATTGGTCTTAGTCAGTGTCATATATTTTACTTACACATTCCGCTTGATTTACATGATAACAATTATGCCTCCCTCGGGTTGCAGTGTCTTTTTGGATACCTTTACTAGGCCAAGACTTGCAATTTTTCTCCCATATACTCCATTGTGGGAAAGACTCGTCTTCACATGTCCATTGTCAGCAAATGGATGGCAAATTTCAATCATGTGATCCCTTGAAGATGCTCATATTGAACTTGCAATTCTCGATAGTGATGATGATCACAACTTGATGTCAACTTCTAGTTGGATAGAACATTTCCTTTTGAGCAATCCCAAGATATCTAACCCCACAAAGAAACACCAACATACATATCATGATTTAGTTCACAAAGGGCAACTGATAATTCATAATTATAAGATCACTTTAGCTCACTCAGTACATGACCTTTACTTTGTAAATCGGTCAACTTGACTATAATCTTTGCATGTTTTATCAACCTCTTATTTTCTCTCTTATGATGATATGCTCGAGGTAATTGAATTCTTACTTAAATTGTTTCTTCAAAACATACTCGTAATAGGCTCAACTCTCCCGAGAGACCATTTTTTGGATCACATCTTTGAACATCATCTTGGTCATCTTTATATTATTCATGCTTATCACAATCACTTGATAGTTGATACACATAAGACTTGGTCATAATGGAGTTATGCCATAGAGGAAATAATAATTTTTATTATTTATTTTCAAGTTCATAATTAATATTATAGTTATGTGCTATAATTGCTTCAGTTCTCAAATGTGAGATCAAATAAAAACTCATTAGCATGTGTGGAAACGTAAACACAAAGAAGTCGATCCCTAGCCACTATTCTAAGACTAGCTCATGTGTTGTATGATCGTCCTATTTTTTCTGACCATGCATGGTGTTTAAAACAAGGATGCCGACAACAACGAGAGCCCATTTTTTACGGAAAAATACGGTTGGATAGACCCAACTAAATGATATACTACGAGATTAGTCCATCATATGTAGTTAGTAATATCATACAAGTTTTGGTGTATATTGACGTCTTTATATCATGAGAAAATCTAGTTCCTATGTATCCGATGATTTATTTTGTGGCAATCAACAGTGACCGTATTAGGGTAATCATAACGACGAGTTTCATGTACTTTAGAACTCGATGTTCAAGATTGTGATTTACTCATCTGTAATATGTGTGCTTTGGAATTCCAGTAGCCCCTCACAGATGTTGTATTAACGATGCAAGTGACGTGGCAAACAAATACATTCTTTATTTTTGGAAACAAAAACAAAATCTTTTCATAATTGCAAATTAAGCTCGCTAGTAGATGGCAGAAAATCCACCCATGCCCAGCCAAGGCAACAATCAGATGGACGGATGGTAGCAAGCCAAGGCCATCTCCTCCACCTACAGCCCGCGATGAACGTGCTGGCAAAACTATAAATTAGCGCGTATTTGAACCGGGAAACCCACACGCAAGTCCAACACGAACAACGACAACTGATCTGGATCCACATCGTCTTCCTCCTCATGATCCCATTTTTTGATCATGCAAGTGACGTGGCAAACAAATCTATTCATATTTTTGCAGGAAAAAAAACAAAGCTATTAATAATTGCAAATTAAAGTTAGCCGCTCGTAGATGGCAGCCAATCCACCCATGCTGATCCAAGGCAACAGTCGGACATACGCTGGCAAGCCAAAGGCCAGCTCCTCCTCCTCCTCCAGCCAGATGCAACATGGTGGAGCTTTCCTCTTTCTTCTCCTTTGCCCTAGATGGATCCAAATGATCATACGTGGATAACCTATGGAAGAGGAGTTTGGATTGGAGATCTACAACACCATGGATGCAACGTGGTGGAGCTTAAATGCACACAAAGAGACCTTAGGAGAACGAGGAATGGGTGCCAGTCACTTGGTCTAGCTCTCATTGGAATCCGGTGACCTTGATTCATCACCGCTGAGTCCGAATCGGAGAAGCGGTGCCTCCATTTCTAGTTGTAATTGTTAAGTAAAATCGATGTTACGGAGGTTGTTTTGACATGCTGCTAGCGTGTGTGATTTTTGTTGTTTACACCCTGGCGCTATGTTGCAATGGTAGGAATTTCAGTTGTTTTGGGTGTATTAATGTTGCATACATACATTTGATATGTTGCAAACTCACGTGCGTTTAATTGATAACACTCGAGCGAGATGGGGCGGTGGTTTTGGATGTTTGGTGCAAATGTTTTCATGAGAGTCTGCAAACATTTTATTCTCATACTTCATACGTATCTCGAAAATCTGCTACAACAGCCGGAGGTTTGCTTCGACCAATGGAGCGTCTAATATCTTTTTTTTTTTGCATTGGTGATTTCAAAATGATGTGATGCATCCTTGTAGTTTTAACCCACTACATAACGAAATGCTGCAGCAGTGTTTTGAGCAGCACAAAAAGAATCGTTGCACGGGTGAGGAATATGCTGCAAGGATCGGACGACCCAGATTTTTTAGTAATTTTATGAAAGGTGTCGGGAGAGGGCCCATTTTATGACGATCGGATGTTGCATTCACGATGCAATTGACGCGGCAAACAAATCTATTCTTTTTTTTTTTTGAAACGAAAGGAAAATCTATTCATAATTGCTGCAATTGAAGTTAGTCGTTGGTAGATGGCAGACAATCCGCCCATGCCCATCCAAGGCAACAGTCGGATGGACGGGCGGACGCAGCCAAGGCCAATGCCAATGCCAATGCCAATGCCAGCTCCTCCTCCAGCCAGCAAAACTATAAATTAGCGCGGATTCGAACCCGGGAAACCCACACGTAAGTCCAACACCAACAGCTGCAGCTGCAGATCTGGATCCACATCGTCTTCCTCCTCACTCCCGAATCCTCATCCCAATTTCTTTTGGTCTCTTCCCGGACACGGAGCTGTATAAAATACTGTGTGCTGCGAGCGCGAGTGCGAGTGCGCGGCGGGTCCACACGAGCTGTATGCCATCGCGATCTCCATCGTCCCTCTCTCGCTCGCTAAATTAAGGCCTCCTCCCACGTAGCCGCCATCCCCCAAATTCCGACTCAGCTGGTCGCTCTCCTCTCTGCCGATTTCGATCTCTGCCTTCCTCGGAGTCGGGGGTAGGGCAATGGCGGCGGCGAACGGGTCGGCGGCGGCGGCGAACGGCGGAGGGGACGACTCCGGCAAGGCGGCGTTCGCGCGGATCTACGCCACGCTCAAGGACGAGCTGCTCAAGGACCCCGCCTTCGACTTCACCCACGAGTCGCACCAGTGGGTCGACCGCGTAATGCTCCATCCCCTCCTTCCTTCCTTCTCTGCTTTCGCTTTCCTTCCCTGTTTGTTTGATGATCCTGCTGCTGCTGGAATCGCATCGCGCACGCTTCGTTCCGATTTTTTTCTCCGTTTGCTGCTGGGGGTTTATTAATGCTAGATTTGGTGCTGGATCAGCGGCCGCGTGCGAGATCGGGGGCTTGATTGCCGGCAGCGCAATTAATTCGGGTTTAGTGGCACGTTGGTCTGGGATAATCATCGTGTAGTAGGACTGAGGTCTCTTAACACGGGCTATTTACGCGTTTAGAATGAACCAGCAAGTACAGAAACGAAAACCAGAAGCTCATGTACAGTTAGTTCAATTTAATGCTTTCCAGTTTTACCTTCTGTCTAAGTTGACCGAGTTCAAAAAATGACGCTGAACGGTCAGTGGTCGAAATTTGAAAAATATGTGATCGTCGAGGTGAAATGAAATTCTTCAAAAGTGGATCACCGCAAACTGTAGTAGTTATTGAACTTCTGTAAATGGAAATCAATCCGCCTGCTGTTAATGTATACTCTTAGATCGTTGGCAGAGCTACATGTTGTTTTTATTTTTGTATGTTAATAAAATTCTTAGTAAAATACTGAAAAGACCGGATGCACAATTCTCATCTTATTAATTGAGATCTGCTTTTCTAACTTGCTTGCCTTTTTCTTTACTTCCTTCGTGGAACAGATGCTGGACTACAATGTTCTTGGAGGTGAGGAGATGAATTTGAATTAGATGTTCTCTTTATAATTAAACAAGAGGCTTGTGAGTTCTAATTCGTTATTGTTGATAATTATAGGAAAATGCAACCGTGGGCTCTCTGTCGTCGACAGCTATAAGCTGTTGAAAGGTGTCGATGAACTGAGTGAGGAGGATATGTTCCTTGCCAGCACTCTCGGTTGGTGCATCGAATGGGTAATTCTTTTTTCTTCTCAGTGTTACTCTGATTACCCTCAAGCAACCAAGGTTGCTCTCTTAAGCTTGCTGCTATCTGTGCAGCTTCAAGCCTTCTTTCTTGTGCTTGATGATATCATGGATGACTCTCACACTCGACGTGGCCAGCCTTGCTGGTATAGAGTGTCCCAGGTTAGTTAAAACGAGATTGTCGTTTCCAGCTACAGTTTTTGTAAAACTCGTTTTGTGGAAGAACTTTTGTGTGAGAAAGTTCTACAGTACCTTATTTCCACTTGTTACCGGTACAACTTATATCTAGCGTTGCCCTTCTGTAACAAAATAGGTTGGCTTCATTGCTGTCAACGATGGGATTATCCTTCGCAACCATGTTTCGAGAATGCTCCGGCTTCACTTTAAGAACAAGCCTTATTACGCTGATCTCCTTGATTTATTCAACGAGGTAATTATATGTGTTATGTCTTTAACCAAAATGTTCAGCCTGGACTTGTGGATCATTACAGGTTTTGATTACCTTGTCATGTTTTTGTAGGTTGAGTTCAAGACAGCTTCAGGTCAAATGCTGGACCTTATCACAACTCACGAGGGAGAGAAAGATCTAGCAAAATATAACATAGGAGTGTAAGTTCATATTGTGATAACTTTGAGATATCCTTAGTATGTTTATCGTGTTTAATTTTAGGAGCATAAGTCTTCTTTTTTGTGTCTAATATTTCTTGGTGGTATCTATTTGTGATGTGCCCATTGTTTATTGTTGATTAAAAACCCAATATTTTTGCAGTCACCGCCGGATTGTTCAGTTCAAGACAGCCTACTATTCATTTTATCTGCCGGTAAAAGCTACATTCTATCTTTTTAAAATCTTATCTGTATATAATTCCTGTTCTGGCAATTGGTACTTGATTCTAGTGGTGCTGATATCGCTCTGTGAAAGGTTGCATGTGCACTGCTGCTCTCTGGTGAGAATTTGGACAACTACGGTGCTGTAGAGAACATCCTTGTTGAGATGGGAACGTACTTTCAAGTCCAGGTAACTTTATTTTGTACATACGAGTCTTTAAGCTACAACAGACATTAGTCTATTTAGCATTAATATGTTTTTTTTTATCACAGGATGATTATCTAGATTGTTATGGTGAACCTGAATTTATTGGCAAGGTTAGTTGTACCAGCTTGCGGTAATATCAATTGTTGTATTGATAGATTTTCTTTAGCTCTTGTGATTTGATCGATGTTAAGTTTTATCATAGATTGGGACTGACATTGAGGATTACAAGTGCTCCTGGTTAGTTGTCCAAGCTCTTGAGCGTGCTGATGAGGGCCAAAAGAGCATTCTATTTGTAAGTCCATTCACGCTACTTTCTCCTTTCCAATGACATGGAGGTTGTTATCTAAACAGTATGTCCTCCTACAGGAAAATTATGGAAAGAAAGATCCAGCCAGTGTGGCAAAAGTGAAGAGTTTATACAAAGAACTTGACCTAGAGGTTTGTATTTACTCTTAATGATGTTAGTGCATTTTATCTTGTAGCAAAAGGCTTTAGTAAGACTACCATGAATATAATTTTCAGGATATAGATTAATATTGCATCAAACCCTTCCATTCACTTATCCCCGTGTGTCTATTGTTGTCCAGACCTTAACTCCATGCATACTCCCTCTGAACAATTACTTATTGTGGATAATTTCTCGCTTGACCTGTCAAAATAATCTACTTGCCTCTGTTATGATAGAACTACTGGATTCTCTAGTCTGCAATATATGGCATTTCTAAACACTATCATGAATAATGTTGATCACAGGCGGTATTCCATGAGTACGAGAGCGAGAGTTACAAGAAGCTGATCGCGGAAATTGAAGCTCAGCCAAGCGTCGCTGTTCAGAAGGTTCTGAAGTCCTTCTTGCACAAGATCTACAAGAGGCAGAAGTAGTCTGCCTCTTGGACCAGGGAGCTGTTCCACTGTCTACATGCTTGTTAAATGGCCTAGAGCGATGTCCATTCATGATTTAGTGGTTCATGTTGTATGTTGCGCCTTGCTTTGCTCCTGATAATAATGATGCAAGGCGCTATTTCGGGTTTGATAAACCGCTTGGTGTAGAGACATGTTGATAGTTCTGTAATTTGCATCCTACTCTATTCTTTGGAGTTTTTTCCTAGTTACGGTAGAGAAGTGAATTGCAGTGTATTTTCGTTGTATTTTGCAAGGTTATTGTGAAGGAAAATTAGTGCTGAAATAGACTTGAACTAGTGTATTTCATGAGGTTACTTTGAATGAAGGAAAATATTTGCTTGCATAGACTTGATCACTAGAATATTTAGTATGCATGATGAATTGGTACACTTTATTTTTTCTGAACAACGAAACGCCACACATTACATTGCAGTTCCATTTATAAGAAAACACAAGTTGCTGTAAATGTTTACGAAATATTCATATTTGATGGAACTACAATGACAAAGATCATGACAAAAATTATGGAACAGAGGTCGTAAGTCACAGCAATAACTGTTTTATTCATTGCCTTTTCTGAGAGAAATAAGTTAATAAGCAGCAGAACCTCACACGATATCAAGAAATCAGAGTCTGAAGAGTACACTTGGCTGACTCAACTGTTACATCTTTCAATATAAAAAATGCAGCGACTGAGAGTTGTAGCAACATAAGTTCATAAGTTAATAAGCAGCAGAACCTCACACGATCTCAAGAAATCAGAGTCTGAAGAGTACACTTGGCTGACTCAACTGTTACATCTTTCAATATAAAAAAATGCAGCGACTGAGAGTTTTAGCAACATAAGTTCAGTCTAAAATGTCCTGAGCGAAAGCATGCTGTGTTCTGCACCAAAAAGTAACAGGAATAAGTGGCCGAAGTCTCTCTTTAATTTTTTGACTTGAGTGACCGAAGCCTCAGTGTCGATACAACTACTGGAATAGAGTCTACATAACAATTTTGGGGTGACAGAATAAATAAAAGGAAGCACTACAAGGGAATCCCAACACTATTTCCACAGATGGTAATAAAGCAAGTCATACTTCATACATGATGGTACAAGACTTTTGTTAAGTTAGCATATTCTGTGTTCCATCTTTCTTTCTCAGGGGGGCCTAATTCGAGCTGGATTCGTTGGGAATCCAGAAAGTTAGTGCAGTTGATGCGGTTGCAAACATGGCTCGACGAGGGGCCCATTTCAAAGCGGTGATCGGACCAATATGACTGTTCCAACAAGCAATCTGCAACCACAAAAGTAAAGCTAAGACAAATAACAACACATCAATGCTATAAGCAAGATTTAAGGAATATATACCTCTTGTACTGTGTTGATGCTCCAAGCATGCAAGGTGCCATCAGCAGATCCTGCAACATCAACACACATGTTTTTCTCAGCATCAGCTTTCGCCATGAAATTTGGGTCATTCTTGTACAGGAAAAAAAAACGTTCTAGCAAATTTTAAATTTCAAAGTTTTGGTCTATTTTTACATGAGCATGCATATATAAGCGCTCCAATTGTGAATGGGAAGCATACCAGCATATCAGACACATTATCATCCGCTACAGTTTTAATTGGATATGAAAGTGAAAATAATATAATATTGCAAGTGCCCCTCTCATGCTGATAAAAATATCTACACGCAAGTTGAAGGTAAAGAACCTATTGATTCTATTCTCATAGTAGATGTGAAGAATACAATAAGGCATAGTCTAGAGATGATGTATAATGCCAAGGTTTAGTTACAGGGAAGCATATGGGTAATTTTTTAAGAGCTAGTATGGAATATCCTTAAAAAGTTGCATGAAGAAAACCTGAATATTACCTGAAATTACATATTGACCATCTGGAGTGAAAGCAGCTTCAGTTGCTATGTTGCGAGATGGTTCCAAACTGAAGCCACACTTCTGCAACATGACAGAAAACAATGAGTTAGTAAAGATCAAGAAGAGAGTGTGATGCTGTTAATGTTAAGATAACAAAATTATGCACTTCAAAGCTAGACATCTGAAGCAAAAAAACTGCAATCATAGCGCAAACTGACCTTCTCCCCTCCATATGCATCCAGAACATATATGTGGTTGTTAGTTGTCGTCAAAAGCACAGACTTGCCATCATTGCTGAACTTAATGTCAGACACTTCAGCCGTATCTCCACCGACCAAGAAAGTATCAAATGGACCCTGAAAGTTATTTTGTTTTCCAAGATAAGAATCTTCCACGCTTTATTGAAATATGATTTCCAGATTAAAGTTCAGTACACACCTTGTCATATGACCGAGAATCGAATAGCTTAATAGCTCCTCCCTCCATTGACACGGCAAAAACAAGTCCCTGTTGATCATATGCAACAGAAGGCCTACCACGCAAACGTAGTATACCCTGAATGCTAAACGTGTAAGAATGGGACGCCTCAGAGGAGCTTTTTAACAGCTAAATTTAAACTGAGTATATTTAATTGCTTTATGATTGAATAAATGGAGTTGTGCAGGGAATTGGTGGCCCAACCTGACAAGCATTTACACGAAGATCCCATATTCTGACGCTGTGATCAAGTGAACCAGACATAAAGCTATCATTGACAGGCGACATACATAGTGAAACAACCCTGAAATGAAGTAAACAGAATGCAGCACTCAGCATCTGTCCCTTGACATTGTTACTATTAACAAAGAGGGATTAGAAATACATTGAACCTGTCTTTGTGTCCTTTGAAATATCTCAAGCAACGGTTGTCATATAATGATAGATAACGAAGTGATTCTTCTGGCTCTAGATTGAATTTTGATGAACATAATATGGAGCTTGGATGGTGAGTAAAACAGAGACGGTCAGCACCATGTTTCTTATGATATGTTGTCTTCAGCAACCTAAAACAATAGTAAGAGTTCTAACATTCGTTACTAACAGAGCACAAAACTTAAACAAAGGGTCATTTGGGTGAAATATGAATGTCCAGAGTAGGGTGAAAAAAATACCGCAGCATACTAAATTACTAACCAGAGAGAAAATATGCCAGTGCAAGCACCTTGAACCAAAATTTCGGCTACCCAACGTTTTGGTAGAGCAAACTTGAACCAAACACACAGGACAGCACGAATTTATCACCACAAACATAGAAGCATCACTGCGAGATACCATTAAGGACCAAAATCTAAAGTCTAGTAGCAACTATCAGCATCCCCCAACAGCAATAATCCCCCAAAAATAACCTACCCAACACTGATCACAAAAACCGTCACTCATATCGATACGCCAGCAATCAAATGTGGTAGACTCCCGAAATTCTCCATCCAGGTGCTTGCAATGTCTCTAAGACTCTATAACAACAACAAGGAGGTCTACCGAATAGTAGAACACAGAAGTAAAGGGGAACCGATGTAAAACCAGGCTAGGCGCACTCACGTGGCGGTGGTGGTGTTGTAGAGGCGAATGGAGTCATCGTCGCTGGAGGTGACGAGGAGGTCGTCCTTGCGGTGGAAATCGAGGCAGTTTATCTTCCCGTTCTGCATACCACCGCGATTGGAGTGAGAGACAGTCACAGCGAAAACTGGCGAGGGTGGGTTTACGCGACGGGGACTCACGTAGTCGTCGAAGACCGCGCCGATGGACATGCCGCGGACGACGCCGTCGTCCAGCTGCGACCGCGTGGCCGCCATCCTCTGCTCGCCGCCGCTCGGATCTCCCGCTCCGGGCGATGGAGCGGTTGGTGGAGCTTCCGCCTGCGCCGGTGAACGGCGGAGGTGGTGGGGGTTGGCGCAGCGGCTGGGAGAGGGGGGCGGAGGGGAGGGGAGATGAAGCCGCGCGTCGTCGGAGCTCGACGGAAGAACCAACCCTGAGCCGAGTCCAGAGAAACTCTCTCGAGTCTGGTGGAGAAGAAGGGCCTGATGGGCTGGGCTGGTCTGGTCTAGTCGAAGCCACCTACATCACGAGGCCCAGCACGGCCTACTAACATCGGCCCAAGATCGATAGTGTGACCGGCATGTCAGTTACGGGCAGAAGTCCTCTTCAGTCCTCCGTCGTCTTCGCCCGATCTTATCCCGGAGAAGGCTTAATGGCGGACTCGTCGCCGTCGCACCTAGCCGGCGAGACACCGGATCCAGGTTCGACTCGCGGAGAGCAACATCTCCCCTTCTTCACCCTAGCTAACTCTCTCCTGGTTCCGCATGTTGCTGCTGGTGTTACTGCTACTGCTAGGGTTACGGAAGAGCAAGCAGATCGACCGGACATTCGTCACCGGTTGCTGAATTCTCTAGTGAATTTTAGGTTTTTTATTTTATTTTTCTGTGGTGGTAGAGAGGCTGTGCTGTGTTAAGTTCATTGTCATCAAGTTATATGCTGATATCCATTCAAAAAAAAAAGTTGTATGCTGATACATTGACCTGATTGATGTAATTTTTCATAACTATGAGTATGGCTCCGAATAATTCAGACATCCCCGTTTGAACCATCACAAAGAGCACGACGTATCAGACTAATTTAGGTTATTATTTTTGTGCGTAGATAGGTACCTAACCGCACTAATACACCTGATGACCATGGAAGTATGGAACACTGCACTGTCTAATTATCATCATATATATTTTGCTTCGGCCGGTGTGTGAGTTAATGCCTGCTTCATGATGATTGATGGAAAAGTCAGACTAGGCACTGAAACATAATTTCACCTTCGCTTTAGGTAGCTCAGAAGCTGTCCATGGTGCTTCACGGGACACTTCGATGTTTGAGCAGAAGACACAAAAGGAGAGCCGGCTGCTGTGATCTCTGAATTGATGAGGGAGGAACTGGTTCAGAGTGCTGTCAGTTTTTGAGGCACCCGAAAGTCATGGCCTCTTCTGATGTGCAGAGGCGTTCTTTCCTGGAAAATAAAGGGCTCACTGTGGACGAAATCGAAGAAGCTTTCAACGTTTACTAGTGAGTTCTGTTTTTTACTATCTACTTGACTTCCATTTTGAGAGTAGGTTACTGGTTATTCTCAACTTGTTTTTTATTAATTTGCAGAGCCCACCTTCAAACTCTACAACTTCAGATACGTGCAAATCTCAAGGTATGTGAGGAGATGCCGCTTTCTAATGATTTAAAAAGGCCTCCGAGTTTACTTTTAATTGATGTCATCGTGGATCCTGACAACATCGTTAGCTTTTTTTTGTTTGTTTGTTGCTCTGTACAAGTAAATTGCCATTTCAAATCAACTTTCCTATTTTAGCTGTATGTTCAATGCTGCTCTAAATGGCTTCATCAAGACATATCTAATTTTCTTTGCCTTATCTTTTCATGTATTTATTATCAGGGGCATCTGATCATTCTTGCAAAATTAGTCAGGTCAGCCAAAAATCACAAATATTTGCTGTAAGTTTCCAGCAAAGTCTTGATCTGGCACTGCTGGTGTTTATGGTCAGAAATTGAACTAGCTATTTTCTTTCACTGCAGCAGGAAGCTAAAATCAGCAAAGAATGTGTTGATAATTCAGGTTTTCCTTCACAGCCCTTCTGAGATTATAATATCGAGCGTTCTTATGTGTTTCTTTTGCTGACATCCCTACTTTACTTTTATAGGGACTCCTGACCCTGAAACTGTGACCCCTGTGGTTCCCCGACACCCAAAATCATATATGGAGGTTCGCTATCTTGAGTATCACTTTTTTCTGGCACGCACTCATGCTAGCATGGCACTTAGTTCGGTCTGAATATTTAGTGTGCTATGCATGAGAAACATGTATAGTGGGTAGAAATTGGCTGTAAACTGTCATGTTGGACTGAACACTTGACAGGTCATGGAAATGATACAAAGGGGGGAGCGGCCAGATGATATCCAGGTAGCCTTAATTTTTATTGTCTCATATTTTATTGCTGCAAGAAGTGGACTCTGTAAGCCTACTGTTCTGTGATATACTGTAGGATATTAATGATGAGCCTCCAAATCCTGAGCAACCAATCTCGGAACCAAGTATGGCACCCAAGCCCAAGGTTTGCACATGAAATTACTTTCTGGCTAACCAAACGTTTCATATCATGGATTTGACTTTCTTCTAGTCTCGCCATCTTGGAGAGACTGAGAGAACATGTGTATATAGATAGTAACAAATTTTAGAGCACCTCCACGGTTACCTCACATTTATGTTTCTGTTGAACAGCCATGGGAAATACAAGGTCAAGAAAGCTCCGGCTTGGATCCGAAAGCTTACCCGAACGGCTCCAGCAAACCAACATCAGGAGTTCAAACCGAAAGCACCAACCAGGCCACGGAATCAAACAACAGCTCCGACCACGGTGAGTTGCTGCTGTCGGCAGTGGGTTTAGAAGCTCCCGCGGATGATGATGATGCCGCCTCACCGGAGCAGTAAATTCCGAAAACACACACATGGTGGTGGGATTAGAAGACGTGATTCCAGTCAGTCTCAAAAGCCTGCTGCTGGCAAAGATCAGGCTCAGATTCCAGTGATTTCACTCGCAGACTCTCGGTATCATCTGAAACTTGTTGAGTTAGGGATCGATTGGCATACTTGGGATGTGGGATCATTGCTGAGAATGAGCACCTGCACCCTGTACTTGTTATTTGATCATATATAGGAAATAAAAAGCAGAAAGTTAACAGTGTTGGCGTGGCCCAATGTCTGAACTCGTTATGCTTGCAATGTCATACGTTTCTTCAGTCGTAATATAACGAGATTCGCATGCTTTTTTTTTTTGACACGTGATCCACAAGCACGATCGGCGTGATGTGTGTGCTAGTGTGTCTTGCTTCTAATCCAAAAAAACACAACCGGTTACTGTGTTTATGATATGTTCGGGCAAAATGGTAATCCCGTGGGAGAAGAAATTGAAAAAGGAAGGAAAACGGTAAAAAATTAGAATAGGCAAAAATCAAAATAATAAGCCTTTTGTTTCTCAAAGTAGCTGTCCTCTTGGTGTCTCAGTTTTTTGGAAAATTATTTTGTAGTTCTACAAGACTACACCTATAATGCAAACTTATTTATTTTCTTTGGAGTTTACTCCTAACCAATGTCACCACCCCCTTTTGTGCAGTTTATGAGCTGTGGAAAAAGAGACAAATAATACAAAAGTTTGATCAACAAGGTTTTCTTTATAGTAGCAATTTTAGTTTGCGTGTTAAAATCTAAAAAGGATGTATGTTTTGGAATATAGGAATTCGAGATGTCCACAAGATTTCTGGACAATTTACAATAGACACCTCGTATGAGTTTAGTTTTTACGCCACATCAACCATCTTCCCATCTTAGGTAGAACCATAAACCCACCCCAGTACAAAACCCTATGTCGGTTATTTGTGGGGTCCACTCTTTCCACTCTTCATGCTCCTCCGGATGGCCTACCATGCACGCACTTTTCCATGAGTCCCAACCCGCCACCTACTCCACTTGTCGCCCATACCCAATTACACATCCCATTTTTGTCTCTGTGGCAGCAAATGATGATCCAATGCAATACCAAACGCAGCTCGAGCTAGAGTTTTCTCAAAACATTGTACATTATTTTGTTAAAAAAAGAAAGAGCAATTATATAGGAACCTCTACTCTTTGGCCATTCGTCATGCAAAACCCTGACTTTTTTCTATACAAATCTAACCACAAAAATAGTACACATGGCCCACATGGCCGATACCAAGCAAGCCATCCAACACAAAATCTGATTTCTGCCAAATTCAACTATTTAAGCTAAATAGTACATATGTATCTTTCCATTTTGAATGGAACCAAATCTACACCCACGCCACGTATGTTGGTTGCACGCATTGTTTGCAGTAATGCTAGACTTACGGATGAAAAACCTACGGATGAGACATACGTGATTACGTTTCCAAACACAATTAGTCCACATCCTTCCCCATGCCCCTCTAAGTTTCGTGAAGGCCCACCCCTGACTTTCTCAATTAAATCCCGTAAGTTTCTTCCGTAAAATCTTTCCGTAGGTGTAGCATTACTCCATTGTTGGTTATCCCTTTCCCGTAGTGTCCCTCCCATTGACCTATCTCACCAACTTTACCATGAGCATTTTACCCACCCCCAAATATAGTATGTGTAAATTTTTCTTTGGCAACGATGCATTTTTTTCCTGAAAAGAACCCCTCTATGTAATATGTGCATTGCTCCCTAATTTTGTCAAAGTTTGACTATATGGCCCTCTCCAAGTAACCTAGTGTATAATTGGCCCCTCCTCCTACCATTCTTGTCTCTATCCCTCGGCAAGAGGTACGTCACAATCCAAATTCTCCATGTCATCAAAATAATCACACAAAACCAGTAGGCATTGCCCACATGAATGCTCCCACTTAGGCCATCCTTCGCAAAACCCGCTTCCTGCCAAATTGAGCTACCCGAGTTAATCCGCACCGTCTATACCCTCCCATCTCGGGGTGGAACCAAATGTCCACCCACATGCATAACCCTATGTCGGTTGGCATCCCGCGTCGCCGACTATCCGCACCCGCCAACTTTCCCACGGTCACCGACTCACCACTTGACCTCATTGTCCCAACTCAATTCCCGGCGAGCCGCCATGTAGGCCATATACGCGTCTATTTTTGCGATACCATACCCCGAGAAAAGAACCTGTAAAGAGTTGTTTGATGAAAGAGAGAACTTAGGTTCATGTAGTGCATATTCGTACTAAAAATTTCTCAAACTAACATTTTGTACAACTAGGGCTCCAAAGTCCAAACCAAAGTTTGAGATTTCTAGGTCTCTTGCTTGAGAGGAAAAATTATCCGGAGCCCAAAAAACTCCACTCCTCTTCCTTCCCCGTACACAACACTTTCCTTTCCTCTCTGCGGAGTCCTGACCTACCAACGCAATCCCGAAGATCGGAGCCGCCTCGTCGCCGTCGCCGCCACAGCCACCATCGCCGTTCCACAGCCCGTACCTTGGTTTCACCGCCGACGCCTCGACCCCGCCCCCGCGCCAACCCCACCCAACGCCCCCGCCCCCGCCCCCGCCCCGGTCTCCCACGCGCGTCGCCGCCGTCACCGTTCCCGCTCTCCCCTCCTCGCCGGGACGTCGCGTCCACGCCGTCTCCGCCCGGTCCCGGTCCTCCTCCGTGGGTTTCCAGGTACGCATGAGCTAGGTTGTTTTTCATCCAGCGAGCGATTTCTCTAGTTAAATCCCACTTGGGAGCGGGCCTTCGCAATTTGGCGTGCCGGTGCACGCCGTCTAGATCCGTCCCTGCCTAAGGCTGTTAGCTATGTGTTGCGAATTTCCCATTTCTTCGCTGTATACTGCCCTGAGGTTTGTTTGTCGTGTGTGCACCCACCCGCTGTGAACCTAGTAAGGGATTACGAGCTTTTAGTTATGCTATTTGGTGAAGAAATGTGATGTGTATGTTCCATTTGGGTGTGGCATGTTCATGTTTTAGGATCGCCTAGGTCTCTTTGTTTGTTCGTTGCCGTCTCGTGGAGATGTCCAGTGTGCTGTGGGCTGTTGTCACTGTATGTTATAACGGTGCACATTTATAGTTGAAACCGAGATGCGTATCCGCTTTGTGCACACTACCTGCTTCTCGTATGCTCAGTATTCTTTGTTGGTAATGTGGTATTTTCTTTTTTCGGATGGTATTTGGTATCGATTGGATTGCATTGAACTGAGATTGTGAGATAATTAACATGAGAATACAACATATGATGTTGTGTCTGTCGTCAAATACATGCCTCATGCGTTTGCAGCTTTTCCTACCCTACTCCTATTTGCAAAGTGTGTCCTACCGTCACAATTCTATTTTGTAAGTGAAATGTGAGGTCATTTTTGGCTAAATGTAAGCTATCACTTTGATGTTGCTAAGCTAGATGCCTACAAATATATTGATGGCCAAAATTAGGAAAGTTTGATCCTGCCGCTCCACGGTTTTGCTGCTTGATGTGTACGGTACGGGAGAAAAACAAGTAGGGATGGTAATCTAAAATATGTTTCACATTTCGTAAGTATGTTCCGTTTGCTTCATGGACTTGGCATTGTTTACATAATCCTGTTATTAGCCGAATGAGCTATAAATAGTTTAGTCATAGCTATTATTTAGTGTATTGATATTTGAAAGGGGGACAGGGGATGTGTTGCCACTCTTCCTGTAGTTTGAGCACTATATTATTGGTCACCATGCGATATTCTGAACTCTTTTTAATTACACTCATATGATATTGTCATCATTGTTTTTATGTTCTTGTATTTACAGTAGGAATTCTAAACTGTGTGTTTCTTAAAGATGGTCAGGGCAATGGATAATATCTAGATGCAAAGTTGCCTTTCTGCGGATTTGCTAATCTTGAAGATGCACAAAGAGGCTACAGCTCCAGAATGGATGCCGACAAAATAGAAGTTCCTTCACCAAAGGAAGAAATTAATTCCACAGATTCTGAAGCTGCTACAGATACTGAAAACTTTGAAATTAGCGACGACGACGACGATGATCGTAATCACAAGCACCGAAGAAAAGATGCTAGGCCTCAATCTTTTGATGAGAGTACTGAGGAGCAAGCTGCAGGGAGGCCTTTGAAAAGAAGGCCCAGTATTTCTGGTAGTGGACAACCTTTTGGTGGAGCTGATTCACGTGGGCAAGGACAGAAGGACTTCATACCAAAATTCAAGAGGCGTCCTGGACCAGGAGCTCACAGTCGGGGAGGTAGAATGAACCAATCTTTCCATTCAGCTTCTGCTGCCACTCGCCCTCCTATGACACGGGGAAGAGGACGGAATGGTGCACCCTGGGCTCAACATGACCCAAGATTTAACACACTTGACATGATGGATTTTGCATCACACATGGCCTCACAAGGACCGCCTACACATCCTGGCTTATTCATGGGCGCTCCAATGCCGAGTAGCGGTAGTGCTCAAAATGGTTCATGGGGTCCATATGGATTTATGCCTGGAATGCCTAATGGAATGCTGGATCCAATTCACCCACATGGAATGCAGGGCCCTATTCAGCCTGCAGTGTCTCCTTTAATTGATCTTGGCATGCCTCGTCAACGTTGTAGAGACTTCGAGGAGCGTGGATTTTGCTTGAGAGGGGATATGTGCCCCATGGAGCATGGAGTAAATAGAATTGTTGTTGAAGATATGCAGGTCTGTCAGTTTCTTGATCTTCGAATAATTTTCTTTATATTATTGCACTTCAGTGCTCTCCTTTTACGTTGCTCAATCAAAGCATTCAAATAGGATGATCTGTTACTTCACATTTCTTTGTCATGAGGACCACTGCCATGTTGTGCCAATTTACAAGTAGCCTTGAAATGTGTTCTGTTAGTGCTGTTATCATTGATAATCTGAGTTGCAATTTATGTTTTTTACAAATTACAATACCCTGTGGCATCCTAATTGAGTAATCAGTAATGTCATCTAGCGCAGGATTCAGATCCCACTATGATGTAACTCTTGCCTGCCTCGACCTTTTTCTGTACTGCAGCATTTTATGTTCTGGTTGTTATTTAACATATCTAGCTTAAGCATTTTCTCTAAATTATTTACTTTTGTCGCACTGTTCTTATACAATATGACGCAAGGTTCTTGTGCACAAGTATGAGTACT
The DNA here is from genome assembly GCA_947311845.1 of Poa pratensis. Lineage (NCBI taxonomy): Eukaryota > Viridiplantae > Streptophyta > Magnoliopsida > Poales > Poaceae > Poa > Poa pratensis. The sequence continues at coordinate 48,556,261 of CAMZMU010000035.1, forward strand.
GTCAACTCTTTGAGGATTTTGGACCTCACTATGATGTAACTGTAGCATTACTTGGGTGTTTTATTGTTCTGGTTGTATTTAACTTTGTTAACTTATGCTGTAATTTCTAAAAACTTCGTTATGCGGTGTTGTGCAATATGAGGCAATGTTTTTGTGGTTAAGTACAACTAGTTAGTTATTTGTGCTTAGGTCAAAAGTCAAAATGATGATGTTTAATTAACAGAGAAGTTTCTTGAACACTTTGCAGAGTCTATCACAGTTCAATCTTCCAGGCTCAGTTCCAAATGCTCCAGGACTAGGAATCCAAAGTGAGGCAGGAACTGCTCATGTTAACTTGGCAAACCTAGGAGGCAATAAAGGTGTTCCTGGAAAAGATATGAATTCTGGTGTGGCAGATGATACATTAAAGCTAAATGGAAGCACTGCTTCAGCTGTCGCTAATGCTGACGTATATGATCCTGATCAGCCTCTGTGGAACAATGAACAGCCTGAAGCATCTTCTGCTGGTTTTGCACATCCTAATGATGGAGTATGGAATGCTGAAACTTCAAGCTATGAAGCAGGGTGGGAGCATGCAAACCAGGGTTTTGCAGCTGATGGTTCACAGAATTCGAAGTCTTCCGTTTGGGGGAGAATAGCATCAAAGAGAAAATCAGGACCTGGTAAAACAGCTAATACTACTTCGACAGGTGCCACTGGAAACCAAAGAAGTGACTACTATGATGATATGGCTCCTAGCACCGTCCAATTAAATCCTGCTTCTGCTAAGGATACTAATGGTCAATCCAATTCAAGAATGCTTGGAGATGTGGGCCGGCAAACTAATAGAGCTCCGCACAAAGCATCTCGCACACTTTATGTAAATGGCATTCCACAGGAAAGCAATAGATGGGAGGCCCTTCTTTCGCACTTCCAAAAATTTGGTCAAGTAATAGATATCTATGTTCCAGCCAACAGTGAGAAAGCTTTTGTCCAGTTCGCTAAAAGGGAAGAAGCAGAAGCTGCCCTAAAAGCTCCAGACGCTGTGATGGGCAACCGTTTTATAAGGCTATGGTGGGCTAACAGAGACAGGATTACCGAGGAGGGAGAGGGTAGAATCTCTTCAAAACCCGTGCTGACAAATTCTGGCCTACCTAGCCCTGCATCAGGCCCTGGTACAGGTCCTAAAATGTTGCCTGCAAACAGTATGACATCGATATCTCCTGCTCCCAAAAGGCAAGAAAGCCTGGAACTCCTAGAACAGCTCCGTAAAAAACAAGATATGTTAGCTCAGAAGCGTGCTGAGTTACGCCAGCAGTTAGAGAAATATGTGACACAAGTAATTACTATATTCCCTTGATAATACGATGGATTTATTTCTTTGTCAATTATATAACGTATGCTGTTAGCTGAACCATTTTTTCATTGAGTACCTGTTTTTACTGCTGCAGAAAAGTTCAGGTAATCAAGTAAAACAGACAGAGGCTAGTGGAAAAGAAGTTGGGCCAAATGCTGCGGGGAAAGTGGGAGATATAAGGTCTTTGAACACTGGGACAGAAGGGCTGCAAGAGGTTGCTAGTACATTGGAAAAGAAAATTTCTGCAGATTTGGCTTCATCTTCCCCAAAATATGCTCCAACATCCACACAGAAACCAGCTGTAGCTGTGAAACAGACATCTCCTCTGTTAGCCCCACCACAGAATAGGTTTAAGCTTGACAATCGCACCACGACGTTTAGAATCCTTCCTCCTTTGCCACCTGAAATTGCAAATGTAAGTTGACTACAAACCTCCTGCCATTCTGCCGTTAATATTCTTAACGCACCAAAATGGGTCATCATGCTTATAAGCACAGTTCCGTATTTTCCTTTCACAATAGAGACCAAACACTGAAATTTTATGTATATGATACCCATTATTCCTTTTAACATTTAATGGAAGCTACTCTTGCACTGTTTTGATGTTATCCTTTGCATCTCGGCCTTGCATAGGTATTGGGATTTTAGATCGTTTGGGTCTCCCGAGCACCTTCTATTTTTAAAATATAGGTTACGATCTTTATTCAGGCACACAACAGTCGATCTTACTGTAGCAGTTGCCAGCGTTCAACTAGTGTCTTTGTTGATAATGATATCTGTGCTTGAGATTGCTATTATTATTATTTTCTGACTAATCTCGCACATCCACTCTACAAGAACAATAGTTGATATAGATAACTTCTATTTCGCTGTGCTAGTGTATTTATTGTCATTTGGGCTTCAGTTGCGTTACAAATTTACAATAGTGTGCGTGCATAAGGCACTTGAATACTATTCATAGGCGAATGATTAGTACTGTCCGCATTGACAGTTTTTCTTCTGAAGGGTGTCTACAAGATCATATGATTTCAGCTCACATCATTTTAAGCATTATATCCGTGCTTGAGATTTCTATCATTTATTTTTCTGTGGCTAGATTTCATACACATCCGCTTTACAAAAATATGCTTAATACAAGTAACTATTTTGGTGTGATAGTACATTTGACTTCTTGGATCTAGTTTTATGATGTTACTTGTCATTGAAAATCTTTTGTAATAGTGACAGGGTATTGCTTGGATGGTGGCCAAAAGCTGCCCACCAAAATTTTGGCCCCATGACCAAAATTTTGGACTTTAGGCATGCCAATTTCCATTCCAGTTCATTTTTCTTGCCAACACTGGCCAACTCGTGGGCAAGCAAAACTTTGACCAAAATTTTGCCTTGATGAATGCTCTGTAGGCATGCTTGGGCTCAAATCAAACAAATGCCCATGCATTGCCGTTTGTTGTCTGCCCGCAAGATCCAAAGTTATATATAGGGTTTTATAATCTGGTGTACTTAGGCTATAGGGTCTATATTTTATAGACACACGCTAAAACTTACTTTAGTTAGCATGGTTAGATGGTATGGAAATAGGTTTGGGACCATGTTTCTGTTGTAAATTTTTAATCTTCTAGAGTTTTCTAATGACAGTAGTTTCTTTTCTGGTTGGATTTTGCATGCATTTATGTTGTGTAACTTTTAAACTGTATTTCGTATGTATTGTTGCCAACTGAGAAGTTAATCTTGAGAGTAGAAACGAAACATTTTGAGTTGATAATGCTTACTCAGCTTTGCATCTGTAAAACCAATCCCGACACAATCCTTACATAGTGTAACTTGTCTTGTCATTTTCAAACAAAAACATTCTTGAAGTTTTGCCATAACAGAGGATTTAGACACTGAAGAAATTAAAGACCAATGTATCTTTATGCTTACTTCGGTTGATAGTTTATGTTCCCTTTTCTGTTGATATGCTTGATTATGAGCTGTTTTTCTACACCTGATGTCCTTGTCAACTTTGTTTCCAGGAATCTGTCTTAAAAGATCATTTTGCCGCATTCGGGGAGCTTTCATCTGTTGTTCTGGAAGACGCTGAAGCCCACAACCATGATACAACCTTGCCTTCTCTGAGTTGCTCAGCTTGTGTGACGTACACAACACGGCAATCTGCTGAGAAAGCATTTATTACTGGCAAATCTTGTAAAGGACATATGCTACGGTTTATGTGGTTAACGGCTTCTCCTGGCTCAAATAATCAATTGAGACCTCAGAAAGCTTCAATCACTGTCAGGGCAGCCGAGTCCCTAAGCCCTGTTGAGAAAATCTCATCAACTGTGGCATCTGGTACATCAGCCATTCCTCATAATGATTGCATTCCACCTGCAGAAAGTTCAAAGGCATTTCCAATTGGGATTTCCAAGGCACCATCTTCTAGTTCCTCTCTATCATCAAATGTTGAGTGCCCTCCTGAAAATGATTCCACAAGGAAAGCTATCTCTACAGATTCCTATGTTCCACAATGAGGTATACTGCACCTTTTGTTGGAAAAGAGTTATGGTTCATGGCAACATTTAAATTTTCTACATACTAATTTCTCTTGTTATACAAAGGAAGCTGTTGAGTCACTTAGCTGCCAAATAGTTTGATTGTTTGAGGGAAATCATTGATGCCAGCTATACTGCTATGTTGGAGCTAAATCACTTAGCCCCCTTCTAATAAGGTTGTGCTTCACACACACGAACACATATGCATATATGAGTATATGACAGACCACATATATGTTCTATATATCATACATATGCTTGAAGCTACATCTTGGCTTACAAGCTTTTTCAAGCTTATTACACTTCTTTACATGGGAGGGGTGGTACCCCTATTTATACTTGTACATGACCCTTAAGGTTGTTGCCATGTGACACAATCCAAAGCCTACACCATACTTCTAGAGTACTCTACAACTCTAGATATTTTATACTATTACTAAATATCTTACTCTAGAACATTCCTAATTCTAGAGTTCTCGTACATACCATGAATACTTCATGATTAAGCTAGAAACTTCATGCATATAGATATGACAAGATTACTTCTAACAATCTCCCCCTTAATCTTGTCATATCGACTAGATCCTCTCATCCAGATCACCTAGACCATGCGCTTCATCTTGTGTGACGGCATCACACCGCCTCATGTCTTGCAACGGCATCGCACCGTGCTTGTCAGCCTCACGCTGACTCCATATAAGATGGCATCACACCACCGATTCGGTTTCACACCGAGCTTCCATGCGCCTGTGGCATCACACCACAGTCGTCGGCCTCACACCGACTTTTCTACTTGACGATGGCATCACACCAGCGTCGTTGGCTTCACACCAAGCTTTCCATAGACTATGGCATCACACCATAGTGGTCGGCCTCACACCGACACTTTCTATGACGATGGTATCACACCACTGCCGTCGCGCGCAGCGGCATCGCACCGCTGCCGCCTCGTAACGGCATCACACCGTCGTCTTCTCTTGGCAGCATCACACCGCCTTGTCCTCCTAGCAGCATCACGCTATAAGCAACTAGTGGCATCGCACCGCCAACAGCCTCCACCTCACGTCGTCGTCCTCCACATCGCATGGAGTCCATCTTCGCCGCCTTCAGATCTTGAGGCTCTGATACCAATTGTTGGAGCTAAATCACTTAGCTCCTTTCAAATACGGTTGTAGTTCACACACACGAACACATATGCATATATGAGTATATGACAGACCACATATATGCTCTATATATCATACATATGCTTGAAGCTACATCTTGGCTTACAAGCTTTTTCAAGCTTATTACACTTCTTTACATGGGAGGGGTGGTACCCCTATTTATACTTGTACATGACCCTTAAGGTTGTTGCCATGTGACACAATCCAAAGCCTACACCATACTTCTAGAGTACTCTACAACTCTAGATATTTTATACTATTACTAAATATCTTACTCTAGAACATTCCTAATTCTAGAGTTCTCCTACATACCATGAATACTTCATGATTAAGCTAGAAACTTCATGCATATAGATATGACAAGATTACTTCTAACATGCTAGTCATCTCAGCAAAATTGCTGGCAAGATTAAGTATGGCATCAGCTCATGATAGCATAGCAACTGGTCAGTCAGGTTATATACAAGGTCTTAAAAATAGGTGGGAACCAACCGGTTCCCTATAATTTCTAGCTTCACTTGGAGGTACTGTAGCAGCAGAACTATTTTTCGAAGCTGAATTTTACTTTGAAGTCCAATTTAATGAACAGTGTTATGCTGCATGGAGTCTATTTTAGATTGAGTGTATTAATGATTCGATTGCAAATTGAAACCCTAACTAAGGAAAATTTTGCTCTGCCAAGAACTGATTGCCGTCTGCCTTCATTTAAATTTTTAGTATGCTGCATGGAGTCTATTTCAGATTGAGTGTATTAATGATTCGATTGCAAATTGAAACCCTAACTAAGGAAAATTTTGCTCTGCCAAGAACTGATTGCCGTCTGCCTTCATTTAAATTTTTAGTATGGTACTCCCTCTGTTCCTGAATGTGAGGTATAGTTTTCTGCACGGATATCAAGACATGAGTATTTGGCATACTATGGACTCATTTGTTTTAGACAAAATTCAGAAGATAGGAGTCCTTAATAGACAACAAATGAAAACAATCCATAAAATCACTCCGTTCGAGAATGAAACTCTTTTTTTGATGGGTAAATTCGTCCAAAAATCGCTATAAACCCTATATTTTGGATTTTTTCTCAAAAAACTATACCTCTTACATTCAGGAGCGGAGGGAGTAATATTTTTCTCTAATGCTTGTAAGCGGTTCCTATCAGCTATCATGAAAAGTCAGTGTCCATTGTGTGGAAATAAAACACGCAATTCCACTTGGTAGGACATTTATCACCAAGTAGTTTCAAGCAAAATGTTTATGATGTAACAACTAACAAGTAATGGTATGGAAATACTGTGTATATTGAGCGTATCGATGACATTTACATCTTTGGGTGTAGATTTTGTAGCAGATTAGTTCACACTTGCCTTTGTTATCGACGTTCCTGATTTCTTGTACTAGTTAAGTACAGCTTATTAAGCTTACATAATGACGACTACTTTACAACAGTTCTTGGCAGTAGCCAACAATTATTAACTTAAATAGTCGATAAAGAACATATGCTGATTCATATGAGTGTCTTGTCACGATAGATGTGCTGGGCTTGTTAAGTTATTGTTTAGCGTGTCCATCATCTTTCTCATGTACATAAGTAATTTTTTATGTACGAGTCTAGATGATTTTCACATTATGTGATATGTATCCTTAGAATTTTTCTTATATTGGGTTTAACTTCTAAGGCTTAGGCATCCCGATGGCTAGTATGTAGTGTGGGTGATGTAATTTCTTGTGTGAGCTGTGGCAAATGGATCACAGTCAAGCTCCTAGTGGACTTATAACTCAATCAGAGTAAACATGGATGCTAGTACTGATTAGCCTTGCTAGTTCCCTTCTTTACCATGTAGTTTTTACAGTTGTGTACCATCTTTATTCAAGCTCTTACTTAGTAGGCAGATTATTTTGTAAACTACTTCCTGGTAGCTCTTACATTACAAATGAGTCTAATCTGATATGCATGATATTGGTTATGTGAAGAGTCTCTGGGATGCAAAGCGACATGTGTCAAAGTTGTTTTTATTCACTTATGTTTATTTGCCATCACTATTATCGTTTGTGTTCTTAGATGAAAGCCAGGCTTTAGATTATTGTTTGTGTTTAGCCCTGCAACTGTGATATTAAGTAGTACTATGATGGATGGAGAATTACTCAACCGCTGCAAATTGTTTTCGCTGTTTAAAAATCTGTATTCACAACATTATTGTTTTTCTCACACAGACGATAGAGCGAAGAGCTGCTGGTATTCCGACGCCGCGGCTTTTGTCTATTACAAGAATCTCAATGAAAACAACTCCCCTGCACATCTCAAGAGCCATACTTGTTTTTAAGGCGAATGCTAGAAAGTGAATGTATACCGGGCATTTTACCGACAGTTCATGTTGCCCATTTCTTAATTTATGATGAGAAGATGTAGCTTGTGTTTGAATGTTGTAGGTTCTCGGCTTATACCTTGCGAGTAGCAGCAACCTGCCGAAAGCGGTTGGCACCATGCTAGCTAGGCGTGCATGCATTCTGTTGCTGAAATCAGCTCCATGTGGATCGCCATTGACATCTCTCTCTAGGTTTCCTGTCCTGAACTTGTGCATATTGAACCAAAACTAGAGGATCGCGGATCCCTTCTTGAATGCATTTTTTTTAACCTGGCTAGCATATATTATTCTACCATGTTTAGTTGTTAATCCTGTGCAGTCTTTGTTTCTCTTTTAGAAGCAAAATCCAACCTGCCGCTTGTCATACATGGTCGAACTTTTTGTTTGTCTGTTGCTTTCGCATTCGCCAATAGTTGTCAGACCATCAAACCTTTGAAAAATTGGCCGTTAAGGTTCTGTGCATATTTAGGCCCAGGCTTCCAGAACGGCTTCCCGGAGAAGCTGCCCTCACCCCAACTTTCTGGAGAAGCCGCCTCACAAATTTGGTTAGACTTCGAAACTTGTTTACATGAAAATGGTTTGCGGTGAATTTGCCTCGAAAAGAAGCTTTGTTATGGGCCATAAACGTTTCCGTAATCCTTTGTGTCCCCGGGGCTTTGTAATTAACCAATACGGGACTGTGCGTCGACCAGTTGGTAGCTGCCTCATGGTCGTCCGCGCGCGCTCCAGCGTTCGAGCCGGCTCCGCAGTGTGTGCGCGCCTGGAGATCCTCTAAGCTTAAATAAAAATCTGCCTGGATCCTTCCGTGTTGGACTCGGTTTTTTTTTTCAATCAACCAATACCGAACAAGATTTGCCTCTTGTTCGCACTGTTATCAATGATTAAGTGTGGCTTGACTTGCTTACTTGTCGGTAGGGTACCGACAAGTTACGACTCATCGACTCGTAATTCTTGAATGTCATTGAATGGTGATCGATGGAGGTGGAGGAGATTGGCACATCGTCTGGGAGAGGAGGCGGTGGGGAGATAAAGTCGCACGTCCCAGAGCTTGACGAAGAACCCTGAGCCGACTCTAGAGCAACTCTCGACTCTAGTTGAGAAGACGGGCATGACGACATGGTTTGGTTTAGCCTTGCCGAAACATGGCCAAGAACTAGATAATAGTTTGGTTCATTTCTGAACGGTTAGAGTTAAGTTGGTAAAATCAGACATCAGGAGCAATGTGGTAGTTTGTTTTGGAGGACTTATATCTATTATAAAATTTCACTTGAAACCAAACATGCCAAACATAATAAAAGTGGCATCGAGCTACTTAGAACAACTAACATCACTACCGCCACTAGAGCGAGCCGCCCTCTCCGCTCCCCTATTGGAGCAAGCCTTACTTTTTCGATGACAACGGGGAAATCTTCGTGCAGGTAAGGACCAACGCCTCAAAGCCAAAGTCTTCGCCATTGAACTTTTGAATTGATCCACATTGGCTAACATATAATGTGTACAACACGTAGACAAAACAAGATCCACCGCTCTAAAGTAGCATGAACTGGTTGATTTCATGCCTAACGGAGTTTTTTCGTAAATATCAATGCTTATTTCTATAGGAGAGGTGCATATTTATTCATTGGGCTTATATAAATTATAAGCATTAGTGCTTAATTGGAAATTAATTTATCTTTTTAAACACATGTACAACTGCATAAGGCCTAATTTTTTGAAGGCTTCTCCAAGAAGCCTAGCTAAAGCTTCTCGGAGAAGCCGCCAAAAGAACTGGCCTAATTACCTTGCATTGTATAGTCCGTCTGGAGAAGAACCACCAAAAAAGTTATATGCTGTCACTAGATGAAGAAAATACTCGGTGGGGACCAACTTTCAATGGAAAGAACATCACGAAAAATCAAATTCAACTTTAAAAAAATTGTCAACAAAAATGCATTATGTTGGGAAGGTAGGGTTCTATAATAATGTAAATTTTGCAAGTTGAAACTCAAAATGATTTAGGAGGTATAAACATGAAAATTCATCAATGAATTGTAAGGTTTTACCGTTACTATCCATTTTGACACTATTCATAGCTGAACTTGTCATTCTCGGAGCCCATAAATAATTCTGAGTTTCAACCTGCAAATTTACATGTCTACTATAGGACTCTACGTTCACATTCTCATTAATAATCTATTAAAACATAATCCATTAAAACATTTCAACACAACTTGTTCACGATTTTTACTACCAGTGTGCACTGAAAGTTGATTTTCACCTTATATTTTCCCCTACAGGACCAACCAGCTGATCCTCTTCATCGCCAAGCAGATCGAGGCGCTTTCCTTTCCACGTCGGACCACCTCGAACCCGACGGCGAGCGAGCGGGTTGAACCGAGCCCACTGGGACAGCAGCACGGCCAGCAGAGAACCGCCCGCGATCCGATCCAGCCAATCCAACACAGCACGCCCCGCCGTCTTCACTCCCGGCTCCGATCTCCCCGCCACCGCCCCCATTCCCTCGCGAGTTCCGGATCCGGCGGCCTCAGCCACCAGCCGCCGCGCCGCTCGCCGCCGACCCCACGGGTAGGTGCGGCTGGCCGGCAGATAAGATCCAGATCCGCAGCGGGCGGGCGTGCGCGCGCGCATGGCGGGGGCGGTGTCGGCGCTGTTCCTGCTCGACATCAAGGGCCGCGTCCTCGTCTGGCGCGACTACCGCGGCGACGTCACCGCGCTCCAGGCCGAGCGCTTCTTCACCAAGCTGCTCGACAAGGAGGTCAGCCCTCTCGCCGCCCACTCCCCTCTTAGCTACGTAGATCCGCGCAGACGTCGAGCTTTAATTAACCTCTCGTAATTTCAGGGCGACGCGGAGGCCCACTCGCCCGTCGTCCACGACGGCGCCGGCGTCTCCTACACCTTCATCCAGCACAACAACGTCTTCCTCCTCACCGCCTCCCGCCAGAACTGCAACGCCGCCAGCATCCTCCTCTTCCTCCACCGCCTCGTCGATGTATTCAAGCACTACTTCGAGGAGCTGGAGGAGGAGTCCCTGAGGGACAACTTCGTCGTCGTGGTACGTGGTGCGTTTCTGCGTTACATGTTAGAGTTGGGTTTCGCTCAGTGGGAATTGCTGGCACTGATACCGGAGGTGCTGATGTCATGCTCCTTGTTGCGTGCAGTACGAGTTGCTTGATGAGATGATGGACTTCGGGTACCCGCAGTACACGGAGGCGACGATCCTGAGCGAGTTCATCAAGACGGACGCCTACAGGATGGAGGTCACGCAGAGGCCGCCCATGGCGGTGACGAATGCCGTGTCGTGGCGGAGTGAGGGGATTCGGTACAAGAAGAATGAGGTGCGATATGTTACACGTCTGCCCTTGTTTACGCTGGTTCGCTTGGATGGTTATGTGATGGGAAAATTGTCGACTTGGTGTTTCTTGCAGGTGTTCTTGGACGTGGTTGAGAGCGTCAACATTCTTGTCAACAGCAATGGGCAGATTGTGAGATCTGACATCATTGGCGCACTGAAGATGCGGACATTCCTAAGGTAACTTTATGATACTGACTCATACTGTCATATTAGACATTCAAGCTACGCTTATACCTCAGCTGACCATACAGATAAACTAATGGAATTACATTCATGTATCTGTGTGAATGTGTAGATAGATTAGGTATCCAACACATCCCTGTAACCTGTAAAAGTTAAACAGTCAGTATGACAATCGAAACAGATTAACATTCATGAGTAAAGACTAATAAAGTATGTACGCATACTCTGCCAAGTGCTAACTACAACATATGTATTGCAAGTGTGTCTTGGACGAGCACAGTCCACTTAGTTCTCTTACAAATAATAACATCAAGTAGTACCTGATAAATGAAGTGGATTAGGTATGTTACAAATGCTCGTTGAACTTTGCTTGAGACCAACTCATTTCAACTTCCTAGTCTTTCGGGTTTGCAGGCTAAATGTTATCTGATTATGTTTTTCCAGTGTACCCTGTGGAATATATTCATCACACTAATATGCATGCATTTGTTACAGTGGAATGCCCGAGTGTAAACTTGGGTTGAATGACAGAGTTCTTTTGGAGGCTCAAGGCCGAGCAACTAAAGGGAAAGCAATAGATCTGGATGATATCAAATTTCATCAGTAAGATAACACGATTGCTGTAATTCTTTTCATAGTAGCCACGGTATGGTTTTATATTGACCAATCCTTCTATAGGTGTGTACGGTTGACCAGATTTGAGAATGATAGAACCATATCGTTCGTCCCTCCAGATGGAGCTTTTGATCTGATGACCTACAGACTTACGACACAGGTTTGTCCTTTGTGCGTTATAGCGAAATTATTTGATGGCATTTCAAATACTAAGGCACACACCTGACTTTAGTGCATGACCCAGTCTTCATTTGTCCTCTCTTGCAGGTGAAGCCTCTTATCTGGGTAGAAGCACAAGTTGAGAAACATTCAAGAAGCCGGATAGAGATCACGGTGAAGGCAAGGAGCCAGTACAAGGAAAGAAGGTGCCTTTTCTATCAGTAATGTGCATCTGGTGGTTTTGATGGCCAACTTTCACAGTGTTTGTTTTTCTCATTTCCAGCACCGGAACAAATATAGAAATCGAAGTACCTGTGCCCTATGATGCCACAAACCCAAATATAAGGACTTCAATGGGTTCTGCAGCATATGCACCCGAGAGAGACGCAATGGTCTGGAAAATCAAATCATTTCCTGGTGGCAAGGTAAGCCCTTATTCAGTTTTATATGAATACTCTGGCTTCCTTGTTAGGGTTCGATTGTTCTAATTCTCTTGAATTATTTCTGCATTAGGAATATATGTGTAGAGCAGAATTTAGTCTTCCTAGCATAACCTCAGAAGAAGCCACCCCTGAAAAGAAGGCTCCGATACGTGTGAAGTTCGAGATACCATATTTCACTGTTTCGGGTATTCAGGTACTCTTACGAGCTTTTGCTGTATATCAGATAGCTTGCTGGGGACTTTCCTTTGGCATCCTGCTCAAATACCATATCATACTTTTCAGGTACGTTACCTGAAAGTCATCGAGAAGAGTGGATACCAGGCTCTTCCTTGGGTTAGATACATCACAATGGCCGGAGAATATGAGCTGAGGCTCATTTGATCTCAGATCTGGCTGCTTTAAGAATCGAGCAGTTTGCTAGGGGCCGAGAACGACATGTAGATCATGCACCAGGTTTACAACGGCTGTCGCAAGCTGGTTGGGGGTTCTTTTCCCTCAATCTCCAATCTTCCATCATGCAGAGCATTGCCAGTGCTTTTTTACCATGTTTGCTGTAAGCTGTACATGAGTACAGTTCCCTAATTGGATTATTGTTTTCCTTACTGGTTGATATCACTTGTATCATATTGATTGATTCACTCCATTGATGTCACGAGCTTGGACGCTGTTTCTTCTGCTCCTATTTTCCTTCCAAACCAATTTTAGTTGGAAGATATATGAACCTCTCCTTATTACATCAGTATAAAACTAACTGGATCTGTGCTCCCTCTGTGTTGTATGTAATGCATCTAAAACTAGCAATTTTTGTTGTTTTGTTTCAACTGTACGGAGCAAAGTGAAGGAAAATCACAAGTTTAGGAGCTCCCATGTGATCTTGTCATGAAATAAAAGGAGAAAGCATACTACCACTTGTCTATCCTCGACCGTCAGTTGGACAGTCAACAATCATGCTGTCTTCTGAACAATGTGAAACTGCAAATTTGTAGTGCTGCCGGTGTTAGGCTGTTATCGCTTTCCTTGCCAGGGGAATGTATATATCGGCACCTCATCATGTCCATGCATGTCTTTGTGATGAATAAATTCTAGCACCAAATGATGTAAACTGAGTTTGGCACCAAGTTTGAAATGTTCGATGATCTAGCTAGGGCGGTGTGATATCCTAAAACGAACATCATATAAATGCTTGCAGTTACAGGCAGGGTGGCACATGGGGTTGTACGTTGCCTGCAAACCAGAGCATTTGCCTTGCCGGTCACAAATCGAAATTGAAAGCGACATATCGTCATATAATCATGCAACCAAAAGAGCACTCTTTCACGTAGGAAGAAATCATGAACTACAATTTTGTTACTACGCAGCACATCAGCCGTTGATCCCACCTCCATCATCCATAATGCAACACTGGTAATTCTTTGTAACTTTTTTCTTTTCTACTTTGCTCAAAGAAAACATGCCAGGACAACACATTTTATCCGGAGAATAATGTGGTGCTTTAGTAGTATATATGTACTCCATAAAAGAACATACACATATAACACGCGACATAAAGAAACATGTCATGTACTTTGGATGGACCTTGTCATGATACACATACACACCCACACTTGGCACTTTGAACAAACAGGACGAAATCACTCGCCGAAGGTGATATGACATTTGATTTGAAAATTTGAATATTTAACGAGGTCAACCTGCTTGCCGTGTTAGCACTTACACATACTAGCACTACAAACTTCCTCAAGCCTTAATCGTTGACATATACAGTCTCAAGTGCGGCATACAGCTCCACCGTTTACAATCACAAGAAGAGTTCGTTACTTAACACGTACGGAGTACGTGTGCTAGCGCCTAGCGCCCTGCAGTTACGTCCGTCCGTTCAGAGGTTCTTGTTCTTGGCGGCGACGCCGAGGGCGACGGAGACGGCCTGGGCGGCGTGGCGCTGCACGCTCTCGTACGGCGAGGTCAGGCTCCGCTCGCTGAACCAGTTGTCGCAGTCGGTGGCGTAGGTGCTGGCGGCCGAGATCTTGGTGACGAGGGTGAAGCTGCTGCCGCCCTTCTGCAGGGCCCGGGTGGACTCCTCCAGCGCGTCCACCAGGTCGTCGTAGTTCTTGTCGCAGGACCCGAGGATGGACGCCATCGGGTTGCCGGTCTTGGATGCCGCCTTGGCCGCGTCGAACGTCGCCTTCAGCGCCCTCGCCCGCCCCAGCGCCACCCGCAGCGCCGCCTCCAGCAGCTCCCGCGGCGTCGTCACGCCGGGGAGCTTCGTGATCGTGTAGCACACCTTCTTGTTCCCCTCCAGCTCGTCGCACACCTGGGTCGCGCTCATGGCGCCGGTGAGCTTGCGGGCGAGGATGTAGTCGGCGGGTTTGATGCCGCTGTGGTTCTGGTGCGGGACGCTGACGGTGGTGCCGGAGGCGACCTTGCGGCCTTGAAACAAGATGTAGTCGGCGGGGTGGACGCGTTCCTCGGCGGCAGCGGCAGTGGCCAGGAAGAAGGCGACGGCGAAGAAGCAGGCGGTGCTGGTGGAGAGCCGTGCCATGGTTCGTGCTCTGCTCCGATCTCTTCTCGACCGCCCTCGGTGAGGTGTTTTTATTGGTGGGTGAGGAGTGTGCGCGGGGGGCAGGCCGGGTTAAGAACGAGAGAGAGCAGGAGGGAGGCGACGGCTCGGAGGCTCTTGCTGCAGGTTGATGGCTCTTCTTGCATCCGAGGCTGGATCGGTTATATAGGACAACTCAAGGGGAGGAGGCAATTTAACCTCAGAGCTCGCCTTGTATGGCCATGGCTTTTCTTAGTTCTGGTGGTTGCTTGGTTGCGCGCCATGGGTTCTCCTTTATTTTAGGAGGTCGGCCATACTTAGCTTACCGTTAACAGAAAAATAAAACAGGCAAAAAAAAATAGTCTCATGTCATCTTCAAGATTCCAAGGTTCCTGAGCTTGTATTGAAAATAGTGTCATGTCAAAAACATAGTAGTACAAGATTCGAAGGTTAATTGATTATGCATAGGAAAAACGTAGGATTATTTTTAAGAGGTTCGATTGGATATATGAAATATAGTACAAAATAATCATACGGAAAAACTATATCGCCTATATGAGTCAAATAACCCATATAGGAAAAATTCCTAAGGGTTGAATCCCCAAAATTCATTTGAAAACCCTATGAATCAAAGAGGCCCATAGCTTGTCCTGAATTGCTTGGTGTGCGGGAATTCCGCTCAGTTTGCTAATTATGTTATGCTATGATTATTATGAAAACACGCAAAAATTGGTTTGGTAAACAACATTGATAATCTACAGCTATGCAAAATGCTGTCGTGATGGTTCAGAAATATAGACAAAACTCCACGGATGGAGTGAACATATGTCAGACGCCAATGCACAGAAATTGAGAGAAAAAACTAAGATGCATTCGTGGGGTGTTGTTGGGGCCTGAAAATTCATGTGGGTTTCCAAAGCAGCTTCCTGAGCTTTTGGGCACCCACTAAAGCGCGGTCTCGAGCGAATCCTTTTTTTTTCATGAATCCAGGATCTCGCACGTTCAGAGAAGTTTCAATGTTAAAGCAGACCATCATGCTAGATTAGCTATGGAAATGCATGAGGAGTCTCTACTGAATACTGATCAGGTGTTAGGTACAGATGATAGACATTGTCCAGGAAGAGTGCTGCGTGCACTGGCCAATCAGCAAATGTAATACTGCACTAGGACATAGCTTTTTATAATGCCAAACACCGTTTGAAAAAAGCCCATTCAGAATTTCTCTCATCCTTGGCATCGGATAAACCATTACTGGACGAGCTTTAGCTCCTTACTTCGCACTGAACAAGGTTGTTCACTCCCTGATGCCAGCATGCAGAAACCGCGCGCACGTTGTACAATCGGTTCTCAGGTTTACCACCAGAACTGAAGATTTCAGCAGATTTTGCTGGGATCAATGTTTCTACCTCCATCGCTTGAATGTAGATAGCTTATCTGATAGTACTAGTTCGAGGATACATCAAATTTCGTTTCAAAAATTTATGCTGTTAAAAGCTAGACGCGACACAAACCAGAATTGCCACTTTGGTGGGTCTTGATTCATTCAGCACAGACCAACACTAAAACTAAGAAACAAGAGAAGCAACTACCTCCGAAAAATGAGTGTTCTCAACAACAAAAAACCCAAAGATTCGCATTGCATACAAACGATGACTTCTTTAGTCGCGGTTCATGCTCGAATTTTTTGAGCAAGTTCACTAATGGTCATCATCGTGGTCATCATCGTCGTCATCTTCATCGTCGTCGTCATCATCATCATCGTCGTCGTCGTCGTCGTCATCATCATCGTCGTCGTCATCGTCATCATCATCGTCGTCAGTGGCAGCAGGACCAACAACACGAGGAGGCAGCCTCCTCGCCGAGGCACGACTCCGGGACAACATCCCCAACTATATTCCCAAATGCCTGATAGCAGTAGGCAGACGTGCTCCCGCCGCCGTTCTTTGTCAGGTTCACCCCCGTCAGCGACAGATGAGTGCACGGCATGGCGTCGCTGCATGCGAAGGTCACCGCTTGCTCCGTCGCGGAAGTCCCCGTGATGTCGATGTAATTGATCTTCTCCACGGCCACTGCGCTCGCGTTCTGCACAAAATTTTCCAACATGAATTCAGAGACGCGATGTTCTGCTGTTCGTGTTTGCAGAGCCTTAGAGTTTACCGGAGTTCCCCGGTTGGAGGCGGAGTAGTGCTGGTCGATGATGATGGGGTTAGAGACGTTCTTCATAAGGATCTGCGCAAACTTCACCTTGCGCGCGGTACCGCAGCCTCCCTGAATAGTGATATAGTAAGTAATAACAACACAAAACAGGTTATGTTCGGTGTGTGTGTGTCGTGGCTGTTACTTAGATGCAGAGTAAAGAATTGGGCATTGCTTTTTTACCTCATAGGTCTTGATGCGCACACCATATTTTGTGTTGGAGATGAACATGGTGTCCGTCTTGATCTTCTCTATCCTGTGAAAACTCCCATTCTCGCCCAAGCCTCCAATACTGACGATGAAGAAGAAGGCGTACATTCAGTTTAATGTTTCATGAAAAAATTTACGATCACAATGATATATGTATATGCTTACCTGATACCGTGGCCAGATCCGCACGAGATGGCTCTTAGTCGGACATCCGTGCAGTTGCCCACAATCGACACGCAGTCGCCACCTGAAAATAAGAGAAGAAGGGAGCACATCTTAAGAACAGCAGCAAAATCGCAGGAAATTCAGTTTAGAAATGGATGCGTATAACGCACGCAGTAGTGCACTACTGACGTACCTACGGAGAACAAGTCATCCATGATGTGGACATTGACGGAGCTGACGAGAAAGACGCCGACGGTGCCGGGGCTGTGTGCCGGCGATGTCACCCGCAGGTAGTTGGCCTCGACGTCGGAGCACCGGGTGAAGACCAGGTGCTCCCGCTGTCCGTTCTGCACCGTGATGTCTTTCACGGTAATGTCCTGGCAATCCTCGAAGTGCAGCATATTGGGAGCGTCTTGTCGATCGCTGGAGGTGCAGTTCTCCCCCGTCGCGTTCTCGCAGGGAGGCGCCCACCACCGCTGGCCCCTGCCGTCGATGATGCCGCCGCCACTCAGCGCCAGGTTCCTTACGCCGGAGAAGTGGAGCCACTTGCCAATGTCGCCGTCGCGCCATTCGTCCGGGCTCTCCGGCGCGATGATGTTGCCGGAAATCTAACGAATTCACCGTGAGTCGCGAATTTGAATGTAAAGTTGTAAACTGTGAGTGTGACTGTGAACTGAGGAAAGAAAAGAACAGAGTGGTGGCAGGCGTGCGCGTAGGCAGGGACGTGTACCAGGAGCTTGATCTCGTCGCGGCAGGGGCCGGCGAGAGTGACGGGCCAGATCTGGTAGGACTTGCCGGCGGGCACGTTGAGGTAGGTCTTGTCGCCGGTGGCGCACGCCGCCGTCCATGCGTCGACGAGTGCCTGAAGAAACAAAGAGGGAAACAGAGAGTTAACGGAATGCCTGCCAGTAGCACACGCGGCCTCGATCCGAGCTCTGAATGGCCGGCCGGCTCAATGCGCAACGAGCGACATGCGATGCGTACGGTGTCGTTGGCAATGCCGTCCCCGACGGCGCCGAAGTCGTCGAGCGAGAGGAGGACGCGTGCCTCTGCGGCGCCTGACAGGAGCAGCACGACGACGGCGCCGGCGAGAGCCGCCAGCAGGAGCGGCGTCCTTGCACGAAGCGCCATGCACGCAGACGCAGCTTAGCCTAGCTGCCTAGGCCGGTGTTGGTTACACACACTGCCGCTGCACTGTCTCGGAAGCGCCAGCACGAGCTCAGTTAAGTAAGCGAGTGCAGGCAGGCACGGCGTTGCACGATCGCGCGGCCGGGCTGCTGCTCGGGATCTGGGAGGAGCTTGCACGATCGATCGTTCGAGCTCGTGCAGGTGCACTTGCAATCTTGCACGGCCTTGTTAGAGTATGGAATATATACGGCTGTTATCTGTTTTCATCTATTCTTGATTTGACTTGTACTCCACGCCTTTATATACTCCAATTCCGCATAATCTCATATTTCTACATGGTATCAGAGCGGCACGATTCTTGACCTAGCCGCCGCCGTCGCTTCCGCATCGCGCCGCCTCCGGGGAGATCGATTTCCATGATCTCTCCCGGGGCCACGCCGCCCGTACCTAGGTTCGTCCGCCGAGCGGTTGCTCGGCTGTCCTAGAGTCTTTTTTTTTTTTCGATCTCTTGATCCGGATTTTCTCTCTTGCTAGTCATTTTTTATCGGCGTTTTTCGTTTTTGGTTTTCCGATCTAAGATCGGTTTGCGTCGCCCGCCACCGCAGCCGTCTTCTCGCGCCTCTACTTCGACAACGGCATCGACTTGCACCGGGCTCCTCCTCGACAGCCGGCTATCGCGGTCGACTCGCCGTTGCTGACTCTGCACTAGCCGGCTCCATCAAACCGGCAATCACAGCCAACGCGCCGACGACGACTCCGCACCGACCGACTCATCTCCATCGACTCGTCGCAGCCGGCTCGCTTGCCTGCAAGGTCTCCATCGCCGGTTCGTCTTCACCGTCATCGACAACTCCGCCATCGACTCCGATCTGCGCGTCGTCGTCCCCGCCATGGCGCGTTCCGCGCTGTGTCGGTCTGATCAACCGATCGCACGCCTGCACCGCCAAGCACGTCCCCGAGCACGCTCCTACCACCGATCGAGCTACAGGCTGCCGCCGCATCGCCCCTTCGGGCCGCCGCACCGCCGTCATTGGTCCATGTGGTAAGCAACCAATGCGCCTTCCCAAGCGTGTTCGCCGCTGGCGACGCCCGCCGTCGCCCCGACCCGCGCACTGCTGCTGCGTCGCCCCTTCGGGCCGTAGCACCATGGCACGCGGTCCACTTCGTCGTTCCCGCGCGTCGACTCTACGTGGTATGCGCCGCGCCGCCTACCTAGGCGCGAGAGCACCACCGTACGCGCATGGTCTTCGTCAAGCCGCCGGGTTCTTCCTCGCCTACTTCGAGTAACGCCGCCGCCGTCTACAGGTACCCTACATGGCCACTTCAGGCCGTCGCAGGTCCCGCCGACCACCCCTCGTCCAGGCGTCCAGCATGGCCTCTCCAGGCCGCCGCTGCCTTCGCCGCCTTCTACGTCTTCGTCCACCACGACCACGTCGCCAGCGTCATCATCCTCGTCCCTAACTACGTCTACTCCGACAACCGCGGACGACAGCAGCACCTTCTACCCCCCACCGATTGGCACCGCAATCGTTCAGGAGGCCTCCTCTACTAGTCCCTCCGACACTGGCATATGGTTCATGGTGGTCCCTACCCCCGCACGCACGGTACTGGCAACACCGGTGTGTGATTTCGTCCCCGACGTGTCCCCGGGTCTGGCAAGCCCGCGTCGACGACTTGTCTACATCAGCCTCGACAACTTTTTCGGCATCGACTTCCTCCTCTACGACTACCTCGACCACGTCACTGATTTCTTCTATGCGTACTCGGGTCTGGCAAAGCCAGAGTATGCATTCGTCCCCGACGTGCGCCTTGTTCCGGCAAAACAATGGACGTACCTCGTCCTCGACGGCTCGTACTGCGTCCTCTCTGGCATCGGCATCCTCTACGACTGCCTCGACGCGTCTTCTTCACGCGCACTATGCGCCCGCGGCTTCTTTTGCGTCTACATCAACACCGGCAACCCCGACCACGACATCGACCATGGCGACCCCTTGCACGGCTACCCCGACCAAGGCTGCACCGCCCAACGCTCTCGGCTCCCTCGACATCGGCACAAAGGGCTACCACCTCGCTTGAGCACTCATTAGCTTCCTCTACGGTCCAAGCATCTACGCCGCGACACCGGCCACGACGTTCCCGCTCGTACTGCGGGGGATGTCAGCCCACTGGATTCTACTTCGGCTTATCTCCAGTCTGACCATTCGCGACGTTTCAGTTGGTCACGACGCTACCGCTACGACTGCGGGGGATGTTAGAGTATGAAATACATACGACTGTTATGGTAGTCTACGTTAGAGTTAGGATCTGTTTCCATCTATTCCCTAACTTGACTTATACTTCAAGACACCCTTGTACGACTTTATATACTCGTCCATGAGGCTCAATAATATATCCACCAATTCCGCATAATCTCATATTTCTACAGCCTGAGGGAAGACAAAGCCTCATCCGTGGTCCAAGGGTCGTCTCTGTGAACTCCCGAGTGTGAAGTGCGTGCTGGTACACAGGGTCACGATCTGAAGGTGATTTTCTTCTTCGGGCGATCCGTTTGACTTTGTGCGCGATCTTGATAGTACTATCAAATTTCAAGTCGATCCACCTGAGGTGGGCATCACCACATCATGATCCAGCAACTAGGGTTGCAATGCGGCTTCCGGCCAAGACCCGCTAAATTGCAACTCAGTGTACATATGAAGCGGGGACGCTAGTACCCTACCAGGAGCCATGCAATATTATTCGGCAGCATCCAGTACCTGACACGATCACACGACTCTATCGATCTGCAAACACGCCAGCGAGCTAAATCTTACAATATTTTGTTAGTATGTTTTTCTTTTTCTTTGACTAGTTGGCATGTACGTGCAACGCACGTTTTCACGATTAAAGGGGGAATTTGCAAGTAGGAAAAAATCATACCAGGTCACAAATTATGCAGATGCTTCAAATCATGGGGAAATGTTTCAAAATTTAGAGATGACTTAAACACAAGAAGATGTCGAACCTAAAGAGCTCTCGTGGGGCGGCGAGAGGGCGCCACGGCAGCAGCGGCGATGACATGCGGGGGACAACACGACAGCGACGACGTGCTCGGGCGGTGGCGCCATGAAAGATGGAGATGGTCGGACGTCATGGCGGCGACATACTTGCACGACGCTCTCGCCGGGAGGCGGCCCGGGAAGATGGAAAGGACTCGGACGTTACCCTAGCGCGACGAGCATAATCTCGTGGAGGGAACGTCACGGTGCTGGCGACAACATGCAGGGACAACTCGGCGGTGGCGCCAGGGAAGATGGAGATGGTCGTACGTCACGGAGGCAGCGGCGTGCTCGTCCGACGCTCGCGCAGGGCGGTTTCGGTCGCTCCATTTAAAGTATATGCATAATTTTATCTGAAAATAGTTTCTAACGCAAATCAAATTAATTTACTTCTCTCTGTTTTGCATGTTTCAGTTTCGAATAAATTAGCCCTCTGTATTCATAGTGGAGTTGTACCTGGCAAATAAGGCATGTATGTGTCAATGCAAAATAGAGTGGGCTTGGGTGTATTATGAATCAAAGCTTTATAAGTTATGGAAGTTTTATGAATTAGTATACGACCAAAGACTGTAATATGAACTTACATAGGGTGTGATACACTGATACGTGAAACCAAAGCACAACCATCTAGATAACTGAAAGATTGCAACCAATTCAACGCTTTTTCACGTGCTGGTTCAAAAGTATCTCAGCTAGGCTAGTGGTAGTCGCACCCTTCTCCATCCATGCAAATCTGCAGTTCTGCACTTCTTCGGAAAAAACTGTCCAAAATCCACCAACCTAGGCCATAATTTTCTACGCGTGCTGGAGAGCGTGCGTGCGATGACGGCCGGCACAAGCCGACGCTCTTACTGCATGGCTATTCCGCCCGGAGAAGCCTGCTGGTGGCCGCCGCTGCTCTTCTCACTGCGGGCACGCTCGTCCACGATGCCGTCGATGGTAGGGTTCGCCGGAGCCGTGCGCCACACCGATGCCGTGAACAGCGGCCAGTCATGCCACACCAGCGTCAGGCAGCAACAGCGGTCCTGCACACGGTACCCGGCGCCCGAGAACGCACGGAGCAGCGCGGCCGCCTGCCCGGTCACGCTCGCCCCGAGCGGCAAGCGCTCCAGAGGTTGAACGGCTCGTTGGCGCTCCGCGTGGAATGTAAACCCCAAGTGACTTTCGTCATATAAACGCGGATAAAATCATGAAAAATAAAACGCTATTTCACAGTCTGGTGTACTTCGGCACTCCTAGGCTTGTCCTCGTTTGAACAAAAAATGATCACGTCCTCTTTTGAGAAAACATCTGTTGCCATTATTTCAATTTTTTGCCAGCGTTAATGTTAATTAAGAACCACACACCGGCCAACAGCATCGTCTTGTCTCAACCTGAAGTATTCGGTGAAAATATCTCCCTACGTAGCTGCATAGTCATTTAATTCTGGATCATCAGTGTGGCGAGGATAAGATTTTTTGAGAAAAGGGAATGCGTGTTAAATTAAACAGAAACAAACAGCTCGTACACGCACGCACACCCTAGAACCAACTCGAAGACCACCTGTCCTGGAGAGAGAGCAAAAGAACCCTGAAAAAATAGAAAATTACACAAAAGTCCTTGTAGGTCCTTGCTCACGGCCACCACATCGCTGCTCGCTACTGCCACACACCGGCGCCGCCGCAACGCCGCCAGGGAAACAACATGAGAACGCCACACACCCGAAGCCAACTGGAGCTCGATAGCAGCCAAGCTGCGTTGAGTACCGCAGGAATTATCCGGGACGACACCGGAATCTATCACCTTTGATCGACCATCGGCGGGGACACCTCCCCGAGCTCCTGCTAGCACATCGTCGTCCACCTCCAACCTAAGCCAGAGAGAAAGACGACGACGCCGGCCAGCCTCCACAGCCCCGCTCCAGCACAAGGCATCTTGCTGCATCCCCGGCAATCCCTCTCGATAAAGGAAACGAGCTCTCTGTCGTCGTCGTCGTCCACCACCTCGGTGACCTGCGAAAGACAACAGAAAACGCAGATCCGCTCGAACTGGATCACAACCAAAAGCAGGCCTTATTGACGAGATCCCGGCGCCTACGATCTCCTCCGCATCCGGCTCTGTCCTCCAGAGCACCGCGAAGGCGACAAGGAGCACCGGCAGCCACCGGATCTGGCCGACGAGGTCCGGTCGCTCACTCCAAACGAGCATTGAGCCCAGACGCCATAGAGGCAAACCTACTACTAATCCTACTGCTAGTATGTACAGAGATGCCAAACCACCTAATCCATCTCCATGCCGGCCACCTTGGCCGCCGAGCAGGAGAAAGAAGAGGGGCGGCGGAGGAAGAGGAAAAACGACTCTCAAGGAAGAAGAGGAGAGGAGAGTGAACACTTTCCAACACGTAGGCTGTTCAACTCTAGGCTGAGACTCGTCTCGAGGACGACCCGCGTGGCGAGGATAAGATGGTACTTTGATTATGATCGACTCCCAGTGATTCCAGATATGCAATAGAGTTTGGGGTGATATCTGGTTGCAAGCCAGCAAGTCATAACAGCTAATTTCATCTTCAGACTCTGGTCACGAAAAAAAAATCACAAATACGAAGGGATAAAGGTATCTCTCCCGTCCTACTCACACGATTCCAATAACTGAACAGTGTTGTTTTTGGTGTGTCAAATATTATGTACGAGTAGGGTTACATGGACTTGGTGTTGTAG
The DNA here is from genome assembly GCA_947311845.1 of Poa pratensis. Taxonomy (NCBI): domain Eukaryota; kingdom Viridiplantae; phylum Streptophyta; class Magnoliopsida; order Poales; family Poaceae; genus Poa; species Poa pratensis. The sequence goes on from CAMZMU010000035.1 coordinate 48,580,369, forward strand.
TAGATGTGGACAGGGTACGTGTAGTGTTGGAGTCGAACACGTTGTATCCTAGAGCCTCCCATATAATGAGGAGGCACCACATGTTGTAACCCATGATGACGACGACTAGATAGCGATTGGCACGCAGGGGGAGCCGGCGACTTGTGCCGGCGCCTAGGGCGACCGGTGTTGCGGTATCTTGAGGAGGAGCGCCCGTAGTCATGTCCCGCAGATGTAGGCGAGTTCGCCGAACTACGTTACCAAACATCGTGCCTCGGTGTCGTCTTTGATCTTGCATGGCACCATTATCGTAACAAGTGGTATCAGAGCCTGGTTGAGGCTATGCAGAAGATCATCTGGAGGTGCGAGGATCATGCTCGGCGGGTGACATGGATATACCCTTCGGGTACCCCGGCGTGAAGGTACCTGGTACAGGCGAAGCCCAGTAGAGGCCCAGAGTTAAAGAAGCCCGTGAAGAAAGAAGCCAGACGAAGAGAAGTTTCCTAAAATTAGATAAATCATAGTCGGTTAGAACTTTCCATATGTAAACCTAGTCGGTTACGTATCCAGGACCTGGCCTCCTATATAAAGGCCAGGAGGGTAACCGATTAGGTCAAGCAATTCATAGCCACCACAATCCCGACGAGACAAACAGCTCGCCGGACCCCTGTAACCGCATATTCACAAGATCAAATCCAGACAAGCAGGAGTAAGGGTTTTACCTCAATCGAGGGCCCCGAACCTGGGTAAACTCTCGCTTGTCAGCCGTCGAGTCTACCAGTACTACGCGTTCTCTACCACATAATCAACCCTAGGTACCTAACCATGGGATTTGCCGAGGACACCCCTCGTCAATTGGCGCCGTCTGTGGGAAGAGGTAGTGCTGGATTCACGGCCTCGCCGGTTTCATCATCAGGTGGTCACTCGACAACCTCTCCTTCACACGGTAATTCACCGATCGCCTCACCAAACGGCGGATCGCCGATCATAACTTCAGACGGCAACTCGCCGATCCCATCGACTGGAGCAAACTCAAAAAGCGAACACTCGCCAATTTCTCCAAGGAGGCTCAAACCACATTCAATCGAAGCTCAACAGGCCTTCGAGAGTCTAGAATCAGGTTTGGACGTTACTGTTGGTGACTTAAATTTTTTCGTTGATAAAGATGGTGTGCAGGATCTGTTGGACACAATCGACATGGAGATACTCGACAATCTGTCGACTGCATCCGCAACACCTTCAATCTCGGCAGCAACATCATCACAGATCGCACCGATCCAAACACCAAGTGACTCTGCAACTTCGATGGACGACGAAGAATTTCGCAAAGCAGTGGCCAAAAACTTTGGAGGAAGCGAAGTCGAATCTGTGTTCCGTCCAAACAACTCGGCTGAGTCACTCGAAGGCAACTTCGACTGCACAAACCTCCCGCAAAGCAAGGAAAACCTCGATGACAGCATTTACCTAGCCGACTTTAATGGCCCTGAGGTGCAGGCCAACCACGAGATCTTCACGTGCAATACCAGAAGCTTGGACAAGACAATCGACGATCAACTCGACTACGGCAAAACCAACAGCAAACCGAGTAACTCCGACATGAGTTTGGATGAAGACGCCGAGTCCATGGTACGTGTCAGCAGCGTGGAGATCGCCAACCAAGTAATACCTTACCAGGTGTATACCGCAAGCGCCGCAGAAACATCCGCGGCAGCAGCATGTCGTCGACCCACACAATTTCCATGCACAGTTACCATGCCTGACGGAAGGACCACCCTAACCATCACGGCTGAAACAGCGGAGAAAGTGGATCAAATCATAAAAAATTGCGCGATGATGCCAATCGACGCAACTCCAGAAGAACAGATGACTTACGCATACTTCAACTGGCAAGAAAATATTCGACTGAACAATTACAGAGCTACACTCGAGGAACGCAGAAAACAGGCGAGCATATCAAGCGCCAGGCGAAAGGCACTATCCATGAGTTCTACTGGGAGACACGATCCCGCAAATAGGCCAAGGCTCAACCTGGGTGAAGCGGATCGAGCTGCAATCACTCGAAACCTTGACCCAGCTTTTATGGAAGTGGATAGGGAAGGACTGATCATACCAACTGAGCCAGTTGGAGCACTGATGACATTGGGCAACTACCTCAAAACAATCGAACCTCCAGTGGGAGATCCAAAGAGAGATCATCACCTTCAACTATACAAGCAACTGGCGATTGCGACAAAGGCCATACAGCCAACGCAAACCACACCCGCACGAGAAACATATCGGGATCGTCGCAGTCGAAGCCCTAGGGGAAGAAGCGACGGAAGAAGCTCGCGCCATCGGAGGAGCCGATCTAGAAGGTCATATAGCAGTAGCTCTGACTCAGGGGCAGACATAGGGCCATGCGGAGCATTGTGCTTCACTCGACGAATTCGGGAAGCTCGCATGCCCAAGAAGTTCTCACTCGCAGCAACGCCAAAATTCAATTGCAAACAGGAGCCCTCAGGCTGGTTAGAAGATTACAGATTAGCCGTCGGCTGTCAGCGTGGCACAACAACTACAGCAATGCAGTACATACAACTCATGATGGAAGGAGCAGCTCGCGATTGGCTCAAATCGTTACCCGAGTCATATTACGACTCGTGGGAGCAATTCCGCGATGATTTCGTCAGATACTTCGGACCCTTATGTGACAGGCCCAAAACATTTGAAGAACTCAAAACATGTAAGCAAGGCCCGGACGAGTCGTTGCGATCATATATAAGGCGATGGACCACCATCCGCAACTCGATAGGACATGTATCAGAAGATAGGGCAATCGACGCCTTCAAGGAAGGCTTGTGGAGGAAAGATTTCAGGGAGATGCTCGGACGAGAAGACCCAAAAACAATGGCAGCCCTCATGGCAATCGCAACGAAGTGGGCAAACGGAGAAGACTCAGTAAGAGGCAATCAACCTACGCCATCACACGACAACCACGACAGAGATAATCGAGATCGTAGAGACAACTATCGGGATGATAGAAGGCGCAAGCGCAAATATCGCCACTATGATGATGACAAGCCAAGTTTCGTAGGAGCAGGGTTCGCCCAGCCGCGAGATAGTCGAGACCAAACTGTCAAACATCCTGAAGATAACCGAGACAATCGAGACCACCGTACAGACGACCGAAGAGACAGTCGAGATCGCCGCTCAGATGATCGCCGTGACAATTATCGCGGACGTGACAACCGCGACAGTTACAGAAGGCCTGAATGGCGCAAACGAGCAGACAAAGAGCCAGAGCGCTCACTCGAAGAGCGGATGGACGATTACTGCAGATTTCACCTATACAAGGGAGACGACGGTAGGTTACGTGCTAATCATTCATTAAAGAACTGCAGGGAATTCGACCAATTGGCGATCGAATACGTACTACGCCTGCAAAAGGAAGGACGCGCTCCACCGCAATTGACGCAAGCACAGCCAATCGCAGTAACCCACACGCAAGCGGTACCAGCTCAAGCGTACTCTACACCGCAACATGTGCAACAAGCTCAGGTATATTCTGCGCCACAGCAAGTACAGCATACTCAAGCATACTCTGTTCCACAGCAAGCACAGCCTACTCAGGCATATACAGCGCAGCAGCAAATGCAACCAGCACCAGTATACATGGTGCCCACACAACATAACGGAGGAACACAAGTGGCAGCAGCCATACATCAAGTACCCCAGGGAGAGGAGCAGCAATACCCTCCCACTCGAGGCCAAGTGAACATGATCCAAAAAGGGCGACCATCCAATCGAGAACAGAAACTGCACACACGACACGTCAACATGGCGGTCATGGCACCACCAGCTATTCCAGAATTCTTGAAAGGATCCGAAGTTCCAATTACCTTCAACCGAGAGGATCACCCGCCAGCAGTATACCGACCAGGGCACGCAGCCCTTGTACTCGATGCGCAAATTGGCAACTACGCCATGACTAAGGTCTTCATGGATGGAGGCAGTGGCCTCAACATAATCTTCACAGATACCCTGCGAAGGATGAACAAGGCAGTCGATAACCTGCCAGAATCGACAAACACCTTCCATGGCATCGTCCCAGGTAGAGCAGTACACCCGAAAGGTACAGTCCAGCTCGACGTCACATTCGGAACCCCTGAACACTTCAGAACCGAGTCGATTGAGTTCGAAGTCGTCGACTGGAAGTCACAATATCACGCTATACTTGGGCGTCCGACGTTCGCAAGATTCATGGCTGTTCCACACTACGCTTATCTCAAGCTCAAGATGCCAGGCCCAAAGGGAGTGATCACAGTCAATGGAAACTTCCAAAGATCGGATTCATGCGATCGAGACTTCAGCAAAATCTCTGAGATGTACGGGATAGAGCAGACACTCGCAGAACTTGAGATCACCAATGATCGCACGCTCCTACCAGAACACAAGAGGCTGGCATCCGACAGAGAATTCAGTGCCACAGACGACACAAGGAAGCACCAGGTGCACCCGACTGACCCCGCCAAGACGGTCAATGTGTCGTCAAGTCTAACTATCGCATAGGAAAGCGCGCTCGTCAAATTCCTCCGTGAGAACTGGGAAATATTTGCATGGTCTCCATCTGACATGCCAGGTATTCCCAGGGAATTTGCCGAGCACTCTTTACAAATTAAACCAGGTTTCAAGCCAATCAAGCAAACTATGCGCCGTTTTTCTGATCCAAAAAGAGATGCAATCGAAGCAGAAGTCGACAGGTTGCGTGCAGCCAAATTCATTCGAGAACTCAAAAAAGCAGACTGGATAGCAAATCCCGTGTTGGTCGACAAAAAGAACTCAGAAATAAAGCGAATGTGCGTGGACTTCACATCCCTGAACAAATGCTGCCCGAAAGACCACTTCCCATTGCCTCGAATCGACCAGATTATCGACTCGACGGCAGGGTGCGCACGATTGTCCTTTTTGGATGCATACTCTGGTTATCACCAGATCCGGATGAAAAAGGAAGATGAAGAGAAAACAGCGTTCATAACTCCACTCGGAGTCTTTTGCTACACGACAATGCCGTTTGGTCTCAAAAACGCGGGTGCAACTTACCAGCGCATGATGCAAAACTGCCTCGCCGAGCAAATTGGGAAGAACGTACAAGTTTATGTAGACGATATCGTCGTCAAAACTCAAAACGAGGATACTCTGATCAAGGACCTCCAAGAAACGTTCAACAACCTCAATCGATACAACATCAAACTTAACCCGAAGAAGTGTACTTTTGGTGTGCCAGCTGGACAGCTCCTCGGTTATTTGGTATCAGCAAGGGGAATCGAAGCAGACCCCGAAAAGATTCAGGCCATAATCACGATGAAGAGACCCACCAAGCTTCATGAAGTGCAACAGCTAGCTGGTCGAGTAGCAGCACTCAGCAGGTTCATCAGTAAGTTAGGAGAAAGAGCACTCCCGTTTTACAAACTGATGAAGAAGGCGGAAAAATTCGAGTGGACGGACGAGGCAGACGCAGCTCTTCAAGACCTCAAAAAGATGCTCACAAGCCCTCCGATTCTGGTAGCACCTAGAAAGAATGAACCACTCTACCTTTACGTCTCTGCTACCAATCGAGTGGTCAGTACAGTTTTAGTAGTCGACAGAATGGAAGAAGGGCATAGCCAGAGCATACAGCGGCCAGTCTACTACGTAAGTGAAGTCCTCTCCCCATCCAAACAACGCTACCCGCAATACCAGAAACTGGCGTACGCCGTGTTCATGACCTCCAGGAAACTCGCACACTACTTCTCCGATCACCCGATTACCGTGGTCAACAAGTCGGCAATCGGGGACGTCCTCACAAACCCCAATGCAACAGGTCGAGTAGCAAAATGGCTCATCGAGCTAGGACCACTGGGCATCAAGTATGAGCACCCGAAGGCCATCAAAGCACAAGTCCTGCCAGATTTCCATACCGAGTGGATCGAAGCCCAACTTCCAGGAGTACCTGATGTCTCTAATTCATGGACGATGTATTTTGATGGATCCAAGAAGAACGAAGGAGCAGGAGCAGGAGTGGTGCTCATCTCACCAAAAGGAGACAAGCTACGCTACGTGTTGCAAATGGGATTCGAGTTTCCATCAAACAATGAAGCAGAATACGAGGCGCTAATTCACGGCATGCGCATGGCGAAAGCTATGGGGTGTACTCGACTAATGATTTACGGCGATTCCAAACTAGTGGTGCAGCAAACAATGAAGGCCTGCGACTCAATCGCAGATAACATGACGCTCTACCACGACCTCTACAACATCATGGAGGGAAACTTTGAAGGATGCGAGTTGCGGCACATAGGAAGGGAAAGCAACGAGGAAGCAGACAAACTCGCAAACATCGCGTCCACAAAAGCGCCAATACCACCAGGTGTTTTCTTCGAAAGAATTGAGCACAGGTCAATCGATAAGCGACCATCGGCATCGGCACCCGCCACGGGTAAAGGTAATATCCCAAGCACAACAGATCCTCCAGTCGAGGTATTACTAATCGAACCTACATGGACTCAACCTTTCCTCGCATACATTCTCCGCAATGAACTACCCGAAGACATAAACGAGTCCAGACGCATCATACGGCGAGCAAAATCATACACCATCATTAACGGTGAGCTGTACAAACGCAGCACGTCAGGTATATTCCAAAGATGCATCGCATTCGAAGACGGCAAAGATCTCCTTCGGGATATTCATGCAGGTACTTGCGGACACCATGCAGGCAGTCGATCCATCGTAGCCAAAGCCTTCCGAGCAGGGTTTTACTGGCCAACAGCGTTAAGCGACGCAGAAGATATTGTCAAAAGGTGCATCGGGTGTCAGAAGTTCGCAACACGACCCCATGCACCCGCATCAGCACTCAAAACCATACCACTGGCGTGGCCCTTCGCCCAGTGGGGCCTTGACATGGTGGGGCCACTCAAAAAGTCATCCAAAGGAGGTCACACGCACCTACTCGTCGCAGTCGACAAATTTACAAAGTGGATCGAAGCCATCCCTATCACAAGCTCGACAGCTTCCACGGCGGTCCGTTTCATCCAATCGATCATATATCGGTATGGAGTGATGGACAGTATCATTACGGACAACGGAACCAACTTCACAGCAGAAGAGTTTCAATCTTTTTGCAAGGAGCAAGGAGTCAAACTAAACTATGCGTCAGTCGCGCATCCGCAATCGAACGGACAGGTCGAGAAAGCCAATGGTCTCGTGTGCAGTGGCATCAAGAAAAGGCTGCTGGTCCCACTCAAAAGGGCTGCGGGCGCATGGGTTGAAGAACTCGACGCGGTACTATGGAGCCTGCGAACTACGCCAAACGCCTCTACCCAATACACACCATTCTTCATGGTTTACGGTTCGGAAGCAGTACTGCCTTCAGACGTCAAATTTCAGGCACCACGGGTGGAAGCATACGAAGAAACTGACGCAAACAAGGCACTCGAAGACGCAAATGACCTCTTGGAAGAGGCGCGCAACACAGCCTTGGCACGAACAGCAGTTTATCAACAAGACCTACGCAACTACCATAGCCGTCGATTGCGTACACGATCTTTCATGGTGGGAGACTTGGTGCTACGCGAGAAGCAGAAAAAGGTTCACAAGTTGGCATCACCATGGGAAGGACCTTACATCATCACAGAAGTTATCAGCGATGGAGGAGCATATCGACTGAAAGATGCCAAGACTGGAGAAGAAGTATCAAATCCGTGGAACGTGGCGCACTTGCGTCGGTTTTATGCATAGGTCTCCTAGTCATATATGTAATACTCGACATGTCGGAAGAGCCAGCAGGTTTCAGACGCACTCTTTCCCTTACCAGGGTACCTAAGGGGACTGGAAGGTTTTTAATGAGGCGGCCTGCTGGTCGAACAACAAAAGTTGGAATAAAATCATATGTTCCTTCATATTTGTCTCAAAGTTCCTCACATTTCTGCAAACTAACAATCAAAAATACACTTTTTAGCAAAGTAACATAAATCCCACTCGAAATACTCGGGGGCTGGGTTCATATTCAAAACCCCACTCGACATGCTCGGGGGCTGGGTTCATATTCAGAAGCCCACTCGACATACTCGGAGGCGGGGTTCATATTCAAAACCCCACTCGATATACTCAGGGGATGTTTCATACTCGAACCTCACTCATAACAATTGGAAGCTCAAAGAATACATACATTTGTCACAAATCATATACAGAAATTGTCTATTCGTTTTTTATCTCCGTTACAGGGCCAAAAAATTGATCTCGACAACGGCTTATAAAGTTTTCAGCTGCAGGATATGTCTCACCTAGACACGATTGAGAGATAAGTTCACCTGGAGCAGGTGGCTGTAGGGAAAATTTAGGCCTACGACTGCGTATATAAGCCATGGTAGCATTGGCTCCAAGCACAGCAAGGTTCATCAAGGATTCTTTAACTGATTCTGATACTCGAAAGATGTCAATCAAAGGGAATAATCCTTGAGGCTGCGGCCCACCAGGAAATAGTGCACGATTCAAACTGGCAAAGATGCGCCTGCATATCTCGAGTACTTGGGCGTTCCTCCATACTCGGTCCTTCAAAGTAAGCAAAGCACGCGCGTGAACTTTGTCCAGAAGTAAATGTTGACGGCCATTCGAAGGATCTTCAATCGCCTTCTCCAGTAATCGAGAAACTCTCCTATCCTCTTGCTCGAAGTTGGGAACAAATGCTGCAAGTGCAAGAAGGATAAGGATAACGATCAAAAAACAAGGGTAACAATCAAAGAGGATCGGGAGATCAAGTTACTAACCTTCGAGTTGGCGATTCACAGATTCCATCTCCTCCATCACATAATTTTCTCGTTGGGTAGCAAAGCTTGGGCGTGAATTAAGAAGATCAAGTTCAGCCTGCTTTTCTACTAGCTCTTGTTCCAGTTCTTTTATTCGATTCCTAGCATCATCCAGAGCTCGGGAATTCCTCTTCGAGTAGCTAGCATTCCGATTGGCAGTTCGAGAAGAGCAAGGAACATCTACAGCACAAACTTCATCCTGCTTCATAAGGAGTACAAATTCATCATCACAAACATATGAGAGATCATACATAAGCTCGCACAAAAGAAATCATAACATATATAACCATGCAAGCATGGGGCAGAAGGATTCGAGTAGGTTCATAATTACATCCCAAAAGACAAAGGAAAGTAGCAAAGGTGCATGCTAATCCTAAGCACGAGAAGCAGATTCTGTCTTGGTCTTGCGCGACTGAGTCCTAATAACTTCAGCACGGCGCTCCATGGTCTGGATACACACCTCACTCAGGCGAGTGGCTGTGTCAGTCACATCTTTAAAAGACAATGGTTTCCCATTGGACCTCTTCGGGTACTCAGACAAATGGCGCTCGAAGTCAACCTCTACGCCATTCCCTAACAAAAGCTTGAGGGTGTACTCTGAGCCGCGTACCATGCATCCGCGAGCAAAGTCCGTGACTGCTGTTGTTCCAGCACCAAAAGCGCCCACAAGCTCATCGACTGAAGAGGGCACATCAGCTGCGGGGATTATCTCCTTGTGCAGGGAGCCAAGAGCACCAGAAGTGGCAACAAGATCAGTCGAGGTCTTGGACAAGACCATCTCCAGATCAGCAATCGCATCTTCAAGTGACACTTCATCATTAGATGGTTGCGAAGAAGAAGCAGCGGCGTCGAGACCTGCAAAAGGAGAATAACTAAGGTCGGCATATGTCAAAAGTAGACAAATTATGAACATAAACAGAAAAAACCACGCATACCTCTAGCAGAACGTGCCAATGAAGACAGTCGACTGAGGATCTCCTTCTCGCGATTGAGACATAAACAGAAAAAACCACGCATACCTCTAGCAGAACGTGCCAATGAAGACAGTCGACTGAGGATCTCCTTCTCGCGATTGAGAGCTGCATCTTGGGCTTCCTTGAGTGCCTTCTTAGAATCAGCCTCTTGGGTCTCGAGCTTAGCCTTCAAGTTTTTCAGCTCCTTCTCAAGGGTGCCTACTCGCTCTTCAGTCGATTTTTGCTTCCCTGCAAACGATCACATCAAAAATGTTATTCAAATCAAAGAGTTAGCAAACACTCGACTGTAAGCAAAAGAGTCATAAAATTACCAGAAAGCTCAGATGCAGAAATCTTCAAGGAGTCCCTTTCCTTTTCCACACGGACAAGAGTTCGCACCCATGTGGAAAGGGAAGCATACATTGGCTGCAAAGGAAAGTAAGAGCAATTCAGAGTTAATCGAAGTACAAAACACATATTCAAAACTTGGGGGAGAAGCGCGTACATGCTCAGTCCAAGAATCATAGGAAGATGCTGAGGCACCAGCGTCGACTATAGCCTTCTCCTTGTTGGCAGCTTCAACTAGAGGAGCAGCTGGAGCAACCAAAGATGTAGTGGCTGTGTCGACCTGCTGGGTGATCATAGGTTGTGGAGCACTCGTGGCATCCACAGCAGGAGGAGAAGGTGGTGATTGGCCACTATACACGATAAGGAAAGTATTACAAAGCAGAAAAGTAGCAAAACAAAACTGTCACTCAAAAATTATTTACTCAAAACAAACCTGGACTCCTCATCATCTGATTCGGGCTCTTCGTCAAGGGCTAGCGCTCCTAGGAAAGGAGCACTACCCGAAGGAGGAGGAGGATGCGAAGCTAGAGGAGAAGCAGCCAGAGGAAAACTTTTCGAAGGCGAGTGAGTACCCGAGTTGCGGTGCCCGCTTGACCATGTTCATCAGATGCTTCGCTTGGCGAATCACTCGCCAATCGAAGTCGCTTCGCCTTGCGGGTGTTCAAGATTTCCTCCGAGTCAGCTGCAACTTCAGTCGTGCGCTGATTAACTTCATCTCCAGCTTCAACCTCCAAGTTTTCGATTGGAGTAGTATGCGCTGAAGCAGGCTCGGTTGCAGGCACATGAAGATCTTCTTGTGCCATGGTTTCTGAAGTAGGACCGGCCTCAGGCAAAGGCGGCAGGGAGGAAGCAGTCGAGTGACCCTGCAATCAAAATTCAAAGTTCAGAACAAATAAATTCATATACGCATAATACAACGAGTAACGTAAAGCACACACATACCTCAGGTAGCGCGTTGCCTGGCCCATAAGGCAACAACTTGAAGGAGAAGTCAATCGACTCAGAAGCCTTGATGCTAGTGATGTTCTTCACTTGGGCACTAAGCTCCTTTTCAGACAACTCCTCTTGACTCATTCTGGTTGAGTCGAGTGGCCCCTCATATTGCCACATAGGGTGGGCACGGAGACGCAGGGGCAACACTCGCATCTTGATATATGAGCTAATCAACTGAATTCCAGACACACTGGTCAGCAGATCAGGTAACTTCGCGAGTAGAGGAGCAGCTTCCTTGGCCTCAGCATCAGACACCAGATGATCCCAGGCCGCCGTCTTGGATGGCTGGGTCTCAATCGAAAAGGCAGGAAGAACCTGCTGATCAACTGGCACATAGAACCATCGTGTCCTCCAGCCTTGTGCGGAGTCGACTGCCTTCAGGTCAAAATAATTCGACCCACTAAGAGCCTGGATGTTGAAACCCCCAACAGGGCATGGGCGCCCTCCTCTGCAATTGGCGCGCACCTGAAAGAGGTGTTTCCACAGCGGCCAGCTTGGAGATACTCCCAAGAAGCACTCGCATAGCACCACAAAGCATGTAATGTGCAGGAGCCCATTGGGAGTCAGATCATGCAGCTGTATGCCGTAGGCATACAGCAATCCTCGCACAAAATCATGCAGGGGGAACGAGATGCCGCGGGGAAGAAACTCCGCAAAACACACACGCTCCCCAGCGCGAGGAGCAGGGCATACCTCCAATCCAGCGACACGAGCAGCAAATTGTTCAGAAGGTGGTAGCCAGCCCTTCTGACGGAACTCCTCGAGATGGGTCTCATTGACGGAGGTTCGTGACCAATCGCCCGGTGACTTGGTGCGGGCAATGGTGGCGCCACCGGCCGCAGTCAAACTCTTCCCCTTCCCGGCCGTCTCGGCGGCAGCACTGCGCTTGGTCTTCCTGGGTGCCATAGGGAAGAAGCAGATGGAGGCAAAGCTTGAGCGCAGAGCAATGGTGGGCGATGTGCGCGGTCAAATCGGAGCGGTCAAATTTCGCCACGAACGGTCAAATCGGAGCAGAGATAGCGTCTTCTGTTGGTCAAAACCCTGACAACGGGCCCACAAGGTCATGTCCTGTCAAAAATTTGATAGGCACACCGCAAGTTTCATGCATGACGTCAAGCACACGAGAAGAAGAGGAATAAACATAAAACGCAAATCGATTGATACCATATATCGGTTGAAATAACGATTGACAAAAAAGTACTCCCATGGGAGCATACGACAAAAATTCTTCGATTGAGGACATGCAGAACATAATTTAAGATTGTCCTCTATTGCAAACAATAAACCACAATCTCGGGGGCTACTCCCATGGGAGCGCTGTCGCACTCCCATAAAGTTTCTAAAAAGGTAAAAATTACTCACTCGGCAAAGTTGACTCGACTGATTCATTTCGGCAAAGTCCTTTAATTTCACAAACATAATTCATAAAATTCCCGGACTATGTCAATCGAAAAAGTCTCGGATGCTGCATACGCAAATGCAAAGATAAGACCTGCCGATATTAATCAAGCTGGGCTAAGGGACACTCCGGCAGTGTTTTCCCTTAAGTTTTTCCGTGTCAACAGACATGATGAAAATCCTGACAGACGCGTCGGGTAGCAAATATGATCTGCAGAACGAATCAGTAAGACCCCAAGCGGCCTGAGTCGAATCTGTCCAGTGTGTACCAGGTTCGAGTCCGGGGACTCGAATCTGATTGAAGGCTAGTATGGTGTTGCCCTAATGAGCAGTTAACTGACATCGTTGATTCGAGTAAGTTCAGGCCTACTAAGTCAAAATCCCTAGGCAAATACATCAAAAGTGTTCCAGATTCGAGTCCGGGACTCGAGTTTGATTGAAAGCTGGTATGGTTTTACCCGAATGCGTAGTTAACTGAACTCAACTTTCTTCGAGTGAGTCAGGCCTGCCAAGCTATAATCCCCAGGCAAAAGTTGTTTCGAGTATGTTCCAGATTCGAGTCCGAGGACTCGAGTTTGATTGAAATCTGGTATGGTTTTACCCGAATGCGTAGTTAACTGAACTCAACTTTCTTCGAGTGAGTCAGGCCTGCCAAGCTGTAATCCCCAGGCAAAAGTTGTTTCGAGTATGTTCCAGATTCGAGTCCGGGGACTCGGGTTTGATTGAAAGCTAGTAAGGTTTTTACCCGAATGTGTAGTTAACCAGTTTGGAGTATTCTGGGCCTACTATGCTAAAATCCCCAAGATTGCATAAAAACATATATACTGTTCAGAAAAATAACACATGTGGAGTGCATCCATGATTCTCCATAATCAAGCAAGCACTCGGGGGCTACTGATATGGATATACCCTTCGGGTACCCCGGCGTGAAGGTACCCGGTACATGCGAAGCCCAGTAGAGGCCCAGAGTTAAAGAAGCCCGTGAAGAAAGAAGCCAGACGAAGAGAAGTTTCCTAAAATTAGATAAATCATAGTCGGTTAGAACTTTCCATATGTAAACCTAGTCGGTTACGTATCCAGGACCTGGCCTCCTATATAAAGGCCAGGAGGGTAACCGATTAGGTCAAGCAATTCATAGCCACCACAATCCCGACGAGACAAACAGCTCGCCGGACCCCTGTAACCGCATATTCACAAGATCAAATACAGACAAGCAGGTGTAAGGGTTTTACCTCAATCGAGGGCCCCGAACCTGGGTAAACTCTCGCTTGTCAGCCGTCGAGTCTACCAGTACTATGCGTTCTCTACCACATAATCAACCCTAGGTACCTAACCATGGGATTTGCCGAGGACACCCCTCGTCAGCGGGCGCTTGGGAACGTCTGATAGGCGCAAGGTGGAGCATGGCGGCGATCGCGTATGCGGTCGGTGGAGTCGGACACTTCGGGCAGGAGGCCTGGACCGTCCGATGAGCTGCAATCGGTAGGGATTGGCTAGACGTGGCAATCGGACCGACATAGTGGCTGGGAAGACGTCGTGGAGGCGGCGCTTCGGCTCGCGATCAGATCGGCGACCAGACGTGGGGGACGACCAAATAGATCGGAGTGGGAGAGCATCGAGACGATGCGCTCGGTGTTGCACAAGGGCGGCGTCGTGACACTGCAGACGGATTGTGTCGACGACGCGGGTGGCCATGGTGCACACGACTCGTGCACGGATGATGCGCGAGGTGGCGACTGCAGCGGCAGGGTCGGCGTCGGAAGTACGCACGGCAGGGCAGGCGGCAGATTGCTGACGAGTATCAAGAAACGCAAGAGTTTTTCCGTCGGAATTATCGGCGAAATTTTTCGAGCTGAACAGAATCGAGAAGAGCAGGTGTTTGGTGGCGTACAGCAGTAGATCTCCGTGTTTGTTTGCAACACATCACAGGGAATCACAGACAAATACGCATTGGTACGGGAGTCCAGGGGATTACCATACATGCATACAGATTAAAAAAAAGGGAAAGTACCATGTGCGTGCAAGTTGGATTGATCCAGTGGACAGCCATAAATGCGTGAGCTGTTAAGATTTGAAAAGGTGACGTGTGTGCATGTCGTATCCAATTTGGACTCGATCAGTTGGAGACTATGCAAAGACGTGACAGCCTCAGACTCGGTTTCCGTGTCAGGCAAGGAAAAGAAAAGGGCCGGTGCCTAGTGTATTAAAGGCGAGGCGACGGAGGCAAGGTAGCGCACAGAAAATCAATCTGCAAGTTCAGGAGAAAGTGGAGCAGGACCTGCGTGTTAGATAAAAGGTTCCACGGCTTTCTGAAGGCGGACAGTGCGGGCTGAGGTTTCTTGACAATCGTGGAAAATCTTTTCGGCGGAAGCATCAGATAGTGATACAGAGGCAGTTCATCAAGGAGGCGTTGACGATCAGGCAAGCCAAGACATCGGAGGTTGAGCAGAAGTTGTTCTTTACCAGTCAGCGGTCATGGCACCGGCTAACAAGTTTGAAGTGCAAAAGTTCGAAGGGACTGGAAACTTCGCGCTATGGCAGACAAGTGTGAAGGATTTGTTGGCGCAACAGGGATGCTTGAAGGCGTTGCGGGATGTCAAGCCAGCTAAGATGGACAATGATGACTGGGAGGAGTTGCAGATGCAAGCAGCCGGGATCATACGGTTGTGTCTTTCAGACCAGGTCATGTATCATGTGATGGATGAGAATGTGCCGAAGAAGATTTGGAAGAAGCTGGAGAGTCAGTTTATGTCCAAGACTGCGACGACCAAGGTGTATTTGAAGCAAAAGTTATATAAGCTGGCAATGCAGGAGGGGTCGGATCTTGTGGAGCACATGAATGTCTTTAATCAGATTGTCACGGATCTAGCACGGCTAAGTGTGAAGGTTGACGATGAAGATAGGGCAATTCTTCTTCTTTGTTCGTAGCCACCGTCCTATGAGCATTTGATCACGACTTTGACGTACGGCAAGGAGACTGTCGAGCTTGAGGATATCACTGCGGCCTTATTATCCTATGATATGAGGAAGAAGAAGGTCACGGAGGAAGTCGCTCATGGCGTTGGTTTGCTGGTCAAGGGTGAGCTAGGCGGGAAACGACATGAGGCGGGTAAGAAAAAGAATAAGGTGCAATGTTACAAGTGTAAGCAGTGGGGACATTATAAAAGGGACTGTCCAGTTCTCAATGGTGGGTCAAGTGCTAACGTTGTAACTCATAGTGGTGACTTGGACGGCGACGTTATCTTACTTGCAGGTGGAGTCATGAAGGATGAGGTTACAGGAGTAGCAGCTGTGTTCCACGGAGGCGACGAGTTTGAGGAAGACTCGTCGGGTAGCGAACTATAAGCTACGAAGACGACAACCCAAGTCCGGAGTACATGAAGTTTTGACGCTTGGACAAAACTCAAGTGGTGAAAAATATTCGCCAAGGTGGAGTGTTGTTTTTGGTGTGTCGAATATTATGTACGAGTAGGGTTACATGGATTTGGTGTTGTAGTAGATGTGGACAGGGTACGTGTAGTGTTAGAGTCGAACACGTTGTATCCTAGGGCCTCCCATATAATGAGGAGACACCACATGTTGTAACTCATGATGACGACGACTAGATAGCGATTGGCACGCAGGGGGAGCCGGCGACTTGTGCCGGCGCCTAGGGCGGCCGGTGTTGCGGTATCTTGGGGAGGAGCGCCCGTAGTCATGCCCCGCAGATGTAGGCGAGTTCGCCGAACTGCGTTACCAAACATCGTGCCTCAGTGTCGTCTTTGATCTTGCATGGCGCCATTATCGTAACAAATAGGACAAGTTTTTCTCCCTTGCTTGCAATTTTGATTGATTATCTTGTGCTTAAAATAAAATCCACTGCTAATGGAGAGAGTGGAGGTTGTCTCAAGAATCAGCGGAGAGAGTGGACTGAGACAACGCTGTTCATCCTTGCCTTCGGAGCTCCTCCGCCGCACGGACCGAGTTGACATCTCGTTGTTAGCTGCAGAGGACATCTGAACCAGGAAAATGGTGGACAGCCTCTGCAGCGCGGCACATTCGAAGAGATCTCCGCTGCACCAGTCTCCTCCCCAGCGAGTGGTGAAGCGCCGCCAGCCGCACCTGCACGGAAGAGACGAAGGTCCCGAAACGTCCGCGCCAAGTCGCCAACAGCATCTTCGTCGCCTTCCTCGTGGAGCTGTGCTGGAGCTAGCGGCCCGCATGGAGGAGAGAGAGGCGGGGCTTGGTGAGGATGCGCGGGGTTGGTTGTAGCAAGGCGCAGTGGCTCTGGGTTGGCCACGTCGGCTGGACAGGAGACGGCGCAGCTGCTTGCGGCGCATCCGTGTGGGGCAGCGGGGACGCGGACATCAAGGAGGGCGCCGAGATCCTACCCGCCTAGAAGGTTGCCTGCATCCGGGCGCCGCTCGGCCAGCGAGGACGCTGCAGCTCGTCGCCGAGCTCTTATTGGCCGAGCGCGGCTCGCGCGGGGCGTTTGTCTGGCGGCGGCGCGCCGCCAGATGATTTGGTGCTGGCGCGCGCGGTGGGATGCATCCACATCCGCGGCGTCAGCGGCCGGGATGCCGCCGGAGGAATTGGGGCCGGCGTGCACTCTGCCTAGGCTCGGCAGCGGGGAAAAAATTGGCGATTCTTATCTTTCGGTAGTTTTAAGAAGAATAAAAGGAACGAAACGGTACGGTGGCAATTTGGTCGTATTATGTGATTTGGTGGGAGGGCAAAACGGTTCAAAACGGACATTGTTGAGTTGTCAAACATTGTGACGATCTGGGCCGTTTGATCGGATATTGAACGGTACAAATTTAATGTATCCCAACATGTTTGCTCTTTTAATAGTAGTATAAATAAAGGTATATTTATAAAGACGATATCAATTACAGCTAGTCTCTACATCAGCACAATATTAGCTAGTCAAGATATTGAGAATACATATAGCTAATCTATCTAAATTAATTATAGTGGTTAGATCTCAAATATATGGCTGGGATTTTTAATAGATTAGATTACGTAACATGCGTGACACGACTCATGTTGAGAACGTGACAGCAATATGCGTACCTAGCCAAAAAAAAACATGCGTACCTTAGCTGTAACGTTTTTTTCAAAACGAAGGTTAAATCTTTGACTTATTCATTAATTAAGCAGAATGTGCCCGGTTTATTACTGGAAGAAACCGGACGAAAACCATACAACAACACCGACACCATGGGGACAAGCCCGCCACAACTCAAAGAACAACCCTCCGGGAAGCTGCGACAACTCCCCAACAGCGCGAAGGCATCGCAGTTCCGACTCTGAAGAAGAGCTAAGAAGGAGCTCCAGCCTGCCAAGAGAAAAAAATCTACCTCCGTGCTTCCACCAGATAATTACACGTCTCCATTTAAAACACTAGCCGCATACGAGAGTAACTAACTGCCTTGAAAGGTGATAGCTAAAAAAAATGGAAACGTGATGGGAAACGATAGTTGCTAAGATATGCACAGCTCACGAATGATTCAACAAGTCACTAAGTATATTCTCTAAAAAAAGTCACTAAGTATATTCTCTGTTTACTTAGCCTGTGTTTCTGAGTTTAGTTAAAATTAAACTTTGTAAAATTAACCAAAGATGTAGCAACATTGATAATTATAAATTTATTTAATATCATAAAACTTTTATATTGAATCTAATACTAATGATTTTGAATTTTTTATGTTAATTATATATACATACTTGGTCAAACTTTATAAGGTTTGATTTTAATTGACTAAACACCAAAACACAAGTTAATTATTTGACAACCATCAGATCAGACCAACGCACTAAAAAGGTATGTAGAAGTTCGGAGTCGTGGAATTTTAAAAATAATTAAGTCACGACATTAGTTGCACTACATACATTGTTTCTATGATTGAGTACATATAGATGACAAATTAATTCGACTTCCATCAAACCAACATTAGCACAAAATTCATGCGGGAATTCTGAGTCGTGACATTTTACTATTAATGAATTAAAAACATTAGTCGCATTATCGACATGAACGCCCCCCTCACACTAAAAAATTACTTGCTTAATGATACCCTCGCATTTCGTGAATGTACATTTACAATATATATTACAAATCACCGATTTTCTGAAGATCGATTCACAGATTGATCTACAAACTTTAATCATGCATAGGAGAATTTGATTAAAGATGTTTATCGTGCGACAAATAACCACCAGGAAAACAACATAAAATAGTCATGTCGCGTGATATATTCTCAACAACGTTCCCTTTAATTTGAATTATTCTGTTAACACAGTATTTTCTAAAGCATGTAAGAGAAGTGTATACATATACCGTTCTAAATGAAAGACACAAAAACAAATCTAACCGTGCAAATGCGTGGGTCACCGTGCTAATATACGAAAGATCAATAGCCTTTTAATCGTCTAATATAAGTCCCACATGATTATGTACTCTCTTATTTTGTGGCGTGTGCGAAGAAACACGATTTGAGAGTTTAAAAACGATGATCGTACTCACCTTTTCCTACCGAATCAAGACAAGACTTTTTCTCTTCCCTATTTTCTTTGAAGTTAAAACAGATATGTAAATGAAACATGTTGCGCCCATAAAAAATGAAATAATATACTAAAGAGAACATGGTGATAAAAGTGTACTCATATGTATGTGTGCATGACTGAGAAAAGAAGTTAATCACAAGACAATTACAATTTTTAGATACGTTGAGCACACTACCACAATTTTTAAAAGTGTACCCATATGCACGTGTACAATTTTTATGATGTAAATATACTCACGAGCACACTACCACAATTTATATTATTATATACGTTGTCCATTCACGATTTGAGTCAAGGTTTTTTTAGATTGACAAAGTTACAACTTATAACTTGCTATCGACAGGAACATCGACTCATACTCAAGAGAGTAATCATGTTTAATTATAAGCAATATGGCGTAAAACCTGAGGTTAGGTTAAAATAATAAAAGATAAGTCACAAGAATCATTGGCTACATGAACCACTGGCTAATAAGTGTGGAACCATGGAAAAACACCAAGAGTTAGATGGAACCAATAATAGGTTTCTTTTGTGAGACTATCCCAATAAGTTGTTGGCTAGAGTTTCGTGGTGCAATTAAAATATTACTTTTTAGATGACTTGAAGTTAATTGGTGATTGATGATTTTTTTGAAACTATATACCATCCAATTATGTATCTACCATAATATTTAGGATAGTTATAGAAAACATAATTCAGATTTCCATCTTTTCAATATCTAAGATATCTCAAATTTAGTTCTTAGACATAATTAATACGCTAAAGACAATGCCCTCGCAATTGCGAGGGCCACCTTGCTAGTTTATTATAGAAAATAAAAAGATAAACAAAACGGTTATAGCGAACTTTACCGCCAACCATCAATTATACAATTTTGAGCATAACAAGAGAGGTGCTTCAACATCGTCACATTAAAAAAGGGAACGACATACGACTGGACGCTGTTGTATTCAAACTTCCACGAGTTACTTTCAAATCGCATATTCAACGCGCTCTAGTCTATGTCGTCGGTCTTTTCGGAAGCAATTAACCACATTGCACATGGTGGTGTAACCCATTAATGCTTGTAGGGTGGGGGGAGAGATGTTGAGTCGGTTCTAGAGTGGCGAGTGTGGGGAGGGGAGCAAGGCTGTGTTGCGGATGCGTGTTTAAGTGGGTTAGGATTTCTCATTGTAGCTATAGGACAGTGGTCAATGGGAAGTTTGAAAGATTATGGTCAAAATTGGATGTCGCAAATAAGTTGGCAACTATAAGAGTCATCGCGGATTGCTAGATATGATTGTAGTTTATCAAATATCAGCATAGTTGGTCCTTGAATGCACAAGGATCAAAGAAATAACTCAATAAACTTGTATAGCGAAGGTGACACCTAGATCATATTACTTATATAAATAAGCAAACCCTTAAATATAGTAGGTCGGATAAGCGCTCCAATGGATCGGGAACAAAATAACCATAAATTGAGAGTTACTTTCATCAACTATGGCAACTGTACATGCTTTTGTCCTCTAGAACATTCGTGGAAAATGCACAATTTATTTTGAGAAGATAAGTTTGTAGTGTAATTAACTCAACTATGATACATGAAGTAAAAGTATAACATTTAAACCTATTCAATGGAATGCATTTGTAGAGTTCTATGAAAAGTTTTGGTCTCTAATTTGTGATGATTTACTTGTGCTTTTTCAATAACTTCTATGATGGTAATCTCGACATTGCTAGGTTTAAAAATGGTACCATACATAGATTTTGTAATGCGCTGATGCTACTGAAATACAACAATACTGACCAATATGCTTACTTAATGTCATTTTTAAGTTTTTAACTAAAATAATAAATAAGAAGGCAGTTGAGGTGGCTGATAAATCTATTTCCCTAGTACAAACAACGTTTATAAAAGGTAGGAATACACTAGATGGGGTTGTGCTTTTACATGAAACTTTGCATCAGGTAAAAAGTAAAAAAAATGTCATTTTCTTTAAGGTTGTGTGAAATTTACTGTGAAGATATCCTCCATGCATTTTTCCAATGCCCCGTGGTTATGGAGATCTGGGAAAGATTGGGTCTACTGAATATTATTCAGGAGATGTCCACTTTTGATCGGTCTGGCTCCTCTGTATTTGAAATACTTCTCAGGTTACCAAATTCGGAGGCGCCAAGCGTTCAAGGGGTAGGAATGATAGAGATGCTTGCTACCGCTTGCTGGTACATGTGGTGGCAACGAAGATAACTGAACCACGGCGAGCAAATTGTCAACCCGAGTCGTTCGACACAGGCCATCTCAGTTGTTGCCCTTAATTACTCCAGAGCTAACAAGAAGAACTCTCATGTTCGTAAGAACGGATGGGAGAAGCCGAATGAGGCACTAGTAGGAAAAGGTCTTTCTGTGGCGCACCTTTTTGGCATTCTGGGGCGCACCCGCCAAATTGCTAGGTGCGCCACATAATTCTCGCCACAAAAATTAATTCTGTGGCGCACCTGGCTTGGTGCGCCACAGAATTCTCACATTTCTGTGGCGCACCTGGCCTGGGCGCCACAGAATTCTCAAAAAATTCAAAAAATGCAAAAAAATATAAAAAGTTTCAAAAAAATTAAAAAAATCAGAATATGAAAAATCCTAATTATTGGAACTATTTTCATATTTTTTGAATTTTTTGAACTAATAACTTCCCGCTAGGTCACTCATCCTTAAATTGCTCCAATCCTAGCACGCTTAACTTCTAACTTCCACCCAGTCCACCTACCCTTGTGCTACTCAAGTTCTTATTGATATATATATCATATGAACCCTCTTAAGACTTGTATATGTATATGTGTGGTATGTGTTATAAATGTGTGTTTTTAAATTTCAGTTTTTTCAAAAACTTTTAAAGTTTCAAAAGGAAATTCAAAAGTTTCAAAAGATCAAAAAAAAATCAAAAAACTTAAAAATTTCAAAAAACTTTTTTTCTTTCAAAAATCCAAAAAAAATAAAAAAACTTAATTTTTTTCAAAAAATTCAAAAATTCCAAAAAAATCATAAAATTCAAAAAAGTCAAGAAAAGTCAACAATCTTCCTTGTTATACATTTCTGTGTCTTTTTTTGGACCTTTTGAATTTTTTAATTTTTCTTTTTTTTTATTTTGCTGCGAAAAATCTTCTATTTGAAATAACTTTTTTCTTTTGGAATTTGAGGAATCTGTGAATTGCTGACTGGGTAAACCCGGGTGGATTCGAACTCGGATTTTTCTCTAGTTTTTTTGGCATATAAAACGCGTTATTTCGACGTCATATGCAAAAGTTATGGCCATTACAAGATTTATTTTTCATTTGTTGCAGAAAAGGTCAAAATTCATATTTCAAAATTTCTATACCTACTAGACACTCATACCTAACTACATGTCAAAGGATTTTATTTATTGAAATTTTTATCATTTTCTTTTACTTCCTGCAAGACTAAAAAGGTGCGCCACAGAATATTTTTTTTCAAATTTTAACCCGCCCCCCAACTGACTTTCTGTGTCGCACCTGGCCATATGCGCCACAGAAATATGACTTTTTGTGGCGGTGCGCCACAGAATGTCTACATAAATGTGACTTTCTGTGCGCATGGGCAAAAGATGCGCCACAGAAAGGCAAATATTTCTGTGGCGCACCAGGCACCATGCGCCACAGAAATAATTCGGTGGCGCATCAATTAAGGGTGTGCCACAGAATGCCAAATCTCCTATAACCCTTTTCCTACTAGTGAGGGTTTTTGCAAGCTAAACGTTGATGGTTCTTTCAAACCTGAGAGCTATACAGAAGCTACAGGTTTAGTTATTCGTGATGAATCTGGCAATTTTATTGCATGTTCTAGCTGTGGCCTTCCTTCTGTGTCGGATGCCCCTACTGCTGAAGCAACTGCACTTAGAAATGGCCTACTCCTTGCTGGCCAAGTGGGATGTATGAAGATAGTGGTGAGCAGTGATTGCATGCAGGTGATTGATACGATGAAGGATATATGGGGGAATTAAGCAGGGCCAGCTGCGGCAAACTACGAAGAATGTAGTTTCCTAGCTAGAGGGTTTGCTCATGTCGTTTTTGAGTACTCATATAGGGAAAGTAATTATGTAGCTCATACTTTGGCTTGTAATGCGGAGGGACCCCAGTCAGTAGTCTGGCTGGAGGATCCGCCATTTTTCATCTATGAGCTACTGCTGAACGATGTAACTTTATTTGATAAGTAATAGAAAAGCGGTGTTAATTTCAAAATAAAAAAGAATGAAAGGGTTTCATGCAAAGTTTATTAGCTGGGTCAATAAATCGGTATAAAATGGTAAAGTAGCCGTTAGGGCTAATCATTTATTGGTAAGTACTTTAGTCAGAAAAAAGGCAAGAGACTGGGGGTCCGTTATCTCACATTCTATTAAATATAGTTGTCGATGTATTAGTAGTTCTAGCCGATAGAGCTAGAGATAATGGTGTTATTAAAGCTTGTATTCCTAACCTTTTGGATGAAGGTCTAGTTATGTTAAAATATGTGGACGACACCATTTTCATATTACAAGATGATTTGGAATCAGCTAGGAATTTAAAGAATCTCTTATGTATTTTTTTAGCACTTGTCAGGCTTGAAAATTAACTATTCGAAAACTGGAGTTTTTTTTTGCTGTGGAAAGGCTAAAGATAGGAAAATAGAGTACACTTCCATATTTACTTGCATTTGCGGAGACTTCCCTTTTTAAATGTTTAGGGTTACCCTTGCATAATAAAAGATTTAGATTAATAGATTGTAAACCATCTGAAAATAAGGTACAGAAGAAATATGGAACAAAGTAAAGAGATTGGAAGTGAGAGACTCCCCTTGCAGAAGCAACTCGACCTCCCCGACAACGGCGCCAGAAAACTTGCTTGCGTCGAAGGGGAGGTAGAGGTCTTCTGACTTAGAAATGTCTTGACTTCCCCGGCAACGGCGCCAGAAAACATGCTTGATGCGTGTAAAGTCACACGTTCGTTGGGAACCCCAAGAGGAAGGTATGATGAGTACAGTAGCAAGTTTTCCCTCAGTAAGAAACCAAGGTTTAATCGGACCAGTAGGAAGTCGGCGACGTTCTGAAGGTTGTTGGTGAAGGAGTGTAGTGCGGCGCAACACCAGGGATTCCGGTGCCAACGTGGAATCTGCACAACACAATCAAACTACTTAGCCCCAACTTAACAGTGAGGTTGTCAATCTTACCGGCTTGTTGAAAACAAAGGATTAGGCGTATAGTGTGGAAAATGATGTTTGCTTGCAGAGAATGAAAAAGAACAATGATTGCAGTAGGATGTATTTCAGATGTAAAAAATGGACCGGGGTCCACAGTTCACTGGTGATGTCTCTCCATAATAAAATACTAACATGCTGGGTAAACGAATTACAGCTGGGCAATTGACAAAATAGATATTTGCATAACAATGCATATACAAGTCATGATGATCACTATGAGATTTACTTGGGCATTACGACAAAGTACACAGACCGCTGTCCAGCATGCATCTGTGCCTAAATAGTCCACCTTCAGGTTAGCATCCCAGCAAACACAACATGTAGCATTACAATAAGATGATCTTGATCATGATAGGCAGCTCACAAGATCTAAACATGATGACACAAAAGGAGAAGACAACCATCTAGCTACTGCTATGGACCCATAGTCCAAAGATGAACTACTCACACATCACTCCGGAGGCAGGCATGGCGATGTAGAGCCCTCCGGTGATGATTCCCCTCTCGGCAGGGTGCCGGGAAGAGATTCAGAACCCTCCGAGTTAGGGTTGACGGCGGCGGTGGCAGCGGATGTTTTCTGGAAATATGGCTCGGAGTTTTAGGGTTTTCGCCTCGGGGGAATAAATAGGCGAAGGGGCGATGTCGGTGGAGGCACGAGGCTCGCTCCCCACATGGGGCGCGCAGGGGGCCCACCCGCGCCATGGGGTGGGGACGGCGCCTCGGTCCCCCTTCGTCTCTCCTTCGGACTTCGTGAACGTGTCGGGAAAATAGGAACGTGGCATTTTGTTTCGTCCAATTCCGAGGATATTTGCAGAACAGCTTTTCTGAAACCAAAAACAGCAGAAAACAGGAACTGGCACTGTGGCATCTTGTTAATAGGTTAGTCCCAGAAAATGCATAAAAATGCATGAAGTGTGAATAAAACATGTAGCAATTGGTATAATACAAGCATGGAACATAAGAAATTATAGATACGTTGGAGACGTATCAAGCATCCCCAAGCTTAGTTCTACTCGTCCTCGAGTAGGTAAAACGATAACAACAAATAATTTCTGAAGTGACATGCTACCACATAATCTTGATCAAATAATATTGTAAAGCATGTGAGCTGAGATCAAATCATTCAAAGCAAAAGTCTATAATTGATATTCAATAAGAGATAACAAAACAAGATAGTTAAACAAGCTAAAAGTTTTCATGAACTATTGCTTTAAAGACATGAAACCGTACAAGGTTCATTAAAGATGTTTTAAGTATCCAATGTAGGAGTTCTATCCTTCAATTCCAAGCATCAAGCAATTTTTCATAACATAGAAGGATTCAGTCAAGTAAAATAAACATGAACGTCATGAATCAACTGTTTCGAAGTCTACTCAACCGTGAGCGTAAGCATTTGGTATTGGCACCAGGATGTTATGGCTAAAAGAACATTAATGGGGGTTTGGAAGGCCAAAGGAAGAAAGTCTCACAAAGCTATAAGTGATCATTAGACAAGAGGAAGTCTTATAATCGAAGCTATGTAAGGAGTAGTGATTGCCATGCAACGGATGCACATAGAGCTATATGTGTATGAAAGCTCTCCAATGGAACTAGTGGGGGTGCATCCAACTTGGTTGCTCATGAAGACCTAGAGCACTTTTTGAGGAAGCTCATCATTGGAATATACAACCCAAGTTCTATAGTGTAAATTCCCCACATAGTTATACTAGTAAACATGAAAACTCTCTCACATGGAGTATAGGTGCTAAACATGAGCACAAATGATGACTATGAATACTGCAGGTGCTGAAACATGAGCACAAGTGTGGATAAAGGATAGTAATGTTGCCCCCTTTTTCTTTATTCTTTTTTTTCTTTTTTCTCTTTTTTCTATTTTTTCTTTTTCTGTTTCTCTTTTCGATGGCCTCCATGGCTCTTTTCACTTTTAGGGGCAACATCCTAATATGACAACACACTTTTTGGTACAAATAACTCATAATGAACAAAACATGATGTATGAAACTGTATGCCTCTGCCAGTGTAGCAGGATGTGCAATGATCTAGCGTAACATGGGTAAACCACACATCAGCTGTATAGAATCATGCAAAGCAATATATAAATGATAAATGACAACAAGTCATGTAATGTAAGATGGAAGTTGCATGGCAATATATCTCGGAACAGCTATGGAAATGCTGTGGTAGGTAGGTATGGTGGCTGTTTTGAGGAAGATGTATGGGCTTATGTGTAGGAGAACAAGAGAAAGTCCTCCCACGGGTTTGGATGTACTGGCGAAGTATGCACAACTCTCAATGTGAGCAGAAGGCAATGCACACACCGAAGAGGCTAGCAAATTTGGATGGTGGAAGTGCCAAAAACCGTAGCTTAACATTAGTCAAAAAGAACTCACAAGCTTATTGCAAACAACTAGCAGGTTCAACATTAAGAGCATGATTAAAATTCACTCCAAGAAGGGCCGTTCACGGCGGTACAAGTACCCCGCTAGATCCCTCGACCTTCAGCACAACTAGTTATTACGAATCACTTTAGACATGGAAAGCTATCAAGTCCAACTACACCTTCAACAATTTTAGTAGAGTTTGTAGTACGGTACAAGCTTAAAGACAACAATCCACTAATGATTTTAACTTAACTAACCAGCAAGCTTTACCATCTAAATATCTCAAAACGTTTGCAAAGAATCAAGTTATCAAAGTTCAATGATCTACAAGATTATGCAAGTTATTCATTATACCACTACCACATGCAACATTTTCTGAACCAACACATCAACCAAGCAACTCTCCAAGTAATTTACAAATGAAACAAGAGAGTACTTTCCACAAGAATTAACAGCTCTAAAAGAGATGCATGAAAAACAGGAGCTAAAAGCATAGCAGTAGCTAGATAAGAATACTCAAAAGATATAAGTGAAGAATATGAGTATTCACATGAAAAAGCGGAGCGTGTCTCTCTCCCACACAAGAATGCTAGGATCCAACTTATTCAGAAAATAAAAAAACAAAGCAAAAATAAAAGCACACAGACGCTCCAAGTAAAATACATAAGATGTGGAAGAATAAAAATATAGTTTCACTAGACCTGATAAGTTGTTGATGAAGGGGATGCCTTGGGCATCCCCAAGCTTAGACGCTTGAGTCTTCTTGAATATTGCTGGGGTGACCCACGGGGGCATCCCCAAGCTTAGGCTTTTCACTCTTCTTGATCACATCATATCATCCTTCTCGCTTGCTCCTTGAAAACTTCCGCCACACCAAACTCAAAGTAATTCTCATTAGAGGGTTAGTGCATAATCAAAAATTCACATGTTCTACTGTGACACAATCATTACCAATGCTTCTGGACATTAACTACACCCACTGATATTTTATGGAGCAAAAAATCCAATCAAACATAGTAAAAGAGGCAATGCAAAATAAAAGGCAGAATCTGTCAAAAACAGAACAGTCTGGAAAGACGAATTTTTTCGAGGCACTTAACTTGCTCAGATGCGAAAAATCAAAACTAATGAAAGTTGCGTACATATATAAGGATCATGCGTGATTTTTTTCAGAATTTTTCGATTTTTCTGGAGTGAATACAGCTCAAAACGGTGGACAGCAAAAATCTGTCACTGCGCAGAAATCCAAATCTAGCATCAACTTTCAACTAGAGACTTTACTTGGCACAACAATGCAATAAAATAAAGATACAAAGGAGTTGTTACAGAAGTAAGCAACACCTTAACTCAAAATAAAATAAAATGACTGACGAGGATATATCCTTCGGGTCCCCTATTATTGGTATACCTGGTGCAGTCAAGACAAAGGTCCGCCTGGCGGCCCGGCAATTACTTCAAGCACAAGGCAAGAACTCCAAATCGTAGTCTACTAGGACTCTTGTAAACCCTACCTGGCTCACTTTATAAAGCCAGGCAGGGGCACCTCCATAGGGGGATCCAGACACAATTAGACATTGCAGACACGACATAGCATAGAGAAGCCACGTCTCACCTCCACAATCGCCATCACGGCCACCATGTAACCTCATATGTGATCATAATCAGACAAGCAGGAGTAGGTCTTTACCTCACAATGAGGGGCCGAACCTGGGTAAATCCTTGCTTGTCAGCCGTCCGATACTACCAGTGCGCACATCTTCTCCCTCATAATCTACCTGGGGTACTCGACTCTGGAATTGCCGAGGGCGCACCTCGACAATTGGCGCCGTCTGTGGGATTAACGCGTGCTGGATCACGGTTTCGGCGGCTCCATCATATTCATCGGCAAATCTTCATCGACAAAAGCGACCAGATCGCATCTAGCGGTGGCGTCACGTACATAGCAGATCCAATCTGCCTCACATCGCAGGCGACGCGATCAAATTCATCATCAACAGATAGTCGACGGCTTCGTCGGGTGACGACGGCGTTCGGCGCCTAACCACGCACGGCTCCAATCTTCATCAACAAGGGCGACGACTCGCCGCCACGAATGATCGCCGGGGTCTCGACAGCAACGCTGTCTCCGCGTGCGGTTCCAATCTTCATCAACGAGAATATTGGATCGATCCGGTCGGCATAAGCACGGCGCACCTCCGCCTTGGCGAGATCGAATCTTGGCAGATCGGCAGGAATTTCGTCGTGGTCCCGTCGGTTTGACGTTCGAGTTGGTCTCACGACCCGAGTCAGACAAGCCGGCCAGGTCCTCAAAACAAGACGAAGATTAACCTTCCAAGCACATGCACATCATCAGGGCGCTGGCCTCGAGAAGCTACATCTGTCCGATCAAAGCCATGTGCAATTCAACAAGCAAGCGTATTTGCATGCGTACATGACAAGCAAATCCACATGCATGGATCGGATCAATCACTAATCTCTCTCCTTAGTTACAAGATTTCTTTAATATTTTTCCTGGCTAATATTTCCTATACACACATGCATGAAACGATCGGAGCATCACACTCGCCGCGGATCAGCGCCTCATGGATTGACATCAACAATTCCGATCGGATCAGCAAGATCAAAAGTTTTTACGGCGGTGCTCACGCTGGTGCAGGCGAGTGCATCGATCAGAACTTCAATCGACCAATCGGATTTACAAGAACGACATCGACCAAAACTCGACCAATCGGATCTACAAGAACGACATCGACCAAAACTTCAATCGAGCGTGGCCTAGGACGATCTCGAATCGGTCCAGGCGGGCATGGAAGAGCACGAAAGCTGGCTACGTGCATGGATTTAGCGACCGGCGTGCTGACTACTCGCGTGGATTCCCGGCGAGAGTACTAATCAAGCGATCACGTCTCCAATCAATGGAAAAGAAAACAACTAGCTACGTACATGCAATCAAGGCAAAAGAGCCCTGGACCCTTATCCTCTCCCGCGACTCGAGAGGCGATTTTCTGAGCCACCCCGTCGAATCCACCTCGCCGCCGGCGGCTCGCCGGTTTCCCTCCCCTCCGTCTGCCGCTCCGGCGGCGGGAGGTGGGGGGAACCTCGGGCCCCGGCGTGTATATAGCGTAGGGTTTGATAGGGTCTTCGTCGGCGGCGTCAGGGAGGTGGTGGCGCGGCTGATGTTGGTGTGCGTTTTGCAGGTGGCGCTCTTCCTCTCTGGCCTCGGTGCTCGTTGGAGCGGCGTGGCGGAGCGTCCCCTTCCGCGTGCTCGCGTCCCCCCGGGGTCGCCGTGTGCGCTTCCCCTTCCGGATCTCGTCGCGGCGGATCCGGTCGACGCTTTTGAAGGTGATGAAGATCTGATCCAGATCGAGGGCGTCGTCGACGTTGCAGGTGGAGGCTCGTTCGAGCTGAGGACTGTCGACTTCCCGTCCACCTGGGGACTCCGTCTGATCCAAGGCTGCAGGGATGGAGCGGTGGCGGCGCGCCGGCAGAGCGTCTTCTTCGACGACGGCGACCTCGTAGTCTATCAGGACCGGTTTGTAATTTTCTTACTTCTTGTGGTTGGTTCTGTAAGGACTCTGGTGTAAGATCTTTGGATCCTTCCTCACAAAAAAAAAAGGCAAAAACATCACGTGAAGCAAGAAGAAAGAGTAAAATCATCAGGAGGCTAGCTCGTATGCGCCTCTGCATCGGCTCCACTGCAGAATCATGGACAAACGCGACTTCCGTCGTCGCTAGCTTCGTCGCTACCATCGTCGACTCAGGTGTGCCTTTGTCGACGGCAAGTCCGCTGCGGAAACAGCATGGCCGCGAGTCGACTTCGGTTGCATCACAATCATCATCGACAACCATGGCGAACAGCAAACACACATCCGTGGATCGACATATTTTTCCTTACAACCAGCCTTTCAATCTTTCACGTGTGCTAATTTAGACTATATTTTGCATATTTATTTCATATACTAACAGCTCCGTTTGCATTACGAGGGCGCATCGTCAACCAACCATGGAAAAGCACATCGACTACTCGAAGACTCGAGTGCGGACAAATTTTAACTCCCTCGTCTTCACCGACCACGCGACCCGACAAATCTTCGACTGCACGGACCCTGCACGGCCACACCCGTGATTTCGTTGACTCCGCATCGTCGACTCCGTCTCCGACACTCGGGGGCTGGCGGCCTTGCCTTCATCGATCCAGACAAAACTCGGGAGCTGCGCCGCGCAGGGTAGCTACTTGAAAAAGCCTTAGCCGCACTCGACAAATAGGAGGACACTCGCCATTGGCTCGAGTGTTGCACACCTGACAAATATCTATGCCAGCAGGCGCGAAGACTGGAATACTCAGAAGATACTCGACAAACAACAAAAAAGAAAGGCAAATTGAGCCTATGCCCAACTACGAATAGTTGCACATAGCCTCGGGGCTAATCCCACCGGAAGCGCTGACGCGCATCCGATAAAATACAGGCAAACACAAGATGCATATTTCACAGCCGAAGCTTATTCGACTCAGCTATTTCGTTACCCACATAAGGCAAAACCACAGTCATAATCTCCCCGAGTTGTATCAGACGATCCTCGGAAGCTACATACCGGAGTTCCGATCGTATTCACATACTCGTGGATGGCAAAGGAGCAGCCAGACCATCCGCAACACATCCAATGCATGATTCGATCTCCATCGATCCTTGTCTTACTCATCCAATTATTATTATCTACTAATAAATGCCTTGTTTGCTAAACGTGTGTGCATGCTCCTGGGAGAACCAACTCTCAATGATCAATCACGAGGAGGGCAGCCAGCTTACGAAAAGTCTGTGCGTGTCCTGCTCGGCGACGTCTCGACCGTCATCGACTACCAGGGAAGCACGCTCCCATCCTGGCAATCCTCGACTCGCCGGCTTCGGCGAGCGTCGACTTCGGCGCCGATCAACACTGGATGCATCAGCTTCAACCGAGCGTACACGCGCACCCGAGGCCTCGGGGGCTCGTGCTTCATCATCAACAAAAAACAAAACGACTTCATCGCCACACCCTCACTCGGGGGCTGGCATTCGATATCAACAATGACATAAGCTTCAACTGCTCGTACCCGACAAGGCGACACCCGTGACTTCTTCGACTCCGCATTCTCGACTCCGCCTTTGATACTCGGGGGCTGGTGCTTCGACATCTACAACAAAAAGCAACTTCACCGCTGCACCCGGCAGGCGATTCGAGTGCCTTTTTCGACTCTACTTCACCGTCGCCGGACTGTCGCATCGACACCCGACGCCTTCATCGACTCTGCCTCCAACGCTCGGGGGCTGGCGCTTCCTCATCAACGGCAAACAACAAAAGTCTACAGATTTCCATCGCTCATGAACAGCTAAGTCAGTTCCATATTTTATTTTTTCAATTATAAATCTGCTCTAGTTGAATCTAACACTCGAAGGCTGGCACTTTCCGAATCCGCCACGTCGACTCCGGTCCGCCGCGTCGACTGACCGTGCAGCATAAACATCTGCCGCATCGACTGACCGCGCAGCATAACATCCGTCGCGTTGACTGACTTCGCAGCATAATATCCGCCGCGTCGACTCCGGTCCGCTGCGTCGACTGACTTCGCAACATAACATCCGCCGCGTCGATTCCGGTCCGCCGCGTCGACTGACCACGCAGCATAACATCTGCCGCGTCGACTCCGGTCCGCCACATCGGCTCCTTCCAGCTAAACACCGCAAGATCTTGGCCGCACCTAATACTTTATCGGGTACCGCGCCGCACAAGACTAAACTCACATAGCCTCGGCCGCACCCGACACTCGGGGGCTGCGCCGAATAAGCCGCATAAAATTCGCCTCGGCCGCACCCGACACTCGGGGGCTGCGCCGCATAAGCCGCATCAAATTCGCCTCGGCCGCACCCGACACTCGGGGGCTGCGTCGCATAGGCCGCAGCAAATTCGCCTCGGCCGCAACCGACACTCGGGGGCTGCGCCGCACAGGCCGCAGCAAATTCGCCTCGGCCGCACCCGATACTCGGGGGCTGCGCCGCACAGGCCGTAACAAATTTTCCTCGGCTGCACCCGATACTCGGAAGGGCACTCGCCACCGGTTCGAGTGTTGCATAACTGAAAATATCTACGCCACACGGCACGAAGACTGAAGCACTCGAAGGATAATCGACAACAACAAAAAGGAAGACAAATTAAGCCTATGCACAACTACAAATAGTTGCACATAGCCTCGGGGGCTACTCCCATCGGGAGCGCTGTCGCGCACCCGATAGATTTCAAAAGCAAAATATTTCGATTGACAAAAGCAGCACAGAGAAATGATTTGAGATTGTCCTCTATTGCAAGACAATAAACCACAATCTTGGGGGCTACTCCCATGGGAGCGCTGTCGCGCTCCCATAGATTTCAAAAGAAGGTAAGAAATTCACTCGACTACAGACTCGACTAAATGCATTAAGTATTTCACAAACCAAAGAATCATACTTCATAAATTCCCAGACTATGCCAATCACAGATGTTTCGGATGCTGCATACGCAAATGCAAAGGTAAGACCCGCCGAGCAATCGAGCTGGGCCGAGGGACGCTCCAACAGTGTTTTCCCTTGAATTTTCCCGTGTCAACAGACATGATGAAAATCCTGACGGACGCGTTAGGTATCAAAAGTTAAACTGCAGAACGAGTCAGTAAGACCTACAACAGCCTGAGTCGAGTCTGTCCAGTATGTTCCAGCTTCGAGTCCGGGGACTCGAACCTGATTGAAGGCTAGTATGGTTTCGCCCGAATATGCGGTTAACTGAGCTCGATTTTCGAGTGAATCAGGCCTACTATGTCAATATCCCTAGGCAAATGTTTCAAAAGTGTTCCAGGTTCGAGTCCGGGGACTCGAATCTGATTGAAGGCTAGTATGGTTTCGCCCGAATGTGCGGTTAGTTGAGATCGGTTTTCGAGTGTATCAGGCCTACTAAGTCATAATCCCTAGGCAAAATAAACGAAGCATTGGTCGACGTCTTTCCGACTCAGCATGCACAATCGAGACATTCTCGACTCAAAAATACATAACAAAGTTAATGCAAAACATCAGTCGACGAATTACCGAGGCAAAAGTATCAAAAAAGCGGCACGCGAAAACTGAGCCCAAGTTGAGAACATCCTTGGACAGCTCAAATTTTCATCGATTACTCCCATCGGGAGGGCACTCGCCGCTGGCTCGAGTGCAAACGATTTTCCTCAAAATTGGGTTTTTCATTGCTCATATCGGATTTATCAAAGTTGGGTTTTTCATTGCTCATATTAGATTTATCAGAGTTGGGTTTTCTAGTGCTCATATTGGATTTATCAAAGTTGGATTTTTCATTGCTCATATTAGATTTATCAAAGTCGGGTTTTCTATAGCCCGCACGGATTTATCAAAGTCGGGTTCTCTATAGCCCGCACGGATTTATCAAAGTTGGGTTCTCTATAGCCTGCACCGGATTTATTATTATTGGATTTCATACATATATACTGGATTTCTCATAAATGATTCAACTCACGAAGAATGGATAATACAGTCATCATATGGTCATCAACATACTCAACGGATTAACTACGCCTACTCGACATACTGTATGAGTCTCTACTCGATTCTTCGAAATCGACTAGACACTCGGGGGCTAGTGACGAGGATATACCCTTCGGGTCCCCTATTATTGGTATACCTGGTGCAGTCAAGACAAAGGCCCGCCTGGCGGCCCAGCAATTACTTCAAGCACAAGGCAAGGACTCCAATTTGTAGTTTACTAGGACTCTTGTAAACCCTACCTAGCTCCCTTTATAAAGCCAGGCAGGGGCACCCCCATTGGGGGATCCAGACACAATTAGACATTGCAGACACGACATAGCATAGAGAAGCCACGTCTCACCTCCACAATCGCCATCACGGCCATGTAACCTCATATGTGATCATAATCAGACAAGCAGGAGTAGGTCTTTACCTCACAATGAGGGGCCGAACCTGGGTAAATCCTTGCTTGTCAGCCGTCCGATACTACCAGTGCGCACATCTTCTCCCTCATAATCTACCTGGGGTACTCGACTCTGGGATTGCCGAGGGCGCACCTCGACAATGACATAAAATAAAAAGGTGGGTTGTCTCTCATAAGCGCTTTTCTTTAACGCCTTTCAGCTAGGCGCAGAAAGTGAAAATCAAGTGTTCTCAAGAGAAGAAGTATCAACATCATAATTTGTTCTAATAATAGAATCAAAAGACATATTCATTCTCTTTCTAGGAAAGTGTTCCATACCTTTCTTGAGAGGGAATTGATACTCAATATTCCTCTCTTTCATATCAATAACAGCACCAACAGTTCGAAGAAAGGGTCTTCCCAAAACAATAGGACAAGATGCATTGCATTCAATATCCAAAACAACAAAATCAACGGGGACAAGGTTATTGTTAACCATAATATGAACATTGTCAATTCTCCCCAAAGGTTTCTTCATAGAGTTATCAGCAAGATGAACATCCATATAACAGTGTTCCAAAAGTGGCAAGTTAAGCATATCATAAAGTTTCTTAGGCATAACAGAAATACTTGCACCAAGATAACATAAAGCATTACAATAAAAATCATTCACTTTTATTTTAATGATGGGCTCCCAACCATCTTCCAACTTCCTAGGGATAGAAGCTTCATATTTTAACTTCTCTTCCCTAACTTTCATGAGAGCATTTGTAATATGTTTTGTAAAAGCCATGTTTATAGCACTAGCATCAGGACTTCTAGCTAGTTTTTGCAAGAACATAATAACTTCAGAAATGCTACAGCCATCAAAATCAAAATCATTATGATCAAAAGTAATGGGACCATTGCCTCCAATACTTCGAAAAATTTCAGCACTTTTATCAGAAACAGTTTCAGCAGTTTTAGACAATTTTGCACGCTTTATAGTAGAAGTGGAAACATTGCCAACACCAATAACATTACCATTGATAGTAGGAGGTTTACTAACATGTGATGCTTCAGCATTACAAGTGGTGGTAATAGTGCAAACTCGAGCTATACTATTCTTTCTATCAATTTCAGCTTCTCTTTCCCACCTAGCATCCGATTCAGCCAACATCCTAATATTGTTGTCAATTTTAACTTGGATAGCATTGGCTGTAGCAAAAGGCTTACTATCTTTAACCTCATTAGGCATAACTTTCAGTTTCAAAAGATCAACATTAAGAGCAAGACTATCAACTTTGGAAACAAGAACATCAATTTTACCAAACTTCTCAACGATTTGTTAAAAGCAGTTTGTGTATTGATAAATTCTTTAAGCATGACTTCAAGATCAGAGGTACACTCCTACTATTGTTGTAAGAATTACCATAACCACTACCACTATTAGAAGGATATGGCTTATAGTTGTTGTTACCAAAATTATTCCTATAAGCATTGTTGTTGAAATTGTTGTTTTTAATGAAGTTCACATCAACATGCTCTTCTTGAGCAACCAATCAAGCTAAAGGAACATTATTATGATCAACATGAGATTTACCATTCACAAGCATAGACATAATGATATCAATCTTTTCACTCAAGGAAGAAGTTTCTTCAACAGAATTTATCTTCTTACCTTCAGGAGCCCTTTCAGTGTGCCATTCGGAGTAGTTGATCATCATATCATCAAAAAGCTTTGTTGCTGCACCCAAAGTGATGGACATAAAGGTCCCTCCAGCAGCCGAATCCAACAAGTTCCTTGAAGAAAAATTTAATCCTGCATAAAAAGTTTGGATGATCATCCAAGCAGTCAGTCCATGGGTAGGACAATTCTTTACCAAAGATTTCATTCTCTCCCATGCTTGGGCAACATGTTCATTATCAAATTGCTCGAAGTTCATAATGCTACTTCTCAAAGATATAATCTTAGCAGGAGGATAATATTTTCCAATGAAATCATCTTTGCATTTTGTCCAAAAATCAATACTATTTCTAGGCAAAGATAGCAACCATTCTTTAGCTCTTCCTCTCAAAGAGAAAGGAAATAATTTCAGTTTTATAATATCCCCATCTATATCCTTATACTTTTGCATTTCACAAAGTTTACCAAAATTATTAAGATGGGCATCAGCATCATCAGTACTAACACCAGAAAATTGCTCTTTCATAACAAGATTTAATAGAGCATGTTTAATTTCATGAAAGTCTGCTTTAGAAGCAGGTGGAGCAATAGGAGTGCATATGAAATCATTATTATTTGTGCTTGTGAAGTCACACAACTTGGTGTTCTCAGGAGTACTCATTTTAGCAAAACAAGGACTAGGCTGAAATAAGAAAAGTAAAACAAGTAACTTTTTTTTGTGTTTTTGATATAAAGAAAGCAAACAAGACAAAATAAAAATAAAATAAGCAAGACAAAAACAAAGTAAAGAGATTGGAAGTGAGAGACTCCCCTTGCAGAAGCAACTCGACCTCTCCGGCAACGGCGCCAGAAAACTTGCTTGCGTCGAAGGGGAGGTAGAGGTCTTCTGACTTAGAAATGTCTTGACTTCCCCGGCAACGGCGCCAGAAAACTTGCTTAATGCGTGTAAAGTCACACGTTCGTTGGGAACCCCAACAGGAAGGTATGATGAGTACAGTAGCAAGTTTTCCCTCAGTAAGAAACCAAGGTTTAATCGGACCAGTAGGAAGTCGACGATGTTCTGAAGGTTGTTAGTGAAGGAGTGTAGTGCGACGCAACACCAGGGATTCCGGTGCCAACGTGGAACCTGCACAACACAATCAAACTACTTTGCCCCAACTTAACAGTGAGGTTGTCAATCTCACCGGCTTGCTGAAAACAAAGGATTAGGCGTATAGTGTGGAAAATGATGTTTGCTTGCAGAGAATGAAAAAGAATAATGATTGCAGTAGGATGTATTTCAGATGTAAAAGAATGGACCGGGGTCCACAGTTCACTAGTGGTGTCTCTCCATAATAAAATACAAACATGCTGAGTAAATGAATTACAGCTGGGCAATTGACAAAATAGAGAGTTGCATAACAATGCATGTACAAGTCATGATGATCACTATGAGATTTACTTGGGCATTACGACAAAGTACACAGACCGCTATCCCTTCCAGTATTAAGTTGCAAGCAACAGACAATTACATTAAGTATGGTGCATAATGTAAACAATACAAATATCTTTAGACAAAGTATTGCTGTTTTACCCCTAGTAGCAACAGCACATCCACAACCTTAGAACTTTCTGTCACTGTCCCAGATTAAATGGAGGCATGAACCTACTATCTAGCATAAATACCCCCTCTTGGAGTTACAAGTATAAACTTGGCCAAAGCCTACACTAATAACGGAGAGCATGCAAGATCATAAACAACATATATATGATAGATCAATAATCAACTTGACATAGTATTCAATATTCATCGGATCCCAGCAAACACAACATGTAGCATTACAATAAGATGATCTTGATCATGATAGGCAGCTCATAAGATCTAAACATGATGGCACAAAAGGAGAAGACAACCATCTAGCTACTGCTATGGACCCATAGTCCAAAGATGAACTACTCACACATCACTCCGGAGGCGGGCATGGCGATGTAGAGCCCTCCGGTGATGATTCCCCTCTCCGACAGGGTGCCGGGAAGAGCTTCAAAACCCTCCCGAGTTATGGTTGACGGCGGCGGCACGGATGTTTTCTGGAAATATGGCTCGGTGTTTTAGGGTTTTCGCCTCGGGAGGAATAAATAGGCGAAGGGGCAATGTCGGTGGAGGCACGAGGCCCGCTCCCCACATGGCGGCGCGCCATGGGGTGGGGATGGCGCCTCGGTGCCCCCCTTCGTCTCTCCTTCGGACTTCGTGAACGTGTCGGGAAAATAGGAACGTGGCATTTTGTTTCGTCCAATTCCGAGGATATTTGCAGAACAGCTTTTCTGAAACCAAAAACAAGAGAAAACAGGAACTGGCAATGTGGCATCTTGTTAATAGGTTAGTCCCAGAAAATGCATAAAAATGCCATGAAGTGTGAATAAAACATGTAGCAATTGGTATAATACAAGCATGGAACATAAGAAATTATAGATACGTTGGAGACGTATCAGTATGTCTTGAAGAAAAAGATTAGTGATCATTCATGGTTACCTTCAAGACATCATCTATTGAAAAGAGAAGAAAAGATACAAGGTTGATCAAGATATTGATCAACACACAAAGCTAAAAGATGTACCAAGTGGGATCACGTATCTCATGGTATGGTAAGAAATTGTCCATATAACTTTGTGAACTAACCCATGATGTGTGTGTCATTTCTGTGTGTGGTTAGTTATCTTTCTATGGGTTTGCATCAAATGAAGATTTCATGTAGCCCATGAAGGATGACGTCAAGTGGTGATCGTCACCAAGCTTGAGAAGAAGTGCAAGTTCAAGAGAAGTATCTCGAAGATACCATATGCTTGATGCTTGCCACCCTCTTGGAGTAATGGTCAAGTAAAAATGTGCATATGAGAGACCCTCCCATAATAGAGTATGGGGGAGCAATATGTGAGACTTCACCAAGCGAAGCGCAATCAAGAAAGGTTGTCCACTTGAAGAGATCGAGGTCGACATCATCTAGCTCAAGTGGAATGCGCAAGGCAAAGGTATGATCTTGATAGGGTTTCTATTTTACCGGTCTCATATGGTGCTAGTTGGAAGACCGAGTTATAGGATAGATACCGTACTATCAAGAGGGGCTCTCGATTGAGTTTTAGCGTATCGTTCATAGAGAGCTCAAACTCTTGCATACTTGCCTTCATCATCTTTCTTTGTTATTATTTATACTTTCTCTATGTGGGGTTTTGGAGCTTATTGTGATCTTCATAACAAGCTCAAGTTCATCAAAAACGGTTTTAGTATGAAAAACTTGTTGGCTTTTTGATATTTGAGGTTTACCCGTTTGTTCTTTTTAGAGAGGTTTTACCTTTCTACATTTGGTTTTATCCTCCCATGTTGGACTATGATGTTTCTCCACATGATCTTGTAATGCTCGTTGCGGTGATTCCAACGAGCCCAAGAACATAAAAAACGGAGTTCGTATGTAAAAGATATCACGTTTTCCATACGTGTGTTTCAGGAATTCCGAGTGATTCCGGACGCATTCTGACCTAATTCCGAACGGTCGGAATTTTCCGAACTGATTCCGGACTGGCTATTTCGGTTATGTATTCCTTCCGGAATCAAGTTGTTTTTAAGCCGGATCTTTCCGAGCCACACGGATTTCCGAGCCAAATCCGGATTCATTCCGAACGACACAAATCTGTACCAAACGGTCGGATTTTTGGGACCTATAAATGGGGTCTTCTTCCCCAAAGGTTCCCTAACTCTTGAGCACGGTTTTGACCTCCATTATTGACCTTTTGAGCTTTGCTATCTCTCTGTTCCTCCATGGTTCTTGCCTCCAATTAGAGGGAAAAGAGAGATGAGATCTAGATCTATCTTTCCACCAATCAATCTCTCCTCTAAGTGAGGGGAAGCTTTTGAATCTAGATCTTGGAGGGATTTTGTGTTCTTCCTTGTTCTTCCTCTCTTCTCCCCCATAAACATTAGTGGCTTTGGTGGGATTTGACAGTGAAGGATTTTGACGACTTCTTGTGTTCTTGCCCAGTGCATCGGCTGCATCGGTTTGATTTCTCCACGGTGATACGTGGAAATCGAAGTTGAGAAGCTTGTTACTCTTGGGTACTTGGGGTGCCCTAGAGCTTGTCCTCTTGGGTACTTGGAGTGCTCTAGACGGTCCTTGTTGATCTCGGAATTTTGGTGGCTCGCGGGATAGTTGGGAGCCTCCAACTAAGTTGTGGAGACGCGCACCAACCTTGTGATTCTTGAGGCTTTGGGAGCCACGGGAATTCAGTGAGAGCCTCCAATTAAGTTGTGGAGTGTGCCTCATCCTTGTACGGGTTCGGTGACCACCCTTAAGTGTCCCATAGTGGATCGTGGCACTCTGCATTGGTGGAGGCATGAAGGAGACTATGGTGTGCCATTTGACGGCTATTCGGGGATCACTTTATGACTCCGCACCGCTCCAACGGATACGTAGCTTCCATTGGGAAGTGAACTTCAGGATAAATCATCGTCTCCAAGTGCCTCGGTATTTCTATACTCGAGCTTCTACTTATGCTATTTACTTTGTGATAGCCATCGAGCTTGAAGTAATATATCTTGCTATCACATATTTACTTATATTGTTTAGCATAAGTTGTTGGTGCACATAGGTAAACCTAGCTTGTTTAGGTTTCGTGCTTGATAAATTAAACGCTAGTTTTATTCCGCATTTATTCAAGCCTAAACCATAAAGAATTTTAATCGCCTATTCACCCCCTCTAGGCGACATCCGTGTCCTTTCAGTAAGTTTATTAAATCTCGTTTTGATTCGGCCGGAGTTTTAATGAATGAAAATTATAAAAAGAAGTGTTTGGGTGCCTGTTTTGGGGGTGCCGCTGTGTGCGGCCTCCAAATTTCAAGCGGACACACGTCCGACACCCCTAATGGTGCCTGCATTGGGGGTGTCGGATACGAATTTGGAGGCCCCGGTGATATGCTCTAAGAGTATAAGACTAAAACCACATAGACCAACTGCATACGGTGGCACCGTCGAAAGCACACTCGGTATTGACACACTAATTCCTTTAGCGCTACATCTCAACGAGTCTGTGGACGATGTAGATACTGGGCTACCTGTAGCCCGGCCTCCAAAAGTCCGCTCTCATCGAGCTGCGACATTTTGCCATCAAATTGCTAATCTCGCAATTGTGGATACACAATGGCAGAATGATGGTCAAAGATCATGAGCTTTAAGAGGGAAAAGGAGTACAGAGTTTGGCCTACGGCGGCGCGCGGTCTATGTGCTTTGGAATATTTGGAAAGAACGCAATGATCGTGTCATCCAAGGTTTATCTGCTGACCCAGCTATCGTTGCGAACTGGCGCGTGAGGAGTTTAGTCTTTTTACTTTAGCAACACTAGAGTATTTGCTTTACGTGTTTTGTAACTTGTAACACTTGGGGTTGCCCTTTGCCCTCTTCTGAAATGAAATGGTAGTGCTCCTGCCTTAACCCTTAAAAAAATCTTTTTGACGTCTCATACACTCAAAATTATAGTACTCTACAAGCCACTATCAGGATATTTGTTAGACAAGTATATTATAATATTCTCTATCATGGTACATCTAGGTGGTACAAATTATTATGCACACGAATGATTTTTAGGGGAATTATGACCATGAATGTGATTTCATCATATTGTTAAGCCTTTGCTACAAACAAACTTACTGCATTAAAATATTCCAATATGGAATTTTAAGTAAAATATAACTCAAAGTAGAATTCTACTTCTAGAATGGTGTATTGTAAAGATATGCGTACCTATTGTATATATTTTCATGTTATCAACACAATTATGTGGTTGGAGTTGTTAACTACCAAGAAAATGTAGCCACAAAAAACTACCAAGAAAATGTAATGTTAGATAGATGTTACATAAAATGGACTTCATTAAATGATAGGTTATAAATAAGTAAAAATATTTAGTATAAATAATAGATGTATTTATTTTAATAGAGTTTTAATTACTAATATGATAACATAAATTAACTTCAATCAAAGTGGTGCCATTTTGTAATAGTATAACTAATGGCCACTCATGTTGGGCTACGATTTTCACTGAAAGTTACTTCATCGAATACTAATATAAGTAGTATTGTTGTTTTATGTTTTTTTATCATGCATTTAGTATAAATGATAATTTATGTTGAATTAGCATTGAGCTTTTCCCTTTTACAAAATGTACATATTAATTTACTGCTAAATTGTGATTATATCCTCCCTGATTATATTATTATCTCAGTTGAAATAACTATCAATTAGAATGTTGTGATGTAATCTTTGCCAACATTGTTTCAATGTGGAAAATAAATACTAGCCCATAACGCACGGCCCAACTTTTAGTGCAAAAAGTGCATCACTGGAACTATGGAGCCAAAAAAAACTCACCGATATTGTTGTTGATTTTATACTCTACTTTGGGTTTTGGAATCCTGTCCATAGAAGAGGAAAATCATTTTATAGTTTGCGTTAACTCTGATTAGTCTGGTTATTAGTAAAATTCTTAAAACAATGCAGCTAAAGTGTTATTTTTTCAGTGGCTGTTGTATGTATTGTTTTCAAGAGCAGCAGAAACTTGTCCAATCTTAAAATAGTGCTGTTTTACGTAATAATATCTACTTACATGAGCCAGAGCTCATCAAACAATCATGAATATGATGTCTATTTTGCAGAAATATCTACAAATCTGATTCAGAAAGCCGAAACATTTACAAATCTGTATTCAATACGCCGGTAGAATACACATACAGTCTCCACATAATTCCACGGCCCATCACGAGTCTTGCTTCGCGAGACAGGAAGCCGGGACAACGGTGCCGACGGCCTTGCCGAACGCCTTGTAGCACGATGCCGACGCCGCGCCCCCACCTTCCAGCGTCAGGTTGACATTCTTCAGCTCCAGTTCCAGGCACGGCACCGTGTCGCTGCACGCGATCTTGATCGCCTGCGCCGTCGCCGACGTGCCCCTGACGTCGACGAACTCCACCTTGCGCACCTCCACCGCCGACGTCTGCACGCATACACAAACAAGTTCCAGGCTTCAGTTCTCCGCATCACAGGATTCAGAGACAAACAGAGAAAGAAACAGTAACCGCAACCGCAACCATAAGTACCTGGTTTGCGCATGGCGTTGGCTGGTCGCAGTAGTACTGGTCGATGATGATGGGGTTGGAGACGTTCTTCATCACGATGCTCTCGAACCTCAGGTCACGAGCAAACCCCATTCCTCCCTGAAACAACAACGGAGGTCGCTTGCACACGTCGTATAATTGGACTAAAATCTTCTGATTTTTTCTTGTCAGAGTGGCGATCGAAGTTACCTGCCAGCTCTTGATCCGGACGCCGTTAGTTGTGTTGGTAAGCAAGCAGGTGTCCACCCTCACATTCTCGACCCTGTCAGTGGTTCGGTTCTTGCCTAGGCTTCCGATACTGACGAACATGTGATGCATCCTTAATTCCCAGTAGTTGGGTTTTTTCAGTGAAGAGTAATGAAGTGGTGTACTACCTGATACCGTGGCCCGGCCCACACGAGATGTCTCTTACGCGGATGTCAGAGCAGTTGCCGACCATTGACACGCAATCGTCACCTGGTAATTAGAAGGCAACTATAAAAGGTAAATCGATCATGTGCCGGTCAGTGAGTGTTCTTCAACGAAGCATACGAATTTGACTAGTATAGTTCTTTTTCAGGCAAACAAAAGTCTAGCAATCGGCAGCAATCTAGGACCAAGCTACATGCAATGCGCGTACAAGATCACTGTCAGGTTAACGTCTCTGTCAAGACATCTTTCATGCCCAAGCAGCCAGGCTGCTATATCTTTGGTCAGATTCCATTCGGTCAACAATTTGACGGATTTTATCTTATCTTTCAGAAGAAAATGCAGGGAAGCAGACAGTCAGCTGAACCTGATCGACCCAGTTCCAGCATGAATGCATGCTGCTAAGACGTCACGCTCTGACTCTGACGTACCTGTGGAGATGAGATTATCCATGATCTGAACGTGGGAGGTGTCGTTGAGGTGGATTCCGTCGGTGTTGGGGCTGTCCGCCGGCGCCACCACCCGGAGGAAGTTGGCCTTCACGTCGGTGCACCGCGTGAACGACAGGTGGAACTGCTGCCCGTTCTGCAGCGTCACCCCCTGAACGCTCACCCCTCTGCACTCCTCGAAATGCACCGCCTGAAAACATCCACAAGAACGTCGTCACTCCTCGCCGTCGGTGGTGATCGAGGCGTCGCCGGTGAACGACGGACATGGTCGAGTGGACTCACCCTGGGAGGAGGCCGCGTGTTGCAGGGCT
The DNA here is from genome assembly GCA_947311845.1 of Poa pratensis. Lineage (NCBI taxonomy): Eukaryota > Viridiplantae > Streptophyta > Magnoliopsida > Poales > Poaceae > Poa > Poa pratensis. Next base: position 48,624,923 of record CAMZMU010000035.1, read on the forward strand.
GCAAGAACGTCGCGAGATGCATACGTGTGTCATGGTTGGAAGTTTCAGAGCTGAGACAGGTGAGTGTTGGTTGGTGGTTGACTTGTACACAGTGTGCGTACCTGTGTCTTCTTGCGCTTGCAGGAGCGCGCCCACCACTCCTGCCCAGCGCCGTCGATGGTGCCGCCGCCGCTCACGGACAGGCCGTCCACGCCGTAGATGTACAGCCACTTCATCGGGTCCCTGCCCGCCCACTCGTCGGGGCTCGCCGGAGCCATGATCGTCCCGGCAATCTGCCCAGCGCCACCGTCAGACAAACGTACCTAGAACGAGCACGGCGAAATTCACAGCGATCGAGCGCACGCACGCACGCACGCGCGTACCAGCAGCTTGAGCTTCTTCTTGCAGGGTCCGGTGAGCTGCACGGGCCAGATCCGGTAGGCCTTCGCGGCGGGCACGGCGAGGACGGCCTGCTCCTCGGAGCCGCACGAGGCGGTTCACGCCTCCAAGAACGCCTAAAACAATACCAAAACAGAGCAGCTAATTAATCACGGCGATCAATACGGGATCGCGGATCAATCGGGATGTAGTGCACACCTGGGTGTCGTTGGCAATGCCGTCGCCGACGGCGCCGAAGTCGTCTAGGGTGAGCAGGACGCGTGCCTCGGCGGCGCCGGAGAAAAACAAGACAGCCGCGGCGAACGCCACGAGCCCACGCAGCACGGACAGAGGACTCCGCGTCACGAGCACCATTGCCGGACCGACTGAATTACGACTTACCTAGCTAGTTTGGGGTGCGCGCCGGCAGCGAGCGGTGGCGGAGTAAAGAAGAGCTCAGGGTAAGCGGCGGCGCGGGGGGCACGGCACGGGCAAACCAATTGCTTGCACGACACCTAGCATGTGCCGCTCTCGTACATGGCATGCTTTTTTCCCGGGAGGAAGGGCACCAAGCAAGTCAATGTCTTCCGTGATTTTGTCGGGCGACGACGCGAGATTTCTGCATGTGGCAAAGGTGTAATCAACTGCCCTTTGTGGCTTACTGGATTGGGCAACACAGAGTTGTGCTTTTGATTGATTGATATGCATGCCCGGATTGAAATGTGTATGCTGATTTATTTGGGCTGGCAAGTTATAAAACAATTGGAAAGGCACTTTAGCATGCACGGTTATATACTGTCGCAATATTGTTCCCGGGTTAGAACATCTCCACCAATCTCCTAAAATTTGACTCCTAAAACATGGTTTTGAAGGTGAGGGAAGATTAAGCAATCACAAAATGTTCGTCTCCATCAGAATTCTTAAAACAGGCTTCCTAAATCTTTTTATACATTATTTTGATGAAGGGGTTATATTAATATAAAAAGATACCAATTTTTTCTACACATCTCCATATATCTATTATTCTATACATATTTGCGCATTTTCAAAATAATTAAAGGTCTAAGTTTGTTTCAAGTCAATCTACTTAGTTTAACTAAGTTTATATTCACTTCGTCCCAAATTAATTGCCATGGGCTTGTTCAGAATGTATGTGCACACGTATCTTTCTAAATACTAAGCTCCCTATAATTAGAGCCCTCTCCTTCTCCAGGTAGACCCCACATACCTCACATTATTTATTTATAGTTAATAGTTCTATATTTAGTTTGAAAAAAATATTGGATATATACATATGTTTGTACTTATTGGCTAAATTTTTGGTGAAATAAAAAGGATTCCATCTATAAAAAAAACAAAATTGTGGATGTAAAAAGAAGGAAAAATAGCTCTATTTTCCCTCAAAAATACTCTTTTTGGGTAGACTAAAATACAAAAAAAAATCTTCTAGAGTGTGTGCAATACGTACACATAGTTGTATGTTTTGTTTCAAAAACTTGAAACCTAAACATGCCGTTTCGATTTTTTACAAGGAGATGCGGTGAGTCCAGAGCTACTGATGCTACCGACAACGTTCTCTCTTATCTCTGCCGTCTGCGTCCACCATAGCGCCGCGTATTTTACCGAAAACGTCTTTATGTTTGGTGGTGTACTCTATTTTTCCTAAAAAAAATACTCTTTTTGGGTAGACTAAAATACAAAAAAAAATCTTCTAGAGTGTGTGCAATACGTACACATAATTGTATGTTTTGTTTCAAAATTTTGAAACCTAAACATGTAGTTTCGATTTTTTACAAGGAGATGCGGTGAGTTCAGAGCTACTGGTGCTACCCGACAAGACGCTCTCTCTTATCTCTGCCGCCGGCATGCACCATAGCATCACGCGGCCTGTGCCACGCAACACCATTTCTCTCCCTCCGTCTTTATGTTTGGTGGAGTACTCCTAATCTTACTACAACAAAAATAAATGTGTCCTTTATGTACTCCTCGCTATTTATGTGAGGATCGCTATTTATGTGAGGATGTATGAGTAATCGTGTTATAAAATCGTGAGCCGATGATACTTTTTTATCTATCTATCATTGATACTAAATTTTATTTATGTCTCGCTAAATTTCTGTTTGTTCATCTATCATTGTCCGTATTAGGATAGACGCGACAACGCGCGTGTTTTCCTTCTAGTAGTAATGCATACTGAGACAAATTTGTGTCAACTAAATCGGGGTGGAAGAAGTGAGCGCAACTCAGTTATAGCTGGCCAAATGGGCCGGCCCGAAGCACGGCTTTTTTGGCACGACACGGGCACGACACGACATGACTTAAATGGGCCGCGGCACGGCACGAGCCCGTTAGTGCCTGGCCCGCTCCTTGACTTGAAGCACGCGGGCCGGCACGGAACGGCACGATTAGCTATTTTTATTATTTTTTAAATTTTATAGCTGTTTTTATCTTTTTTCTTTAATTTTATAATTAATTTTATCTATTTCAAACTTAACGGGCATTATTCGTGCCTAACGGGCCGTGTTGCAGGCGTATTCGTGCCTAACGGGCCGTGCTTCTCCTGAAATTGAAGCCCACGTGCCGGCACGGCACGACACGATTAGAGGCGTGCCGTAAATGGGTCATGCCTTAAGTGGGCCGTGCCTCGGCGAGCCCATGTCATGCCGTGCGGGGCCGCCCAGTTGGCCAGCTATAAGCTTAGTTGAAGGGGATATACAACCCAGTCACCCAACCAACTCTGGGCTTCCCCTACCACATTCGTTCAAAAATTGGGAGCGAGGGCGTAGAAATATATATCGACTACTAGAAGAATTTTTAGTTTTATTGGATTCACCGTACAATATATTTCATACTATATAGACTATAGATTGTAGATCATACAGCACAACAGTTAAGAAACAAACAAGAAGAGAAACTATCAAGCATGTTACCCAATAAACGTGAATCAGACGAACTATCATCATGTAGGTAATCAAGATCCTTGTGTTATAAGTACAATTATACATAACAAAAAACAAAAGCCATATCAAGTTTTTGTAACGCTATCTTCAATGCCAAAATATATTATGACATCCGTTTTAACTTTGAGAGAACAGTAAATCGCTCATACACTAAATCAACGTTGTGAAGACGGTGATACGAATTTTATTTCTGGTGACTTTGAACATCGAAATCGACACATCGTTTTGGATCGCTTCCATAAATAATCACATAAAAGTTATTATAAAAATCAAGCTAGATATTTTTTTACATCTACATCTCATAGACTATGATCGCTAATAGTAATTATACTAATTAGCATTGACATTATATCTCACATACATACCAAACAATACTTTTTGCATTTTTTGGTTGTGGTATTATGTCCCATTGACAATGGGTTTTAAATACTTGGCATGAAATATCACAATTTACGAGAAATTACAAGATGAAATATTTAGGTACACAATGAAGAAGCATACATATAATAACCCTTCATAGACTGGATTGATATATAGGTTGGATGCGACCATGTTTTTTTATATAAATCAAAGTAGATTGTTCTAGAGTCCAACAAATAATGTATGTGTAATGGGTGAGGTGGGACTATAAAATGTGGGTCCATATCTTTCTTCACTTCCCTGTTTTCTCGGCCTTTATTTTATTTTTTCTTCGCCTTGTTTGGCTGTGTTCATTAGTTATGCAGAGCACGAGTGTAAGCACTAGAACCATGAGTAATAGATCACACTTAATGTAAGAAAAAAAAGTTCACACAGGATGAGGGGGTGTTGCCGGGGCAGCCCCAACGTGACAGACATGTGTCCGACGTTCCCGATAGCAGGCACTTTTTCGGTGGTGTTGAAAACATTTCCGGAGGCGTCTGGTGAATATGCTCAAATCATAGTTTAGTTTTTTTTTTAGAAACACAGTACAACGCAGACGCTCACATATATGCGCATACACTCACCCCTATGAACGCACACATGCACACCTCCGAAAGACTGAGCCGGCGGTTGGATCTTGAGATTGACGAAGTCACCACGGACGCCTCGCTGTCGACGGGAACGTCGCCTCCCACTGAAAGAATATTCCGCTTAAATGAGAAACACCAAGATCAAAACTGGGGTTTGAACTCTGGTGAGCTGAGGGTACAACCACCCTCTTAATCATCTTGCCACAGACAAGTTCTCAATCATAGTTTAGTTGTTGTACACACGTATAGAATTCAGGCTGAACAACATAGTTCAGTTGTCAAAGAAAGCTATTTCAGTATTTCACCATCATTGCTGGCAAACGCCTGCGGGCAGCAGAAGAAAGTGTGAGATGGTTGGGTTTTTTCCCACGCGCATCAAAAGAGGAAAATGCCCATGATTCAGTTTCCAAAACAGGCAAACTAACATCGGTGATCGGCCTATGGTGGGGAACTTCAGATTCGGCACATCAGTGAAGCCACGCAGATGCAACACTGAAACCTACATATGCATAGGCTTCTGCTACAGCACTGGAAGATGGAAACGCGAGCTTGACGCTGCCTGTAAGTTCAAGTGTAAGAAAACAAAATACAAGTGCATGCACATGTACCAATAGCAGCGCTAATAATCCTACTGTCCTACAAATACCTGTATCACATAACAAAATGAAATGAGAAGAGTGTACAATCGAGTGATCAAATCCATGAACACAGAATACTGCTCGCGATTCTACTCTAGCCTCTATAGATCATAATCATACAAGCATCGGGCTGGGATCCCCTGCAGTAAGTGCAGTGCAGTCACTGCCGCTGCCATGCGGGCCCGACCCCACATGTCATTGGGCGGTACTGTAGCGTACAGTAACGGTTACATACAAGGGACAGTCAGTAACAAGAAGGAAAGAGCAAAGAAACTAGGGAGTTTATACATAGCGCAGGAGAGGAGCAGAGCAAGGACAGAGGATCAGCCACTAGCCCGCCTCGCCCTGGGCGAGTGGTTGGCGCCGGTCCTCGGAACGATCTTCTTGGGTTTCGCCTTGCCGCCGCTGTTGTTCTTCTTGGTCTTCCCGCGGAAGAAGTCGCAGAAGCCGCAGACGCCGACGCGCGGGGACGGCGGGTCGAGCGCGGGCGAGACACGCCCTGCCGACGCCCTGTACCCGCCGTGGCCGCTCGAGCGGCTCCGCTGCACCCGCGGCGCCGACGGCCTGGCGATCTCCCCGGAGAGGTGCCTGTCGTCGTCCCACACCATCCCCGACGAGCCCGAGCGCCGGAACGTGCCGCTCGACCGCTGCAGCCCCGCCATCGGTCGGGTAGATCGATCAAGCGTCGGCGAGTGGACAGAAGCTAGCCGTGCATATGGACTATGGCTTACGCGGTGGCGTGCACATACGCGGGCCGGCGCGGTTCAACGCGACAGCTACTGGGGTGGACGCGAGGAGGATGGAAACGGCCGGGCGGGAGAGCATTAAACTGGACGGAGTTTCTCTATGGAGTAGTAGGAGGAGGGAAACGGAAAGGGATGTCGACGCTTGACTCCGGGTGAGAAACGGCCGATTCATCCATGGAGATAATCTACTCTGGTCATCCATCGCTGTCTGCCTACGTCCCCGACCATCAACTCGCCGCCGGCCCTTCCGTCTCTGTCAGAGGAGAAATGAGAAACGGCGCGTATGATAGTTTCTTTCTACCCATCTGCTGCGGCGCGGCGACCCGATCAATTTTTTCAAAGAAAGCGCGCGCGCGAGAAGACTTCTTCGCCGTGGCTCGGTTTCCCATGGGTGGCGCCGTCTTCAACCTTGCGTCGCAGCGGCTCGATCAATTTTACTACAGCAGTTGGCGTCCACGGCTTCGTTGCCAATGAATGAATCGTCGGCCGTACCTTCGCTCGTACGACACGGCAACGAGCTGGTATGGCGACGCGACGATCCTTCGTCGCTTTGGTCGTTCTCTCCTGGTCGTGGTCGATCAATGAAGACGGGACTGCTCATGACACCTACAACCAACGACAGCCGAGATTCAGATGAGTCCGAGTTCTCAACTGACGGCACATTATTAGCCCTTGGCCATCTACAATTGCTAAACATTTCATTTTTATTTCTGTCCAGAAAACAACAACTCCTACACTGCAGCAATTTGATTGGGACAAGTTATTACGGACAGCGCCGGGACTCATCGGATTCCATCATCGACATACAGACAACAGCAGATTAGACGTTACAGCATGAGTCCTCTTTGAATCCTCAGTGCCCCAGACAGACTTTGGGTGATAGCACTTGGACATCTAGGCTTGACTAAAAAACATTCAGCAACAGGATCGGTACAAGGTTTTTTTTTTAAACCAGAAGGGTTGAACCGTCTTTGCGAAACCGAGAAACGATTGCACATTGGAGGCAGCTGGCTAACTACAGATTACAAGCACAGGGCAACCATACAAAAGGATTCGGCGCACGATAAACATCCACAAGGGGACAGGTGCTGAAAGGAGATGGGTATCGACAGTGGCACTGTGCACGCCTTCATTCATCCATCATCAACCAGCGACGGGTCGGGGTTCCACAAAGCAGCAGGCGGTGGGGGCGCAGCTCAAAGGTTGAAATCAACAAGCCTTCCTCCGGCTGCTACCGCTAGGGCTTTTGGGCCCCCCTTGGTTGGCGGAAGCAGCTCCTGAGCTGATGCTGCTACTAGGCCCTCGATGCATCGGGCGGCGAGGCGACTCGACTCTCATGCTCTGGTTCTCGGCCTCGAGTTGTTTAGCCTCCTCCACTAGCATAGCTAACTGTTTCACATCAGCAAATAGGCCATTAGCCCCTGAATCACCGGAATGACCAAACGGTGGCATAAGTAACACACAAGCTAGTCTACTCACCCGAAGCTCATTTTCTTTCACGCGGTCCTGGAGTACCGTTATAGCTGGGCTCAAACTAAGACAGCAAAAGTGGGACATGTTAACAGAGGATTACACACTAATACACTATATTTGGCTAAAAATGGGGAGAAATGGTAATTTTGGTCTCACCAATATTCCATTAGTTTGCAGAGGGAAGAATTGTATGTAGATGTATGGTGCATAGATGTAAGTGGGTGCATCTTCCCATCACTGCAGAAAAAAAGAACATTAGAGTGAGACCGAGCATGAGATATCACATTGGCATAAAGGAACTTGAATTACCAAACATTTTGAAGCATAGCTTGATTATATGCTGATCGTTCCTCTTCAAAAAGGACACGTTGCATATCACAATAAGAACTCATCGTAGTATCCAGCTTTAGCAGATGCCTTGTTGGGAATACAAGCAGTGGCACCTCCCTTCTTCTATACTCTGCACCACTATTAGCAACAAACTGTAAATTAGAAACTAATACTATGGTCATGTTAAAGCACAGCACTCATGCATTTGACAGATCCGCCAGGTACGTACGATGTTTATACCACATGATATATCATGGCAAGGGACTCTGCTAAAGAAATGATGACTATAAATTACAACAAAGTTGCACTGAAAAGCAAGCTTAGACAATAGCAAGCACTCTTTCAACAACCAATTTTGATTCAAGTCCATAATTTCAAAGGCCTACAAAATTCACATACAAATGCCCTCGTCCTAAAGACAACAAAAATTACTCGGAAGTATTTTGGGTACTGTGACAATTCTTTGCTCAGAAAAGAACACTGCCAAAGAGATAAGATGGCTACTGGGAAATTTGAAAGACAAGCCACATAGTTTTCTTTAACAACTAAGCCATATAGCCATTAGTTTGTTCTAACATGGAAACCGTGAGTTAACATAATGGATTTGTGCTTAATACAGTTTTAGCTGATAGACGGAAATTCCAGGAAGAACTCCTAGGTTAAACAATATCCCTTGTTTGAACATATTTTGAACTGCTGAAAAGAGCCCTATAAGAATGCAAGTCTCACAGACTAAAGTGAAGCTTTCACTTAATCATCTCAAGAGTAAAGGCTGTTATACATTGCTTATGATTTCTCGTATATACCATTCGCCTAATACATAGAAGGTTTTGGGCAAGCAATTTCTATACCTCATGTCCATAGTTGACCGGTGCAACGCCTCCTGTATGCTTGGGGATAGATCTGAACCATCATGATCAACAGAGGCTCCAGGAGTGTTATCCGGTTCATAAAGAACAATTGTGTTTTCTCTAGGTTGATGTTTTGCTGAATGATTTGCATCCAAATGAGAATAAAGGTCTGCATCCGGAGATCTTCCCCAAACCTAAAAAAATAACGAATGCATAAACAATTTGCAAATGTACTAGTAGTTCAAACACACAGAAGATGGCACTAATTAACTACGACTCCTACTACAGAGCTCAGAAGTGAGACTAACTTGTTATTTCACTACTCAAATCTATACCTAATAATAATAAAGGCATTAAGGTTTCTTGTGGTACGTCGTTGAAAATACCCCTAAAGTTTGCAACAATTACCCACCACTGCCACCCATAAGTCAGGTACCGGTTCGGTTTTTGTCCGCGTTCTTGTCCACACGTTTTGAATTTTAGACCCTGATAAATTAGGAAGGAGAGCGGAGGTGCACGGTGGGGAGTAGAGCAGGGCGGTGGTGTCTCGTGCCGATGCAATCCACATCTGCAGCCAGAGTCAAGAGAAATCGCCGGATCGACAGGCCAACCCGTGAAGCTCCGCAGATGCTTCGGTCGGATCTCAGTCAGTGGTTCCACTCGGTCCCGGCAGCGCGTCTTCCCCTGTTCCCCGGCGACCTCGTCAACCCGCCGGCGCCCGTCACCGACGCGGTCCTCTGCTGGGTGCGGGAGGCACACTGGCTACGGGCGGGCTCGGAGCCAAGCGCCTCCTCCTGTAGGGCCGCATCGAGGCAACCTCGTCAAGCTCAAACGCACCGCGCGCCGTGACGTCAAGGTCTCGCCAAGGCCCGCGCCGCCAGGGAGAAGCTGGCCTACCTCGACACACTCGGCTCCGACGAAGACGACTCGGACCAAGAGGAGGTCGCGGCCCAGAAGCGGGTCCTCAGGCGGGAGGTCGTCGACGAGGAGGAGTCTAACTCTATCGACTCGAACGAGGAGGAAGCGGCGCTCGTGAGTCGTGACCATCGCCGCCACGGCCAAAAAGAAGCGCGCGAGAAAGCTCGTCGACGAGTTCAACCGCATCGCGCCGCAGCAGTAGGAGGGCGGGAAGGAGAAGCAGCACAAGCCCGCGGCTGTGACTCTGCGAGGGCGTCGCCAAAGAGGAAGGCTTCCTCGGCGGCTCCAGCTCCAGCTGCTTCAGCTCCCGTGACGACCTAGCTGAAGAAGAAGGCGGATGTTGCTAGCTAAGACTTCACCAAAGAGGAAGGATGCAGAGGCGCCGGCAGCTAGGAGGATCTCGCAGAGGGCGAAGCACTGAATGGACTGGTGCGCGTTCTCGTGCGTAATTCATGTTGTTGATCTGTAAGACCGGCAGCTCCAGCCATTCAGGTGTGATCTCCTGGAGATGCAAGTTGCTATGTATTCATCAAAATGTTGGAATGAATTGTGATGTCATGCTTCTATATGTGAATCAAATCCTTTGAAATCTCTGATCGATCCTGATCTTCAAGTACAAACCCTGAAATAATATAGTTCCTTTTCTGATCTGAAAATCGTCTGTTTATTGTTTATGAGTTCGTCGATATGTTGGAATGAAATGTGATGTGATCCTGAAATCTGTAGTTTCTTTCAGCTTGTTTGATTCTTCTAACATTTTCTTTGATCAGTTGAAGCAACCATATGAATTCCAAAATGAATCAAAATGCAGCGAGAAAAGTGAGAGGCATAGTGCATGGCGGAAGTCAGCCTTGCTTGTTTCCAACATTATCATGCAATGTTCAGAAGTCGTGTCTGCATGCAAAACTAGAATAACAGAACAAGATAACTTTTTGATTTTAGCCTTACTCTGATGTGAAAAATAACAAGTTCCTACGTCTCTTGTGTTGCAGGACGTTGGGCAAGTTATTTAAACAAATGTTTTAAGTATCAATACATCTTGGTCAATCTGCTTAAGGAAATAGTGGCATGACCCAAGAGCGTATTCATGGGTTTCATTCATGCACTACGCAAGTAGCAAAGACTTCATCGTAGTTTCTATTCCCTTTATGATTTTGTTTGGTATGGTGGTATCATAAACTGAAGTGTCTTTCTGTAGATTTTTTTCATTCATTTGGATAAGGAGCAAATTGAATGTTTATTTAAGCATGTGGGAAATTGTTTACCATACGCTACAACCTGACGTCGACCTTTAAGGCAAATGAATATCCAGATTCAGTTCTAATAACAAGATTCATACTTAGAAAGATTGAGTTATATTAAACTTTAAAAATAGTAAATTAAATAAAAATAAATTATGAAAGTAGAACAAATAAAATTAAAGATTAAAACTAATAATAGATTAAATTAAAATTACAAAATATTAAAAAAATGTGTACTTGTAATCCGTTGTATGAGTTTTGTATGTGGATAGTTGTGTTGGACCTGTTTGGTAGGTATTATTGTTGTAATTTGTAGTGTGATAATTAGAGACCGTCGAAACGTCGGTGCTAACCGAAGAGACACAACTTTTTTACGAGCTCTCCAAGTTAATGCTTCCTTTGGACTTTGCCACCACTTACGCTCTATTGCTAGATAAAATGGAAAATAGAGAGTTGTGGCTAGGGTTAGAGATGAGTGCGATAATATTAGTGCAAAATGTGGGTTATGACAAAGTTTTGTTTTTTCCAAAAGTTGAATTTTTTCTCCCGTTGCAACGCACGGGCACGTTTCCTAGTGAGAAGTTAAAATACAGTACTAAACAATGATGTCCAATGCAATCAAAGTTCAATGGCAGAACAAACATTTAGTAGGAAGCTAATGATAAACCTTCTAAACGTAGCACTAATCTAAGCGCAAGTTCATCCAAAATGGTAACTGAAAGTTGTGGACACAGTATATGTAGACCTGCACATTCAAGTTGGAAAGCATCTATCTGAAACTTCTAGGCAGAAACATGAGGAACTTATGGGGGCTTTGCTGATCAACAGGTGTGTGTTTAACATCAGAACCCACATACCCTATCAATAGAAATTCAATGATTCATCGAGTCAAAAGTTCCGTAAACATAATGCCACTAGTAAATTATTTGAAATTCGACTCCTAAACCATCTATATATATATTAATTAACTACTACGACTTCAATAACAAATTATGAACTTAGCCTGAGCTTTCCTTATAACAAAAATGCCCTATATGGCACGCTAACTACTTCAGTTTAATATAGTTTTTACAGCTGATTCCCTTGCAGCTGTTCGGCATCATCTATATAGACAAACATATAATGAAACAGTGAAGTCATGATTTACCATTTCTATCTTTTATTGCCAAAACATATTGTTAAATAGACAGTCATCAAACAGGGAAAATGAAGAGAGAATAAAAGGAGAAAAAATGGTCTACAAAGGCCAAGGCACATCATCTCAGCCGGATACAAGAACCGCAAGCTCTCCCTGAGCAGCCTTCGCACAAAGGCTGACTCATAGTTAAAAGATTATTAAACAGATAGATAGTCTGCCTGATATTTATGTTTAAAAAATGATCAAGATGGTGGAATCTCCGCGATTCGAAATACAGCATCATGTGGAACCTTCCTAATAAAATACTATGCGCAACTTCTACAATACTCACGGTGCACAATGTTTTCAGCCCATCTTAAATTGCTACTGGATATTACAGAAAGAAAAAGGGGAAAAGAGAGGATTGTGTCAAATTTTCTTACACTTTCTGGAATACAACGTCTACTTCTGTTTCCAGACCACCATTATTAACCGATTTATTTGGGATGCAAGTTGGTTTGTAGCTTGTGTTTTATGTTAAACATGTGGACTCTTTATTCGAAATCAAAGATACTATTATATAATTGATTCGCCGAATGCCGATGGAATTAATTTTGTCAAATATGTGACACGTCTACTTTTTAGGTTAATATCTAGTGAAGTCAAAATTCCAGTTTAAATGTGTGTGCCTACTTTTATTTCCAGAACAGCGTTAGCCCATTACTTGGGATGGAAGGTGACGTGTAGCTTGATTTTTCATGTTAATCACAATGGACTCTTTATGTGAAACATAAAGATACTAAAAGGACAGACCCAGTGATAGAAGCTCCCACACCCGGTGGGGTCTGGGGAAGGATTATACGAGGCAAGCCTTACCCCTGCACAGTGCAATGCAGAGGGCTGCGTCGAACCCACGACCTCTTGGCAAAAGTGGGGAGTACTTCACCACTGCGCCAGGCATGTCCTTCTAAAACATAAGATACTAAATTATTAAATACTATAATATAATTGGTTCGCTGAATGCCGAGGAAAATAATTTGTCACGTTGTGTACACGCCTACCTTTTCAGGTTAATATTCAGATAACATACGTAGTCAAATTTTCCAGTCTAAAAGGGCCAACTAGGCTGTTATACAAATGTCAAATATATTTTTCATGTGTACTTCTAATGAACTATCTATTTTATTCTTTTATGGGTCTTCTTAAATCCAAAAGCTGTCACAACACAGTTCAAACACTCTTTTTTTACATTGCCATGTGCAAAGTAGGCACCCGTCTTCTCAACCCAAAAACTGTAACCAACTAGGTCCAAGCGATACATAGCTGTAGGGCCACACAAGAAAGGGCAATCTTGCATATTAAAATCCCCCAAAATAGAAGGATTTCATGGAATTAAATTCTGTAGCACTGAAACAAAAGGTATCAAAATAAACCTTGCTTCCGTTCGAAGCTCTAGAATCCCCTGTGTCCTGTTCAATGCCATCTGTCGCATATCGTGCTGTTAATGAGTTCTCTGATGAACTCCAAGATGATGACTCGAGGTCGATGACTGGATTGCTAATAACAGGAACAATAGCACCTTGTGTGACCTGTGTCCCACCAAGTGACTGGAAGGCAATCACTTGGATTTTCCCAACCTGTGACCAGATCAAAATGCCGATTCAGCAAGAGTAAATCATCCATTTGTGTCCCAAATAGTAAGTAGCCTTAGTGTCTACGAAGTATGAGCTTTCTTACCTTCTGAGCATCTTCACTAAAACAAGAAAAAATCAGCCCGACAAAGCCTGGATCGAGCATCTGAAACATAGCCTGGGTACGCACATCTGTAGAAAAAATAGCAAAGTTTAGTGTCAACTGCAGATGGGCACCATCTCATAAGAGAGAGAAAGCATAAAGCAAATGCACTAGCAAATTGTCTAGATTTCATTTGCCACCTTCAGTTGGTCCAGAACCAGTAATGGAACCTTATACTCAGGGCAATATAGGTTGGTGCTATCACTTTTCACAGCAATTCTGGAGCAAAGATACATTGCTAAATACAGAAATCCCTATCACAAATGGCCGAAAGCATTTGTGATTAGCTACCCAACCCCAAAAATATTGACATCCATTTTCCAAAATGGCAGGTGAACAATAATGGGGATAATAAGAAGGGTTACATGTTTAAAAATAGCATGGCTAGAGCAACAAACTTGCTACTAAATTCCCAAACTGCATAGACAAATCTTATGTATCATAGCACAGCTTTATGACAGGCCAACAACGGAATGCTGCACGATAAAGGGTAATCAAACAGAAGGCATTTGAACTTAGTGAAATGCAGCACTGGGCACAAAATAGACTGCCAGTGCGAGGAAATTCGTGTGGCTTACCAACATGGGAAGGCAGGACGGTGATATGCGGGTGCGAATGGTACCAGCCGATGACCCGGGTAGTCCTCCCGATGGTGGCCGTCATTACGTGCGGGCAGAATTAAGGAAACCAACAGGGAGGCAACAGCCCCCAAAACCCTACTACTCTGGATCCACACGACACCAAATCCTCGAAAACTAAGCAAGGGGAACCAGGGGGGAAAAAAGGATATCTCGGCCTGCGCGGACGCGGCGGCGAGCAGCTCGGGGTTGACCTCGACGCGGTCCTTCTTCCGCTCGCACCTCATCTGCGGCGACGCGCCCCATATGAGCGCGGTGGAGCCGCCCCTGCTCGAGGACTGCAAGTGGTGGGGGGGAAACAGCGCGATCTCAGGATATGAAGCGAGACATTCGCGAGGTGGGTAGGGGAGCTGGGGTTTGGGGGTAGGAGAAGGACCTCGACGTCGCCGAGGAGGAGGCCCATGACCTCCTCGGTCTCGGTGGTGAGGGCGTGGGAGAGGCAGGTGAGCCACACCTCCTCGCCGATCCTGACCTCCTTGAGCGACATCTCCGCCGGCCGCCGCCGTCGCCGATCGGCTGGGGTTTAGGGGCGGAGGGCTCGGTGTTTGGGCGGAGGAGCCTTGCGCCTCTTCTGAGCTCGTTTTCTCCCTCTTTGCTGTTGGGTCGGAGTCGGAGTGGGTTCAGTCGCCGACGGCTGCGCCGCTGGCTTGGGCTTGTGCTGTTGTCTCGCTGAGAAGTGGGCCCCGGGACACGTTGTCCGGCGCTGCAGGACTCCGGCGTGGGGTCGCGGCTCTCTTGTGCGGCCGCGCCAGCGGAGTCTGCCGGTGGATCTGAGTGCGCGGGGTCGGATGTCGCATTTGGGTTGGGCCGGGCCGTCAAGGCACTTCATGGACTCTACTGAACCGGAAGCCTCAAGTATACATTGGGTTTCGTCCATTTTTTGTAGAGAGAAGTTCCTTCATTCCGACGGTTTTTTATTTAGTTTTGGAAGATTCTAATTTACGGAGTAATGACTTTTTCTTACGATGATGAATGTGCGATAAATAATGTGATCGCCAAATTCTATCGGACTGAGTGCCCACACGCTAATTCCATATGATTTCTTTCATAAACTTAGGGTTCAGCAATAACCATTTGTTTCTGGATACCCCGCTTAGAGCATCTCCAGTCGAAGG
This sequence comes from Poa pratensis, assembly GCA_947311845.1. NCBI lineage: Eukaryota > Viridiplantae > Streptophyta > Magnoliopsida > Poales > Poaceae > Poa > Poa pratensis. The sequence continues at coordinate 48,640,093 of CAMZMU010000035.1, forward strand.
CCCCAAAGGCCGCCCAAACGCCCGGGCGGTCCGCCCGACAGCGTTTGGGCCAAAAACCGCCACCCAGCGGAGGCCCCCATAGCCATCACAAACGACCGGGCGGTCGGCACACCCAAACCAGCCCATATGTAGGCGGGTTTGGGGCCGCCCGGACGCGTCCGCCCCCTGGTCGCTGACAGTGCGGTCCCACGCTTGACCGCCCGACCACGCGGAGCAGGCACATTTATGGTGTACCGGCCCCCTCCGATAAAAGTGGACGTGCCGAAGCAAACCCTAGCTCACACTCACATCCGCATCCGCTGCCACTCTCTTCTCCTCCACAGTCGCCGCTCTCTTCTCTTCTCCTCCACATCCACCACTGCCGAGCCCCATCCTCCACCTCCTCCACCATGCCTCGCCGCCTTCCCACCACCTGCGCCAAGCTCACGCCGGAGAAGAGGTCGCGGATCTACCGCGAAGCCATGGCGCGCGATGCGGAAGAGGTCGCAACAATGGCGGCGGAAGTGCGGGCAGGGGTGGAGGCGCAGGCGGCCGCAGAAGTGGCGGCGGCGGACGTGGGCTATGCCATGGTCCACGAGGACTCCGACATCGTCGAAATGATGGGTTTGGAGTACCTCCGGCAGGTGGACGAAGCGCATCGCGCGCAGTCGGAGGCGGCGATGGACCAATGAAGAGCGCAGGCAGAGGTGGAGCAATGGAAAGCGCAGGCGGAGGCGGAGCAGGCAAGGATACGGGCGGAGGAGCACGCAAGGGTCAACGCGGAGCACCGTGCGGCCGAGGAGCAGCTCAAGGCCGAGGCGGCTGACCGCATCCTAATTGGTCAGATGACGAACAGGCTCGGGTTCGTCGAGAAGCAGATCAAAGCGGTGGCGGCGATTCGTGAAGGCCGACGCTACGAGGGACATCCGTCCGGATCTGCCTCGCTCTTCTCCGACTCCGATGAGCATGGTTCTTCTCCGGCTCCTCCCCCCGGTGCGGCACAGGGCGCCTCCGCCTCCGGCACCGGCGCAGCGGCTACGGTCATCGTCCTATCCGATGACGAGTAGAATAGGGTAGCTATCCGGAAGTAGCGCGGTGGTAGCAAGTGCACACGTAGGGTAGCAATATGTGTACGTGACGCGTCCGCGGACAGTGGGGGGGGGGGGGGTATGGGGGTTGTGACTGGAGATGCTCTTATCTCTGGATGAGCTTTTCGCTAACTTATTTTAGAGAGCATCTAAAGAATCATTATGTAGTTTTCATGTATGATTCTGAAGTCATATCATTTCAATCCTATAGTTTTGTTGTTGTTGCGTTTAAAAATATTTTTCAGGAATACCCTTGTAAAAGGAAAGGATTTAGGTTTAAAATGCATATTTCAACTCGTAAGGTTAGTCTTTGATGATAAAATGTCCACTGATTCGATAGAATTTCCACTGATCCAACGCTGATTCAGAATGTCCACTGGTTTGTTCATCCACATTGGCTCAATTTTGGGATAATAAAGACGTTCTTCATCTTTGTACAAAATAATCTTTGTACAAAATAATCAGTCCACTGGTTTGTTCATCCACATTGGCTCAATTTTGGGATCAAAAGACACTCTTCATCTTTGTACAAAATAATCATATAGAATGAGCGTCGCGAAGAGATCGTACCATCCGAGCATTTTCTTTCATGTTACTACATTAGGTCTGAAGAAAGCAACAATCAATACGATCTCATAATCCTTACTTTTAGAAAAAAAAACATTATTATTTTTCCTTAAATTGGAGAGGTGGAGTGTTGACCACACTTATAACTTCATGGGAGGGGGTGGTTAGAAAGCTCTTACAAGTTTACTATAACATTCAAAATCGGAGACTGGTCGAAAACTTAAACATGACTTCATCCAGTAATGGCCAACAAGGTCATTTGTTATAGTTCTATTTTCCCGATGAACATTGTGTTGTGATGATTGTCAAACTTCTTATGATGAACCATGTTGAATATAATACTTTGTGTTGTGATTGTTGAACTTCTTATTATGAACCATGTTGAATATTATTTTTTAGTTTGTAACCATGATGTACTACTTGTGTTATATTTGTTTCAGGTTTTATTTTACTGAGTTTTCGATATCATTAAAATATTTTAGAGTGATTCAGATTGTATATGTACAAATAGACCAAAGTAGCATCTAGTTTCGGATATGCTTTAAAAGTTTACTCATACGTTATCTCTCGTCTAGCCAAAATTGGTTGGAGAAGCTCATCAGACTGGTGGTATCTATGCAGTGCTTTGGGCAGCTAAAATATGGACATGTTCAGGAGAACTCTTAAGGGCACTCTATTTATCAGAGCACAGCATGGAAATTAGTAGTAACAAGTATAGGCTAAATCCAGAGAATGGCGTTTTGGCTCCCGGGAGCATATGCTCTATGCTTCCGGTATTTTAAAAAAAAAATCAAAAATTGAAAACTCATCAAAAAAAATCGAAAAAAATCATGCACGTGCCCGAGCATGGTACGCACCGTCGTGTTAAATTTCGCATCGAAATATCACCGTATGCGCCCTGGGCAAAAATGACAAATGCACAGGGCGCATACGGTGACATTTCGATGTGAAATTTAACACGACGGTGCGTACCATGATCAGGTAGGTGCATGATTTTTTTCGGGTTTTTTTTATAAGTTTTCATTTCTGGAATTTTTTTTGAAAATACCGGGAGCATATGCTCCCTGGTGCCAATACGAATTTCCGCTAAATCCACAACTTTATTATCATAACATCTTGATGGAATATAAAACGAGAAGCCTGACGAACACGAAGATACATCTGTCGTCAGACATTCTCGCCCGACTCAAACATACAGACTCAAGACACAAATAAGCAAACTTTGCAATCAAATGTGCGTTCGGAAATCATGAAACCCTGGAAGGATGTACCAAGAGATAAGAAACGAAATCAAATTCAGCGCGAAAGCTTTCAGTGATCCCCGGTGATCTTCTCGGTGGCGCTGGTGGTGTCCTTGGAGGCAGCACTGCCGGTGTTGTCTCCTCCACCCATCCCCAGCGTGTTCACCACCGCGTCCTTGGCGCCCACCACCGCGCCCACCACCGTCTCGCCGGCCTGCTGGAGCACGCTGCCGGTCTTGTCCTTGCCGACGACGGCGGAGTCCTTGGCGTACTGCGCCGCGTCGTAGGTCCTGTCCTGCGCGTACTGCGCGGTCTCCGCCGCCTTCTGCCTCGCCGCCTCCGCGGTCTCGGCGGTCTTCTGCTTCGCCAACTCCGTCTTCTCCCCGAGGAAGCTGCCGGTGTTGTCCTTACTCTCGACGGTCTTGTCCTTGGCCGCCTGCGCCGTCCCGGTCGTCTTTTCCTTTGCCGCCTGCGCGGTCTCCGCCGCCTTCTGCTTCGCCAACTCCGTCTTCTCGCCGAGGAAGCCGCCGGTGTTGTCCTTGCTCTCTACGGTCTTGTCCTTCGCCGCCTGCGCGGTCTGGGCGGCGCGGTCCTTGGCGGCCTGCGCCGTCTGGAAAGTCGTGTCCTTTGCCTCGCCGGCCTTCTGCTTGGCGGCCTCCGTGGCGCCTTGGCCCTGGCCGGACGCGTGCCCCGCCAGGCCCGCTGCCTTGTCCTTGGCCTCGTACACCGTGTCCTTGGCCGCGCCGGTCAATTGCCCTGCCTTCTCCTGCAAACACACCACGACCACAGCATATCAGACACGGCGCACGCACGCCGGCGGCACGCCGGTGGAGAAGGTGGAGATGTAGGTACCTGGGTGTGGCCCTTGGCCTCGCCGACGCGGTAGCTCGCCTGGTCCTGGTTCGATGCCATCTTCGATCTCACGAACTAATTCGTGGCCCAAACAAAACTATACTCTGCTCGAAGAAGCAAGATCACTCGCGAACACGAACTGGAACGGCTAGATTTCTCTCTGGAAAAGAAGATCACTGGCGCTCAACTCAGCTCTGATCGATCGACTGGCTGGACGTCGTTTATATAGGCTGCGGCGGCCGCTACAGGACATGCCCGGCCGTGGGACACGTCGCGCGGCGGAGCACGTAGACGAGGGACACGTAGAGAGGACACGCGTTGTGGCGCCTCCGAGCCTTCGGGAAGCCTGGCCATATCACGAGAGCTGATTGGATCGAACTCTTGACGAAGCTGATTAAAAACTCGGGGAAGAAGAAGTACAGGTGAACAAGTGTAAAGACAGGTTGAAGAGATGGAGTGGATATATAGCAGATGACGAGGGAGCACACTGTCCCTCATTTTTAAACTGAAATCCATGAGTCGTGGCGGGACACGGACTGGCTGGAGATCAGACTTATTTGATCCTGCACAACTGTACATAGGGATGAAAACGGAGCGGAATCTTTCCGATTTTTTCGCGGAAAAACGGAAACGGAATGGAAATACGGAAATGGAAACGGAATTTTGCAAAACGAAAATGGAAACGGAAACTTTTATGCGGAAACGGAAACGGAACAGCAGATTCCGGCGGAATGACCACGGAAACGGAACTTTCCGTTTCCGGTAATATGGAACTTTCCGTTTTTGCTATGCGGTGCTTTCCACATCCAGTAGGGCCAGTAATTCCAGTAGAAACATTTAGTCACATTACATGATATGAATAAAAAAAATAAAAGGATCTGAAGCTACCGTGTTTAGGCCATATATACTCGCATATCATGTCCCTCTCGAGTCGTTACCAGTTCGACATTTCAGTGTCGCACTAGTGTTAAGGACGATAGTAGATGTTTCTTAATGTTGCCAAAGTTGATAGCATATGCACACTATATTATATAATCATGATAACTCGTTATATTTTATTTTATCTTAGAAAATTGACAATTTTGTTGGTTTGATTGAGTTTTCGTGCATTATTTAAGGGGTTGCTTTGTTCCGGCAAACATCCGCTTTCTGTTCCGTGTCCGCACCGTATTCGGTACATATCTGTTTCCGATAATTTTTGTTTCCGTATTTGTTTCCGGGGTTTCTGTATTCGTTTCCGCTTCCGCAAACAAATGTGGCACCACTCAGTTCCGTCCGTATCCGCTCTGTTATCATCCCTAACTGTACAAGTGGGATACTCCTTTCTGCGTGCGTGCCAAAGTTCACCAAGCAATGATCGACGCGGTGGCCGGTGGAGGCGTGGCAGCGTGTATTCTGCTCCATCGATCGACGTGTTCGAACCTTTTTCGGTTTATGCATGCGAGTATTAGCCGTGTGCGACGCCGTCGGATCTGCTTTGTGGGACAATCTGGGTCCGATCGATGCAACATTTTCATACAACATCATTTACAGCATCTTTTTAAATCTGTATAACTTACGAAAAAAAGCACAACATTTTGAACCCACCCTTTTTGAAAAACAACATATGTAGCAGATTCCCGTTCCAGTAAAACATAAAAAGGTGTGACGCTTTTGTGAAAAGTTAAGAAACCAACGCGTCCGACATTTAAAAAACATGTTTGCACAATTTAAGAAATCTCTATGTAGTATCCACCACCAAAATCATTGCAAAATACTACTCGTGGGGGCAACATCGGGTATTCCCAAAAAATTGACCTACACCGCCGTTGCGGATCCGGCCTCCCTGGCTTCTCTGCCATGCCATCTTCCTCGATCTTGGAGCCCATAGGGAACTCGAATTTGGAGCTCAATCCATGAGCATCCATGGTGGTGGACGCTCAGCCCGCAGGGCGCGTGGCGGTGGCCGGCTAGTAGCGACAACCCTTGTGAGAAGGAGCCGGCCGACGAGTGGAGAGGAGGACTCGAGTGAGAAACAATTGTTGGCCGAGCACGGAGGTGAGGACAACGACTATCCATGGCTCCGTTGGGCAGCACGCAGTAAAGTACCGCGAGCAGAGGAGGAAGCAAGGAGGAGCAGAAGCCGGATGGAGCACGCAGGAAGGATCATCTACGTGGGAAGAAAGAATCAGTGAGCAACATGGGAGAGATATAGAGGAGGAAGAGGCGCACGAAGCGAACTGGCAGATGCGCCGGCCTCTTGAGAAATAGCATGTTCCTTCTATTTTCTCCATTGTTAACATTCTCATGGAGGCTAGAGCTGACAATTTTAACGTGAAATGAAATTAAATAACAAATGGGCTAAAAGGCAATTCGTCGCTATCTCTAACCTACATAAGACGATGGCGTACCATTAGCTTAATTAGCTCGACACAGTACCTCCTCTGCAACTCTGGAGTCAAAGAGTTATTGTTACCATTGGCTTAGGTTCGGTCCAAAATTTTAACCAGTGAAAATTTGCTATTTTAGTCGTGTCAGAAAAGAAGTCATTTCCTACCTTGGACAAAAATGCATTAACGAGGTGAAATTCTTAAGAACAAGTTTTATTTTGTGAGAACGTTGGTTCAACTTTAGCATCTAGCAAAAACACTATATTTATTTTGTTTGAATTTCAAATTTATAATGCATTGATTCGACCGAATTTGAACAAATTCACATGATTTGCCATTTTCGTGGGGTTCAAAAAAAGAACAAAAGAAAAATCCAAACTAGACAAAGACTCCTCAGAAATGGATTTTTTCAGTGATCATTATGTAGTAATTATTTCATCTTAAGCATCACAAGATGTGTATGGCTTAGTAGAATGGCTGCCACGTGTGAGATCATGTGGAGATTATTTGATTTTGAACACTGGAGATCGGGAGCCAAATACACTTTCCACTGCTTGTAACCCTTAATATAAATCCCCTTTTACTCAATAAAAAATAAAGTAACCCATGACTGTTCACACATATGTTGAGGCAGTGACGGGAGTGAAAACTGAAAACACAAGGACTGTTTCAGTCGTGGTGTTGAGGAGAACCAACCCGTGGTTTGATGGTTAGGAGTGTGGTTACACCCGAACTTATCAGAGTTCAAGCCCACGTTTGACACTGGTATTTCTCAATTAATAAGGCGGAATATACTTCAGGGTAGACAATGTTCCCGTCGACACCGAGACGACTGTGGTGATTTTTCGTCAATCTCAATACACGACCCATCGACTCAGTATCTCGAAGATGCTCATAGGGGTAAGGGTGTGTATGCTTGCGTTTATATGGTGAGCGTGTATTATATGGTGAGCGTATACGTATATGTGAGCGTCTTCGCTATAACGTTCTTTGAAAAACAAAACAAAAAATGGCGGTGTTGCCAGCTCAGGAAGCGGAGTGGCTGAGATCAGCTAAGTGGGCCTGGCGCCATAGATACGACCAGACAGGGTGGTGGCCCAGGCCCACAAGCTCGAACGGCCAGATTAATTGAAACGAGATTTATCAATTAAAAAAGTCTAAAAAAAAATCAATTAAAAAAAATTGAAGCTAGATCTGACTGCACGTTCCATCTCAATATACACTCACTACAAGGAGTCGCATGTCTCCAAGAAGCTAGAGCAAGCTATGGCAGAAACCAGAGAAGGCATGATGCACCCCGTTCCCCTCCCCTCTCTTGCTCCTGTTTGAGAGAGGCGAAAACCGAGTTCCACTCCTCGCCGACGGCCGATTCGTGGGTCTCCTCCCTCTCCGGCCGCCGTTGCGGTGGCGGGAGAGTGGGGAGACCCCGGATCCGTGCCCGAGGCTTGTAGATAGTAGGGTAGGTGTTTCTGGCGGCGCCGTCGAGATGGTGGAGGCGGGGTCGCGGTGGAATAATGGTGCGGACGTCCTTTCCCCATCTCGGCGAGGTCCTCTGGGGCGGCGTCGATGGGCGTCTGGTGTTGGGTGCCTGCCGATCTACGTTTCTGGCAGGTTTTGGTGCTCTGGCTGTGGTCGTGGCGGCGGAGGTGACGACTACGGCGTGGAGTTTTGTCCCCTGGCTCCGGCTCCGCGGCGGTGCGGTGAGCTCCGACCTCACCGTGGAGTTCCTAGGGGTGTTTTTGGAGCTTCTGCTTCTTGCGCTCGTCTCGGGCTCCTCTGGCTGGCCGTGGTGGCAGGGGGTGGAGCGGCTGTGGCGGCGTTCGTGCATCTGGGGACAGTTATGGTGTTCAGCTTCTTCGCTTCTTCTCCGGCCGGCCGTGGTGGCGTGAGGTGGAGTTTGCGGGTGCTGATCTTCTGGAGCAGAGAGGCTTGGTGCTCGACTCGGGCGCTGGGGAGCTTGGCGCGTTGGCGGTGCTTCTGGCATGGCTTGGCCGTCCCGGCGACGGCGGCCGGTGCTGGAGCTGGTCGTAGGGGCGGCTTGGCCGTGCTTCTTCATCGACTAAATCTCGTTGCTTGCGGCGAGTGGCAGATGCGGTCCTCTTCAATGTTGAAGGTCTTCCCTCTTCCAGGCGTTTGGAGGTTTGGTTTCTTGTTCTCCGATGTTCGTCGGCGTCGAAGATCTTTGGTGGTTCAGCAGCTCCTTTCTGCTGTAGTGCTCTTTGTCGAGTTCCATTTGTATGATCTTGCGTCTGTGCTTTCTCTCTGTTTTTGTTGATTGTACGCAAGCTTGTACTCCTCTCTATCAAAAAAAAAAAGAAACCAGAGAAGGCACCGCCCCAATGGACTGAGATCCCGTGCCTCCGCTCTGTCAAGGCACAGCGTGCCTCGCGACACTGATCGACCGTCCATCCGCATCTAACGGCCCATATTCGTCAACGCAAAATTGACTCAATCCTCTCGTCTCTTTCCTCCGTTCCTCACGCGCGTGACGCTCTCCAGTACCTCGCGTCGCCTGCAGAGCACCTCGAGCTCCGGCAGGTCCGCGACGAACGCCAGTATCCCGCCGCGGAGATGGTTCCGAAACAGGTTGAGCAGCCTCAAATTTGCGAGTTTGGCCAAACTGGCCGGTATCTCGCCGGCGAGGTCGTTGACGGAGAGGTCGAGAGACTGTAAGCTCGCCATGTCCCCCAGTTCCGGCGGAATCTCCCCGGAGAGCCGGTTCCATAGCAAGAACAGCGTGTCGAGATTCTTGAGCCTCCCGAGCTCCGGCGGAATGGGGCCGGTGAGGTTGCAGCTGCTCATGTCGAGCCGCACGAGGCTGCGCAGGAGGCCGAACTCGGGCGGCACGCCGCCGTCGTACTGGTTGTAGTAGCCAATGTACATCTCCTCGAGGAGGGCGAGCTTCGCGAGGGAGGTGGGGATGGCGCCCGAGAGCGCGTTGCCGTTGAGGCCGAGGTATCGGAGCACGGCGAGGGCGTCGTAGGCCGGCGGGATGGGGCCCGAGAAGTAGTTGCCGCCGAGCTGGAGGTAGCGGAGGGTGTTGGCGTGCGGGGTGCCGAAGGGCGGGAGCGGGCCGCTGAGGTTGTTGTTGTAGCAGTCCAGGAGCTCGAGCTTCGGGAAGTACTGTTCACCCGCGGTGGAGGGGAAGGGAAAGGGGCCGGAGAGGTTGTTGTTGGAGAGGTTGAGATGGCGGAGGAGGGGGAGAGCGGTGATACTCGCGGGGACGTGGCCGGGCAGGGAGCAGGCGGCGATGGTGAGGTTGGCGAGGGCGTCGAGGATGGAGAGCTCGGGAGGCAGCGTCCCGGCGTGGAGCGGGAGGGCGGTGAGGTTGATGGCGATGACGCGGGAAGTGGCGGGGTCGCAGGTGACGCCGGTGAAGGCGCAGTGGGCTGGCGAGGTGGCCGCAGAGTCCCAGTCTTGGAGGAGCGCCGGCGTCGCCGCGGGGTTGGGGACGAGGGAAGACTTGAGCTTTCCCAGCGCATAGATGTCGCGGTCCGGGGACGCGGTGGCCGGAAGGAGGAGCAGGGGAAGGGACAGGAGTAGGAGGGAAATGAGAAGAGGAGGCATTGTGGCTGCGCCGGGGCGGCGGCGGCGCTCGCGGTGGGGTGTGTGTGGAGCAGAGGAGTGGAGCGGAGGGACTGAGACGAGAGGATTGAGTCAATTTTGCGTTGACGAATATGGGCCGTTAGATGCGGATGGACGGTCGATCTGTGTCGCGAGGCACGCTGTGCCTTGACAGAGCGGAGGCACGGGATCTCAGTCCCGCCCCAATGTCTCCACGACTCCACGTCGTGTTGTTCCCATGGCTGGCGTTCGGCCACATAGTCCCCTACCTTGAGCTTTCCGAGCAGCTGGCGAGGCGTGGGCACGCCGTCACCTTCGTCTCCGCGCCGAGGAACATTGCCAGGGTGAGGCCGATCCCCGAGGAACTCAGCCCTCGCCTCCGCCTCCTCCCCTTGGCCCTACCGAGCGTCCACGGCCTGCCGGACGGCGCCGAGTCGACGGCCGACGTCCCGCCCGAGAAAGTCGAACTCTTGAAGGTAGTATTCGACGGCCTCGCCGCCCCTTTCGCCGACTTTCTCGCCCAGGCCTGCGCCGGTGGGGGCGGTGCGCGAGGGTTGTTCCGCAAGAAGCCCGACTGGGTCTTCGTCGACTTCGCACACTACTGGCTCCCGCCCATCGCCGAGCAGCACAAGGTATCGTGCGCATTGTTCTCTATCTTCCCGGCACCGTTCATCGCTTTCGTCGGACCGAAGTCGGTCAACGACGCACACCCGCGGACAACACCGGAGGACTTGACGGTGCAACCGCGTTGGATCCCGTTCCCCACCCCCATCGCCCACCGTCTCCACGAGGCCAAGGTCCTCATTCAGGCGTTCCGTCCCAACGCCTCCGGCACATCCGACATCAGCCGCTTCTGGCGGACCGAGGAGCGTTGCTCGCTCTTCATCTTGCGCAGCTGCCGCCAGGTTGACGGCCCACTCTGCCCCCTCCTCACGGACCTCTTCGGCAAGCCCGTCGCGCCGTCCGGCCTCCTCGCTCCATACGACGCCGCGCTGGCTGCCCAGCAAGCCACCGCCGTGGAAGGCGACGAGGAGAGCGCGCCAGTCTCATGCGCTGGCTGGACGAGCAGCCCGAGAGGTCTGTGATCTACGTCGCGTTCGGGAGCGAGGCGCCGCTGACCACCGACCACATCCGCGAGCTGGTGCTCGGGCTTGAGCTCGTGGGCGCGCGGTTCCTCTGGGCGCTGCGGGAGCCGAGCGCTGCCCTGCTCCCCGACGGGTTCGTGGAGCGTGTGGACGGCCGCGGCCTGGTGCGCGTCGAGTGGGTGCCGCAGGTGCGTGTGCTCGCGCACGGCGCGGTGGGCGCGTTCCTGACGCACGCCGGGTTCAGCTCTCTCATGGAGAGCTTCCTGTTCGGCCACCCGCTCGTCATGCTGCCACTGTACGCCGACCAGAGCCTCACGGCGCGTGTCATGGCGTCGAGGGCGGTCGGTCTGGAGGTGCCCAGGGACGAGGACGACGGCTCGTTCGGCAGGGACGATGTCGCCACGACGGTGCGGCGGGTGATGGGAGATGGCGAGGAAGGGCAGACGTTCGCGCGCAACGCCAGGGAGTTTCAGGAGATCCTCTGGGACAGGGAGAAGCAGGAGTTGTATGTCGACGAGCTGGTGGAGCATCTACTCCGACTACGTACACCATCGCCATAGCCGCGAAAAGAACTCATAGATTGATTTCAGGCACGACTTGCCGCGTGGGTGATGCTGCTCTTCTTCTCGTGTGTTTTCTAGCTTGTACCGTTGCTGCCAGACCGCATCCTTTGCTTCTCTGTTTTTTCCTTCCATGTCTGTGGTTTTTTGAATTCTACAATGCGGGAAGTGGAATTCGCAAATTCTCACGAAATCTGTACACTACTTTCTTTTCATTTCGCACATGCAACACCTTTCCTGCATTTCGACACACGGGAAGTATCGTACACAAACCATGGTACCATACCATACGTGTAAACTTTAAAACCAACTTGATATTTTTATTACAGCCTAGTAAAACATGAAATTGGGCTGGCTGACGAACACAAAGATATATTTGTCGTCAGACATCATCACCCTGTTACACACAACATCCATACAGAATCTGGACACAAGCAAAGTTACACCCAAATATGTGTTTGGACAATCATGAATGAAAGACAAAAGATGTATCAAGAGAATGAAGTGAAAGCAAATTAAGCACGAACTCGTGAATCTAGTGATCGCCGGTGATCTTCTCGGTGACGCTGGTGGTGTCTTTCGTGGCAGCGCTGCCGGTATTGTCTCCGCCCATCCCCAGCGTGTTCACCACCGCGTCCTTGGCGGACACCGCCGCGCCCATCACCGTCTCGCCGGCCTGCTGGAGGACGCCGCCGGTCTTGTCCTTGCCGGCGACGGCGGACTCCTTGGCGTACTGAGCCGCGTCGTAGGTCCTGTCCTGCTCGTACTGTGCGGTCTCCGCCGCCTTCTGCCTCGCCGCCTCCGTGGTCTCGGCTGCCTTCTGCTTCGCCAACTCCGTCTTCTCGCCGAGGAAGCTGCCCGTCTGGTCCTTGCTCTCGACGGTCTTGTCCTTCGCCGCCTGCGCGGTCTCGGCAGCGCGGTCCTTGGCGTCCTGCGCCGTCTGGAAAGTTGTGTCCTTTGCCTCGCCGGCCTTCTGCTTGGCGGCCTCGGTGGCGCCCTGGCCCTGGCCGGACGCGTGCTCCGCCAGGCCCGCCGCCCGGTCCTTGGCCTCGAACGCCTTGTCCTTAGCGGCGTCAACCACCTGCCCCGTCTTCTCCTGCAAACACAACGATCACATTCAGACACGGCCACTCAATGTAGCTCCAAACAATCGATCGAGATGGAGATCCTGGACATGTAATTACCTGGGTTTGGCCTTTGGCCTCGCCGACGCGGTAGCACGCCTGGTCCTGGTTGGACGCCATCTCGATCTCACGTACTAGCTACCTCAAACAAACTGCTCTGCTCCTAGCAAGAACTGCAAGATCACTCTCGAACACGAACTGAGAAGTGCATATTGATTGGCTTGGCTTCGAATGATCTGTCTGGCTTTGACAGTTATATAGGCTGCGGCTACGGCAGTATGAGACACGTAGCGCGGCGGAGAGGGACACGTAGAGAGGACACGCGTTGTGGCGCCTCCGAGCCTTCGGGAGAATCTAATTTTAAACTCAAGGAGAAGTAGAGGTAAACAAGTGTAAAGACAGGTTGTTGATGGCATATGACGATGGAGTACACACTGTCTCCCATTTTTAAACTGAATCCATGAATCGTGGCAGCACACGGACTGGCTGGGGATCAGAACAATTTGAACGGGCGCAAATGTACAAGTGGGATACGCCTTTCTGCGTGCATGGTATAGTCGTATAGTTCGCCGTGACCAAGCAATGATCGACGCGGTGGCCGGTGGTGGCGTGGAGTGTGTATTCTGCTATATCTACGTGGTCAAACCATTAGCTAAATGACGTCATCTGCTGACTAGAGCCAAATGAGTAGAAAATAAGTAGTGGGCCAGTGGGGTGCTGAAGAGATTTCTGACTCCCCGTTTCCAGTGCTCACTCTATTAGAAAAATTTCAAAAATCATATTTATAAGTTAAAAAACTAAAAACAGTCCGGCATGTTTTCAATGAAGTATCCCGCAAATATGTGAAATCTTGATTTGAAATATTGTATATTCCGAGCTACACAAAAATAACGAATGTGTGTATCTAAATGTACACGCTTAAATCTCCAAAATATGCAAGATTTTCTTATTTTTGTGTGGCTCGGAATATTTAGTCATTTTTGTGTGGCGTGGAATATTAAGTATTTCATTTTGATATTTTACATGTTTGTGGGATAAAACATTGAAAATATGCAATACTGTTTCCAAATTTCTCTAAAGCTCTTAAATATAAAATTTTGAATTTTTAAAAATAGAAACAACACTGGAGATTGAGAGCCAAAATGATTTTTCTAGGGTCCCACCTGTCAGCCTCATGTTACATTAAAAAAAAACCAAAGCGGTGGGCACCGCTTTTCCCCTTCGTCATCCATCCCGAATCGTGCTCATTTTCCCCACTTGCGCCGTCACGCACCTGCCGGCCGCGACCTCCTGCACCACCCCGCGCCGGCCACCACCTACCCTCGCCGCCGCCACGTGCAGGGCACCACCTACCTCCAGCGCCTCTCCGTGCCGTCCGCCACCGACCTCGCCCTCCGCTCCGCGCCGTCCTCCACCGACCTCGAGCGCCGCCCCGTCCCGGCCAACCCCGACCTCCAGCGCCGCCCCGCGCCGGTCGCCGCCGTATCCGGCGCGCCTCCTGTCCGCCGGGTCGGCTATGCTCCGCCGGCAAGCCTCGCCTCCACCGACCGCCTCCTGTATGCCGCCGCATTCCTCTGTGTTGCTTCTTCTTCTTCCATGGGTGCTGCCGTCGCTGGGTGGAGGCCGCCTTACGCGGCAGTCCCGCGTCGACCACGGGTCCGGCTGCGAGCAGCCGCTGCGCGCGTCGGCCAGGTGCGTCCCTGGCCGCTCTCTCCTCGACCTCTGCTTCTTTCTCTCTTGCCTCACCTTCTCTTTCCCTCTGTCTCTTTCAGCTGCGGCCGGCAACGACCACAGTGCTTGCCGTACGCGAGGATCTCGATGTTCGTCGGCGCGTCCGCGACTCCACGGCTACCGTCAGCGGCGTCTCTGCCTCCGCTACCAGCTTCGGGCGGCACAACGAGCAGCAGGGGTCCAGGGCGAGCATACGCCTCCGGCAAGAAGATGGTGGGCGTGCGAAGCTGCCGCGGGTGGTGGGCAACGGCCACCGTGTGGTGCTGCTGAATGGGAGCAGCCCGAATTGTTGAGGCGCACGGTATTGGTCCTGCTGATCTTCTCGAACGGTACCAAATCGGCCGCCTCCGATCTCTGCTTCTTCTCTCTCTATAGGCCAGATCGAACTATGGGGGCGAGGAGAAGCTTCAAGTGTATCTTCAGGAACATCGCTCGGGTATGCATGCTACCACCAGATTTAAGGCTTCTGAATTTGTTATGAGCAAAATGTTGTAGGAAACCACTACATTTATATTCCTGCATGTACCTCACTGCTTGATTCACCTGCTGGGGTAACAACTGCATATAGATGTATTCACTAGAGATGCCTTCTCCTATGTCATGTGGCAAGTTTTTAAAATTTTGTAGACCAACGAAGACGAAAGCCACTTTCAATTACAGAATCAATCCTCACAAATGAAACTGTTGGCCCATCTTTAATTGAGCAGTGCTAATCTACTACTTTCCTATAGGCTGTTCGAAGCTGCTTTGCTATAAATAACTTAAATTGAGTGTATGCTATGTCAGTCGAACTGCACCGACTCACATAACAAGAAGCATTTGCAAGTTCAGACGCAGTGTAGAACCTCTCTTTTTAAGCAAAAAAAACAGGTTAAAAAATTATAAAATGGTAGCTTTGAATTGAAGAAGCACTTGCCCGCACCAGCATGTTCATGAATTAGAAAGATGACTAGCTACTCATGCGGATATATTATTCTCTCTTTTTTCAAACACAAAGATGTTGGTGCTACTGTAAAGGTAGGTAATATACTCCAATTATCCATTTTTTTTTATCATAGTCATTTGTTGTATATGAAAATGGATCTTCATCACAGGTAATAAGCATTTAGAAAATTTCCTCCAATTTTAACTGCGCTATCCATGTTTCGTTGGTTCATTTTAACATTATTTATGATGTTTCCTTTGCAGTTCTAGAGTTTAGATTTTATAAGTGACACAAATAGAAAACAATACTAGAGAGTCCATTTAGTGTTTTCCACATTTATAGAACCGAGTTGTACACATTTGTTATGGTTGAAATATTGTTGGCTAAATCTGTCTTCACAAAAATAGTACATATACATTTCACTGTGTGTAGCAAAACATATTATATATGATATTTCCTTTGCAGTTCTAGAGTTCAGATTTTATAAATGACACATATAGGAAACAATACAAGAGATCCACATTTACAGAACCGAGTTGTATTTTAGAATGTGGCTATTTTCTAGGCTGTACTGAACCTACATTGCTTTCGGAGAAGGCTTCCTTTTTATGATAGCTAGCACAGTTTTGTGTAGCAGGACATGGCGGAAGTTGTAGAATGTCATTTTTTACGGTGCCTACGAAGTTTCTTTCTAGCTAAGCATGTATAATAAGCCTTACTTACTCTGCTGCTACTTTTAGCATTTTAAGTGCATCAATACGAATTACAGTACTACACTCTCCAAACTAATTTAAGGCGAATCTGGAAACATAAAGGAAGTCCCGATTTAGCAAAAAGTATGTTTGGTCCAATTAAACTGTATGAGTTCTTCCTTCAATTTGTTGTGTTCTTTTGAAAAGGGCAGAAGCACATTTGCTTCAGTAGCTGACATAAACTGAAGACAAGATGTACCTAACCATATTAAGGTGATTTCTGTTACTACCAGATTATTTTGTTTTTATCTTTTGGCAACTGTTGGATCTCATTTTTCAATCAGTTAATATGGAAATCCATGTGTGCATGCGGACTCCAACTTATTGCCATTTTTACATCTCTTTTATTACGCAACCATGACTATGAAGTACTGGAGACAGCGAATGTATGATTCGCACAAAGCAGGAAAATTTCAGGCAATGGTTAATGTGTCACCAAATGGTGATATGTTAGAATATAATCATTTAGAGATTCATATGAGTACATTTCTATAGGTGTTACCTGTTCTCATCGTTTGTTATGCTTTTTCTTATGCTTTCTTTCTTTTTAGAGCCTCCTTCCATGCCGGCCAGGGATGAAAGCGGTCTCCATTTCCAGTGAGGTCTCTCATGTGACTATTTTTTTCAAGGAGATTAATCCATGTAATATTCAGGCTTCCGCTATTTAGTCAGTATCTTCTTTTAACTCAAATTTATTTAGCTGCAATTGGCGATAACTTGCCTGTACATCACACTGCCCCTCTTAATTAGAAGTGGATACTTAAGTAGAGGATAAGGAACTACTATGCTATTTTATTGTCCACAAATACTATATGTTCTTTAGGTTTATATCAAGAGGTAAATTTATTATTTCACTTTCATATCTGGACTTTCACTTGCATGCTTCATCCCAAGATCATTATGGTATGACCTGATGCTAACTACCAATATTTACCATTCAAAATTTACTCCCATTTTTTTCTGATTTCTCAGGAAGGGCGCGGCGTGTCGCCGCACCAAATTCACCTAGTATTGTATCATGACTCGTTGCATGTAGTTGATGTGGGCAAACCAGAAACCACATATGGAGCCCAAAATCCATGCTGGCATTTTTCTAATTTCGAAATCGGTATTTGTATGTTTTAAAAAGTTTAGAACATTCTAGGTATAGAAAGTGTTGAACTCTTATCAAGCATGTAAAATCTCAATTCATACGCAGTTGTATTCTACGTTATATAAAAATTCAAAACCCGTTGTATTCTGCGTTACATAAAAAACACATGATAAATTTCCAAGTTTTAAAAATATACATTGTTTACCGGACCCAGAACCTTTTCTAGTCCGCCGAATATACAAGAAAGTCAGATTGGTGTCTTGCACACTAGTTGAGTTCAGTATTTCGGATTGGTTTTTTCACCCTTATTAAGTTCATCATTGTCTACATATAGATTTTTTTTCTTTTGGAATTTTCAGAAAAAGAGCTGGCTGGAGGTCGTGAGCCATTTGTCCGCTCGTATTTCTTAGGTACGTGTTGCTCCGACGTTTCAAAGAATGCCCAGAATTCTCAACGGGTTACAGCACCGCGATCGATAACGAAATTCCTATTCTTGTTTCTCAATTCTATGTGGTCATCCCTTTTTTTTACTGAGGAAATTTCATTCTAGCAGCAATGTTCATCGTGCAATGCAGTTGCAGCACAGGAGAATCTGCAAATACAACTAGATTGAGGCAATTCTCGCTGCTCGAAAGGTATAACAACACGGGAAGTATCGTACACAAACCATCCGACCATAGCATCCGTGTAAACTTGATACCAACTTGATCTTTTTATTATTACAGCGTAATAAAAGATGAAATTGTGATGGCTGACGAACATAAAGATACACATTGTCGTCAGACATCAACATCCACAGACTCTAGACACGTAAATACATCAAAAGCAAAGTTGCAACCAAATGTGTGTTTGGAAATCATCAAAGTGAAAGAGATGTATCAAGGGAATGAAACGAAATCAAATTAAGCACGACCGCGTGAATCTAGTGATCGCCGTGATCTTCTCGGTGACGCTGCTAGTGTCCTTGGAGGCGGCGGTGCCGGTCTTGTCCCCGCCCATCCCCAGCGTGTTCACCACCGCGTCCTTGGCGCCGACCACAGCGCCTACCACGGTCTCGCCGGCCTGCTGGAGGACGCTGCCGGTCTTGTCCTTGCCGGCGACGGCGGAGTCCTTGGCGTACTGCGCCGCGTCGTAGGTCCTGTCCTGCGCGTACTGCGCCGTCTCGGCGGCCTTCTGCTTCGCGAACTCCGTTTTCTCGGCCAGGAAGCCGCCGGTCTGGTCTTTGCTCTCCACGGTCTTGTCCTTGGCAGCCTGCGCCGTCTCGGCCGTCTTTTCCTTGGCGGTCTGCGCCGTCTCGGCCGTCCTGTCCTTGGCCTCGCCGGCCTTCTGCTTGGCGGCCTCCGTGGCGCCCTGGCCCTGGCCGGACGCGTGCCCTGCCAGGCCCGCCGCCTTGTCCTTGGCCTCGTACGCCGTGTCCTTGGCCGCGCCCATCACCTGCCCCGCCTTCTCCTGCAAACACAACACCACGAGGACGACATTTTCAGGCACGGCAACTCAATGTAGCTTCTCAAAACGATCGATGGAGATGGTGGAGATGAAAAGGTACCTGGGTGTGGCCCTTGGCCTCGCCGACGCGGTAGCTCGCCTGGTCCTGGTTAGATGCCATCACGATCTCGCGAACTAGCTCAAACAAACTACTGCTGGAAGAAGAAAGATCACTAGCAAACACGAACTGTGAGAACAGCAGTAGATTTCACTCGATCTGAAAACTGATCACTTTGTCTATTGCTCGAGTTAGTTTCGATTGCTCTGTCTGGCTTACAGCCAGGGACCTTTATATAGGCTGCGGCCACGGGAGCACGAGGCAGCACTCGAGGACACGTGGCGCTGTGGTCTTTTGAGCACGTACATGACGGACACGTAGAGAGGACAGCGATGTGTCGGGTTGTACCTTCGCGAAGCTTGGCACATCACGAGAGCTGATTCGATTGGATACAAGCGGAAGCTTATTAAAATCTCAAAGAGAAGACACAGAAGTACAAGTAAACAGGTGTCTTAGCATCTGACGATGGAGTACACTGTCCACCATTTTTAAACTGAACTAGGGAACTTAGCGCGGCAATGCCGCGCCTGTGTAGTAAATAAAATTTAAATTTGGTAATGTGCACATGATATGAACATTTCTTTTCAGATGAGTTTCTTTAAAATTTGCTGATCAAAAGCAAACCATATCGAATGGATTAGAGGCTTAGCAGGGACTTCACCAAGACTGGAGGAGATGAATTGGACATACAAAACAATGTTTGTTATACATATACATAGCGTAGGAGCATTGGGGTACCACCTACATATTTTGCTTCCTTGCAAGGGCAGTTTGCCTGCTGAGATGACAAAATAGGCCAATTCTATCCCATATTGCTAGAACACAGGGGCAGTAATAACTAAAGAAAACCAAAGAGACAACAGAACATCCTAAAGCAAGAATATCACCTTCATACAGCTTGACAGTCAGGGCAACAAATAGAATGGCAACTAGTCCTTGTTGCATCTGCCGCTGCAGAGCCTCGGCTAGGAATTGATGTGCATGTGTCCCCCATAACACAACAACAACCGTTTCTCTTGATGTTAAACCATAATCAGGATCACTTGTAGACATTTGGAATACACACAAAACAACCACCAAAGGTAGTCTCATGAAGCAATTTATCATAACCAACAACAAAACTTTACCAACATACCTGTTGTTGCTTATGTACACATCGCGGACTGCGGTAGGTGCAAGGTGCACCTTTGACAGGAACAATGTTCACATGTGAAACTCCCATCATAAGACTAATGACATCTACATCAGGCATCAAAAGCAAATCTAGATTAGATAGAGAAAAGAGCAGGGGCTGCACACACAATTTAGAGAGAGAATGATTCAGTCATAGTAACTGATTATATATCAGACATTAGCACCGTGTTGTTTTCTAGTGTGGACTGAAAGTCTGAACCAACTCCAAGATTTCACCCAAAATGGGATAGTTCAACAGCAAACTTCGAGAAACCTAAACTTCTCCAATTTTTTCCGCTCAATTAGAGTTCCCGAAGATGCCACCATCTGCCACTTCTTGATTGTCAGTTTCAAGAAACCTGATGATAAGAAAAAATTAAAAATATTAAGGATGTCTGATATAAAACAGATAAAGAGAATGCTTAATAGTTGGTGAGATATTAGAGAAATCATGGTGATCATCTGACAATAACAAACATGTGTAAACTGCACAGGTGGACTATTTAGAGCTTTCCTGCTCATATGAATGTATAGCACTGCCATTGATTTGCATTGAGGCCATCTGAGTATAAAGAGCAGTCGCCTCAATAGCTACACCTGAAATCTTGAAACATTCTGAGTTTCGCACCACCAGCACGATGGCAACACAACTAAGAATAAAGACATGTAGTATTCTGGCAGCGACAGATTGTAGCTCAACATCCAAAGACACAATCATCTTAGGCAAAATGTAAAGCTGATTTTTGAAAATTCCAAAAACTTGCTTCAAATACACCTCATATGTGTTGATAAGATTCCGTACCAAATCTTTAGGCCAAGAAACCACAGGATAAAGGTGGCAAGTATTTCATAATGAAGATGCAGAAGATTCTATGCAGTATTTTTTAGTGACTGTAGACAACCTGATAATTCTGTAATTTAGTACATTGTAATTACCAAATTATGAGGTAGATATCATGGGCATGTCTAAAATAAACCAAAAAATCAGTAGCAAATACGCTATAAGTGTCTGATCAACTATTTAGAGTTCATTACAGGTGATAGTCGTTTTCCAAGGAATTTAATGTTTCTGATATTTTCAGATGCTTGCTACACTATAGAAGTCAGCTTAATACCAAACATTGTACACTTGATCTGCTCGTGGATCAAACGGAGTACTAATTAAGAAAGAGGATATGATCTGCTCATGGATCAACGGAGTACTTATTAAGAATATCTGATGAGGAGTAGCTTCCCACCAACAATAAGCTTGTAAATAATTCTGTAATTTAGTAGGAAGCTCACAGTTTTGGCATGACATCCTATTTTATGTGTAAATAAACAATAAATTTTGGTATCATTGGTGATGCTCCAGCTGGTAAATGTTGGGGATTAGAGGCAAAGAACCAAAGTATACTTTAATAATATAACTTATACCACAACATCAAATATAACACCAAGGGTTCAAATTTGATGTACAATAGAAAATGTTAAGCTCATATTTCTTCGGATAAGCATTCAAGCAATGGATTGTGAAATAGCTATAATCAAAAGAACCTATGAAGAGAATAGAAGATTTCTTAAACCTAACATTCTTGGTTTAGCACCACCAGTGCGCACAAAAAATGATAAATATTTTATAGGGAAGAAGAATAATTAAGCATTGCCCTCACTGAAGAAGAAACAATCTAATATTATATGGAAGTCAAAGTTTCGTTGAAATGTACATATCAAACCATGGCAAAGAAAAAGGAATTCTAGAAGGAAAATTTCATTGTATCATCCATAAAAATTACAGTGGCTGAAACAATGGTGGCAACAAAAAAATTGCAAATTAATATATTCTGCAATGTCAAAGCTGCACGAAGTTGCCAACAATTAGAACAGGTAGGTAAGGTATCGAGGGCAGACTATAAACCTTCATATCAGATGACTCCTAGACCACAAACTAAATATTAAATGGCGGATTAGGAAAATCAAGCCTTTCACATGGTACCCAAAAAACATCATGTACTGCCCTGACCAACACGTTGTGGCTATCAAGGATGCCCATCAGAGAAACTACAGCTCAAGTATACAGGTCGACGACTGTCTCGCAGCGATCAGCACTATCAGAAACACCCTAACTATGCCATGGCTCATTATCTGTATCAAAAATATAAAGCAGGGCACGTATTCAAGTTTTGCACAGTACCTAAGCAATCTATATTCGGCTGAACCCAGCAAACCAAATGTAGGACCTGCAAGCATAAGACAACCAAACGTCCTCCCCCTGAAGCGGAACACCGACCAGCCGTCCTCCTCGTCGGTGTAGAGCCCGTCGTTGGTCGGCAACACGAACCGAATCACCTGCCACGCCGCCGCCTCGCGCAAGCGCAAGACCACTAAGAGGTCTCCGGGGAGACCTTCGTGAAGCAGAGGACCATGGTTACGGTCAGGAGATCAAAGAAGTTAACCAATTTCGTGACCCAAGACAGAATGCAATCAAGAATTGGAAATGCGGTGGTGAATTTGGCAAGAACAGGACCACAAATTGCTTTCGTCTCGGGCAAATTGCTCGAATCAAAGAAGCAAATTTCGCGCAATCGATGCCATTTCGAGAAGAACAGAGAAGCTCACTCACCCTGACGGGATTCTGAAGGAGAGGCATGACATATGTGACGGGGATGGGCTCCACGATCCAGTGCATCATGGTGCTCTGGTTCTCGAGCTCGTGGACGGTGACGCCCTTGTTCCAGCGGCGGATCTTCCTGTTGGCGCGGAGGTAGCGGCCGCAGCGCCGGAGACGACGCCGATGACCTGCCACATGATGGCCTGCATCTGCGGCTGGTCGTAGTTGCGCTGCACGACGCAGAGGCCGCGGTGGGCGCGCGGCGCCGGCGTGGCCGTGGCGGCGAGGTAGCGGCCGTAGGCGGCGCTGTGGAGGAGCAGGTAGATGCCCTCGTGGTGGTAGACGTGCACCGCCCACGCTGTGTTCAGCGACGCGCGGGCGCGGCGCCCGTGGTGGACGGAGACGCCCACCCCGTCGTCGTGGGCGTGGAGGTAGTAGTCGCCGAGCTCGCGGTTCCGCAGCCACACGTGGCTCCCGTCGCTCCACAGATGCTCCATCGGCAGGGACCGCTGGAGAGAGCAGAGGGCATAGAGAGAGGTGGGGTTCTTGGTTTCTTGGAGCCCCGGGGAGGGGGAGAAGAGGGCATGGCCGGGCGGGCGGCGGTGGGGGCGGGCTGGAGGTGGGGGGAGACAGCGGCGGCGCGCTCCGGAGCAGAGCCTAGGGTTGGGTCACGCGCGGCCGCGGCAGGCGGGGAAACCAAATCGAAGAAGAGCAGAAGGTGGAGCGTCGGCCGGCGCGTCGACCGCGCGACAGCACGGCGGCGGAGGTGGCCGGAATCAATCGACGACGGCGAGGCGCGGAGAATCGCCAGAGCGGGCTCGGGAGAGAGAGAAGCGGGTGGGGAAGAGAGAGATGTGGGGGCATTTTTGCGGTGAGGCCCCTGGGGTCTACGGAATTTGTGGATGGGCACATCTTCGCGAGGAGACGTGGGCTGTGGAGCACTGTCTCGATTTGTGAGGAGTGTTTTTGCAAAATTGTCACGTTCTCGCTTCTAATTGGTAGAAAGTCCGTAGCTACAGTGTCGCGGATGTTTGGGGTAACCTGGACCGTAGGATGCACGGATCAGACGGGCATCCTTTAAAAGGCGACGTGGACAGCGAATCGGGGAGCGAATCTGACCAACTTTCATATATAGTAGCATAAATGAGTGGCACTGTGGCAGGACCCGGACCAACTAATTTGATCGCGCACAAATGAACAAGTGGGACGCATGATCAAGCAATGATCAATGCGTTGGCCGGTGAGGCCGTGGAGCGTGTATATGTGCCCAGGCTTCTGTTTTGGCCCACTATCGACTATATCACGCTAATGGACACTAGATGTGAGGCACAATATGCCGATTATATTATACACTATGGATATCGTTTGAAAACATACCGACAACACTTTCTAATGATAAGAATTTTTTATAAAGTATTCTTTTTATATGTAGACAAATTATCGGTAAAAGAAAAATTTGTAAAGAGCGCGCCTTATTCATAAGAGCGCACCGAGTATATTCTATCACTGACATCGTATGGAGTACGGAGCTAATACAAATACGAGTAGCTTTTTATTTGAGGGAGAATAGCTTATTTTCTCCTGCTAGAAATTATATATTAACCAAATAAAAGCTCTACAGAAACACCCCTAATGAAAATAATATTACAACTGAGTACAAGGGAATTTCATCGATGTCCTTGGCCCGCACAAGACAATGGTGTAACCTGACCTTAGCACGATGACACTTGTTCCACCGTGTCGGATTGTTTACTTATAGCCTTTACGAGTTGCAAGTGAATGGGTCCGAAGAGTGGTGACAGAGGGGTTCATCAAGCCATTTCTCACCTTAACCCCTAAACTAAATAGGAAAAGGGGTACTTGACAAATAGGGGGTAATTGCATTGCACCTGACTTCGAGTGACCTCTTGAAACCTTATGTTCACTTTCTAACTAATAACTTGTTTCCTGCCGAGAAAGTATTTCCCGGTTCGCGGATCCCCAACGAGGAAGGTGTTAGATAATCCCTCTTTTTGTACCGAAAGAATATAAGAAAAGGCGAAGCCTTCTCTCGGTTTCCCAAACGGTTGCTTCTAACGGCTACCCTCTATCGGCTAGATATTGGTCCAGCATACTGCTAGGATCTCATATCCCGTATATCATCTTTCTCCCTCCCAGATTCATGTATTTCCTATGCCGTCACGTTTTCCGGTCCTTTTTTTAGTGCTTTCACCCAAAGTCGTTGTACCATGCTTTTTGGTTTTCTAGTCAAAAAAATGGTAGTTGGCAAAATACACCTATTTTGGTTGTGTCCCAAAACAAGTCATTTTGGTCGACCTCACACGAAACTTTATAAAATGATGTTGAACTCTGAAGTATACGAATCCCGTCCACATCCTAATGGTAAAGAACATGCAATTGAGGCCATTGGTTTCAACTCGTGCATCTAGCACAATATTTATTTATTTTTGTCCAAATTACAAGTTGTTGGTACGTAAATTTGTTTCAAATTGGGAACGAATTCTTGATATTCCTCAGTGTCGGGTCCAAATAAAAATACGAAGCCCTAAACCTTCCACTGATACTAAATACTCCGAAGCGAAAAAAATGTTTGTTTATCGTCATTAAACCAACCGAGAAGTGTGAATCCACATGTTTCCAATACAGCCGGGACAACGATTTTGAATCCATGTACTTTCTTTTCATAAGAGTTTTCCAAGCCCCATCGGTGGTAAGAAGTTTAAACATATATATATTTACCTTCTTAAGCAAGACTGATTTTTTGGCGACTAACTACGTCTCATCTAATAAAACGCTTTTGTTTTTTCTCATTCGCCTTGACAAAAGAATCTTGATATCAAATAACTCAATCTATATAGAACTCTTTTTCCCAAGTACAAAAACAATATCATATTACTCAGTACTAAATTGACGAGAACCAATCTTTCATCTTTGGAAGTCAGTTTTCTTTCCAACTATTTAGTATTTTTTCGAGGCGCTCCTTCATATGTTTCCACTAATTAACCATTTGTAAGTACCCGATAGTAAGTCGTAATACACTAATATTTAATTGGAAATCGGTCCCTGGTCACAGCCAAAAAGCTCATCATACCGAGCGACCCCCATTCCAAGCTTTTGCCAAAGATAAAGAGATTTATATATGTTCGGGAGTTTTGTCTCTGGAGAAATGCATGATGGTTTCCATTTGCCTTTGACCATTGAGGCTTTCCAAGATTTTAACCCTATCTGAACATGATGATGCTTGGATTTTCAACTATTATAAAGGAGTTTTCACTCCAAAGAGTTTTTATAACCTGCATTTCGCCCAGCTTCCGAATCATGGTCCTTCAAAATGGATTTGGCCTTCAAAATTTATGTCAAAACACTAGTGCTTTTCCTGGTTGATCATGCATGATATAATCAACATGAAAGACATGATGCTGAGGCGACATTGGAAGGTTACAGATGACAATGATTATGTTTTATGCTCTGCACAGATCTTGGAAGATCCAAACCATCTGTTTTTTGAGTGCCAATTCAGTACAAGAGTTTGGAACTACCTTCAGATTGAATGGCGTGATGGTGCAATTGTTGACTGTCTAAAGCATGCAAAAAAAAGGTTTTCCTGGACCTTGCTTTATTGAGTTTTTAACTCTTTCGTGCTGGTACATTTGGAGCAGAGAAATGATTGGGTTTTTGAAAACATTCGACCTTCGTTCAAGGGTGGTTGGAAAGCTGGTTTTGTTGCTGATGTAACCTTGCTTAATCATAGGTTGAGAGCCTCTATTCTACCCCTTCTGGAATTATGGCTTAGTACTCTTATTTAGTTTCTGTTATATTTTGTAAATAATCTGTACAGTTCTTTTGGTCAATAAAGTACTGTGTGTGCTCCCCAAAGTAGAAAAGCTTAAAAAAAGGAAAATGCTCACAGTATTAATTTCAAATTCTTAATATTTAAGTGCTCATGATCCATAAAGAGAATCATGTCATCTGGATATTCAAATATAGACAGTCCACATTCCACAAGAGTTGGAACTAAACCCTCAATATGACCATCAACTTTACGTAGTCCATCGATACGGCCAACATATCCATAACTCTGTTAGATACTATGGGCGATAATGAACTGTCTTATCTGCCTCAAAAAAATGTGTCTTGTCTTTGTCCTTTGTTTATGTGGCCAATGTCATTATTGAATTTAATCACCACGCTCTAGACAAAGTTATGGATCCAAACATGTCATAGTTATGAAAACGTTTCATTCTAATTGTTCAATTGATCTAAGGACCATTTCCCGTGAAATTCTCGAGCGAAAGATGGATGCAGACCTGCATTTAAAGTTGATTATAAATACCACTCGTTCAATTTTTTCAGCGTAATATGTAGACGAAGCATTACCTTTTCTTCATTACATAAAGGTCTTCTGAGTCAGTCGAACCATATGCTCGACCATCCGATCATTACGAGTATTTCGAAGATAACATAAAATAGACATTAATCTCATAAAAAGCAAAACATATATCTATATCAGCAACCCATTTGGTTAATCCTCTTGGTTAATAGAAATTCGATGTTAATTTAGTAGATTATGACAATTATCATATTTGTAAATTAACAGATGTAAGCGATATGCTTT
Organism: Poa pratensis; assembly: GCA_947311845.1. Taxonomy (NCBI): domain Eukaryota; kingdom Viridiplantae; phylum Streptophyta; class Magnoliopsida; order Poales; family Poaceae; genus Poa; species Poa pratensis. The sequence continues at coordinate 48,666,944 of CAMZMU010000035.1, forward strand.
GATAAACAACCGACACATCATTTGATAAAGATTTAATAGAGCAGATATGAACCTGAATAGATCACGAATCATGGTTACAACAAAAAAGATGTTAATGATATTTTTCTTTTATAATTGTAAGTAGGTAGATCACAACGAATTTGAGATGGGTGAAGAACACAAAGATAAATCTGTCGTCAGACATCAGCACCCGACACGAACATACAACATCCATACAGACTCTAGACACGTACATACATCAAAAGCAAAGTTGCAACCAAATGTGTGTTTGGAAATCATAAAATGAAAGATGTATCAAGGGAATGAAACGAAATCAAATTAAGCACGACCGCGTGAATCTAGTGATCGCCGGTGATCTTCTCGGTGACGCTGCTAGTGTCCTTGGAGGCGGCGCTGCCGGTCTTGTCCCCGCCCATCCCCAGCGTGTTCACCACCGCGTCCTTGGCGCCGACCACAGCGCCTACCACGGTCTCGCCGGCCTGCTGGAGGACGCTGCCGGTCTTGTCCTTGCCGGCGACGGCGGAGTCCTTGGCGTACTGCGCCGCGTCGTAGGTCCTGTCCTGCGCGTACTGCGCCGTCTCGGCGGCCTTCTGCTTCGCGAACTCCGTTTTCTCGGCCAGGAAGCCGCCGGTCTGGTCTTTGCTCTCCACGGTCTTGTCCTTGGCAGCCTGCGCCGTCCCGGCGGCCTTGTCCTTGGCAGCCTGCGCCGTCCCGGCGGCCTTGTCCTTGGCAGCCTGCGCCGTCTCGGCCGTCTTTTCCTTGGCGGTCTGCGCCGTCTCGGCCGTCCTGTCCTTGGCCTCGCCGGCCTTCTGCTTGGCGGCCTCCGTGGCGCCCTGGCCCTGGCCGGACGCGTGCCCTGCCAGGCCCGCCGCCTTGTCCTTGGCCTCGTACGCCGTGTCCTTGGCCGCGCCCATCACCTGCCCCGTCTTCTCCTGCAAACACACCACCACGAGGAGGACATTTTCAGGCACCGCAACTCAATGTAGCTTCTCAAAACGATGGATGGAGATGTGAAGGTACCTGGGTGTGGCCCTTGGCCTTGCCGACGCGGTAGCTCGCCTGGTCCTGGTTGGATGCCATCTTCGGTCTATTAAGTTTTTCACACTAGTTGAGTTTATTATCATATACTTCCGATTGTTTGATACATTTAAATACCATTTTCGAATGTTTCCAGAAAAGAGCTCCAACTCGTAAGCCATTTGTCCGCTCACGGTAGGAAAGTCCTAGAAAGTATTGCTTAGATGTGTGTTGCTCTGACATTTCAAAGTATATATGCTCAGAATTTTTAACAGGTTACATCACCGCGATTGATAACGAATTCCTAATTTTCTTTCTCAATTCTATGTGGCCGTCACTCACCTCCATTCTATAAAACAGGCCGTATAACTTATTAAGTTAAACAGTATAAAATTTGACTAAACATTTAGGAAAAATAATTAAGCTCTACAAGACTACAATGACAAATCAGCCTTATTAGATACTCCCTCATTTCATAAAAGGATGTCTCAACTTTGTCTAAATGTGCATGTATCTATACACTACAATGACAAATCAGCCTTATTAGATAGTACATGATTGAATGTATTTTCATAACATATTTGTATAGTATTATGATAGTTCGTATAAACGTGGTAAAAATTTAGATGGTACTCCCTCTGTTCCAATTTAATTGACCTGCTATGTATCACATGTGGATGTATCTAGGCATGTAACATGTCTAGGTGCATCCACATTTGGTGCATAACAAGTCAATTAAATTGGAACGGAGGGAGTACGACATTTGACAAAAAAATATTTGACGAGGTAGGTACATCCTGCATCAGCATTGCAGCACATGAAAAATCTGCAAATACAACAGCAACTTTTGTGGCAATTCTCGCTACCGGAAGTATAGTACACAAACCATGGCATCATAGCATACGTGTAAACTTAAAACCAACTTTATCTTTTTCATAACACCGTAATAAAACATGAAATTGAGATGGCTGACGAACACAAAGATAGACATATGTCGTCAGACATGAGCATCCGACTCAAACATACAACATCCACAGACTCTAGACACGTAAATAAAATTATAAATACATCAAAAGCAAAGTTGCAACCAAATGTGTGTTTGGAAATCATGAAAGTGAAAGAGATGTATCAAGAGAATGAAACGAAATCAAATTAAGCACGGACGCGTGAATCTAGTGATCCCCGGTGATCTTCTCGGTGACGCTGGTGGTGTCCTTGGTGGCAGCGCTGCCGGTGTTGTCTCCGCCCATCCCCAGCGTGTTCACCACTGCGTCCTTGGCGTTTACCACCGCGCCCTTCACCGTCTCGGTGGCCTGCTGTAGGACACTGCCGGTCTTGTCCTTGCCGGCGACAGCGGAATCCTTGGCGTACTGCGCTGCGTCGTAGGTCCTGTCCTGCGCGTACTGCGCCGTCTCCGTCGCTTTCTGCTTCGGGAACTCCGTCTTCTCGCCGAGGAAGCTGCCGGTGTTGTCCTTGCTCTCGACGGTCTTGTCCTTGGCCGCCTGCGCCGTCTCGGCAGCCTTGTCCTTGGCGGCCTGCGCCGTCTGGAAAGTTGTGTCCTTGGCCTCGCCGGCCTTGTGCTTGGCGGCCTCCGTGGCGCCCTGTCCCTGGCCGGACGCGTGCCCCGCCATGCCCGCCGCCTTGTCCTTGGCCTCGAACGCCGTGTCCTTGGCCGCACCCATCACCTGCCCCGCCTTCTCCTGCAAACACACCACCACGAGGACGACATTTTCAGGCACGGCAACTCAATGTAGCTCAAAACGATCAATGGAGATGGTGGAGATGTGAAGGTACCTGGGCGTGGCCCTTGGCCTCGCCGACGCGGTAGCTCGCCTGGTCCTGGTTGGATGCCATCTTCGATCTCACGAACGCTCAAACAAACTACTGTGCTCGTAACTGAGAAAAGCTGCAAGATTTCACTCTGGAAACAAGATCACTTTGTCTATTGCTCGACTTGGATTCGAATGATCTGTCTGGGTTTGAGCAGGCGACGTATATATAGGCTGCGGCTACAAGAGTACGAGGCAGCACCCGAGGACACGTAGCGCTGTACACGTAGAGAGGACAGCGATGCGTCGGGTTGTACCTTCGGGAAGGGAAGCTTGGCCACATCACGAGAGCTGATTCGATCGGACACAAGCGGAAGCTGATTAAAAACTCAAAGAGAAGATGGAGTGGATAGCATATACAAGTGGGATACGCCTTTCTGCGTGCAATGATCGACGCGGTGGTCGGTGTGGAGTGTGTATTAGTGTATTTGTTCCATCTAGTACGTGTTCAAAGTATTGAGAGTAGGATCGACAGAGACAATCGAATGACTAGAATAAACGAACTGTTCGTGATTGATGTCCATGTACAATGCAAGGTGCTTAGTGAGGTGTTTATAAAAATAAATTAAGCATTTTCTAAACACACATGCTTATTCATGTATGAGAGGTGTCTAGTTAGGCATTTCTTTTGTGGACAGAGTGAGTACAATGCAAGGTGCTTAGTGAGGTGTTTATAAAAATAAACCAAGCATTTTCTAAACACATGCTTATTCTTATATGAGAGGTGTGTCTAGTTAAGCATTTCTCTTGTATAAATAAGCAGTTTAAGTTTAACTTTTTTTTTTGAAAAAATCATGCATGAGATGATTGTATTCTACCAATGTGCAAAATCTTTATTCAAAATAATTCGCATTCTTGGATAAACAAAAACAACAAAATCGGTCAGAATCCGGAGAGTTGAAATTTTGCATGTTGACTACTTTCAAATTCAGATTTTGTCATTTTTACAACACCAAAATACAACACATTTCTAGTTGATATTTTAAACGTGGAAGAACACACATCATCTACATTCAGATTTTTATTTTCAGATTTTCTTGAAACTCCAAAATATGATTTTTGAATTTTTCCAAATAAAGAGCTACGTGTACCTTGACCTCCTTAGAGAGGGGGTGTTTTGTAGCCCTTCATTTGAAAATTCGAAAGAAATTTTTTTAAGTTTCAAAAAAATCTGAAAAAAAATCTAGGTGTATTACAAGTGTGCAAAATCTTAATATGAAATAAGTTTTAGTCTAAGCTACAAAAAAAGACAAAATTATAGATCTCATGTGTGAACAATACACCTCCAAATCTCTACTCCTATAAAAACCACAGCTGGCGATGATGGTGTGTCTGCCATCTTTTATCCACGATCGTTCGATTTGTATCTAACGGACAGGAAGCAATCTTGGAAAATTTGCAGATAACCCCCTGTCTTCTTATCTCTCGTCCCACCTCATCCAACCATCTGGATATTATTTTGCAGATAGGAAAAAGCTCATCCAATTTCAACCTATCCTCGGTGTATAACCTAATGGCTAGCAACTGTAGTTATGTTAGCTAGAATTTCACAATTTTTTGTGTGAAAAATGCACAATTTTGGTTATGCAAATTTTAAGCACTTTGGGGTTGCCTGGCTTAGAGCAAATACGCAATATTCCACTTAGAGCTACTCTATTGGTAACTGTAAAACAGCCCACTAATCGCGGATGTTTTTTAGAAATATTCGATGAATTCTGAATTACAAATTAGAAAGACGGATATGTATTTCTTTGGTTCTTGGTATATTTAATTTTATCTCCCTATTGTCTTGTAATTAATCTTCAAAACACAATTAACTAAGAACGAGTGCATTACAATGTGGTAATTAATTTTACTTATAAAATAGCTTGCCAAGTTTGTTAATTTGGCCTATAGAATAGCGCCAAGTTTGTATTCTCACGCTTCCATTACAATATATATTATGTCGCAACACACAGTCATTTCAGTTATAGTAGGATATTAATTTTTTAAATTATGTGTTTATCTCTTTGTATACATGTGAATATTATGTCTACTATATTTATATGTCTGGCAAGAAAAATAATTAATGGACCGTAGCAACGCACGGGCGTTCGACTAGTCTTGTCAGAATTTGTCTTTTTTTGCATAGCCTAAAATACAAAGAATTTCGGATTTAAACTTTGCACAATTGTAGGATACGGTATTGGGTACATCCAGATTTATTTTTAGAATTTTTTGAAACTTCTACATACTGTATTCAAAATTTTGAATTACAGTCCTACATGTAGTCCGAGCTACAGTTGGCTTTTTCGGACCTTCTTATCGCCGTTCTCGTAGTGAGGCTTCCTATTTAGTTATAATTAGAATACCCCACGCGTTACAACACAATCACTCTTTAAAATATAATAAAACGTATGAAACCTGAAGTTGAATATAAAATGTATGTGTATTCTATAATTTTAAGGTCATTATTTTTCAGGGGTGTACCTGATTGATGTAAAAAAAAGGTGAAATCAACTGGTCTTAGAAATGGATTGTGTATATGGCTTGCATGAAGTTGCCCTCTTCCTATTATTCACATAAAATCAAAACCACCACCAGGAATAAAATAAAACCTTTTGACAATCAACGCTAAACGACCATCTCCCCATACCCATCCTCATTGTTCCCCATGATCCAACAAAATAGAACACATCTCCCTCTGGATGAAGCCAACAGGTCTCAAACAAGAGTAGTATATGTGGCTTCATCGAAAACTATCAACCAAAAAAGAAAATGCATCATAGACCCAGCATCATCCTTCACTGGGAACTACAAAAGCAACATCCAACTTCAACCTAGCGGCCTCTGCACACAAAACCTCCGATATATCATAAAAGAAAACCTTTTTTACAGTATGGGAATTTGGCATGTTTATAACAAAAATTAGTGCATAAGATAACTCTAGTATATATTTGTTAAAAACTACCTATGGCACCATTTGTTTGATCTCAGCCCTATCTTTTCGACGGAACAAAAATAATAAATGGACGAGTTGATCTGAATGATTTCACTTTGTCGAGATAAACTAAAATTCATAGTCAGCCTAAACTTTTTGGCACCCTCCGTGGATATTGCATAGAATCATAATTTGGTATTTAAATTAATAATGCCAATTGTTAGGACCGAAACATAACCCACTTGTTGTTTTACTTTTGTGAAATCCACCGGAATTTATTTTGAAAAAATCTTAATATTTTTCAAAATTGGTCACCAAATATAGTCAAGTTTGTGTCAAAACTGAAACAATGGCACCATGCAATTATTTCACCAGTAAAACTAATTTTGACACTTAGAAAGTGAAAAACATTATAACTAGAAGTTAGAAATTGGGTTTGAAAATATAATTTGGCATGTCCAGATGCATTTCCGTGCCAAATAATATCACACTATCATGAATTATGCTATATGTCCATGGCCATGGTCTCTATCATCTGGCTTGAAAGAAATATCTTTTCATAAATGATAATCTATTTAAAAAATTACAAAACAGTGAGAATCCATGTTTATCAGTTTTCCTAGAACATAAACACGTAAAGGGACTCCATACTAAAGTATTATATTTTTTTTCATTTTATTTAATTTTAAAACAACATTAAAATCATCCGTGGACCATCCATATATAGTGCCTGAATCTCTTGACACACTCTGTGGCTATTGCATAAAATTATACTTGATACTTTTAACTATTTTTTCTGTAATTTTTAGGCCAAAATAGAACACACTTGCAGTTCAAATTTAAATTATTATCAAGAATAAGCCAAAATTCTTTAAATAAGATAAAGTCGCTACAATTTGAGAAAAAACTTAAATAGTTGAAAATTGGTCATCAGTTATGGTTTATTTGGTATGAATATTGGAGGGATGCCATTTTGCACCATATTTTTTATCAACATGGTGCTTGTTTCTCGTAGTGATAAACTACAGAGAAATTGTGGATTAGGTCGGCAAAATTTGATGAGTAGTTTTTAGTTTTGCTAATTGTCAGTCGGTTGAAGATTAGATTAAGATATGCTTACTAGACCGTAATATTGTATCATGAGTCATTGCATTTAGTAGTATGTTAGAGAGCTGAAAATCACAAAGGAAGCCCAAACTCCACGGTTGCCTTTTTTATTTCGAAATTGACATTTATAAGTTTCAAAACAATTAGAAGAAAAATCCTAGGTGTAGAAAATGTTGAACTTTGATAGAGTGCAAAATTTCAAGTTTTGAAAACCCACCAGACCTAGATCCATTTAGTCAGCCGAAAATACATTTCGGATGGTTTTTTCACACTAGTTAAGTTAATTATTATCGACACAAATTCCGGGTTTGTTTTTTCACACAAGTTGAGTCATTATTATATACATCTATAATTGTTTTCCGCTGGCTTTGATACATTTAAATGGCATTTTCGACCTTTTCAAAACAAAAAAAACTAACTCGTGAGCCATTTGTCCGCTTTTGGTGGGAAAGTCCTAGAAAGTGTAACTTAGATAGGTATGCCCAGAATTTTCAACGGGCAACATCAGCACCATTGATAAAGAATTCCTATTTTTATTTCCAAATTTTGTGTTCCTATTTTTTTAAGTCAAACAATATAAAGTTTGATTAAACTTTTAGAAAAATAATTAAGTTCTACAATAACAAATCAGCCTTATTAACCCCTCCCCCAAGATGCTTTAGCTATGTAGACACATATGAATATGAAAAAGGTTAAAACATCTTACATTTAGGAAAAGAGGGAGTACATGATTGAATATATTTTTATAAAATATTTATATAGTGTTATAATTGTTGATATTCTTTTGTATAAACATAGTAAAAGTTTAGATGGTTTGATATTTGACAAAATTTATGTCTTATTTGATGAGGTAGTACATGGTGCATCAGCATTGCAGAGCACATGAGAATAAGCAAATACATTTGTGGCAATTCTCGCTACCCGCAGAATTATCGGCAACTAGTTGCACCCGCAACTAGTTTTCGGATACCCCACTTCCGAGTGTCCAAAAATCGCGAAAACAATCATGGACATGGGTTATGTCGAATCTTCGACACTAACAAAATTTATATTTTTGGATGAAATTTTGTTAGTGTCGAAGATTCGACATAACCCATATCCATGATTTTTTTTGCGATTTTTGGACACTCAGAAGTGAGGTATCCGAAAACTAGTTGCGGGTGCAACTTAGTTACGGATTGTCATTTGCGTGTAAACTTAATACCAACTTGATCTTTTTCTATTACAGCGTAATAAAACATGAAGTTGAGATGGCTGACGAACACAAAGATAGACATCTGTCGTCAGACATCAACATCCACGGACTCTTTTTTTTAAGCAAGCAACGGAGGGCGAAAAGCCCACCTGAACTTTTATTTCCATTTTCTATAAAAGGTAATTTACAAACGAATCCCAAAAAAAAGGGGGAAGACGTAGGTTTACAGCAGAATTAGGATGGGAGCGACCCACACCACGCCATACGCGGCCCACAGTCTAGGCGGCGAGGCGCCCTAACTACCCACAGGCGGATGTGATCACGGACGGCGTCGAAGAACTCCGGGACTGTCGTATCAATGTTATCAAACACGCGACGGTTCCTAGTCTTCCAGGCGATCCAGAGCAGTAAAGCAGCCGCAGTCATGCGGAGGGGGAGGGCCCAGGTGGGGTGCTCGGCAGAGAAGGCGTCGACCACGCTCTCTAGAACGGGGGCGGCGACACTGGGTGCGCACACACGCCAGACCTCCTGCATACGCGGGCACACGACAAAGAGGTGGCGCACATCTTTCGCGACACCAAGGCAGAACGGGCAGTCGGGGGACCTCAAGATTCCCAAGCGATGCACGCGAGCACGCGTCCTGGTTCGCCGATGCCGTAGAATCCACACAAAGACCCTGACCTTGACCGGGCAGAAGTTTTCCCAGTTGAGGTCATGCAGCGGCGGCCCACACCCTGATGAGCGGAGGAGGCGGTAGACGTCACGGGTCTTGAAACGCTCGGTGGCGGAGCACAGCAATGTCCGACAGTCTGTGGTGGTGCTGGGGACGAAGCGCGCGAGGGCGTCCATTACGACGTTGAGCTCCGTTGCAGCAGCAGGGGAGGCGCGCTCTCATGCACAGTGCGCCAGCGCCTAGGCGCAACACGGCCCCAACCCCCACGTCAGGAGCAAGGCAATGCGAGTACAATGCAGGAAGAGCGGCGGCAAGCGAACCGAGAGAGGTCCAGTTGTCGTGCCAGAAGGAGGTGGTCGCCCCGTCTCCCACCTTTACAGTGGTTAACTGGCGAAGGAGGGGCACAAGGGAGCTGACGCATTGCCATGTTGGCGTCGAGGGAGGGGAAGCGCTGTCCCCTAAGTACCACCGGCGCACCCACTCGGTCCATGGGTTGCTCACTCCCGTCAGCAGCTTGTGAGCGATCTTGAGTAGGAGGCAAGTGTTCTGGCACAATTTTTTTAAATAATACATTTTATTAAAGAAAATCGAAGAATATTACACGGATTGAGGGTTTTTCAAAAATAATGCGGCCTAATCGGGGGCCAAAACGACAGGCACCTATCGTCGGGGGCCAGGACGATAGGTACCAATCGCTGTGGCCGCAGACGACTGCATGCTGGCTGGGCCAGCCCACGCGGACGACGAGCCACTCGTGCTCGAGTGGACGGCAATCGTCCACGTCGACGACGATAAGGCTTATCGTCTTGGCCCCGGACGATTAGTCCCAGGATTTAGCACCGACGGCTCCTTTCTTCCTCCTCGCGTCTCTCTCTCTGTTTCGGCCGAGCTCGTTTTGCTCCGGCGATTCCCGGCCGATTTACTCGAAACAACCACAAAATCTTCGTCCTAGAACCTCATATAGGTAGTAGGGAGCATAGGAAACTTCGATCTACTCATGGGATAGCTTGGGGTGGCCGTTTGGTGGAGCTTGTGTGAAGCAATGGTGGAGGTTGGGGTAGCTCGTGCAGGAGGTGGTGGTGGTGGTGCGGCTGCTGCTCCGGTGGTGGTGGAGGTGGTGTTGCTCCGGTGAATCAAGGCACGCGTCAAGGGTACGTGTTCTTTGTCTAATTAGGTTTAGATTAATTAGGTTTGCGTTTAGGGTTAAGTTTGTGCGTACGGTAGTATTGAGTGCGGGTACTATTGAGTACGGTTTGCATTCATGATTAATTAGGTTTGTATTTAAGTTTAGATTAATTAGGTTTGTTTATTAGTTTACGAGTCCGGGTATTTTATCGTGCGATATTAAGTAGTTAATATATTTTGGAGAGTCGGTATAATTTAGTGGTGTTCGGGTTATTATTATTAATCGATGGTACTTAATATTTTTCTAGGCGAACAGAGATGTCTGATGTAGTGAAGTGTACGTTCTACTACGGTGATGGTACTGTGTTAACAAATGAATTGGGGGCAGATTTGAGTCAGTTTCAGAACTCGGAGTTGGAACTTAATTCCCCGCAGACATGGTCGATTAGTCAGGTGAAAGACTGGTTGGCAGGATGTTTAGGGCTTAATCCTGAAACAGACACCGTTGGCGTGCATGCATTGTGGTCGAAGTCAAGGGCAAGGGCAGACATATTCTTCTATCTGAGGCCGATAGATCGGACCTCTCAGTGGGTGCGCTGGCTGCAAGCCTGTGAAACCAGGGGCACAAACCCAGTCGCCCTTCTGCTTCCTGTCGCGAAGGAAGTGAATTCATATGTCGGGGAGGGTGGCAATGAACCTGGGCAGAGCAGTCAAGAGATGCATACTGAAGAATATGATTATAGCCAGTCAGGAGATGTTGGAGGCGGCGGTTACGAGTCCGGCGAGAACAGTCAGGCTAATGCGGAGGATGATTATACTGGTGAGGCAGATGCGGACGATCAATTTGGGCATATGCAGAACCAGATGGAAGAGGAAGATACAGATGGTGATAGTGCTGACGCCGATGATTCCGATGAGTCAGATGACGAGCTGGAGGTGCCAAATCCAGCGTCATGGAATCAGGACTATACTTCTGCGATGACCGTGAATGATGGTCATGATTCTGCATGGCAATATCACGAGAATAAAATTGCCGTTGGTGCTCTCTATCCTGACAAGCAACATTTGCAGGACGCGATCATTAAGTGGGCAATGTCGACGGCGAGGGTTTTCAGAACAAAGGTGTCTAGTAAGAAATATCTGACAATGGAATGCCAGGTACCGAGCTGTCCAGCGAGGGTGCATGGATATCTCCCTATGTTTGGGCTAAACTGGAAGGTCAGTGACTTGGTACAGCACACATGTAAACTTCAAACCATACCTAAAGATCATGCCAATATTTCGTCCACCCTTCTTGCTCGGTTGCTTTACTCGGAGTTAGTGGTGGGCAAAGATGTGGACGTTAAGGCCATTGTGCAAAAAGTGTTGAGCAGGTTTAAGTACACAATTTCTTATGGCAAGGCTTGGAGGGCTAAGCAGCGGGCGCTTGAGATCAGATTTGGTTCTTTTATGGACTCATATGACTCAGTTGTTCGGCTCGTTCATACATTGCAGGCCCGTAATCCAGGCACCCATGTGGACGTTCAACACTTCTATATGCAAGAGTTCCCAAATGTAAAAGTGTTGCGTCGTTTGTTCTTCTCTTTCGGTGTATGCATTGAAGCTTTCAGTCATTGTCGGCCAGTGATTTGTGTTGATGGAACTTTTCTCACTGGCAAGTACAAAGGGCAGATTTTGACCGCCATTGGTCAGGACGGCAACAATCAGATCGTGCCGCTCGCTTTTGCTTTTGTGGAGAGCGAGAATACTGCAAGTTGGACATGGTTCTTCAGGCAGCTAAAAATTGCAGTAGTGAAGGATAAGCCGAATGTGTGCATCCTTCATGACAGGCATGCAGGTATACTCAATGCCATCAAGGCACTCACAAATCCTGGGCCAGAGGAAGAAACGCCATGGGTGGACTTGCAGAGCCGTTGGTGCATGCGCCATCTTGGGGCCAATTTTTTCTCGCAATTCAAAAACAAGGATCTGATGAATTTATTCAAAAAACTCTGCAAGCAGAACCAGACATGGAAGTATAATTACATTCGTGAGATGCTTGATAAGTTCACTAACAGACATGTTAAGCATAGGAAACTTGCACGGAATGCAGCCGTGGCAGCACATGCACAACTTGTAGCGCAACAGGCAGCAGCAGGACCTCCACCAGAGGAGGATGTACCCGTTGGGCTTTGTGACTTGCCAGGATTTGATCCGCCTGGGGTTAGGAGAAAGGCTGGGAGACTGATTAAAAACTTTCAGCAGTGGATAGAGCACGAGCCTCTTGAGAGGTGGTCTTTGCTGCACGACACTCATGGAGCTAGATACGGCGTCATGACTACCAATCTCGCTGAAACATACAACTTTGTGCTACGAGGCAACCGGGCTTTGCCTCTGACAGCCATTGTGGAGGGTATTTTCCAGGGCACCGTGAAGTATTTTAGAGATAGACGCCAAAAAGCTCATTTGCATATTGTGAACAACCCTAACACGCCTTACTGTGAAAAGATTATGAAGTACATGGATGAGAAGATGGCAAAGGCTCGGAATCACACTGTCATCGCCATCGGAAATCAAGAAAGGAGGTTCGAGGTGCGCTTACCGTATGACAAGTTTGGCTGTGGAAATGTTATGAGGACGCATGAAGTGAGAATTGGAGATGAAGCCTGGCCAACATGTGAGTGCACATGCAACAAACCAAAGTTGCTTCACCTCCCTTGCTCACATGTACTTGCTGCTTGTGGGCAGATTGGGTTGGCCGCCATCTCGTTCGTGTCTCCATATTTCCTGAAAGAGTCTGTCCTCAATACCTGGACAGGTGAGATGGTTGGATTTCGCGCCATGGGTAATTTCAACATTGTTGATCCTGCGGAAAGGCAGTACATCCCTGACCCAAGACTAATGCGTACTGGTAGAGGGCGACGGCAGTGCAAGCGCATCCGTAATGATATGGATCAATCTGAAGCCGGAGGCCCTACTAGGCAGTGTTTTCTCTGCAACGCGTTTGGCCACAAGGACGACAATTGTCCACGATTCGGGACTGGTGAAGCTGCTACTAGTGGTCGAGGGAACCAGCGAGGAAGCGGGACTAGTGGTCGAGGGAACCACCGAGGAAGTGGTCGAGGGAACCAGCGAGGAAGTGGTCGAGGGAACTAGAGCTGGTCGTATTATGTTTTAAATTTGTAATATGTGTGGAACTATGTCTCTATTCGTACTAAGTGTGGCATTATGTTTTAAATTTGTAATAAATTTAGAACTTTGACTCTATTTGTACTAAGTGTGGCACGCTAATTTGTAATATGTGTGGAATTATATTTTTATTCGTACTATATGTGGCACTGTATTTTAAATTCGTAATATGTGTGGAATTATATTACTATTCGTACTGAGTGTATCTTTTAAATTTTGCAGGAATGGAGAGGGTATACTTGATTAAAGATGCCGTGGATAAGAAGCATCGTGCTAGGATATTGCAGGAACGTAGGCTCGAAACCCTTATCACTCGCGGACCTAGGGAAAACTGGCAGATACACCCTGCTTGGGTTGATAGGTATGTGTTCAAATTAAGTTCTGATTACACATTTCATACATGTTGAGACACTATACCCGTAAACTAAACATGTATGTTGTTTTGTACAAACAGGTTGAAGTGGGCCGGGCTTTTACCGTTGGCGCGGCTAGTTGAGGCCACAACTCAGTCTTTACGCCTAAAGATTGACCACTCCCTGCTCACTTGCTTAGTTGACAGATGGAGGCCTGAGACGCACACGTTTCACTTTCGTTGGGGTGAGATGGCGCCCACACTGGAGGATGTGTCTTTCTTGTTGGGTCTGCCTTTGGCGGGCACGCCCATAGGACCGTTGGAGGCTCCGGCTAATTGGGAGCAAGCTATGGCCGAGCGTTTTCAGGGTATTAATCCCGCCGCTAGGCCATTTGGGTCGGAGGATCACGGACCCAAGCTTGAGTGGTTGCTCGATTTCCAGGTTAGTTCAGATTTTTAAAATGTTTTACCTAACATGATCTTTCTCATTTCTCACGTACTTTCTTCGCTACATACAGGTACAGAAATTTCCGGGGTATCCAGGCGTCCCACTCAATGGGACACAGATCACTCGGAGCCTGGAGGCATACATCATTTGGCTGCTCGGAAAGGTTATGTTCACTGAGAACCATGTCAGCACTATCAGCGCGAGGTACATCCCTATTGCACGTGAGATCGCGGAAGCCACAGAGCGAGGGCAAATCGTGCAGAGGAGTTGGGGGTCTGCTGTGTTAGCTGCTACGTACCGAGGTATGTGCAACGGGTGCCAACTTGTTGCGGCAAATGCAGGTCTGCTTGGATGTCCTATATTGTTGCAGCTCTGGTCGTGGGAGAGGTTCCCTATCGGACGACCAGACGTACGAGCTGAGCAGGCTTACCCGGTGACCCCGTTGTTAGACGCTGAGAGGATAGACTTGCCTACTTTCGGTACACTGTGGACGCGTCGTGAGGTATGTGTACATATCACAATTTAACGTATTGCATGCCTGTTTCATTACACATGTGATGTCACTAATTTTGTTTCCTGCAGAGACGCTATGCTCAAGATAACATGCGGAATTGCTACGAGGCTTTCACCGAGCAGTTTGACTACTTGAGCGAGGGTGCGGTTCTCTGGCAGCCGTACACGGCGGCTGCTATGCACGCTAAATACCCGGGTGGTATCTCCACGCTCTGCACGAGAGATCGTAACTACTGGATGACAAAATCGAAGATCATCTTCGATGTATTCGTGGAGGAGATGGCCCAGCAGCGGGTTATGAGGCAATTTGGTCTCCGACAACTTGCACTTCCTCCGCCAACGGATAATCCCGTCCCACCCATCATTCACGGGTATGTATTTCTATGTGTTCCAAACTTTTCCACATGTTACAGCTAGTTAAATGACGAGCACACATCACAAATGTAGGTTCTCAAGAAAAGGAACAAACAAGACCAGGCAACAGTGGCTTCAGAGGCTTCAGCCGTACACCGCAGAGTGGCACAGTGCCACGGAACAAGTCTGGGTGGAGACTCTCGAGTTTGATCCCGCACTGTTCGATTCCTATTTAGCGGTTTATAGCACCTCGACACGAGTGCGCATCCTGAATCATGAGCACCCAGAGGCGACACCGGCCCCTTCTACGTGGGATATGTATCCAAGCCAGTCTACTGCAGGCACCAGACAGTACGCCGTAAGTTCATTCCCCCTATTGAATGCATGTATGCTTCACCTACGTTTCATTAAAAATTCTTGTCCAAATTACAGGCTCAGTTGACACACGAGCTGCAGACTGATGTGGCTACCTACGCTCGTTCGATTTCGAGCGGACCACTACTTGAGCGCCCGCCGCATTACTCTTGGGTGCGGCGCTTCGAGGAGAGGCTCCGTCGTATCTACGAGGTGATCACTTGCACACGTTCCGATGTTGATCCGCAGACAGCAATGCGGCCACCTCGTCGTTCCCAGCCACAGACGCAGCCGCATCGCACTCCTGAGCAGCCGCAGCACACTCCGGAGCAGCCGCAGCCCCAGCACACTCCTGAGCAGCCGCAGCGACACCGACACCAGCCGCGACCACGTCTACCTACGCAGCCTACGCCCAGACCACCGCCGCCTGACCAGGCTGGAGGTTCGTCGTGGCAGCAGCAGCAGAGCCCAACGTCGGGCGGCTTCATTCTTCGTCCACAACCCCAGCCACAGGGTATGTATTTTGTTATATCTTGTTTTCGATATTAATCATGGTACAATTTCGTCTACTAAGTTTTTATGTTGACTCTGACAGGGTATCAGTCTTCCATGTCCGGCCAACAGTTGTCTGGATCAACGTGGGGGAGTGAGCAGGATGCGTACAACTATCACGACGCATGGATGGGCATGTACAACACTCCTCCACCACAGCCCACACAGAGACACAGCAGGACCACGACGAGTCCCTGGATCCTGCACGTCACGTTAGGCCACCGCACAGGTACGGATGGACGTCGCCGCCTAACCCACCACCTCCGCGTCGTGGCAGACGTCGTTGAGACTTGTCTATCTACGCACGAGACATATTATTATCTATGTATGAGACATATTTATGTTCGTATGTACGACACATATTATTATCTATGTACGAGACATATTATTATCTATGTACGAAACATTCCACATTGCATAAATTAATTTAACATACAGCACTACACGTCCACGTTACAACTTCACTACTTCTAAACACTGCATAGAACAACTACTGGTACAAATATTACATGCAACTTAACGATAACTAATTCGAATCAACGACTTCACTTCCCTCTGCCACGTGCTCGTGTTGGAGGCATGAAGTCGTCATCACTATTTTCATCGACGACAGCCTTGGATGCACCAACACTCTTCAACTTACGTCTAGAGTTGGCTCGTTTAGGAGGCATGAAATCATCATCACTATCATCTTGAACGGCTTTCTTGGATGATCCACCACTCTTCGCCTTTGATATAGCCCTCTTCACTGCTTCAGCGTGAAGGGCATTTCCAGGACCATCACGACATGCGCCAAAAAGCATTTCCATCCAACCAAAATGAGGGATCTCTTTGTTCAGAAACTGTCCTTCGGCAGGCCAGTGCTGGACATTCGCAAAATCAGGGGAAAAAAGTTAGTACGATAACACTAGATTCTAACATAATATAAATTCGGTACTCAGTTACCTTCACGTGAAATGCATAGGCCTCCGGCGAAAAATGGATTATCTTTGACTTAGGTGTCATAGGCATGTCCCTAAGCCCGCCTCAATAGCTTTTAGCTCATTAATTCTCTGCCACTTCCACCGCCACCCATCAATTTCATCTGAAATTTCTTCAGGGGTCATCTGGATTTTGTTTTTTTTTGGCTATAATTTCTCCCACCTCACGAATGTTGCCCCACTCACTAATTAGCTCCCTATAACAGCTCTTCGGCCTACCCTCCCTAATACTACCTTCAGTCCATATTGCGGCGTGATACAAAACACACCACGACCTATGCTCCGAACTAGGACCCGAACTACCAGACATCGTTCCTATCCGACTGAGGAAATAACCACGCACCACACCCCTCCTCCATCACCAAATCTACTGGGGTATATATATAGGCTCACCCGGGAGAAGAAGAGCGGGAGAAAAATGGCGGGAGAAAAAAGGCGGGAGGAAAATGGCGGGAACAAAATGGCGCGAGAACTATGGCGGGAGAAATATGGCGGGAGGAAAATGGCGGGAACAAAATGGCGCGAGAACTATGGCGGGAGAAATATGGCGGGAGAAGAAGTGCGGAATAAAAGCGGGAGCGCGAAACAAATTCATTTGTCATGCAGCAGCGCCATGCGAAACAAATTCATTTAACAGAACGGACCAGTGCCATGCAGCGCCATGCATTTGTCGTGCACGATTAGCACTTATCGTCTTGGCCCTAGACGATTGGAACTAATCGTCTTGGCCCCAGACGATAAGTCCTATCGTGGACGAGCAGGTTCTCTGTCACACGCAGCCGACAGATGATAGGCCTATCGTCTTGGCCCCCGACGATAGGTACCTATCGTCTTGGCCGCAAATTAGGCCGCATTATTTTT
Source organism: Poa pratensis (assembly GCA_947311845.1). Classification (NCBI taxonomy): domain Eukaryota; kingdom Viridiplantae; phylum Streptophyta; class Magnoliopsida; order Poales; family Poaceae; genus Poa; species Poa pratensis. The sequence goes on from CAMZMU010000035.1 coordinate 48,684,392, forward strand.
GAAAAACCCTCAATCCGTGTAATATTCTTCGATTTTCTGTAATAAAATGTATTATTTAAAAAAAATTAGCAGTGTTCTGCACACCTAGGTCGATCAGGCACCATAGCATGCCCCAAATAAGACTCTTATTTCACGTAAATACATCAAAAGTAAAGTTGCAATCAAATGTGTGTGTGGAAATCATGAAATCAAAGAGATGTATCAAGAGAATGAAACGAAAGCAAATGAAGCACGAACGCGTGGATCTAGTGATCCCCGGTGATCTTCTCGGTGACGCTGGTGGTGTCTTTCGTGGCACAGCTGCCGGTGTTGTCTCCGCCCATCCCCAGTGTTCACCACTGCGTCCTTGGCGTTTACCACCGCGCCCTTCACCGTGTCGGTGGCCTGCTGGAGGACGCTGCCGGTCTTGTCCTTGCCGGCGACGGCAGACTCCTTGGCGTACTGCGCCGCGTCGTAGGTCCTGTCCTGCGCGTACTGCGCCGTCTCCGCCGCCTTCTGCTTCGCGAACTCCGTCTTCTCGGCCAGGAAGCCGCCGGTCTGGTCCTTGCTCTCGACGGTCTTGTCCTTGGCCGCCTGCGCCGTCCCGGCAGCCTTGTCCTTGGCCGCCTGCGCGGTCTCGGCGGCGCGGTCCTTGGCGGACAGCACCGTCTGGGAAGTCGTGTCCTTGGCCTCGCCGGCTTTGTGCTTGGCGGCCTCCGTGGCGCCCTGGCCCTGGCCGGAGGCGTGCCCCGCCAGGCCCGCCGCCTTGTCCTTGGCGTCGTACGCCGTGTCCTTGGCCGCGCCCATCACCTGCCCTGCCTTCTCCTGCAAACACACCACGATCACGCCATATTTCAGACACGGCACGCACGCGGCAAGATCGATCGAGATGGAGATCTTGGACATGTAATTACCTGGGTTTGGCCCTTGGCCTCGCCGACGCGGTAGCTCGCCTGGTCCTGGTTAGAGGCCATCTTCGATCTCACGAACTAAACCGGCTCAAACAAACTACTCTGCTCGAAGCAAAGATCACTCACGAACTGATAACAGCAGTATATTTCACTCTGATAACAAATATCACTTTGTCTCGGCTTCGAATGATCTGCCTGGGTTTGAGCAGGTGACATTTATATAGACTGCGTCTACGGCAGTATGAGACGGCACCCGAGGACACGTAGCGCGGCGGAGAAGGACACGCACGCACTGTGGCGCCTCCGTGTCTTCGCGAAGCTTGGCCATATCATGGGTTGATTCAACGAACACGTGCGGGAGCTAATTTTAAAATGGCGAGAAAGAGAAGAAGAAGTACAAGTACTCCAGTTAAACAAGTGTAAAGACAAAGTTCAGTTGGGAGATCGAGTGGATAGCAGATGACGAGGGAGTCCAAGCAATCGATGCGGTGGCCGGTGCAGGCGTGGAGCGTGTATATCTGTCATCGTGCCATGTGCATTAGCTTCTGTTCCATTGACGTGTCACAACCTCTCGTTGGCAAGAATTCATATTTTAGCGGATTTTCAGAACACATAGCGTTGTTCTTGAAATCTCATTCGTGAAGATTCGGACGAGAGAAATCAATTAAGAATTTAGAAGAAATGGGGCTAAATTGTATTATCCTATACTTAATTATCAAATGGGCACATTATTTCATGAGAAAAACATAGATAATACGCAGCATGGTACATGCGTGAGTTTTTATCACGCGTATCTATATTTCTTAAAAATTAAAACCCCACTAACTTAATTAATGTTTGTCTATCATCAAATGAAAATTATTCATATCAATTACTCTTTCATCAGCTAACCAGTTCTCCACATCATGCCACTAATATTCATTATTTATTGCTTATTTCATGCAAGCATCCAAATCATCCTACAATTATCCACAACCGCTCAATTCACCTTTTCCAACCCTTTGATTTTACGTTAACTACATCAATCATATACACCCTTGAACCATAAAGATATTCAAGTAATAAATAAATATATAAATGGATATTAAATTTAGCCTCTCAACTGATGTAATCCACTAATATTTCTATAGTTAATTTTCGATTTCATATATTTTATTAAATTTTTAAGAGATACACGCGCGGGTCTCGTTCTAATTTCCAAAGGGACGAGACCAGTGGTCCGGGTCTCCTTCTAGTTTCTAAAGGGATGGTACCAGTGGTCCAAATTTTTGAGTCCGAACGTCAAGAATTTGCGATCTCATGTAGCTGATGCCAATAGCTAATTTACGAGATTGGGAAGCGAAAACTCACTTTTGCTCCCGGTACAGTGATCTCGTTATTTAAAAATTTATAAACAATGCAATACAGTTTTCTCTTAGTGCCTTTGATTTGTATTAAATGGTGGTGCTAGATCATTGATAGGTAACTCACGTAATTTTATTTTTAATGTTAGAGCATTAAGCGTATACTTTGGAATAAGAAGATACTTGTCGAGAACTTTGCATGTGATAAAATGGTTAGGATGGTGATTGTACCGTAGCTCATCAGAGTTCAAAATTTCAGATTTGACACTGGTGTTTCTTATTTAGACAGAATATTATTCAGTGGGAGGCGACGTTCATGTGACAGCGAGGCGCCTGTGATGAGTTCGTCAATCTCAAGACTGGATCCGCGGCTCAGTCTTTCATAGGTGAACCACTTTTCAGGCATATCATGTTCATTTCAAAATGTGAAAGAATTTTTTTTTTTTTTTGCGGGAAAAATGTGAAAGAATTTGCAATTGAAGAAGAATTTTAATGGCTAGAATTCATTCTTTGTAGAATGATTTTTTTTGTAATTTACAAATGCTTATAAATGTAATACTGCGTGAGTCATGAAAATAGGAGGTTTGATCACATCAACTTTTATTTCCACATTTTGATAGTCCTCGTTGTCCATTTTCAAATACTCATTACAGACCCGGACACGAGTGCATCAAAGGCATAATAACAACTTGAAAACTAATGAGCGGGGGTGCAGAAATCATGGAACCGGAAAGATAAACATATTGGTAAAACCCCACGAAAAGGGAGAGCAAATTAAGCGCGAACGACCACATCTAGTTCTTGCCGGTGTTGGTGCCGTCGTCTCCGCCCATCCCCAGCGTGTTCGCCACCGCGTCCTTGGCGCCCACCACCGCGCCCGTCACCGTCTCGGCGGCCTGCTGGAGGACGCCGCCGGTCTTCTCCTTGCCGGCGACGGCGGTTTCCTTGGTGTACTCGGCCGTCTCCGACGCCTTCTGCTTGGCGGCGTCCGTGGCGCCCTGTCCCTGGCCGGAAGCGTGCCCCGTCAGGCCCGCCGCCTTGTCCTTGGCCTCGCACGCCTTGTCCTTGGCCGCGCCCATCACCTGCCCCGCCTTCTCCTGCAAACACACCACCACGAGGACGACATTTTCAGGCACGGCAACTCAATGTAGCTCAAAACTATGGATGGAGACGGTGGAGATGTAGGTACCTCGGTCTGGCCCTTGGCCTCGCCGGCGCGGTAGCTCGCCTGGTCCTGGTTGGAGGCCATCTCGCGTACTGGGCTAGCTCAAACAAGCTACTCTGCTCGAAGAAGCAAGATCACTCTCTGAACACGAACTGGGAACTGCACTCTGAAAACAAGATGAGTTTTTGTCTACTGCTCGACTTGGCCTTGAATGATCTGTCTAGCTTACAGCAAGGCGACATTTATATAGGCTTCCTCCTGGCCGCGGCCACTGGGCAGTCCCGTGGGACACGTCGCAAGGCGGAGCACGTACATGCCAGACACGTAGGGAGGACACGCGTCCGTAACTTCGCGAAGCCGGCCTGGACATATCATGGGCTAGAAGCCTAGAACACATGCGCAAGCTAGGACGGCATGGCTGGGGCTCCGACTGCTCGATTCAGGCGTAGTTATGCCAGGTGCCATATCTTCTGTTTCGTCGACGTGTTCCTGCCTCTCATTGCAAGATTCCATATTTGTCTATTCTTGACATCTCATGGAGCTGATGCTGACACCGATTCACTAGCTTACCACAAGTGGAAACAGCTGACATTATATTACGAGATGACATGGAAGAGTAGACACGTAGTCCACTCATTTTTCTAAGGGCCTGCCTGGAAGTAGAATGTGGACTGGAAAAAACATAGAAGCAGAAAAAAATGTAGAAGTTGGGTTTCAATCACACTTGTGAATTTCTCATCTATTTCTTCGACGCAAAATTTGTTTTGTTTGGGCTGGAATTTCTATATGAGACTGTGCTTTCAAGAGACAGTGGAGGAGAGATTTTTTAATGTACTTTTGAACTTCTCAAATAAACCGACAACATACACTTTTGGGCAGGACTTGAGAAAATATTTAGAATCCTAGAAAATGTGGACGAATAAAAACATTGATATATCAATTTCAAAAGGTGAAATCCACTTTGACTCCCGTGTGTATATGCACCCGGTATTTGAAAAACACATTTTAAATTGTTGAAAAAATTCAAGGCAATGTGATCTTCCGCGAAAATCAGTTGTAACTTCTGAGCTTTCTACGAGCCTTTAAAAAAGCATAAACTTATTTTAAATCTCCAAAAAATTTTTTTGAATAAAGTCATACATATTTATATACATGTCTAATATGTATGTATGACCTACTGAAATATATTTTATATGTAGCATGTAGACAAATGTTGACCTCTTAGAGCCACGATTTTGTGATTAGAGCCACGATTTTGTGATTTTTATGTAGTCTACATAAAATATGTTATCAAACAAAACTAAGTTTACATATATATATATATATATATATATATGTATATACTATGGGTATTATACACAGTAAGAAAACTAGAATTTTTTAAACTTTAAAATATTATTTGTACATATTTTGAAATACTGATGTCGGGACTCGGGGGGGGGGGGCAAAACACCTCACTCCACCTACGGTGGCTGCTACGATTGCAGATAGATTGCTCGACCTAGCTTAGAGAGGCTACGATTGCAGATATATTGGTATTTAACAAGTTATTCATTCTTGTAAGTATATTGGCTACGATTAGCAAATCGGTACGCTATGATTTTGATTTTACTTTCTAGAGCATAATTTGCCCTTCTTCACATATATCATACTGTTACTGGAACTTTCCTGCTGTTCATTCTTGTAAGTATTATAAGGTGGTGCGGAAATTAGTTAACATCGAAATCTGATATGGGATAAGTGCCGTCAGGGGGCTGAGGAGGGTCCGGATCCGCTAACCGGCCCTCCATGAAAAGAGGATCGGAGTCAAAGCGATCAAGGAGGCGACCGCGACTCCTTTTGCGTGCCGTCGGCGCTGTCGCCAGTTACCTCCCCCTCCGCCGGCCGCTCCAGCTACGGGAGGGAGAGGGAACCTCAGATCTGTGTGTTGGGTAGGTTCGTAGTAGGGTTAGGGTTGAGGGAGACGATGTCGAGGCTGTTGCGGTGGTGTCGCGTCTGAATAAGTTTCCCCGGGCTCTGTTCGCGGTCAGGCGGGGCTCTTGCCTTCGTCTAGGAGCCAGCGAGGTGGGGGATCCCCGGATCTCGTCGAGGTCGCATGCTATGGTGTCTGGAGGTCAATGGGCTAATGGCCGGTTGGGTCCTCGGATGGGAGATGGTCGTGTGGCGAGGGAGATTCTTCTTCCTCCTTGTCGGTATGATTTTCTGCTGATGTTCTTCCTCTTTCTTTGTGCTGCTGTTGGAGGGATGCCATGCTTTGCCTGGGCGGATGGCCCGACTGTGGCATCAGAACCGGATCCTAGTTCTCTTCCATTTGGAAGGGGCACATATAGCGTTACACAAAGCCACAGATGGCGAAGGCTCAAAGCCACATATGGCGAAGGCTGATGCAGGAGTGTTGGATGCACATGTTTGTCCTTGTCCTTTCGGTGCCGGTGCGAAGAAAATGGAGAGCAGCGTAGCGGCGATTATGCCATGGTAGAAGGTTGCAGATTTTTGTGCTGCAGGGGTCTCCTTGCAAGGTTTAGGACGTGTTTTCATGGTTTGTTTTAGGGTGTTCTCTGTTTTCCTGGTTCTTTATGCGTGTGTTAGGGTGTGCTTGTATGGGTCAAGTTGTACGGGTCAAGTTCAAGGACTTTGTACTCTCTCTGTTCGGAAAAGGACGTCACAGAATGGATGTATCTAAACAAATGTTAGTGCTAGATACATCTATTTTCATGACGTCCTTTTCCGAACGAAGGGAGTATTATTTAGTGTCGGGGATGTAACCCGGGTACCCCATAGTTGATGGTCTTGCTGAGTCATCAGGAAAAAGGAACAGGAAATAAATATGTAAAGGATAAAGAAAAAGGCACTGAAGGCAGCCTGGGCCGAGATTGGCATGACCCAGGCCGGAATACCCATCTCTGGGCCGACATACATTAATATCGGTGCCCTCTATCTCGGATGGGCCGAGATACTCCGTACCCCGGATCGGGCCAGTGTCTCCAGCTTTGACAGACCGAGGTGCGCAGTCTCGGCAGGCCGTCGTCTCTAGCCTCGGCGGGCCGGGATGTCCAGCCTCGGCTGGGCCGGCATCGCGCATAGCTCGGCAGGCCGCTCCGCGTCTCGGATCGGGCAGAGGCTGCTCCATGCTCGTTCGCATACACACCCGGGATATCTGTCTACTAGCGTACATCCAACATCAACCACCCGCACCAGCTACCAGATACCATCTACCCCCAGGAGAAGATAAGCTGGTGGCCAGAAGATCCAGAAGACAGGCGCAAGAAGACAAGACGAAGGGCAGGCAGGACATGCCAAGCCCATCCCCGTGATGCAAGCACAGTGCCTATGATGTGACGACAGTACGCCTCCATGACGCGTGCACAGTGCGGACGAGACCCCAGTGGTCAAATCAGCAGTAGTGTTGATTAGACCCCAGTAGTCATCTCAGCGGCAGTACCTGTACAGTGTATCTTGTCCCCTGGGCTCCCTATATAAGGAGCACCAGGGGGAATGCTCACAGCAGCCCGATGGGCTCATTTCTCCCCCTGTTCTCGTGAACCTCGCTCTAGCTAGAGAAGACCTCTTAGAGGCAACTCCTGCACAGCTCAAGGAGCACTTGTAAAAGTCATATACAGAGGGAGAATACACCAAATAGGCTAGATGCCGTAGTAGGGGTGTTATCTCTCACGAGAGCCCCGAAGCAGGGTAAATCCTCGTGTTCATCCGTTTGCCTTTTGTGTGCGCAATCCTGCGCGCTATCCCTCCCTGAATCCTCTAGCGTCCATCGGCCCCAAACTTAAGCCTACCCCTAGGCATCTGTTGTTCCATACAACGACAGTTGGCGCCCACCGTGGGGCTGGTAGTGGCGCTTGCTGGATTAAATTCGGACGGGACCTTTTTGGTTAACTCGGGGACTCGACTTCGACATCATCCCTGGGTTGACAGAAGTTCAAAACCGGCATCGGCTGGTCAAAACCGGCGTCGGCTGGTCAAAACCGGCATCAGCTGGTCAGAACCGACATCCGGTTAGCCAAATTCGAGTTGAGTTAGCCAAACCCGAAATAAATACAGCCCAATCCGACGTTTACTTAGTCGAAACCGAGATATACACAGCCCAAACCGAGTTTCTATTAGCCCAAACCGGCATGGTGACAGCCCAGGCCAACATATCAGTGTACGGGACGGAATAATAGGCTTTCCAGGCCTGTTTCAGCACGCAGCTGGCCGGCTCCTGCTGTAACAGCCCAAAGTTTAGGCACCCAAAAATGTGAATAAATTTTTCACTTTTTATGTTTTCCTGTGCATCATAGCATCCTAAATAAATTGTTTCAAGAAAATTACAATTGGAAACAATTCAAATATGAATTGTTTCATCTCCAATTCCAAACCAATGAAAGCATTTGAAATCTTCAACAACAAAGGTACCTTGTCACTCTATATTTGTCAAGGAAGTTCCAAGAGATCACAAATATAATTTTGAGCAACCTTAAACATTATTAGAGGGTTGCCCAAATTCTTTTTAACTATCAAATTACCATAAACCAATCTCACAAACAAAGGTGGATAAAAACATTTTATTTTGGGAAACCAATTTTTGTGGAGCTACTACATAAGATGGGGAGGCCACAGGAATAATTTCATATTTTTCTGGAATGTTTAAAAGCCCCAAATAATTCAAGTACAGTGCTGTTTTAGTTAAACAGTACTGAAAAGGACTTCCTCGTAAATAGAAAAGGTGGGTGAGGGGGGTTTCCAGAAAAATCCGTCGTCTCTCACCTCCCCGCGCCCACCGAGCGCGCCATGGTCGACAGCGCGACGCCAGGGCCCCCCTCCTCGCTCCCACGACGCCGCCCGGACCCCCCCTGCTCTCCGCTCCCCTGCGAAGGAGATAAGAAGGCCTCCCGTGCCCTCTGCTCGACACGCTTCTCTGCCCTAGCTCTTCCTCTCCTTCTTCCCCACCATGGGCGAGACCGAGTCGAGCTCGCCGTCGCATCGCCGTCGCTAGAGACCACCCCGAGCAAATCCAAGGACGCCACCGCCTCCGCCTCGTCTTCCTCCTCCTCGCCGTGCACGGAATCGAGCCGGGGCACCGTCGTTGCGGAGATCCACGCCGTCTCCTCCAACTCCGGCCGCCGCGCTCCGATCAAGCTCGCCACCGCCTCCGACCACCGCAGCACCAACGGATAGCACCCACGCGTCGAGGGTGAGCCAGCGCACCTCCTAGACGTCCCCGTTCTACTTCTCTCGCACTAGATCGACGGATTGCAGTAGCCACGCCGTAGACCGTAGCTCACCTCCGCCGTAGTGCGTCACCGGAGCCCTTAACGGCGACCATTTTGGTCCACGGCTTCCTCCCTAGATGCACCGTAGTAGTACACGTCGTTTGCGCTCCGAGATCCGTCCCCGCGCGTGCTCCTCCGCCGGAGCAGAGCTCGCCGTCGCCGCGGTCACCGCGCGCGCCGCCCAGTCGTGGCCACGCCGCGGTCAAACCGCACCGTGGGGCCGCGTGCTTGCGTGGCAGCCTACGTGGCTGCTGGCCCACTCGTCAGTGACGTGGTGTAGCCAGTCCCGCGGTAGAAAACGCTTCGGCTAATTTCTCTGAAAAATTAAATAAAAGGCATAAATCTTATTAAAACTTGTAAATTCAATATCTCCTTGAATACTTGTCCAAATATTACAAATAATATATCAAAATGTTCAGAAAAATAAAGTGAGTCTATTGGTATAACTCACACATCCAACTAAATTAATTTATTTGCTGTTTTATTAAAATAACTAAAATGGCAGAAAAGAACTCCATTTTGTAAAATGCATAACTTATTCAATGTTGATCCAAAATTTGCAAATAAGGTATCAAAATGATCAGTGGAATAAACCTTACACTCTAACATCATTCTCATTATAAACTAAACACGGGAGATAGCTTTTACTTGCACTTCAGAAAAAGGGCAGATTATAGAAGGAATTTGGGAAATTCATAACCTTAACATTAATGATCCAAAAATTATGTCTGACCTATCAAAGTGTTCAGCACATAATATACCTCATGTTTCACCCTTTTTTCCACACATGAATAATTAGTTTTAGTGTTGTTTAAATTGAGTTGCTAAAATGGCAGCATCAAATCAAATTTTAAAAATGCAATAACTTCTTATTGGATTATCAGAAAAATGTGTTTAATACATCAAAATGCTCAGAATAATATGAACTAAACCATAACATCATTTGCATGCATATTTGAGCACACTTAATGTACTGCACTTTCTAGAAGTTAGGGAGAAACACTAAGATAATTATGGGGTTAATTGTTTTAGTTAATAGAAATATTCCCTTGCACCCCATTTAACTTGTTAGTTAATTTCGGTGCATTAAAATGTCATCCCATCATGTGAGCATTACATTTGCCATGCATGAGTGATTATTGATTGTTGTCCTTCCGGTGTTTTTATGCATCGATAGATCAAGCAGTCGGGGTTCCACCGCAATACCCCGACGACCCGTTTTACCAGCCCACTGAACAAGGCAAGCGTAATCCCCCCTCTGAGCATGTCTCCTCCTATATTTCCGCAATTATTTTCCCCACTATAATATTGCATTCGGTTCCAAAGGTCTTTTGCTTGGATTAGAGTATCCTACTAGTTGCATTAGAAATCTGTTGCCATTACCTGTATCCTTCCTAATATCCATAAGATTGAAGTGTTGGCCCGAGATAAGTATACTTGCTATGTATATGCTTAGCCATGCTTAGTTTAATTGCTTAGATGTCCGGTGGATGTTTTATTGTTGGAACAGTTGATGGATTGGCCGGATGTGATGGAAAATGGTGGTGATGGATAATAAATTGCTTAAAGGCGGGGATGAGAGGCCACGGGGAATGTGGTGGGTTGTCTCGTTCTCGCCCCCTAAGTGTGAGTTCTTTACCTCTTGAACCAAGACTGAGCGTGCTACCATGAGTGGGGCCTATGCATTCGCAGTGCAGGAAGCCTCATAGACTAAATAAATCGGGCGGGGCTAGCCAGGGTCCTCTAGTTCGGGCTTCCATTTACGCGTGCGTGATGATGGTGGTATGAACTGAGATGAGGATTGTGGTTAGGAAAATAAGTGGCCGTGGGGCGGGGTGTTGCGGGCACCTGGCAGTCCTGTCGCCACTGATGATCCTGGAAAGTCCTTAACGAGGGAGAAGTCGACACCGCTCCCACCCAGCCGGCTTTCCATGGAAGAGAGCTAATTGTACAGGTAATGGGCCGGACGGTACGCGTGGCGAAGGAGCTGGGGCCCCTCGGGACTCCGGGGACTTCCACTTTGTACACCCCTGCAGGATAAATCTTTTCGAAAAGCCGTGTCCGCGGTTATGGACGAACTTGGGAAGTGAAGGTAGGATCATAGAATAACTTTAACGGAATGATTAAAAACTTGGTACTAGAGGTACCACTCAAGATTGAAAGGTGAGCTTCCTCGAGGGTGATTTGGGGAGGTGCCTTTGGTGAACAGGTACAGTGGTTGATGATGGTTGATGTTGAGTAAGGTGATGAAAGAAAGAGTACTTCTTACCCCTTTTCAGAATAATCTGATTAGTCGATGCCATGGAGTTATGTCTTTTTAAAATAAAATCAGCTTTATGCAAAACAGCCATAAAACCTTGACAGCCAATCATCGAGCATATATTAGCTCTTAATCTTGCGAGTTCGTCGTACTCAACGTCGTTTGCTTATTTTCAGGAGAGGACTTCACCGACCTCGAAGGTGGGTTCTTTGTGGACGTCGACGAGTAGTCTGGGGTTCCCAGGTGGCAGCTTGGGACATCCCGGAACAGCTGGCGCTGGATGTTTATCTGTAGGCCTCTTAGGCCATAATTTGGTTCTTGTTGTTTAGAACAACCTAATTTGCTTCCGCTTGTTGTAGTGTTGGGTCTGTGACCTCTGGTTGTCATTTGCTATCTTTCTCTATTATAAGAGTTGAACTATAATGCTTGGTGTCGTAGAGTCTGTGATGTGCCAGTTGTTCCACAAGTCTTGATCTCTCTATTATGCTTTGATAGTGTGTCCGGTGGTATCGGATAACCGGGGACACAGTATCACTGTATAGCAGTCGGGTCGGGGCGCCACACCTGCCTCCACCGCGCCAGTCCGCGCCTGAGAGCCTCTCCCCGGTGCTCAGTTCCGCTCCATCCGGGCCGCCCCGAGTTTGCCTCGGACGGCTCCGCCCTGTCTGCGCCACGCGCATCCGCCTCGGTCTCGGCCGGCTCCGCCTCGGCCTTGGCCGGCCTCACCCGTGTCCTCCTCCCTCGCGCCCGTCCGCGCCTGGCCGTCTTCGCCGCACTGGCTCCGGCCTCGGCCGTCCACGCCCCAGCCGACTCCGGCCTCCCGCGTCTCTGCTTCGGCCGCCTCGAGCCCTGCCTCGACCTGCTCGCCTCCGCCCCGGCCCATCTGCGCCTCAGCCGGCTCCATCCCGCGCTCGCCTCGACCGCCCCGAGCGCGGCCCCGCCGTCTCCGCGTCCCGAGCTCCGCGGCCGGCTCCGCCGCGCCCCGGCTCCCTCGCCCGGATGGCCGATTCCGCCTCGCCCCGGCCTCGGAGGGCCGACCCGGCTGGCCGACCTCCGGCATGGCGGCGCGCCCTGGGCCGCCCCGTCCGGCTCCCTCCGTCGCCCGCCTTGGCCGGCTCCTGCGAAGAGGATAAGGAAGAAAGAGGAGAAAAGAAAAGAGAAAGAAAGAAAAAGAAAAGGAGAGAGAGGGTGACGCTAGAAGTAACGACCGGCATATAGCCTATGTCGGCAGTTGAGTATAAGAAAGAGATGGAGAGAGGAACCGGCATATGGGCTATGTCGGCCGACATAAGAAACCCAGGTCGGCTAAGAGTTAATTGCCGAGGTTAGAAGTAAGAGTGGCCGACACGGATATGCTGGATCATAAAAAATGACTCGGTCAGAATGAGTCGGGCCAGCATAAAAAATATGCCGGCCGGCGTTAAAAAGTATGTTTCTGGCCGAGATAAAAAGGTGATATCTCGGCTCCGTTTGGTTGGCCGAGTGAGACATGCCCGGTTCAAACCAACATGGGAGTTGGTCAAACCAACATGAGAGTTGGTCAAACCAGCATGAGAGTTGATCAATCCGACATAGGATTGTCAAAATCCAACACAAGCTTGTCGAATCAGACATAAGCTTGAAAAATCCGAGATGAAGTCGGAAAATCCGACATAAGGTCGGAATCCGACGTATGTTGGTCAAATCTGACATAAAAGAGGCCCAAACCGAGATATTGGTGGCCCAGGCCGACATGTCAGTGTCCAGGCCGGCATCAGCGTCTTCCTCGACTTCTCCGACAACACTACCTTGTAAGTATCAATTATATACCTGCATCACACTTTTAGATAGTCTCAAACAGTACTCGGGGACTGCCCCCTCTTTTCTGCCTTGCTTAGTTGTTTTTTCCCCGGGATCGAGATGTCTTGACCCGGGGACTGGCCGGCCAGTCAGTTCTGCCTTTTCTCCTAGATCTGTAAAGTAACTCGGGGACTCGGTTGAGACCGAGTCTGTGTCTACGTGCATAGTTTTGCTACTAGAAGTAATCTCTGTCATATGCTATAATTAATTCCGCCTATTAGTAGTTTCGCTGTTTAAATTATATACTCGCTATAAACATGCTTGCACTAACGTTGTATGCTGTTATTGGTTCTACCGAGTAAGAACTCATCACCAAGATCATGGTTATATTGGTTATCCCAAATCACCGTTTATCTCGGTTTGCCAGAATATCACGGTATCATCCCATATCTCAGATCGCCGTTTATTTCGGTTTGCCAGAATATTACGGCATCTCTCTCATATCATCAAGTATCTCATGATTGCTGTCTTTACCAGCTTAACTGATTATCATGGTTCTTCAGTTATCCCAGTTTGCCAGAGTATCATAGCATCGCTATCTCGGTTCAGTGAGTCGAAGAGTATCCCGACTCACTAAGCACAATGTGTTGAGAGATATCTAAAACCGGCATAAGGCAAGTGCCCATGATGGCAAAATGCCAGTTCAGCTAATAACAGCTATATGTTGGTTCAGCTAAGGCTGCCAGCATATCTTTACGGTAAAAACCGGCATAAGGCAAGTGCCCAGGCAGGCAATATGTCAATCCAGCTTATGCTAGGGACATATGACTTCGGTAGCGCCCATGATGGCTAAAAATCGACATATGGGGAGGCCCATGCAGGCTTTATGTCGGTCCAGCTCATGTTGGTGACATGTGACTTCGGTAAATGCCCAAAGTGGCTAAAAACCGACATATGGCAGTGCCCATGCAGGCAATATGTCAAACTAGCCAATGTCGGCAAGGACATCCGTACATGACAGTGCCCATGCAGGCAATATGTCGAACATGCCCGTGTTGGTAATTTAAAAAATGATGGTGCCCATGCAGGCAGGATATTGTTTACATGGAGATTTTAATATTGCTATTTGATTTTGAAAGTCTGTGCGCGACTCTGCGAGTCCCCCACAGCCTCGGGGACTAATGTCGGGGATGTAACCCCGGGTACCCCATAGTTGATGATCTTGCTGGGTCATCAGGAGAAAGGAACAGGAAATAAATATGTAAAGGATAAAGAAAAAGGCACTGAAGGCAGCCTGGGCCGAGATTGGCATGACCCAGTCCGGAATACCCATCTCTGGGCCGACATACATTAATGTTGGTGCCCTCTATCTCGGATGGGCCGAGATACTCCGTACCCCGGATCGGGCCGGCATCTCCAGCTTTGGCAGACCGAGGTGCCCAGTCTCGGCAGGCCGTCGTCTCCAGCCTCGGCGGGCCGGGATGTCCAGCCTCGGCTGGGCCGGCATCGCGCATAGCTCGGCAGGCCGCTCCGAGTCTCGGATCGGGCAGAGGCTGCTCCATGCTCGTTCGCGTACACACCCGGGATATCTGTCTACTGGCGTACATCCAACATCAACCACCCGCACCAGCTACCAGATACCATCTACCCCCAGGAGAAGATAAGCTGGTGGCCAGAAGATCCAGAAGACAGGCACAAGAAGACAAGATGAAGGGCAGGCAGGACATGCCAAGCCCATCCCCGTGATGCAAGCACAGTGCCTATGATGTGACGACAGTACGCCTCCATGACGCGTGCACAGTGCGGACGAGACCCCAGTGGTCAAATCAGCAATAGTGTTGATTAGACCCCAGTAGTCATCTCAGCGGCAGTACCTGTATAGTGTATCTTGTCCCCTGGGCTCCCTATATAAGGAGCACTAGGGGGAATGCTCACAGCAGCCCGATGGGCCCATTTCTCCCCCTGTTCTCGTGAAGCTCGCTCTAGCTAGAGAAGACCTCTTAGAGGCAACTCCTGCACAGCTCAAGGAGCACTTGTAGAAGTCATATACAGAGGGAGAATACACCAAATAGGCTAGATGCTGCAGTAGGGGTGTTATCTCTCACGAGAGTCCCGAAGCAGGGTAAATCCTCGTGTTCGTCCGTTTGCTTTTTGTGTGCGCAATTCTGCGCGCTATCCCTCCCCGAATCCTCTAGCGTCTATCGGCCCCAAACTTAGGCCTACCTCTAGACATAGGCATCTGTTGTTCCATACAACGACATTTAGAAGAAAAAAAATCTGATATGGAACGATGTTTTGACTCATTAGTTCGATGCACCCATTATAAAAATGTCTTTAATGTAATAAAAAGGTCTTTTTTCCATATGTAAAGGAGACAAAAGGTCTAAAATGATGATTTTTCATGAGACATACTTTTATCTTTTTTATACAGGCAACGAGGAAATGTCTTCAGCTTTTTTATGCAGGCAACAAGGAAATGTCTTCTGTGCATACATTAATCTACACTTACAAATCGAAATTAGGCCTGGAATTCGAGCCGAGCCGAGCGAGCTCGGCTCGACTCGCTAAGCTCGACTCGTTCAACAAACGAGTTCAGAAATGAAACTTGGCTCGACTCGCTAAACTCATGAGTAGCTCGCGAGTAGCTCATTTAACTCGCTCAAATAAAAAAATATAATGTTTATGATATATTAGTGTAAAACTGTTAATATTTTTTGCACCGATAATGGTGTAAATGTTTTATATTTCAACATTGATCTATATTGGAGAAAGATCATCATGGTTGTAGTTCAGAATTAGTAGGAAAATTACTCATTTTTTGTATACGCACATGTTTGAACACTTAGAATGTGTTAAACACGCACATGTTTGAACACTTAGAATGTGTTAAACGAGTTATCGAGCTACTCGCGAGTAGCTTGGTCAACAAATGAGTTCGGCTTCGGCTTGCTCGTTAGTCACCGAGTTCGAGCCGAGTCACGAGCTACTCGTTTAACTCACGAGTTTTAATTCCAGCCCTAATCGAAATAGATTTCTACCGACATTTTTGTTTGGATTTGTTGACTTTTTAATGTGGTTGCATCTACACTTGAAGAATCGAAATAGATTTCGCTTAGCTCAAAATGAGGAAGCACTGTTCAGGCATATCACGTTGCAGCATTTTCTTTGTGCAAAGATTAACAATCTCTATAATTTACTCAAACTAGAACTTTAAATTCATCATTTGTGTTTGTATTAGTCATTAAAATAAAAGGTTTAATCACATAAACTTTTATTTCCAACTTTTGATAGAACTCGGCTGTCCATCTACAAGTACTCATTACAGATCCGGACAGGAGTGCATCAAAGACTTACAAACTAAATAAGCGGGGCGTGGAGAAATCACGGAAGTGGAAAGATGAAACATGTAAAAACCCCACTAAAAGCAAAGCAAACTAAGCGGGAACGATGGCACATCTAGCGGTCCCTGGTGATGTTCCCGGTGGTGCCGGTGGTGGTGTCCTTGCCGGTGGTGGTGGTGTTGTCTCCGCCCATCCCCAGCGTGTTCACCACCGCGTCCTTGGCGCCGACCACGGCACCCTTCACCGTCTCGGTGGCCTGCTGGAGGACGCCGCCGGTCTTGTCCTTGCCGGCGACGGCGGTCTCCTTGGTGTACTCGGCCGTCTCCGACGCCTTCTGCTTGGCGGCCTCGGTGGCCTCCGCGGCCTTCTGCTTGGCCATCTCCGTCTTCTCCCCGAGGAAGCTGCCGGTGTTGTCCTTGCCCTCGACGGTCCTGTCCTTGGCGGCCTGCGCCGTCTCGGCCGTCTTGTCCTTGGCCGCCTGCGCCGTCTCGGCCGTCTTGTCCTTGGCCGACTGCGCGGTCTGCTTGGTGGCCTCCGTCGCCTGCCCCGCCTTGTCCTTGGTCGCGCCAGCCATCTGCCCGGCCTTCTCCTGCGAGACACACAGCATTTCAGTACCGACGAACCACAAAGAACGCGGCGGCACCTACCAGAAAACGGATCATCTTGGAGACGATGGTGTTACCTCGGTGCGGCCCTTGGTCTCGCCGGCGGTGTAGCTCGCCTGGTTCTGGTTGGAGGCCATCTTCTCTCTCACGAACACGAACTGAAAAATCTCACTCGGAAGTGCTAAATCTCACTTTTTGCCGTTGCTCGACTGTGACTTGAAAAGGATCGACTTTGTTGTGCAGAGGAGCTTGGAAGGGACAGGATTTTTATAGGCGGCGGCGACGGGACACGTCGCGAGGCGGTGCTCGTACATGGCCGCCACGTAGGGAGGACACGCGGCGCCGCACTTGGTGCACCTTCGCGAAGCTCTGCGAGCTGATTCGATCCATGCGGCCATGCTCCGGGCGAAGACAAGAGAGCCAAGAGGGAGTGAAGAAGCTGTAATAAACAACTCCGAAGAGATCCATCCAGCTCCGGTGATCCATCGACGTGTTGCTCTCTCCTGTGATCGGGCTAATCTGCATGTGATGGTTTGTTTGTCTGTTCACTCACGCGTGCTGACAGAGATGCGGCTACACGTGCGATGGCTTAGCTTACCGCAAAAGGAAACCTCCAGGGCCACACGAATACTTTAACGACGCCGGCCGATCAAGAATTTTCTGGAAGTGGTAGCAGTGACAAGACACACATCGAAGAAGGTAAAATACAGTATGTACTGTATGTTAATCGAAAATAAGAGACAGCTCCCCTTAAAAAAAAGACAGTTGCAACAGAATCGGTGGGCCGTGGTGGTTATCTCGACTAGCTGGCCCAACTCGCTTGGGCCTTCTGCCTCACACGTGATTGATAGAGCATCCACATCTTTCCCTTTAATTTGAGTCCCTGTCTAGTTCTCTCCTTGATCGTATCGAACAGAGCTAATGCCGGAGTTGTTTTCTCCTTTAACCTAGCTCCGGCCGCATCTATCCAGTCCAACCGCCGGGCAACCGTGGCTCTCGATCAGTCACCGGACCAAACCACCGCGCGCGTGCAACATGGATAACAGAACCTCCGACGATACTTCACTGCCGGCCTCCTCAGCGTATCCGATCCGGACGTGAGGACCGTGGCGCGCGCTTGCACCTCCAAAGGACGTCCCATCAGCGTCTCCTTCGTTTTCGCCGCGCCGCCAGCGATGTCACGCATCCTCCTCCACAGCCCTGACACGTCGGTCCAGGAAAACAACTCCTCTTATCCTCTTTTTTTTTTGAAACGAGGCAAAAGTTTTACCTTTTATATTGACTAGTGAACGTGCACGTGCAACGCACGTTATATAATTTGTTATAATATAGTAAAACTGCACGTGCAATGCACGTCTTCATTAATATAAATTTGTTGACGTATGCAAGCACTAAAATGACAATAATTATTCATCATTTACTCAAATAGACTATTTTCTACAAACAATGGTAGCCTTTTCTCAGATATATAGTATGCACATGCAATGCGGATACAAAAAACATTTTTCAAAATGTCAAAAAATTCAAAATAAAAATTTCGCATATAGTTCAAGACGTATTATGTTAGCACGAAAAGTTACGGGAAGAAAAAATATTTTTGCAACCTGTGCAAAAAAGACAAATTCGGACGCACGAAAATGTCTTTATACGTTTCAGATTTTTGTCTTTTTTGTACAGCTTACACAAAATGTTTTTTCACCATGCCATTTTTTTTGCTAACACATAATGTTCTAATGTACATCCGGATTTTTTTCTGAAATTTGTTGACATTTTGAAAAGAAAAAAATACATAATGGGTGCATCTAGACTCTAGAGCCAAATCGCCGCCTCCCATGCAATGCTCTAATTGTCAAACTCCAATTGTTCATTGGTTTGTCGACTGAACCTAACCTGCAAGAGTTTATTCGCCATGAACGTTTCATGTGAATCTAAGAAACAACCTGATAGCCTACTCATGTTACAGGGCAGAACTGGACAAAATAATCACACCCTCCAGAGCGAACCATTTAGGATATTAACAAAGAAAGAACCAGATAAGATATCATTTCTCTTCAAGACCATCTCCATAATTATTAGATCAAGTACGGTTCGATGAGTGCACACTATCAGAATAGTAACTCTTTTCAGTAAAGGGCTAACTCCGTAAGCCTTGCTCAGAAGATGTCGTATGGACGACACAACAATTTTCAGTAAGGGACTGCTTCCAAATAATCCAAGTATGACTTGACACAAGCATGGAAACCGAGCGATTCAGAAACCTGCAAATTTACTTACTTCTTTTATGATGAATATATAGGACTACTGACAGCACAAATTAAGATTATAACATATTGTGTTACCAAGCATTGCTAGTGCTTAAATTTCTGGACCTAGCAACAATTTTGAGTGTCATGTATTTTATTTCGAAAATGCAACTCATGTAAACTCTACTGAGAAACTAAGCAACACGAGCTTTTGAAACAAACATGGCAAAACACTGCAATGTGAGTTTCTGAATATATTTCGCAAAACAAAGTTTCTGAATATCGATATACCTTCAGCCCGACGGTTTCCACATAGATCTCTGCATCATCGCAGTCATGGATCTCCACACAGTCCACAGGAAAGCAACCATGGCCGTCGTCGGAAAGCTTCTCGGCGAAGAAATCCCTGCTTCCGCAAAAAACGTCCCTATGCACACAAATCCTGAGGGCAATCCGTTTCCTTCCGTCAGGTCACTCGTCTCAAGCTGACCAAACCCGACGCAGATCTTGTGCTGCCGAGCCTCGCACTCGCCGGCCTGCTCGAGCCGCCTATCCAACGGCGCCTCGGCCGCCGACGCGTTCAGCTCGTCGGGAGCTTCTGGGCGCCCCGGTTCGCCGACCACGGACGGCACGTTCTGCACGAAAGCTTCCACGGACGGAAATCCTTGACAAGATTTTGCGCTGCTTGGGGAGCAGGGAGGAGTCTGGCAGAAACTTGGGGAGGACCTGGGCAGCAGGAGCTCGAGAAGGATCCCGGCAAGAGCTCGGGTAGGAAGGCGGCACCAGGATCTCGTGGAGGTGAAGAAGAGCGCGCGTCGGGTGATGTTGGGTCGGGCGGCGCGGGTCCGGCGGCGAGCAGTTTAGACGTCCAAGAGGTGAGGTCGACGGCGGGCGCCCAATAGGTGGGGTTAAAGGCGGCATCCTCCAGCGTGACGACATCTGTGGGGAAACACCAGACTGCGACACATAGGCTCCGACCTGAGGTCGTGGCCTCCCCCCGGAGCCGACAGGGAGGCCGTTGGTGGCGCGGGCGGGGATTCTGGCATGGACGGGGACGGCCGGGGAGCAGGGCTGGCCCGAAGCGGCAACGGATGGGAAGTAACAGCCATGCGGGTAAAAAAGTGTTCCCTTCCACCGGACGGAGGAGGTCGGCGGCTCCACTGGCCGGAGATCGAGGGGTTGGCAGCAGTGACCAATGGGCTTGTCCGCTCGTGTTCTGCTAGGGGGAAGGGGATCCTTCGGCGGCGTCGGCGGGCAATGCAAAAAAAAGAGAACATACCGTTTCGGAACGGGATTTGATCTGCATCGTCGATCAAATTGGACGACTCAGATTTAATGTATCAACACAACACAACACAAGTTTGCTCTTTTAATAGTAGTATAGATAAATTAGAAGCAAACATGAAGGACAAGGCCTAAAAAGAAAAAAAGTTACAACTCGATCCACGCCGGCCCTGAGGCCGCGCCCCCACACGGGTCAACGACCAAGTTGCACGAGCAACCAAAGCCGCCACCAAGACCCCTCAACGCAACATGGCGGAGGTGATAGTCCGGAGCCGCCGCTCCGACATCCACACCGGCCCCAAAGCCGCGCTCCCCACGGGTCAACGACCAAGACGCACAAGCGACCAAAGCCGACACCAAAAGCCTCGACGCCTCACAGCGGAGGCGAAGCATCCGGAGCCGCCGCTCCGACATCCCCGCCAGCTCCAAAGCTGCGCCCCAAACAAACCGACGACCAAGGCGCCCACACGCCCAAAGTTGACGCCACACCACCTCAACGCAGCACGGCGGAGGTGAAGCCCGGAGCCGCCGCTCCGACATCCACGCCGGCCCCAGGGCCGCGCACCCCCAAGCCGAAGACGAAGACTCGCCGCCGCCAGCCACCAGCACTCCACAGGTCCCGCTGGTCGGTGGAACATCCAAGGCGAGGCCCCAAGAGGCAAGCGACGCAGGAGCGCCGCCCTCGCCCGATCCCGTGAAGGATCTAGGGTTTCCCCCGAAGAACCCGGCGTGGGGAGGCAAGAGCACCACCTCGACGATGCGTGGGGAGGCAAGAACTCCTCTTATGCTCTTGCAGACCACGGGGACTCCGTCCTCGTCAAAGTCGAGACAAGGAGCGATGACGCGTCGACCGACTACTTCCTGTACTGCGCGGGCGACGCCATCACAGACCCCTCCCGACCGCCGTCGCTCTCCCTGCTGCCTCCTTGCTTCGGCACCAAGCAAGAGAAAGGGAGGCAAAAAAAGGAGTTCTATTTGGATGCCCGTGGCACCGCGCTCCTGCGCCGTGGCCGCGAAGAGGTGCTGGTGGTTGCCCTAAATTCCTATTCTATTAACGAGTCGGAGAAGTCAGGACCCGTGGTGGCCAAGCTATGCGTGCTCTGATCCGTTGACTGGCAGTGGAAGCTCAAGCGGCTACCCATCATCTACGACGAGGGCAAAAGGAAGGAGGTTTCCTGCTGGGTGACCGACAAGGTCGTACCCTTCGGAGATCGGTTCTTGCTCTGGGTAGACTACTTCCGCGGCATCCTCTACTCCGACCTATCACAGGAGACACCCGAGATGCGTTATGTGTCTCTTCCAGTGTAGCCCGACCCCAGAGCGGAGTACCCGAACCAGGACGGACGCGCTTGGTCGTCCTATCGGAGCATATGCGCCACCGACGACGTTGTGAGGTTTGTGGATGTCTGATACGTCTCCAACGTATTTATAATTTCTGATGTTCCATGCTTATATTATATCAATTGCCACATGTTTTATATACACTTTATATCATTTTTATGCATTTTCTGGGACTAACCTATTAACAAGATGCCACAGTCCCAGTTCCTGTTTTCTGCTATTTTTTGTTTCAGAAAAGTTGTTCTGGAGATATTCTCGGAATTGGACGAAACAAAAGCCGAAGTCCCTATTTTTCTGACACGTACACGGAGTCCGAAGGAGAGACGAAGGGGGGTCGTGGGCCGCCCTCACCACACCACGGCGCGGGTGGGCCCACTGCCGCGCCGCCACCTGGTGAGGGGCCACGAGCCTCCACCGACACCGGCCCTTCGCCTATAAAATCATCTGTTCGGGAAAACCCTAGGTACCCGAGTCATATTCCACGAAAAGTTACAGAGCGGCCGCCGCCGTCAACCCTAACTCAGGAGGGTTCTGAAGCTCTTCCCGGCACCCTGCCGGAGAGGGGAATTATCACCGGAGGGCTCTACATCACCATGCCTGCCTCCGGAGTGATGTGTGAGTAGTTCATCTTTGGACTATGGGTCCATAGCAGTAGCTAGATGGTTGTCTTCTCCTCTTGTGCCATCATGTTTAGATCTTGTGAGCTGCCTATCATGATCAAGTTCATCTTATTGTAATGCTACATGTTGTATTTGCTGTGATCCGATGAATATTGATACTATGTCAAGTTGAATATTGAATTGTCATGTCTATGTCTTTTATGATCTTGCATGCTCTCCGTTACTTGTTGAAACTCTGGCCAAGTGAATGCTTGTGACTCGAGAGGGAGTATTTATGCCAGATAGTGGGTTCGGTCTCCATTTAATCTGGGACAGTGACAGAAAGTTCTAAGGTTGTGGATGTGCTATTGCCACTAGGTGTAACCAAATGATGCTTTGTCTAAGGATGAATGGGTTATTTACATTATGCACTTTACTTAATGCAATTGTCGTTGCTTGCAACTTAATACCGGAAGGGGTGTGGACGCTAACCTGAAGGTGGACTATTTAGGCACAGATGCATGCTGGATAGCGGTCTGTGTACCTTGTCGTAATGACCAAATGAATCTCATAGTAGACACTACAACTTGCACATGCATATTATGCACTTTTCAATATTGTCAATTGCCTAGTTGTAATTTGTTTACCGAGCATGTTAGTTATTTATTATGGAGAGACACCACTAGTGAACTGTGGACCCCGATCTATTCTTTTATATCTGAAATACAACCTACTGTAATCATTGTTCTCTTTAATTCTCTGCAAACAAACATCTTTTCCATACAACACTTTTAATCCTTTGTTTTCAGCAAGCCGGTGAGATTGACACTCTCACTGATTCGTTGGGGCAAAGTAGTTTGATTGTCTTGCGTGCAGGTTCCAAGTCAACCGTCAGGATTTCTTGCACTCCCCAAGACGCCAGGTTTTCTGGCACCGTTGACACCTTCAGAAGTGTCTTCATCTCCTCTAGGATTGATAACCTTGGTTTCTTACTGAGGGAAGACTTGCCGCTGCACTCATCAAACCTTACTCTTGGGGTCTCCTAACGAACGTGTGTCTCACACGCATCAAGCAAGTTTTCTAGCGCCGTTGCCGGGGAGATCAAGACACTTTGGATTCAGAAGACTCTACCCCCCCTTCGACGCCAGCAAGTTTCTGGTGCCGTTGCCGGGGAGATCAAGCCTTCTGCAAGGGGAGTCTCTCACTTCCAATCTCTTTACTTTGTTATTTGTCTTGCTTAGTTTATTTTTATTTTGTCTTGTTTGCTCTCTTTATCAAAAACACAAAAAATTAGTTACTTGTTTTATTTTGTTATTTCGGCCTAGTTTGTTTTTGCTAAAATGAGTACTCCTGAGAACACCAAGTTGTGTGACTTCACTAGCACAAATAATAATGATTTCATATGCACTCCTATTGCTCCACCTGCTTCTAAAGCAGACTTTTATGAAATTAAACCTGCTCTATTAAATCTTGTTATGAAAGAGCAATTTTCTGGTGTTAGTACTGATGATGCTGCTGCCCATCTTAATAATTTTGTTGAACTTTGTGAGATGCAAAAGTATAAGGATATAGATGGGGATATTATAAAACTGAAATTATTTCCTTTCTCTTTGAGAGGAAGAGCTAAAGAATGGTTGCTATCTTTGCCTAGAAATAGTATTGATTCATGGACAAATGCAAAGATGCTTTCATTGGAAAATATTATCCTCCTGCTAAGATTATATCCTTGAGAAGTAGCATTATGAATTTCAAGCAATTTGATAATGAACATGTTGCCCAAGCATGGGAAAGAATGAAATCTTTGGTAAAGAATTGTCCCACCCATGGACTGACTGCTTGGATGATCATCCAAACCTTTTATGCAGGACTAAATTTTTCTTCAAGGAACTTGTTGGATTCGGCCTCTGGAGGACCTTCATGTCCATCACTTTGGGTGCTGCAACAAAGCTACTTGATGATATGATGATTAACTATTCCGAATGGCACACGAAAGGACTCCTCAAGGTAAGAAGGTAAATTCTGTTGAAGAAACCTCTTCTTTGAGTGATAAGATTGATGTTATTATGTCTATGCTTGTGAATGGTAAATCTCATGTTGATCCTAATAATGTTCCTTTAGCTTCATTGGTTGCTCAAGAAGAGCATGTTGATGTGAACTTCATTAAAAACAACAACTTCAACAACAATGCTTATAGGAATAATTTTGGTAGCAACAATTATAAGCCTTATCCTTCTAATGGTTATGGCAATTCTTATGGTAATTCCTACAGCAATAATAGAAGTGTCCTCTGATCTTGAAGCTATGCTTAAGGATTTTATTAGTACACAAATGCTTTTAATAAAACTGTTGAGGAAAAGCTTGGTAAAATTGATGTTCTTGCTTCTAAGGTTGATAGTCTTGCTCTTGATGTTGATCTTTTGAAATAAAAGTTATGCCTAATGATGTTAAAGAGAACAAGACTTTTGCTACTGCCAATGCTATCCAAGTTAAAATTGACAACAATATTAGGATGTTGGCTGAATTGCATGCTAGGTGGGAAAGAGAGGATAAAATTGAAAAGAGAATAGTATAGCTAGAGTTTGTACTATTACCACCACTAGTAATGCTAATGTTTCACATGCTAGTAAGCCTCCTACTATCAATGGTAACATAATTGGTGTTGGCAATGTTTCTACTACCTCTGCAAAGCGTTTAAAATTGCCCAAAACCACTGAAACTGTTCCTGATAAGAGTGCTGAAATTTTTCGAAATATGGGAGACAATGGTTCCTTTACCATTGACCATAATGATTTTGATTTTGATGATTGTAATATTTCTGAAGTAATTATGTTCTTGCAAAAGCTAGCTAGAAGTCCTAATGCTAGTGCTATTAATATGGCTTTCACAAAACATATTACAAATGCTCTCATACAAGCTAGGGAAGAAAATTAAAACATGAAGCTTCTATCCCTAGGAAGTTAGAAGATGGTTGGGAGCCCATCATTAAGATGAAGGTGAATGATTTTGATTGCAATGCTTTATGTGATCTTGGTGCTAGTATTCTGTTATGCCTAAGAAACTCTATGATATGCTTGATTTGCCACCTTTGGAACATTGTTATTTGGATGTTTATCTTGCTGATAATGCTATGAAGAAACCTTTGGGGAGAATTGATGATGTTCTTATTATGGTTAACAATAACCTTGTCCCCGTTGATTTTGTTGTTATGGACATCGAATGCAATGCATCTTGTCCTATTGTTTTGGGAAGACCTTTTCTTAGAACTGTTGGTGCCATTATTGATATGAAAGAAGGAAATTAGGTACCAATTCCCACTCAAGAAAGGTATGGAACACTTCCCTAGAAAGAGAATGAAGTTGCCTTTTGATTCTATTATTAGAACAAGTTATGATTTGGATGCTTCTTCACTTGGAAACACTTGATTTTCACTTTCTGCGCCTAGCTGAAAGGCGTTAAAGAAAAGCGCTTATGGGAGACAACCCATGTTTTATTTCTGTTTTTTTTTTTTTCTTTGAGTCAAGGAGCTTGCTTACTTCTGTAACAACTCCTTTGTATCTTTATTTTATTGCATTGTTGTGCCAAGTAAAGCTCTATAGAAAGTTGATGCTAGATTTGGATTTCTGCGCAGAGACAGATTTTTGCTGTCCACGTTTTGAGCTGTATCACTCCAGAAAAATTAAAAATTCTGAAAAAATCACGCATGATCCTCATATATGTACGCAACTTTCATTAGTTTTGACTTTTCGCATCTGAGCAACTTAAGTGCCTCGAAAAAATTCGTCTTTCCAGACTGTTCTGTTTTTGACAGATTCTGCCTTTTATTTGCATTCTCTCTTTTACTGTGTTTGAGTGGATTTCTTTGCTCCACAAAATATCAGTGGCTGTAGCTAATGTCCAGAAGTTTGGGATGATTGTGTCATTACAGAATATGTGAATTTTTGATTATGCACTAACCCTCTAATGAGAATTACTTCGAGTTTGGTGTGAAGGAAGTTTTCAAGGATCAAGAGAGAGGATGATATGATATGATATGATCAAGAAGAGTGAAAAGCCTAAGCTTGGGGATGCCCCCGTGGTCATCCAAGCATATTTCAAGAAGACTCAAGCGTCTAAGCTTGGGGATGCCCAAGGCATCCCCTTCTTCATCAACAACTTATCAGGTCATCTCTAGTGAAACTATATTTTAATTCTTTCACATCTTATGTGCTTTACTTGGAGCGTCTGTGTGCTTTTATTTTTGCTTTGTTTTTTTTTTTCTGAATAATTGGATCCTAGCATTCTTGTGTGGGAGAGAGACACGCTCCGCTTTTTCATGTGAATACTCATATTCTTCACTTATATTTGTTGAGTATTCTTAACTAGCTACTGCAATGCTTTTAGCTCCTGTTTTTCATGCATCTCTTGTTCAGAGCTGTTAGTTCTTGTAGAGAAGTACTCTCTTGTTTCATTGTATATTATTTGGAGAGTTTGTGTTGAAATAAGTTGATTGGTGTTTGGTTGGAAACAGAAAATGCTACATGTGGTAGATGGTATATTGAAAAGACATATCATTCTTGTAGATCATTGTCTTGGATAATTTGACTTTGCAATTGTTTTGAGCTCTCAAGTAGATCATGTTTAAGCTCTTGCATCATGTAGTTAAAGCCTATTAGTGGAGAACTACCGTAGAGCTTGTTGAAATTGGTTTGCATGTTTGTATCTCTAAGGTCTAGATATTTTCTGGTAAAATGTTTGAGCAACAAGGAAGACAGTGTAGAGTCTTATAATGCTTGCAATATGTTTTTATGTAAGTCTTGCTGTACCGGTTGATATCCTGTGTTTGCTTCAAACAACCTTGCTAGCCTAAACTCTGTACTGAGAGGGAATGCTTCTCGTGCATCCAAACCTTGAGCCAAAACCCATGCCATTTGTGTCCACCATAACTACCTATTATGTGGTATTTCCTGCCATTCCAAGTAAATACTTCATGTGCTACCTTTAAACTATTCAAAACTTTATTACTCCTTATTTGTGTCAATGTTTTATAGCTCATGAGGAAGTTATGTGGCGTTTTCTCTATCACCTTGTCATTTACTCATGACAGACTTTCACCAATGGACTAGTGGCATATACATCCGCTTATCCAATAACTTTGCAAAAAGAGCTGGCAAATGGGGTGCCCAGTCCCAATTAATTACAACTTTAACCATTTGATTCTCTTCACATGTTTGCCAATGATTTATCAGAAGCAATTTCAAATGTTAAACATATCAAATAGGCACTCCTCCATGGTATGTGATTGTTGGAAGGCACCCGAGGATTCGGTTAGCCATGGCTTGTGTAAGCAAAGGTTGGGAGGAGTGTCATACCAATTTATAAATATGCATGTGTAAACAAAAGAGAAGAGGGATGATCTACCCTTGGGTAGAAATAACGTCCTTCATGGGAGCCGCTCTTGAAAGTCTGGGTGACAAGGGGGATAGAGTGCCCACTGCCATTCGTTGACAACAACAAACACCTCTCAAAAACTTACTTTATGCTCTCTATATGATTTCAAAAACTTAAAAAGCTCTAGCACATGATTTAATCCCTGCTTCCCTCTGCGAAGGGCCTTTCTTTTACTTTATGTTGAGTCAGTTTACCTACTCCTTTCTATCTCAGAAGCAAACACTTGTGTCAACTTTGTGTGCATCAATTCTTATATGCTTACTTATTGCACTTGTTATATTACTTTGTGTTGACAATATCCATGAGATATACATGTTGAAAGTTGAAAGCAATTGCTGAAACTTAAATCTCCTATGTGTTGCTTCAATGCCTTTTACTTAGAATCTATTGCTTTATGAGTTAACTCTTATGCAAAGCTTTTTGATGCTTGTCTTGAAAGTACTATTCATGAAAAGTTTTTGCTTATATGATTCAGTTGTTTACTCTTTATCTATTTGTTAGCAAACTATAGACCATTGCTTTGAGTCACTTCATTCATGACATGAGCCTTGCAATATTATTTGATCAAGATTGTGTGAAAGCATGTCTCCTCAGAAATTATTTTGTTGTTATCGTTTTACCTACTCGAGGACGAGTAGAACTAAGCTTGGGGATGCTTGATACGTCTCCAACGTATCTATAATTTCTGATGTTCCATGCTTATATTATACCAATTGCTACATGTTTTATATACACTTTATATCATTTTATGCATTTTCTGGGACTAACCTATTAACAAGATGCCACAGTGCCAGTTCCTGTTTTCTGCTGTTTTTGGTTTCAGAAAAGTTGTTCTGGAAATATTCTCGGAATTGGACGAAACAAAAGCCAAGTCCCTATTTTTCTGACACGTACACGGAGTCCGAAGGAGAGACGAAGGGGGCGTGGGCCGCCCTCACCATCACGGCGGGGGGCCCACTGCCGCGCCGCCGCCTGGTGAGGGGCCACGGCCTCCACCGACGCCCCCCTTCGCCTATAAATTCATCTTTCGGGAAAACCCTAGTACCCGAGTCATATTCCACGAAAAGTTCCAGAGCCGCCGCCGTCAACCCTAACTCGGGAGGGTTCTGAAGCTCTTCCCGGCACCCTGCCGGAGAGGGGAATCATCACCGGAGGGCTCTACATCGCCATGCCTGCCTCCGGAGTGATGTGTGAGTAGTTCATCTTTGGACTATGGGTCCATAGCAGTAGCTAGATGGTTGTCTTCTCCTCTTGTGCCATCATGTTTAGATCTTGTGAGCTGCCTATCATGATCAAGATCATCTTATTGTAATGCTACATGTTGTGTTTGCTGGGATCCGATGAATATTGATACTATGTCAAGTTGAATATTGAATTATCATGTCTATGTCTTTTATGATCTTGCATGCTCTCCGTTACTTGTTGAAACTCTGGCCAAGTGAATGCTTGTGACTCCAAGAGGGGTATTTATGCTAGATAGTGGGTTCGTCTCTATTTAATCTGGGACAGTGACAGAAAGTTCTAAGGTTGTGGATGTGCTGTTGCCACTAGGGGTAACCTAATGATGCTTTGTCTAAGGATGAACGTGTTGTTTACATTATGCACTTTACTTAATGCAATTGTCTGTTGCTTGCAACTTAATATCGGAAGGGGTACGGACGCTAACCTGAAGGGGACTATTTAGGCACAGATGCATGCTGGATAGCGGTCTGTGTACCTTGTCGTAATGCCCAAATGAATCTCCTAGTAGACACTTGTAGCACCCTTGCTTAAAAAGCATTGGTACTTTGCGAAATATGCTAGTCTCTGGATCAAGTAAGACTAATACTCACCAACAGAATGTAATACCATGCATTAATGTCAAAGGTTATTACATCGCAAGTACGAATGATCCATAAATATTTTATTACAACTGCGCATAGCCAAAAGCTAGCTTTGAAACAAATAAATAGTTCAACATTTATTCAGAGTTCACACACATTATAAATAACACAGAGCTTCATCATCTCCATTTGCCAGTGGCGAACATGTTGGTTGTAAGCTCGAAGACAGACGACATCACTCCTGATCGGACGAACCTGCAACATGTAAGTTGCAGCCCAAAATGTTTGTGTCAGATGACGTGCGGCTGGCTGGCAAGTGAATACTGGTGGATTATAAAAGGCGAGACTAATACTACATGCATATATGGCTGGTGGAGTTCAAGGCTATTGCATAAAGCCAATTTTGTCCTACTTTTCATAAAGTAATTTAATTCTCTACAATACATATGAGACACAACCCTAGAACGCATCCAGTGTCTCATTTACCCGAGTTCACCCATCAAATTTTATTATGAAATTGGAATGATGAGATTCTCCATACACTACCATGTTCGAAGACACGTATTGTCCATAACCGGGACACGGTTAAGATCTTAGGTTAACACACTCTGCAGAGCTTGTGCACTTTCACCACTAGACTCGACTAACCCTAGTGCTCCTACTCACACATTTAGTAAGTAGGAAAGGAGGAAGTCAAGACGAGATTGTTCGAAAGAAATCCCCTTCTCCATACTGGTTTGACCCGTTCCCACCTACATTCCCCTACATCTGCTTGTCAAGCACGGATCGGGCTCAATCAACTTACTAACTCAAGACAGAGCCCATATGACTAGTGGTTGCACGATCAGCAACAAACACGGAGCGACTTTAAATCTCGAAACCCTGGGTGGCAATCCACAAGTGAGCGTAAACAAGACAACCATAGAAATGACCCATGAATAGCCACTCCACTCACATCATCCTCTATCAAACCAATCCACCCAGGCGGTAAATTAATTTAGTTGAGTTTTCACTTAACACGTCTACAATAAAACAAGATTTTTGCAGCATGTATTTCCACTAAATATAATAGGTCACTAACAAGGTGGTCATATGGCTATCCTAAAAGGTTTTGCATAGCATAATATAATATAGTTGTACCTATCATGCATACTATTGAAAAGCTACAAATGCAATAATAAAAATAGTAGGTTATTTATGCTTTTGCAAGATATTCACTTGCCTTCGTAGTTGTTCGTGTTGGTTCAGCACTCACATCATGCTCTGCACTCCTCACAATCTAAACAAACAGTAAGCACAAATTCAATACAACATACAAATGGCATTACAAAAATTATGTGTGCATGATAAAATGCAAAGGTGACACATCTTTAGTCAAGCAATAAGTAATATATTTAGTTCTCTGATATGAACAATATGCATGATGCTCATGACCAAATTTTAATATGTTTAACAAAATAAGACAATTTTGATTAGTTAAATACTAGTTTTTAAACATATGTATGTGACGCTTTTATGCATGATGCCAAAGTGCAAACTTTAGTGCCCACTGTATTCTACATAATTTTCTGAACATTTTGACATAAAGAACACTAATTTTGGACAAGTAAAACTTAAAAATATGGAGTTTACAAGTTTGGATTATTTTCTGAAATTTTATCAAATTCATGGAAAAACTAGTTGACTGGGTTGACCTAGCTGGTGACGTGGCGCTGACCGCGCAGCTGATGC
Organism: Poa pratensis; assembly: GCA_947311845.1. Classification (NCBI taxonomy): domain Eukaryota; kingdom Viridiplantae; phylum Streptophyta; class Magnoliopsida; order Poales; family Poaceae; genus Poa; species Poa pratensis. The sequence continues at coordinate 48,715,490 of CAMZMU010000035.1, forward strand.
TGCTGCCACACGGCGGGCGGCTGATTCGCCCATACCCCTTCATCAAGTGGTTCTAATTTGGACCGTTGATCGCCGATCCGACGGACGGAAACAAAACAGCCATGGCTGGCCATGGTGCTCACCGGAAAACAACGACGACGGCGAGCTGAGACTTGAGGCGATCGTTGTCGGCGTACTCTTGCTCCTTCAGGCTTGGATACGGCAGTAATCGGAAGAGACAATCACTACGAACTGGATGCAGGCCTCAGAGACGTCCCCGGCTGATCCAAACGACGACGGCGTCGCGTTCCCGAGCTCCAGCTCCGGCGATGCTCCGACGACGAATACAGACGTCCTGCTCCACCGTTTTCAAAACCGAAAGTTTAGGATGGTGCGAAATAAAAAGGGAAACAGGATGGACAAAGAAATAGAGGCTATGGTTCTGCGAGGCGGCGGCGACAACCTCCGGAGCTCGTCAATGGCGTCGGCGGCGGTAGGTCCATTCTAGCCCGAAATTCGGGCAGCCTGGCGGCCGGAGTGCCGGGGAAGGTGGGGGAATAGATGCCTAAGGTTATGGGGTATAAATACCCAAAGTTTCGTGGAGAGAGAACAAGAGAATCGGAAGAAATTGAAGAATTTTTCTGGCAGTTTCGTAACGTACTAACTCTGTTCGTGTTCTGTGATTTTTCTTCCCAGGTACGATTCATGAAGGAGACCGAACGTTGGTTTTGGGCTGGCCTGCTTCTTGGGCCGAACTGGCTGGCTGGTCCTTTACATTGTTTTTTTTGTTCTGTTTTCTTTTCAATTTGCTGTTTCTAAACTTGTTTGAAGTCAACACTAAATAAATTACAGAACAAGTATTTTAGATGCAAAACTAATATGATGATGTATGCATGCATGAATGAAAGTTTTTGAAATTTATTTTATCGAAAACACAATTTTTAATTTTTTAGTGATTTTTAAACATTCCAAAATCTTGAGATGTTACAACACTACAACTTGCACATGCATATTATGCACTTTTTAATATTGTCAATTGCCTAAGTGTAATTTGTTTACCCAGCATGTTAGTTATTTATTATGGAGAGACACCACTAGTGAACTGTGGACCCCGATCCATTCTTTTACATCTGAAATACAACCTACTGCAATCATTGTTCTCTTTAATTCTCTGCAAACAAACATATTTTTCCATACAACACTTTTAATCCTTTGTTTTCAGCAAGCCGGTGAGATTGACACCCTCACTGATTCGTTGGGGTAAAGTAGTTTGATTGTCTTGTGTGCAGGTTCCAAGTCAACCGTCAGGATTTCTTGCACTCCCCCAAGACGCCAAATTTTCTGGCACCGTTGACACCTTCAGAAGTGTCTTCATCTCCTCCTGAATTGATAACCTTGGTTTCTTACTGAGGGAAGACTTGCCGCTGCACTCATTAAACCTTACTCTTGGGGTCTCCTGACGAACGTGTGTCTCACTCGCATCAATGTCTTCCCCCGCTGTTGTTGCGGCTGTCCTGGCGCCACTACCTGCGCCGTCTCCCGCTACGCCTTCACCATAACCACGTGGGCACTCAAGATGGACGACATGACCACATGGGACAAGGTCGGCGTTGTCGACTGTGATGAGCTATGGTCCCTCCTGGGCTACCACGGTGTCGTCCCGCGCATCAAGCCCGAGTACCCCACCGTGAGCATCGATGACCCAGACGTTCTCTGCTTCATGGTGCATAAGAACGAGTACAACATGAACGACGTCGACGGTGACTACACGATACGTTTGATCGAGTTGGACACTAGGCGCATGGAGCTGCGTTCCATATGCCACTATGATCGCGAATCCTACTTCTTTACACGCGTCGTTACCTCCTCGGTCTCCCACTACTTCTCTAGCAACCGCATCCCAGAAAGACGGAAAGAAGACGCATATCTTGAAGCACCGGCTAGGCCATTGAAATTTTCCTCTCCAATAGTGGCTTCCCCAGAAGAGATGTTGGTGACTCTGCGAGAGATACCCGACTTGGCGCGTGATGACATGCTAAAAGTGTATGCCCTTCTTGCATGGGATGAGAGCCGTTCCAAGTTCAGATCTCTCTTAGCGCTTCCTATGGTTATGAGGAAAGATTACTGTCTTTTGATTAGAAAATTGTCTTGCTTTGATGTGTAGGCAGATATTGTTTCTGACATGTATGATCGTAAGATCATGTTACGAAGAGAAAACCATGTGATTGAGTTGGATGAAAAATTCACCAAGTTCCGCGTCCACAAATATATAGGTAGGTACGAAGAACCGCAACCGTCGCAACTAAGCTGGTCAGTTGTGTATGCCAATAGGCTCAAGTCAGCAGTGTCGAACACCTAGTTAGGGTTCTTATGACTACATTACTGACTTGTACTTATACACGTTTGTTGTGCTATGCTAGACGCCCACACCCCTCTAAAAATTACCATGAAAAACAGCGACAAAAATGAACCAGCCAGTTGACCTTCAAAACCTTGCATCAGAATAGTTGGTGTTCCAAATAGGATTCACCCATGGTGTGTCAATTTTTTAATTAAATAGCTTATGGAGATTCTTGAGAACAAGACCTATATTTTTCTGGATACTAATGTTCTGAACCCCCAAACCTCCTTGTCGATGCAAATTGTAGACCATGCGATTCTTGCAAGTCACTAAGTCAATACCTCTAGAGGCGATGTCTCACACAATTTAGCTGCTACTTTATTTCACGGGATGTATAAACAACACATAAAGAAAATTGGGAACTAGGGAAAGCACATACTTCACAATTTGAAGGTTGCGAGCGGTGGTTAATTTTTTCCCAATTCCATATAATTTTCTTTCAACTCTTTGCACCATGAAGACAAGATATTGTAGAGAGGCCTTTGTCAATCCAAGTGGTATGGTAGGACAACGAACATTCTCTTTCTATTCTAAGTAGCTGAAAAATGTTCCACATGGATAGGTGTCATGCTTGATGTTTGAAGACTGAAAGTTAACCTTCAGCCCTCTGGATTCAGCAAATGAAGATCTTCTATATTTACATTACTGAATCAATGAAGCCAGTTCTTCGCTTAAAAAGCATTTTTCGATTTGGCCAGAGTGTTGAATCAGACTCCTAAAATTGTCGATAAGGACTGCACAAAGCACCCAAAATGATGGATGGCAGTGTGTGTGGGCAAAGTTGCTTGCTTCCACTGAAGTAAAATAATAATAATTTTAAAACATATTATTTTTCTAAAATCTATTACGTAGTAATTTTCAAAAATATTACTTTGTCAGCTTCACCGAAAACAGAATCAATGTAGTGTTCTAGCCCAAAACGATAGGACGTCGTTAACTCGTCGTGCCCAGAGGCAGGTACTACATTTCGTTCTATCCTTTAAATTTGGGGCCAAAGTTCGCATCAGTTTTTAGACGAGTCAGCGCATTTCGGTTTCGCTGAAGCCGAGGAAGCAATATTTTCGAAAATTATTAGTTGTGCAGAATATTAAACAAAATCGACCACGCTGGGGTGGCTATCTTGACTAGCTCCTGTCGGGGACGCGGGCTTGCCTACTCGATTGGACCGAGATCCGGTGACTTGCTAGAGGTGAGTCACACGTCTACCGTGACTTGCTCCTTTGGCCATTGGATAAAAAATGAACAGACAAGATTAAGTACTGTAGCACATGTACTGTGAACGATATTGTGGCAGGGTCTGTAGACCGAACACTGTAGCAGTGGGTCATGTTAGCTGGTACTGTAGCTGTTTTGTTCATGTTTATCCGACCATTAATTTTCGATCCAACAAAGGTAAATGATAGGCAAGGCACGGTACTGTTTATAGGTGCCTTGCGTGTGTCAAGGCACTGGATCTCAATCCTACTCGATTGGGCCGCCTCTCACCTCAGACGCGATAGCCCATAGAGCACCCGCATATTTCCCTTGCGTTTACCTTGAGTCCTTGATAGTATCGAACAGAATACGTGATTATAGAGCTGTATTCAGTTCCCTTGATCCGTCCCGCATCTATCCAGTACAAACGCCGCCAGGCTGCCCTGTCTCGCGACCAATCCACCACGCGCGTGCCAGATATGGATCATCAGACCTCCGACGATGCTCCGGCGCCGGCCGCCGCGTACCCTCGCTGGGTTTTGCTTGAGCACCACGAGGGCACCGACGATCCGGACGCGAGGACCGTGGCGCACGCACGCACCTCCCAAGGCCGTCCCATCAGCGTCTCCTTCATCCTCGCCGCGCCGCCAGCGGTGTCGCGCATCTGCGTGCACCGGCACGACAACCCTGGCATATTCGATCGGACAACAATCTCCTCTTATGCTATTGCGGCCCATGGGGACTCTGTCCTCGTCGGAGTTGAGACGACGAACAATGGCAGCGGGTGGGTCGACTACTTCCTCTACTGCGCGGGCGACACCGCCGCAGACCCCTCCCGGCCGCCGTCGCTCTCCTTGCTGCCTCCCTGCTATTTGAATGACCGTGGCACCGCGCTCCTGCGGCGCGGCCAGGACGAGGTGCTGGTGGTGGCGATGGATTCATATGCTATTAAGAGCAGAGATAAGTCAGGGCCGGTGGAGGCCGAGTTGTGCGTGCTCCGATCCTGCGACTGGCAGTGGGAGGTCAAGCGGCTGCCTGTCATCAACGGCGAGGGCAAGAGGAAGGAGTTTTCCGTCTGGGTGACCGACAGGGTCATGCCCGTCGGGGATCGGTTCTTTCTCTGGGTAGACTACTTACAGGGCATCCTATATTCCGACCTACGGAACGATATGCCCGAGATGCGTTACGTACCTCTTCCACTGCAGCCCGACCCAAGGAAGAAGCGCAATGACCGCCTTTGGTCGTCCTACCGTAGCGTATGTGGCACGGGCGGCGCGGTGAGGTTTGTGGATGTCTTCCCCCGCTGTTGTTGCGGCTGCCCTGGCATCACCACCTGCCCCATCTCCCGCTACGCCTTCACCATCACCACGTGGGCGCTCAGGATGGATGACATGACGACGTGGGAAAAGGTCGGCGTCGTCGACTCCGACGAGCTATGGTCGCTCCCCGGCTACCACGGTGTTGTGCGCGCATCATGCCCGAGTTCCCCACCGTGAGCCTCGAGGACCCAGACGTTCTCTACTTCAGGGTGCATAAGAACAAGTATGACATGCACGACGTTGACGGTGACCATGCGATACGGTTGATCGAGTTGGACACTAGGCGCATGGAGTTACGTTCCATCTGTGAGTACGAAGGCGAATCCTATATGTTCGCCCACTTTGTTACCTCCACGGTCTCCCACTACTTATCCCGCAGCCGTACCCCGGCAAGAGGGAAAGAAGATAGATGCCTGGAAGCACCAGCTAGGCCACTTAAATTGTCCTTTCCAAGGTTGGCTTCACCCGAAGAGATGTTGGTGACACTGCAGGGGATACCTGACCTTGCGCGTGATGACATGCTGAAAGCATATGGCGTTCTTTCGTGCAATGAGAGTCGGTCCAAGTTCAGATCTCTCTTAGCGCTTCCGATGGACATGAGGAAAGATTATTGTCTTTTGATAGGAAAAAATGTCTTGCTTTGATGCATAAGCAGGCCTGTTCTTAACATGGTATTATGATCGGAGGATTATGTTATGAAGAGGAAAGAAAGAAAGAGCCACATGTGGTGTGAGTTGGATGAAAATTTTACCAAATCCGGCACCGTAAAATACAAAAAAAAACTGCTACCGTTGCGCAGCTAAGCTGGTCAGTAGTGTATGCTGACGAACTCGAGTCAACAGTGTCAAACACGTAGTTAGGCTCTCTGATGAGTGCATATTACTGACTAGTAATTATACACGCTCGCCATGCTATGCTAGACGCCCCATGGCCCCATCCCCTATTAAAATTACTAGGAAAAACTACGACAACAACGATGAACGACCAACCAGTTGACCTCATTCTGGATACCGTCCAGGACTCCCAAACCTCTCCTTGCCCTTTGGGATGCAAATTGTAGACCATGCAACGAGAGCATGCACTTCTATAAAAAAAAGGTCAGGATCTCCTCCTCTTTTTTCCTCCTTGAAAATTGGCTTTGTCAATCCAAGTGGTAGTAGGCAAAAGAGAAGGAACATTTCTCACAATTCAATGTAGCTGAAAAATCTGTCCGAGAAGAACTGGAGAAGGCATCCCAAACGGCCAGTGAGTGCAGTGTGTGTGGCAAAGTTGCTTGCTACTACTACCATATCCACAGACCATATCCATATCCGGGTACAACCTAAGGTAGGCCGGGCTACTAGGTTAGGATCGAAACGCCTGGACGTGATATCACATACGTGGCCACACTCCCCTTGATCGTGCAACTGCACTAGTGCACTAGCTCACACTGATGATCAACCTATGCTCATTGCGCTTGTTCCACTGCTCCATTTCAACAACTCTAGACGAGCTGGATAGCCACTTGATCTGATGTAGACCAATCTACTACTGTTGCTAGTTTTATCAAGACTCCAAGGTACGTGGTACCAGCTCGGCGTCAGATTAATTTTCATGGCGATGAGGTTGGAAAGTTGGATCAAGGCGCACGCAATATTTCAGTTTTAAATGGCTCAGCTGGAAAACAAATTGTTCCAAAGGACGAGGTGAAGCCTACTTTTAGAACACCATGCAAGTACTTCTACGTGGGAACTATCAAAGTGCATGTTTGATTTCTGATTATTACGAGTCAAGAATAATTTGCTATTGGCTTTGGCCTAGCATCGGTGCTTCACGTGGAGTCCAGGAGATTTACGTCTTGTTTATTTTCTTATGTTTAAAGGCCAGGTTAGCTGGGCTGGTTTTTGGTGTAACCGAGTCAGTTTAGGGTCCAATTAAATTAGAGTTGAGTCCCGTCGTGAGTAGTGCTTGCATGCACGATATATAGGACCTGTTCGGTCATGTATTAGGGCAGACTAGTTTATTCGTGAGTAAAGAAAACCCAGAAAACGCCATGGTTTTGCGGCGGCCAATCTATGTGTTCATCTGTTGAGAATCCCATCGAGGATTTGTTGCCGAGCGTGAAGATTGGAGACGATCTGCTCTAGTTGCTACGTGATCATGTTGGATCGTCCAAGTACTTCCGGCTGCCGGGTGTGCTTGTTGTTTTTGTTAGGTTTGCATCTGTTAAACCTGATCGCTGATTTCTTCTTGCTAGTACACGTTGGGAATTAGTACTGCTGCTTGTTTCACGTGAGATTAGGAGAGGAAGGAGTAATTATACTGCTGAAAGCTAGCTTCAAGGTTTGCATCGGAGAGTTGCTGGATAGTTGGAAATACAATTTGGGTCGGCTAGTTATTTTTGTACCGTGAAAGATTGGGAAACTACACTGCGGCTAGTTACGCCGTATCATCTTGGTATCAGAGCAAGGTTGTTCACGGTGCAGATTTTTTTTCTCGGCTATTGCTTGTTTGATCTTGTTACTTTGTCAAGATGTCACACCATGAGGACTCTGATCTGGATGGAGGGGAAATTCCTGAAGATTTGCGTATTCACTTGATGTCGATCAAAGGCGCCAATAAAAAGCTTCCTGCAAAGGTTGAAGATTTGTCCGCGGATATTGCGGGCGTTGAGGACAGGCTTAATGAGCGTTTGACAACAAGTGATCGCCAGCGGGATGACAGTTTACAAGTGGTTAACGAGAGCCTTAATCGTTTGACCGCGGTTGTTCAGCGTCTTGAGGCAAGGGATGCACCACGCCGGCAGTCACCGGCGCGCAACCAAGGAAACTCCGATGGAGATGGTTCTGATTTGTCGGATGCTTGTGGAGGCCGTCGACACCGACCACGAGGAGGTCATGAGGTTCGCCATGGTGCTGCCCATTATCGCAACCACGGTGGTGAAGCTGCACGGGAGGATGATGGTATTGGACGCATAAAGATCACGGTACCGGAGTTCTCGGGACGTTCAGATCCGGAGAAATATTTAGAGTGGGAGATGCGTGTCAATCAGATTTTTGACAACCACAATTTTTCTGAAGTAAAGAAGGTTCGTGTTGCGTCCTCGGAATTTACAGAGTATGCTCTTGTTTGGTGGGATAATCTGAACCGTAATGGAGAGAGAGCTGCAACATGGGTTGACATGAAGCGTGTTATGAGAGACAGATTTGTGCCTGCTAGTTACACTCGTTAACTTCATAGTAAATTGCGTCGTCTTGTGCAAGGCGCGAAAACTGTTGATGAGTACTATAAGGAGATGCAAACATTAATGATACGGACAGCGGTACGTGAGTCTGCGGAGGCAACCATGGTACGGTTGTTTGAGGGGCTGAATGAAGATATTCGTGACCGTGTTGATTTGATGCAATACAATGATACTCATGAGTTGATTCATCAAGCTGAGCGAGCTGAACGTTGGGTTCATGAAAAGCAAGCTGCAGGTGGTCGTCCAACTTACAGTAGTGTGCGGCGTAGTTCTTCTCATGTTGATGGTGGGTTTAGTGCTAAACCGGCTGTTTCGTACAAGCCACCAAGTGTTGAACATAGCAAAATGGCTGCTGCACCTAAGGAAGTTTCTCAAGCTGCGTCAAGCACGTCTCATCATAGCAATATTATATGTCATAAGTGTGGAGGACGTGGGCACATAATGCGTGAGTGTCCGAATCAGAAGAAGATTTTGCTTGTTGATGATGCATATGTGTCAGAATCTGAAGATGAGATGCCTTCACTAGAAAATGCTACTCGTAAGGATGATAGTAATGTCGTGGATGCTTGGCCAGAACTTAATGTGCCGAGTTTGATGGCGCATAAGGTGCAGCGTGATGATACGGCTATCGTTGAACCGGGACAGCGGCGGAACATTTTTCAAACTGCATGTACCATCAAGGGAGAAGTGTGCAAGCTGATTGTTGATGGTGGTAGTGCAAGCAACATGATTAGTAAGGATGTGGTAGAGTCTCTTTCTTTGCCTACATGGGAGCATCCAAAGCCGTACTATATGCAGTGGATCAATGGCGTGGGCAAGTTGAAGGTCACCCATAGAGTGAAAGTTCTTTTTTCCGTGGATGGATATGTGGATAAAGTGGAGTGCGACGTTCTTCCGTTACATGTTTGTCATCTTTTATTGGGACGTCCGTGGCAACATGATGTCAATGCACTTCACCATGGACGCACGAACAGATTCACATTTATGCATAAGAGTGAGTTCTACGCTCTTCTTCCCAAAGATTCAAATGATATCAAGTGTACCGTTGAGGTGTTCAAGAAAAAGTCTGCAAGGCGTAGGATGAAACTGAGGACGGTTTCTTTTCAAGGGAGGGAGGATGATGTAGACCAATCTACTACTGTTGCTAGTTTTATCAAGACTCCAAGGTACGTGGTACCAGCTCGGCGTTAGATTAATTTTCATGGCGATGAGGTTGGAACGCACGCAATATTTCAGTTTTAAATGGTTCAGCTGGAAAACAAATTGTTCCAAAGGATGACGTGAAGCCTACTTTTAGAACACCATGCAAATACTTCTACGTGGGAACTATCAAAGTGCATGTTTGATTTCTGATTATTACGAGTCAAGAATAATTTGCTATTGGCTTTAGCCTAGCATCGGTGCTTCACGTGGAGTCCAGGAGATTTACGTCTTGTTTATTTTCTTATGTTTAAAGGCCAGGTTAGCTGGGCTGGTTTTTGGTGTAACCGAGTCAGTTTAGGGTCCAATTAAATTAGAGTTGAGTCCCGTCGTTAGTAGTGCTTGCATGCACGATATATAGGACCTGTTCGGTCATGTATTAGGGCAGACAAGTTTATTCGTGAGTAAAGAAAACCCAGAAAACGCCATGGTTTTGCGGCGGCGAATCTATGTGTTCATCTGTTGAGAATCCCATCGAGGATTTGTTGCCGAGCATGAAGATTGGAGACGATCTGCTCTAGTTGCTACGTGATCCTGTTGGATCGTCCAAGTACTTCCGGCTGCCGGGTGTGCTTGTTGTTTTTGTTAGGTCTGCAGCTGTTAAACCTGATCGCTGATTTCTTCTTGCTAGTACACGTTGGGAATTAGTACTGCTGCTTGTTTCACGTGATATTAGGAGAGGAAGGAGTAATTATACTGCTGAAAGCTAGCTTCAAGGTTTGCATCGGAGAGTTGCTGGATAGTTGGAAATACAATTTGGGTCGGCTGGTTATTTTTGTACCGTAAAAGATTGGGAAACTACACTGCGGCTAGTTACGCCGTATCATGATCACCAGTGCTTTGCTTTCGTAACATGTAGATGGACTTGGTACCTTGTGAAGCTGAAAGCTTGGTTTGTGCAGCCAGATCAAGCTCGAACAGTACTGGTTGACATTGTTTCGATCAGCTTCACCACTGTCGTGTGGAATGAATCATTGGTGCTCCGTGCCCCGCATGTACACCTACACCAGCACCATATCTTTCAAAAAGTTGCCGCCACTTGATCATCAACAGCTGCACATTCTGCCCCATCATCGACCCGTATATAAGAAGGGCAATGCACATGGCATCATCGCTCATCAGCAGTAGCCTGGCAATACAGGGATCACGATGCCTGAACTCAAGCCAGTCCTCACTGTCATCTTTGTGATGGCTCTGTTGGTCACTGCATCTTCAGGTACAAGGGCCTTTTCTTCCCTTTTGCTGTCTCGATCCGTTTTTATTTATTTTTATCAGTTTACCCTGTGCAACCGAAGCCTTGATTAATTTCATTTGGTCTCAACGCAGAGGAAACTTCAACGTCTGAAATCATCCATGACAGGGATACTCGAAGAGTGATCAAGGTATGCACTATATATTAACCGAAAAGCATCGGTTGACTGTGTTAACATTTCCTCTACGAAAAAATATTTTATTCTGAGAAAGAACGGGACTAATTAATGACGGAAGCAGTGATGTTTTCTCCACCCTGTTGCATAGGTGAATGACTTGACATTGTAGTTAGTAGCAGGTTTTTGTTAACAAAAACGCAGGAAAAAGCTTTGGTTGGTCGTTGATTAAGAAGAATATGGCCGCTGACGTAGCTTTACATAAACCCAGATCAATCCGTCAAAAGTGCATTCGACTATCTACTGATCTCTGTCTTTTATTCAGGCTAACACCTCTTTTTTTTTAGTGAGTACAAGGGGCTGAAACAGAAGTTCAGCAAATTACAAGGAGGACCCTTACAAAGATCAAAAACAAAGTCCAAACCTCCCTGCAACCCGACCACGTCGTCGTCCCAGGCGCCGTCGGTGGCGCGCCGCCGCTCTTACTCTCCAAGCCTTGGAACGAGAGCTCCCCCGAGCGGACGGGAAGTCGCCGATCGTCGGCCGCAAAAGACCTACACCAACGGACGCCGTCGTCGCCGAACCGAACCTCCACAGCCTCCTGCACGATGTCGTCGACGCCGGATCCGCCGTCCCACGGCATCCGGCGAAGGGGAAGTCCACGTACGGCAGGTCCGAAGAGCCGCGAGCGTGGAGGCGGCAGAAGACCAGCAGCAGAGCTCCACAGAGCGCCGTCGCCGGAGAGGGAAGCTTCCACCTGCAAAAACAACACCGACCGCGCCGTCACCTCCTCCGCGCCGCCGGCTGGAAAAGAAAAGGACCCTACACTATATACACATCGCGAATCGGGGTTCCCCCGTCCTCCCGCCGCCGGAGCGGCCGGCGGAGGGCGAGGCAACCGCCGATCCGGCGACGGCGAGGTGGATCTTCTTCTTTCGCACAGAAAATCTCCCTTCGGCACTGTAGACGGGGAAGGGAACGGTCCAAGGTTCCGTTTGCCAGGGGTCTACTCATTCAGGCTAACACCTCTCTTCACCCTAGCTGCAGAGTCACAGCAGGAGGACGATTCTGACGGAGTTTCTTGACTACGACTACGGAGCAGCCAACTCTAAGCACGACCCACACAGGAAGCCCAGGAACGGACACTAGATAGACAAAATCAAGTTTCATGGGTTGGTGTCACCTGCATATTCAGATGTCTGCTTCTTCAGGTCATTTTGTAATCCGATAGACAGCGTTAGTTCGTTGATCTGGTAAATGTGCCATTTCTACTGTTTGTAGCCGCGTCATGATGTATCTCAGAGTTCAAATAAACAATACGATGATCCAGTTTGGGAAGGAACGATCTCAGAAGCAACCAACTCTGGCGATTATCTGAACTTGTGATGCTGTAATCTCTGAACCAACCAGCTGCCCCTCAGAGATCGTTCTCTGGGTTGGCGGCGTACTAAACGTATCTGACTCATCGCTTGCTGTTATTATGACGAAAACATTCTAAATTTTGCACGGCTGCTACAACGGCCTGAGCAACGGCGCCAACCGCATGCTTGATATATACTGTATCTGAATTCAAGTGGGAGAAGAACGCTCGCCAAAAAGGTTGGGAAAACAAAATGGTGTGCTCGCGCGCGCGATTCTCTGGCTGTGTCCCATCACCACCGTTGCATCATTCTCGAAAGATTTTCTAGAAGCCTTGCCGGGTCACATCGAAGCTCCACCTTTGTTCGTCACTAGTTAATTTTTAACGGTTTGTCGTAGCTTCCATTTTGGGTGAGGAATGCCCACGATTTGGGACTTTTCTTCAGCCAAGATAAGAACGACAGGTCAGGGTCAAAGGAGATGGCTTTGGCAAGGCAATGCAAGCTTCGAGTGCATGGGAACCGGGCTCTCTGGAAGCTAAATAATTATTCGGGGAGAATTTGTTGGGGAAGGATTGCTTGGTGTATGGAGGAGGAGGAGGAGGAGGAGGAAAGCCTGAAGACTCCGCGCGTGGTTGTGTGGTGACCATTTCCCTCCTTCAGACGTTTCTGGATTGGATATCTCGATCTCATATCTCTTTTTTTTTTTTTGAACATCGTGTTCCCCCTCTGTTCTTGCACTTGTGCAAGCTGAAGCTCCGGTGGATCCCTTTCTTGGCCGTTCACGATGCCCTGGGCCGAAGGAGAACCCTGACTACGCGGGCGGTGATACGAACTATGCGGCGACGGTGGCGCACGGCGGCGACGCGTGCGCTCTAACAGCACGAGACAGGGGATCGATACGTGCCACCGGCGGCAGGACGGGTGATCACCAACGGCAGGACGCCCATCACCGGACGCGCGGCAGCACCGCCATGTGACTTGTGAGGCTGCCGCGGCGGAGGACCTCCCACTCGGACTGTGTGGCTGTGGCCCGTTCGTTACGCTTTTTCCCTCGCCCACGCGAGCGGTGGACTGGGTCCGTCCGTGCGTGCGACTCAATCTCATCTCGCTGGTACGTCTTCACTGTTGATTCATACTAGTAGTATCTACTGTGCTGTATCGTTTTGACGGTTGAATGCAAGCCAAGTTTAGTAACCTCGTGCTTTTTTCTTGCGATTGAACTGAGCTCGAGCTTCGCTCAGCACGTCATGATCGGAGTATATCATTCTAACAGAAACCATGTTAAGCGTTTCCTTATAGTCAGGGCCGCATGTCTCACATATATGGATCATGTCTCATTGCGCGGCACATACCGATCCACGTCATGCGCTGGCCGTTACCTTTCCTATTGCTTTTCCCCAATCGAATCAGGTTCGTTTCATTTTAAAACCGCAACGCGTGTCGGCTGACAAGCGAGAAGTGGAGGGGCAGTACAACGACGAATTCTACGAGGTCACATGACTTCTCCCACACGCCGGTTCTCTTGCCGCTACCGTTCCCACAGTTCCCTCTTCGTCCTCTCTGGACGGTTTTGTTGTTTTGAAACCCTAGGTACTGATATGTATACAGGGACACATTGGTTGAGAAAACCGACACCGGTGACTGCTTTATACTTTAAACTCATTTGTAAATTGATAGGGTATTATCATGTATAATTTTTTATTACTTATTTGACATGGTTAACCAATGGATCAAGTTTCTAAATATTAGTTAAGTGTTATTTGTTACACGTTTGCACTGGCAATTTTTGAAAAACTACACTTCATTCCGCTACATGAAGAAATTGGTTCTATAACATTATTTCTTGCATAAGTTTAGTTTCGCATTTGCGTAAACTATATATCATTATACATAATTATGGTGGAGATCTCTCAATCATGTATGGTCTAGAACATTTCTTAACATATGTTTTTGTACATGTATAATTAAGCATATATATATGAAGAAACTTCTCGACCATATTATTATTAGATTCTTTATTGGTTTCTCGTGACCATATGTCTTGGGTGTAATTATGGATTCATTAGAATCGTGTTTATGTTCTATACTTGACATCATATTTTGTACATAAGTGCTCCTTGTAGATTTTCTAAAATAGAAATATATTCACATATTTATCTATGTAAATCCAGCTAATATATATTCTTAGTAAAACTTGTATTGCGTGTATCAGTCTAAATAAACTTGTCGCCGTCCATTAAGTTGTTTTTTTTCCTACATATGTGGTGCACCTTGTTAATCTATTATACCTCCTACAAATTAAGTCTTTTTCTTTACATAATATACCTTGAACATAATTAATAATCATCATATGTTTTTTTGTGAATCTGGTTTCACATGCTAGATCGCTTGATGCAACCTTGCCCAATTTGGATCCCGGTACACTCTGTACCAAGCATTCGGTCACCGGAGTCGTATTTACCGGCACCCTTAAAAAAATCAAGACTAAAATTCTCGTATTTGACAAAATTCACATATAAGCAACTTTTTTTTGCGGGGAACACATATAAGCAACTTAAAGGCAAGTGACTGCTCCTTCCGATGAGACCACTGAGAAAAGCTACTACCATTGTGATATTAAATTGGTTTTGCCTTCATTAGATATATAAAATTATCAAACTAAATTTTTTCGAAACCGGGTGGTGCTTTTTGGTAACCACATATATCGTCGCCCTCTGTCCCATAATTTTTCAATCCAGTAGTCAAGACCTTGTTATGTACTACGCTTATATGGTGAATGTAAATCATGGGTCTTTCTTTCTTCTGCCTTATCAAAAAGACCGAGACCTCATCTTCGGTGTTACCCTTCTTATCGGTGTTACCGGCACCAAAGACAACTACAGACCATTAAGATCTCAGCAAGCGTATACACTCGGATAAGGCAACTCCTATCGCACGGCTAGGATTGATGTAACATCATCTTTTTGAGGCCCATCTCTATTGTCTTTGTCGCCCGATTAGCCACCATCTCCGATCTTTCATCCTTATTCCCTTCGCGCGCATCCTCTTCTCGTCTTCCCAAAGTCAGGCATACATTCACTCCCTAAGACCAGGTAGCAAACGACCACCCGATACATTTCACCATCAAACTTTTCATCGAGACCACACGACACAACCTGACAAGATGCACCGCCCTTCAAATCTTCAATCATCACCATTCCACTCTATCCAAAAACAAATCCTGCACAACCTGACCTCACAAGAACAAATCCTGCACTCCTTCCCTATCTAAAAAGCCACACAAAAAATACACAACAAACACCACACCACACAGCAGCACCACACCACGATCGCAAAAAAACGCGCCAAAAGATTGTGGCCCTCAGCCCCCATTGATTCACGATCCATCCGCGGGAGCGCGAGCGCATCCGCTTTGACTCAGCAGACGGCGACCGGAGGCGGACGTGTCCCCGCCGGCCGTATCCATCCATCCACGTGTTCCCGCGCAATCCTCCTCCTCCGCCCGTACGACTCCGACTCCGAGTCCCGGCGGCCTCCAGTCTGTGGCTGGCGGCTATAAATTGCCTGCCCCTCCGAGGCTCCGCTCCAAAGCCCGATTTTTTTCATCCCGTGCTCAATTCGCCGTCGGCCCAATTCGGAAGCTAGCTTGGAATCCAGCTCGGAATCGATAACGACGAGAGGGCCAAATCCGGCGAGGTATAAGGCCAGCCGATCGCGGCGGTGGTAGGAGGCGAGGCGAGCGGCGCGGCAATGCCTTACTGCGAGGTGGACCGGTACCAGAGCGGCGACAAGTGGGAGGGCGTCCGCCTCTTCTACCGCCGCTACGGCCGCGGCGCCACCAAGGTGCTCCTCGTCGTCGGTACGTTCAACCGAAATTCTTCCCGCCGCCCCTCTTTCTTTATTTCTTTCTTCTCTCCGTCGATCGGTGTTGAGGAATTCTTCGCTGAGAAAGAAATGGTTGTTGGGTTGGGCAGGATTGGCGGGGACGCACGACTCGTGGGGCCTGCAGATTAAGGGGCTGACCGGGTCCGTCGAGCCCACCGACGAGGATGATGAGGCCGCCGAAGAGCGGACGGACGAGGCCGCCGCGGCGGCGGACGACGACGGCGGCGAGGGCGAGGGCGGGGGCATCGAGGTCTGCAGCTTCGACAACCGGGGCGTCGGCCGCAGCTCCATCCTGCCGCACAAGTCCCACTACTCGTGAGTTCTCCGACCCTTCCCTCATCGAATCAAATCAAATCAAATCTTCCCCGTCCGTCGTCCTGTAGATCCGAATTCCGGTCGGCGTTGGTGATCGGAAGGGGGCGGGTTAGGTAGGCGCCATTGTTACAGCTCATCGCGTCGACGGAGATCTGCAAGGAAGATTGTAGCTTTCGGTCGGATTTGATGCACGTTTTCCTCGGTTCCATAGCTTTCATGAGAAAATTATTCTTGTTTGGCGCCGGAGAAGAAAGAAAGAGGGGAACCGGCTTCCATGAAACGCTGCCGACGCGTTGAAAAAGTCAGACGGGCGGTGGTTCTGGGCACTGACCGTGTGAACGTTGTTCTCTGGCAGGACGGCGATCATGGCGAGGGACGCGCTGGCCGTGATGGACCATCTGGGGTGGAAGAAAGCCCATGTCTTTGGCCACTCCATGGGTGAGTTACTTTGATGCTAATCAGATGAAATTCTGAACCTTCATGGGAATAGTATGTGATTCCATAAGACCAACATTGACGTTGTCGCTCTCTGCAAACAGGTGCGATGATCTCCTGCAAACTGGCGGCGATCGCGCCTCACAGGCTGTGCTCCCTGGGGCTGCTTAATGTCACCGGCGGTGGGCTGGAGTGTTTGCCAAAGGTATATATTGGGGTACTGAAACCTCATTTCTTCACGGTATTTTTGGGAAATGGATTTGTAGTTCTCATCAGTGAACTTTGTCCATTTTTCAGGTAGACGGGCAGATGCTCTCTCTTGCATTCCGGTTCTTGAGGGCAAAAACTCCGGAGGAAAGAGCTCATGTAGACTTGGAAACCCACTATACTAAGGTGAGGAACTGTGTTTGCACCTGCTGCCAATTCCTGAATAATATTTACAGTAAACTAGATGACCGGTTGCGCCCTGGCGCAGATGCCAAAAGTAAAACTGTATGTAGCCTTAAGGTTTTATATATTTTACGTATATTTTTGTTCATCTTTTAGATTTATGCGGACATCATGCGTCTATCATCGATAAATTATGAACCCATGTGAGTATTTGAATCTATTTGTGTATGACTAACCTTTTTGAAAACACGTTTGTGGTAATCATAATTTAATTTGTGTTAACTCTTGAACGGGAGAAATCATTTAATTGAAATGTAACTATGGTTATTATTAGACAGCAAATGAACAATGTAGCTCATGTTTCGATGTTTTTTTATCGATGAAAATATAGAATGAGACAAAATAATTGGCCAAACTTATGAAAGCGAGACCCGGTTCAAGAACATGACTTAGCGAAGAATAAAAAAGCGGCAGATGACGACGCATCATCCTGATTTAGACCACAACTATTTTTTATAACAAGGAATAACATACATTAGCACTTAGTAGCATCTTGGCGACCTAAAAATGCTTGAGCTGTCTGCATGAAACATAAATTAAAAATGAATCATAAACTTGTGATTAAAAAAAATACATGTGTTTAATAAGCCCGACCACATGTAGATACTGATTTTTTTTAACCTAACCTGTAGATACCAATTTGAAAATATCAAATATGTCTGCGTGAAAAAAAAAAATAGTGGACTCTAAATTGGGGAAATTAGACAAGATAAACAAATTACTCAATGATAGACAACCTGCTCCGATATAGAGGAGCATAGCACGCTTTAAAGTGCAGTAGTTGAGGAAACAAATCACTAAACATATATAACTTATAGGAATGTAAGGTTGACAACCATGTTACAGTCTGAAACCTTGCCTTAGGCCCCGATTTGATTCGGGGTATTCTGTCCGTAAATGGCCGGTCAAATTTTACGGACCTAGAAAGCTCCATTATTACGAATGATTATGTCGTTTTCTACGGGGAAGAAAATAAGATGAACCAAACGGGCCTTTAGTCTTCACCATCGGGGATGAAGATAATTTCTTTGCTAGCTGTTTGAATCGGTTTGGTCTCGTGAAGCAGCCTATGCCTCTTTGCTGGGCTTGGCTTCTCCACTTTCCTTTTTTTTTTTTTGAGATTTTCAATATATATAGAGCAACAAGCCGCCTCATTAAAAACCACCCAGTCCATTTCGGTACCCTGGTGAGGAAAAGAGTGCGTCAGAAACTTGTTGCCCTTGTTGCTTACAAACACCCTCAGGTGGATACACAAACCAAACATGTCTCCCTAAATCTAGACTAAGAGAACTCCTAGCTAGGTTGTGAGCATCCACGTTTGTCGTTCTTCCTTCATGGCCAAACTGCACTTCACCAAAAGCTGATGTCCTAGCTCTGATCTCACGTACAATGTGACCATAAGGACCCATACCTGCACCCTCCAAGCTCTTGGCGACATTGGCGCAATCTGTCGCAAGTTTGAAGCGTTGGAGGTAAAGATCTTCCGCCAGCGACATGCCCTCCCGACATGCCATAGCTTCCACCATCTCGGGATCGGAGATCCCCTGTACCACCACAGAAGAGGCGCCCAAGAACTCGCCTGTCTCTCCCCGTGCAACTGCTGCAATCGCCGAGAACGTACTGCTCTTCGACGTAGCGGCATCAACATTCACCTTTGCCATTCCCGCCGGAGGAGGTAACCATCCCCCAGGCTTGGGTTTGGCCGCCGAGGTCACTGTCTGCTTCTTCTCCGTCAAGTGCAACTCTCCCAGAAACCGTTCGACAAACAGATTCGTGGATAGAGGCGGCTGGAACAGGCCTTCATGGATCACTTTCCGCTTTGCATGCCACAAAGCCCAAAGGGTAACAAAAACCCTCGTCGACTCCGTGTCTGACATTGACTCTCGCACCTCTGACAACCATGCCTTCGCAGTCGGTTCTTGGAGATACATCAATACTTCGGTGATTTCTGGGGGCGCAAGAGCCCAAACCGTCCTGGCCATATGACACTCGAGGAGCGAGTGTCTCCACGAGTCGCGGTCACCGTAGACAGAGCACATATCACTGTTCCTTAACAGATGATCTTTCTTCTCGTGGTTGTCCTCCACTATAATTTGGTCCTAGTAGTATTTAGCTTCGAGAAACAACTTCGATGAAACATACACGGTGTTAACTCTCATCGCAGCTCAACGTTTAGCAGTTCTGTTGCGTCAGATATCGTGTGTGTAGATTGTGTATCAGTACAGGCTATGACAGGTTTATGGCTAAGTACAAAAACTTTTGAGAAGTTACTCCCATGACAACCGACGCAAGTGCCTCCGAAACTCCGAGTGTTAATTGCCTACTGGACTTTTCCCGTCATCAAATACAGTTGTACACGAAAATAATTTATAGCTACACATTAAAATGTACGCCATTATAGTAATAAACAGTGCTCAAGGAATTCGTGACAGCTGGTAAATAATGGAAAATGAGGATGAATCATAATCGGCTAGTCAAGACAGCTGATTCTAGGACTGGATTCACCCTTAAATACATCTCCACCAATTGATTTTCTGTAAATATTTTGATTGGAATCCTCGTGTATTGTACATATCAATAAGATGATTAATATCCTAGACATGAATATAAGCTACTCCCTCCGACCGGTATACATAACTGTCGCAGGAAACTAACCGATCACGTACAACTTACTACAGCTCACGTTTTTTGGGTGTTCACAAAACTAACAAACTTTGCATGCACCAGACATACATCTGCCGAAGGCCTTAGCCCTCAGGTCTTTCCTGAATTACTCACGTACAGTAAACACAATCTACAAGCCTTGCTGCCATCAAAGTAGTTGTAGCCCCTTATGTGCAGCATCAACCTGTGAAAACGAAATGCAATAATGCATGATCATAAAGGGAAGTCTAGTTCAGAACTACTGCTGCTGGTCGCCACTACAGACCACGGACACGCATACAGAAAATCAGAACAGACAACGCCATGCCACTATCTGCAAGACATGGAAACCATACCTAAAGCGTAGAAAGTGCAGATGGCCGATGTGCTGCCCTAGACATTAGACCTGCAAACAAAGATTTAGCAGTGTCAAAAAAATATTACAAGAAAGTTCAGTTCAGAAAACTGGCAAGCCATGGTGAGTGACTTGTCTGAGAGCCACACGTGAATATGTTATTTGTACAGTGCCAAAAATATTACCATGGGTCGCTACTGCTGACTGCCAAAATAGCAAGAGTAGAAAGAAACAAAGGATTGATTAATGGCAGAGAAGAGATCGGAAACACAACTGTATTTTTCTTTAGAACCATAGAAAAAAACTTAGATGGGAGGCCGCCACCAATATTGCATCCGGCAACTGTCAGGCATCAGTAAAACACAAGAAAGCATTGAAACATATAGAAAGCAAGTTTATTTCCTGATTTACAAAATTATTCCTAAAGAGGACCAGATGATGGAATTAAAAAGAGTCCTAAACTTTCCAATATAAGCAGCTCACATTTTCCAGCAAGATAAAAAACAGCTGTAAATGAACAAGCCAGGCCAAATGGAGAATGTTCAGTACAAGCGCAATCTATGATGCCCAATTTGAACAAGCAGAGAGAGAGAAAATAGAATAAGCTCACCTTTGAGCTGCAATAGCACATTTAGGAATAACCAATTTAAATGACGGTCATGCAAGTCGCTAGAACAAAAACACTTCCAGCTCACTAAGCAACCTTACTAAAGCTCCTACAAATAGGAAAATGTTGATTTCAGGAGGGGAAATGACACAAATAACTATTAGATACTGCCATACAGGCATAGCACGCTATACGACCTTGGCGCCATTTGCAAACTTGAAGCTGATAGCAGCTGTAGCGGTAAACAAAAGATGTAGCCTATTTCTTCATAAACAAAAGATGTAGCAGTATATATGCAGAAGAAATAAAGATGTAGCATTATATAAGGTCAAGAATTAAAGAGTGCAGGGATAACTTAAAAGTCCCATTTTCACATGCTTTTGCAGACTGAAGTCAGATAATTAGCCTAGAAACACCTGCTCATATCTGCTAGCGTACTATGGGCTCCCACTGCACTGGTAAAACAAACTTTTTACCAAGAATGCACCAGAGAACAGAACATGGCCAATTCATGTACAATCAGGAAATTATACCACACAATATTATTTCTCAAATCAAATAATTGATGTGCAAAATAATTATCTCTTACTCTGGACAAAGCAAGAGACATAAAAGATGAAATAAATCCTAGAAGTGAACCTTGAACAATAACAAGAATATTTATGAGCATGTCCTGAGGAACGTATTTGGACTCATATGTAGCTTATAAAAAAAGAGGCAAGGCAGTAAAAATAGCTACCTAGGTGGATGATGTCGAACATGGCTGCAGCTGCGTCTTGTGCTCCTCCTTCGCTAGTCTGTATCACCATGATCTCCAAGCGCCAACGATCAGCTCCATTTTTTCTACGACTCCCTTGTCATCTATATGCTAATACAGTTATATACATTTGTCAAAACTGAACCATAGATATCAAAACTAAGACAAACAAAATGAAGAAGTTGTCTCTTATGGCAGCATAAACCAACAGGCATGCAATGCAAAATGATCATACTGTTTCTACAACCGCCGATGAGTGCTGCTAGCTTTTTCTTCAGGACATTCTACTATTCTCAGAACGATATTGCTATCAATACGCTATCTCTCTCACATACAAAGCTGAGGAAACATCCACTATGATCATAGACACGCTAAACACTAAATGCGGAGGGTTTAAATAGACTTTAAAAAGCCCTCTAGTTTGCTGCTATTAGCATTTGATCATAAAAAAGCAGACACCTTGGCTCCTTGTTCTAGTTCAAAAAATCATAACAAATGTTAGAAACATTGAAATGGCACTTGAAGAAAGATAAAGCCAAGTTACCATTAATTTGTCATTAAAGCGATAATTAGAAGAAAAATCATTGGAAGCCTAAATTACTTGTTGCACTACTTTCCTCAGGAGTTGATATCACACGGAAACAAAAGGTTGCTGCCATATATCAGTTACATGGGAAAACATTGTAATTTTGAGTCTGGTCAGTTCGGTCTAGCGCCCAGGTTGCACAAAAAATCCAAAATTTATCACCAATTTACAGCCATACCGCTGGATCAGCGTTTAAAAGTAGGATGACTATTGCAGTTCTTATTCAAACAATAAAAGGTATTTGGAAATGCATATCTGCATTCATGGTGAGAAATAATAAAAAAGAGTATGTATTCAACTGGGGCTTGTGGGATAGGCAAAGTGAACCTTATCGTGGCAAGAATAGTATCTACTCAGAAACAAATTAAAACTTCATTCAAAGGAGTTTTTTATCCTCACTGGACAGTCGCCTTGGGCTGATTGAATGGCCATAGTGTTTTTTATCATGCAACAAATCCTCACTGAATTTAAGAATACACAAAACACTTGGAGACAATTATGTTGAATAAAACAAACACGAGGGGAGGATCTATGGCTCACCATGCAAAACATGATCTTATTCGCAGTGGATGTGGCTCCATGCATGTTCATAGATGATATGTAATGTGCATTTGATTCATATAAGAGGTTACCTGAAACTAAACTTATCATCTGCATACTCTTGATCTTGCCTTGCATCTGCTTGTCGACAAGGCTGCAAGGTACCTCCACAACTTCAGGCTGCTAGTCTACCCGACCTTGCCATTTAAAACATAACCGAAAGTCCAAAATTATAAAACACCTACATATACCAGAGGAAATATTAGCAACAAAACATATGACATATCCTCCATTACTGCTTAAATGAAATACTGAAACTCATTTTTGTGGTAATTAATATGATAAGCAAGGAAAACATTGACAACCAAGAGCTACTTAGTGAGCAAAGAAAAGCACCTGTTTTGTTTTCCTCATGAGAAAGGTTTAGAGTGCCCATCATCGATTTCTCACACTCTGTACCACTGAAATAAATACGACATAAAACATTGCTTGTGAAAATTACTTCGGCCATGAGACAACTACCTAGCTACATGATAAAGAAATTTTATGACATATGCAAAAAGGAAGGACAAATGTTTATGGCAGTAAGCAGTAAAGCCCAAATAGCTATAAGAGTATGTGTAGGTAGAGCTCTCTGGATATTATTGGTTTCGTTAGATTTCTTTATGCATTTTTTCTTGCTGCCCTCAGGATCTTCACTAAACAGGTTATTTTGGATCTGTAACAAATTATACAGTGTTCCTTCACTTCGTTGTGAACCAATTCATTTTGCAGCCGTACACTCAGTTACCACAATTTCTAGCATAATTATTCTAGTAATTAGATCCACAATTACATACCTGAATATATACAGATGAGACTGAAGTATGGACATATGGATAATGCGTATGAGCAGATGTCAGCAAGCCACTCCATAATAAACCGAACACTGAAAACACCAAGCTACAAAGAAATTCAGCTGTAAAACATAAAATAAGAAACTGGGGGAAACACTAAAACACAATTTCACAAGTGGGTTAACCTGATGGTGAATTTTCCCATGGCCTTATGGACTGATGACAAGGCCAACATAAGACTGTGACCCAGTCAAGAATTCAGTTGAAGATGCTTCCTCTCCGCCATTTTTAGCAAGGTTGTGGGGTGAAAACCTGCACAAATCGCTGCCACCTCCACCCAATCGTAATTCATCTTAGCAAGAGAAATCGCATCCTGAAATAAAAGAAATAACAAAACCAGTAACCAACCTGTCAAATAGAGATTAATCGATTTAACAATCTAGAAACAGATAGAGAAGAGAGGGGAAATTGTTGATAACCTACGGGGCATTGTATAGCACCACAAAATTGCAAACAACTGTCACCACCAAGCCTCATAAGTAGGATCTTATATGGGGATGCCAATCATAGGTGGGAAGAAGAAGGAGGCACTGCTCACCTGGAGACTATTGATGGCTGCAACCTGGGAATGCTCAGGTCCGCTGCTATTCTCTGTCTTCTCGGTATCGGAGCGTCGGCGGATGCCTCCTGCTCAGCCACAAGGACGGCGAGACGAGCTGCACGAGGAAGTGGCGGCATCATCCTCCCGCTCGGCTGGCGTGCGACCGGTTCCTCTAGATGCGCTGCCGCCGCTTGAAGAGGATCTGCTGCCCTTGTCCATGAAATAAGGGAAGAACGAGAGTGAGAGATGAGAGAGATATACGGAAAGGAAGAGACAGGGAGAGAAGGGAGAAGCAAACCTGAACCAACCACTCGTCGCCGGCCGCCGGCTGCCGACATTCCGTCGGGCCATCGCTTCTGGACCAGTTCTGTTCATTGCCGGCTGCCGGCGTCGGGCCTCCGCCATCGACCCCAGGAGAAGGCCGATGAATTCCTCCAGATGCGCACTTGCCCGCGCCGACGGACGCCGCTGCCGCGTTTCTTCTCCTCCCGCGACCCTCGCCGTTTTCCTCGCCGCCAGGTCGCCGCCCGTTCGAGTCGCCGTCGAGCCGAGCGCCCCCGCCAACCGCCGCCGCCGCCGTGGTCCTTCTGCCGCCGGGGTTGGAAGCAGAGGGAGCAGCAGGCGGCCAGACTTCACCGGATGCCGCACGCTCCCTCCCGGCCATGCTTCTTCAGAGGCTGCTCGTGGAGGCGGCGGATTGGGGGAGGAGGAGAGGAAGCGGGGATTGGGGGAGGAGGAGAGGAGGCGGCTGATTGGGTGCGGGGACGAGAGAGGATGGGTGCGGGGACGAGAGGTCATTGGTGGCTAGGGTTCACCGCGCCTCATCCCGGCGAAAAGGAAGGCGACACGCTGTAGGCGATTTTGGTGTTGACATTTGGGACCCACGAGCTCACGGACCCAGCAGTCAGTCACAAAACGTGTCTCACCGAGAGTGAAAAACAGAAAAAATCATCATCTAACGGCCACGGTGAAAAGGGCGGTTGGGAAAATGTACTGTGCAGAGGTGAAAGAACGGCCAGGATAAGCTGCCTCGGAGGAGCTCTGTGAAGCCGAGTATGGTAGTAACATTTAAAGGAGTAATGATGCCTTTCCCCCCCTTATTCGCCCGTCCTCCGTTCTTCAGCGTTCTTACATGTGTTAGTTAAATGCAGGAATACCTGGATGAGAAACTTGAGTCCTGCACAAGGAGAGCAATCCTCTACAAAGTGAGTGATATTCCTATGCCATGAAACTTTGTTTGGAAACATTTGGAGTATTATCTTCATACATTTGGCTCTTTCTGTTACGGGAATCTCATTTGTTCTGTACACTGTACTTCCAGCAATATGTGAGGAACATATCATCTTCAGGGATGCAATCTAGTTGCGGGTTTGAAGGTCAAGTTAATGCATGTTGGACGCACAAAATGACAACTAAAGAACTAGATACGATATGTGGTGCCGGTTTTCTAGTGTCGGTTATTCACGGAAGGTCGGTTGGTGATATCCAGAATAATATGTGTCCCTTTCTCGTGGTTTCTGGGCATAATTTGAATCCCTTTTTATGCCTTGCTTTACCAAAAAATGCAGGTCTGATATTATTGCGCAAATATGCCACGCGAAACGGCTCGCAGATAGGCTTCTTCCTGCTGCTAGGATGGTAGACCTTCAGGGTGCACATCTAGTAAGCCATGAAAGACCAGATGAGGTAGGCATGGACTTTTGTAAATTTAGTGCACACATTGATCGAATTTTGGAATATTTAAAACTACTGCAAGCCAGGCAAACTAGTGAGCTGGCACTAATGCCCAAATCAATGGATTCGATCAAGTTTTTAGTATATGAATCCTGTAGGTTGACTTTTACATTTTACAATTCATGTAACTAAGAAATGCCTAATCTGACAACCAAGAAACAACTGTACAGTCCTGCTGCTGCTCAAGCAACTAATATATGGATCTGAATTAACTATGTGAAATAGCCAGCTACATATGGTTACAGTAGAACATGTATGATGTTTGGACATAATTGTACTACAAACCCTGTTAATTCTAGTAAAAGTCTTTGAGTTGAACTTGTGGAGATGAACTGTTCATAATGGCAGAGTAAACTGACTAGCCTACTTCACCTCTGAGGCTTATTTCACCTCTAAGATCGCCACATTGCTGTTCGAGTGAAAATAATTAACACAAAGGAGAAAATGAATATTGATCTGATATATCCTTGTTAGCCTACCATCCTTCAGCGTTACGGCAAAGATAAGAAACTGATATAATATATCAATCTACTGCAGGTGAACAACGCAATGATGGATCTGATAAAGGCCACCAAGTATGCGATGAAACCTCACGAGTGGTCGTCCCAGCCAGAGATCACATCAGGTATGCGTAACCGGCTGAACGTCGCAAAATTCATTCGAAGGCTATGTTCGAAGGCATACTGCTTACGTTGATCTTTACCAGAATCTGGCGCACTAATTTCTGCGAGACCTGTAACCCTCACGAAACGAACAGATGAAGGTGGAAACATTGCTGTAGCAGTGTATAACTTTCTTGCAAAGTTCCAACTGAGCTTTCTTTATCTGTTAGGGCTGATAGTGATGGGTTTTGAGCACATGAGGAACATTGTAAGAGTAATGAAGCCTGTGAGGGTTGCAGCAATCGAGTCATAAAGGTAAAAATCAACAAAATACATCTACCTGGATCGTGACATCTCTTATTTTGGTACCAAGTGCTAACCCTAGTGTGTGCTTTGATTTTGCAGAAACAAAGACATGCAAACTATTCTCGGAACCCGTCGAGGAGATCATATTTCATGTCTCCTCCATACTCTGTGGAGATGATTTTAGAGTAGCATCTCCATGAAGTTAAAATTATTTTTCCCTCGAGAAGGCCTGTGCCCTCAGGAGAGGACGACCGACTGAGGAGGAGCTACTTACAGTGTGGATGCACCTGGACACAAGTGTCTCAGGGCGTAACTGAGATATACTACCTGTATCAGTAGCTTGGAGAGAGCAAATGGCTGTACCTTGTATGTGTGATGTATGCCGTAACCATGTATATCACGGCCACTGGTTGTGCTGGTGACTGTAACCGAAATTCTTCTGTCATATCCCCTGAAATAAATCAACTTGTTGTTGTGCTGGCTACACTCCTTTGTTGCATCAGCTAAACTTCTCGGTTCCTGTACATTGGTTAGTTTGGTGTGCAATGGCTAGTTGCAAATTATGCGAGGCGAATCCACTGTCACAACATAGTGAGTGTGGAATTCAGAGAACAGAGTTCTAAACCGAGTTGCAGCGCCACATGTCGTCGATGTTGCATCTCTACTCTTTGAACTGCAGGCCTGTAAACTTCGCCTCCGGTGCGTCCTCCGCCTCTTCAGCTTGTACCACAGAAGGCTACCTCGCCCCAGGTGCTTGTATTCAGATGCCACATAGAAGGCCCTAGGGATCTTGGTTGCAATTTGCGAGCATACTGGCCCTTACCGGCGGAGGAGAAACTTGGAAGAACTGGGTCGGATTGGATTATGAACTTGCTGGGTGGCTTGGTCAAGGCCGGGAGTTGTGGAACATGATTTTGTTATTGGAAGGATTCAGCGGACGAATCGCGAAGCCAGCGAGCGCGGCACACCAGGACGTGGCCTGCACGTACGTACGTACATGAGTACATCACTGATCTGCCACTCGATACATGCCGCTGCTTCACTCATACCCGTTTCTGCCAAGAACGCAATCTTCCATCCGGGAGCCGACTGGGTGATTGTGCCGAGCGCAAACAACATCGCACACACGTAGGGGAAGAAACAAGAAGTGATGCAGCTAGGCTGACCTGGTAACTAACTGTAGCGGTGATCATGGGCGGCCGCCATGCTACGTACCGGCGGCCGGCAACTGACGGCGGAAGAGATGCATAGCTTGCCGTCCGCATGGAAAATGAAATGCGAGAGAGTGTGTGGGAAGCGCACGCCAGGGGCGGAAGAAGGGCGATGGGTGGCCGTGCGCTGCAAGAGAAGCCGGAAATGGGGCACCAGCGACGGTAGATTCGCTCTCCCCGCCAAAAATATTCCGACTGGCCGGGAATATTCGCCGTCGCAACACGAATATGCGAGTACGCTTCCTAACGGAGGAAACGTGACAGGAACTTTTTTTTTTTTTTGAGAATCCTTCCTACTTGTATATTAAGTCATACCGATGGTTGCAGGAAAGTTTAAACCCTCAGGAGGGTAGGAAAACCAAACATGGCGACCTGGAGGCAGTGATGTTGCTGTCCTCGCGACCCTCAGCAGTTTAAACTCTCCGATATATATCCCTGTATCCGATCTACAGATAACGCCGACTGCCCCTCTGTTCGCTGTCTTGGCGACAGCTCCGTCAGCGTTAAACTTGCAGCTTCCCACGGGTGGTGGTAACCATCGCGGCGTAGGCGTACCCTGGCGGGCACCTCCTTGCTTCCCATTCTTCCTTGCAGGCACACATTCGAGGTCCCGGATGAATCTCTCGACAAACTGCATAGTGGCCATTGGACTCTGGAAGATATCCTCATGTATCGCTTTCCTCCTAGCGTGCCAGATGGCCCAGAGTGTGACCACCATTCTAGTCAAGTCCTCTTCCTCCATGGTCACGAACATGGAGAATAACCACTGCCTTGCTGTCGGCTCCCTCGATAGACTGATGTGCTCTGAGATTGTTTGATCCGTGATCGCCCAAACACAGCGCGACATCGTGCACTCTAGCAGCGAGTGTCGCCACGAATCTTCTTGACCACATAGTGAACATGTGCTCGTCGTCACCATCTTCCTATGGTGGCGAACGTCTCCCGTCGGTAATGAGTGATGCGCCAATCTCCATTGGAACAAACGAATCTTGGACGGAACTTTGCACTTCCACAACTTAGTCCAGCTCTTCCCCTCATCTGCTCCACTCGAAGATGCTGCACGACCCTCAAGCCAGTCCTCTCGAGTTTTCTTCGTAGAGGCTAGCAGTTTATATGCCGAACGAACCGAAAAAACTCCCGTTTTCTCGTAGTGCCATGCCCAGAAATCACCTTGGATCCTCGTGCATAGAGGTATGTTTATAATCACTTCCACATCCATCGGTAAGAACCATTCCACTAGCTTGCTATCAATCCATGTAGCTGACGTGGAGTCAATGTAATCAGAAACCATACGAGGAGGGTCAGCCTTCCGTGCAGCAACCGGCCGGAGCCGTTCGTCCCGCGGAAGCCAGCCCTGATCCCACGCATGGGTAGTCTTCCCATCTCCAATTCGACGGATAAGTCCAAGCTTTAGAGCATCTTGCCCCTCCAGAATAGATCTCCACACTTGCGAAGGGTGAGGCCGAGCTCAGCTGTAAGGATATCAGATGTAGGGAAATAAACAGCCTTCAACATTCTTGCGCTCAATGATGAAGGTTCTTGCAATAACCGCCAGGCCTGCCGTGCCAATAACGCAATGTTGAACAGTTCAATATCACGGACCCTTCCTTGCTGCCCCACCAGAAATTCCGAATCATGGTGGTGATATGCTTGCATAAACCCCTCGGCAACTTGAAGCAGGACATAGAGAAAGTTGGAACTGCTTGTGCCACCGATTTGATTAAAATTTCCTTTCCGCCCACTGACAGCAATTGTTCCAACCATCCCAAAACCTTCTTCCATACCTTGTCCTTCAAGTACTTAAAAGCTCCACTCTTTAACTCTCTCTTAAAACCTCCGGACATCCCTTGCTAAAATAGATGGATGACTTGTCCACATTTATCCTCTGTCTCGAGGCATTGCAATACTTTTGCAAAGCATTTTTCACCTCCACGGCTCCCTCCCTACTCGCCTTGAAAAACAGCAGGCTGTTGTCTGCGAAGAGCAAGTGGTTCACCGTTGGTGCGGTGGGAGCCACCTTGATTCCATGAAGCGCTGACGACTCATCATAAGATTTTAACAGGCACGAGAGGCCCTCTGCTGCCAACAAAAGCAAATAGGTAGAGATTGGGTCTCCTTGACGGATTCCCCTAGAAGGCTGAAACTCCCCCTGTGGTGCTCCATTAAACAACACCGAGAAGGATACAGTGGATACCAGACGCATGACTAGTGCTACCCATGAACTACTAAACCCCAGCTTCAACATAATGGCCCTGAGGTAACTCCACTCAACACGGTCGTAGGCTTTCCGCATATCAAGCTTAAGTGCACAACTCCGATGTTTCTTCGCTTTGTTGCGCTTCATGAAATGAAGACATTCATATGCCGTGATGATATTATCTGTAATTAATCTTCTCGGGACAAACGACTGATTGCTCCTCTGAAATTATCTCGGGGAGAATGCCCTTTAATCTATTAGCCACCACCTTCGATGCAATCTTATAAATAACATTACAAAGACTGATCAGACGGACTTGACCCAACTCCTTTGGGCTGGCCACCTTCGGTATCAAAACTATGAATGTTTTGTTGATGCTGCTCGGACTGTCTTGCCCCTCAATATCCGGAGAACAGCTTCAGTTACTTCTCCCCCACAAATATCCCAATTCCGCTGAAAGAAATGAGCTGGAAATCCATTCGGCCCCGGCGCTTTCGTGGGGTACATTTCAAACAGAGCCGTTTTGATCTCCTTCTCCTCGAACGGACTATCAAGCTGGCGATTCATCTCCTCACCAACTCTCCTAGGTACAGAATTCAGAACCTCCTCCATACCCTCCACCCTTTGATGTGTACAACTGCCGATAAAACTCATTTGCCATTCTGCCCATCTCCTCTTCACTAGACGTGACAGTCCCATCCTGTTTGACAAGTTCACATACTCTATTCTTCTTCTTCCTCTGGCTAGCACGCAAGTGAAAAAAGAGTGTTCTTGTCTCCCTCCGAGAGCCATTGGACGCGTGACCTTTGTCTCCACATAACCTCCTCTCGATGGAGCACCTCCGCAAGGCGTTCCACCGTTTTGAGCTCACCGTATGACGGCCCATCTCTGTCCGCCCTACTCCTGTACTCACAAAGTTCCTTTTGTAGCATGCGGATTTGGAGACGCACACTACCAAAAGTCTCATGGCCCCAACTTTTCAGTCCGTTTGACAACGCCGAGAGCTTTTCCTTCAATTCCAACATTGTTGTACTCTTCTCCGACTCATTCCAGACCTGCTCAAGCATCGTAGCAAAATCTGCATGAGTTTCCCACATTACCTCATATCTGAAAAGACGGTCTCCACTCCGACGTTGTTGCTGCCTAGGGGAGCATTTTAGCACTATCGGTAGGTGATCCGATGTTGCGAACATCGAAAGATGGTGCACCTCCGCCTCAGGAAACCGAGATAACCAGGACGCCGAGGCAAGATCTCGGTCGATTCTTGTGCGGGAGTATGATCCTCCCACAACCTTCTTCTCAAAGGTCCAAGCAACCCCTCTGTATCCCAGGTCGCATAGGCCACACACATTGACATCATCTCGGAAGCCAGCAATCTGGCTCCAACTCCACTCATTCACACCTTCATGCTCTTCGCATCGGAGAACCTCGTTGAAGTCACCAATACAAAGCCACAGATGGTCATTTGATGAGCGTATATATGATGCGTGTAAAGTCACACATCCGTTGGGAATCCCAAGAGGAAGGTATGATGAGTGCAGCAGCAAGTTTTCCCTCAGTATGAAACCAAGGTTATCGAACCAGTAGGAGATCGACGTTGCTCTGAAGGTGTTAACGGCGTCAGAAAAAGTGGAGTTGAAGGGGAGGTCTGACTCGTCGACTTAGAACCTGCACACAACACAACCAAACTACTTTGCCCCAACGAAACAGTGAGGGTGTCAACCTCACCGGCTTGCTGAAAACAAAGGATTAGACGTATAGTGTGGAAAATGATGTTTGCTTACAGAGAATGTAAAAGAACAATGATTGTAGTAGGTTGTATTTCAGATGTAAAAGAATGGACCGGGGTCCACAGTTCACTAGTGGTGTCTCTCCATAATAAAATACTAACATGCTGGGTGAACAAATTACAGTTGGGCAATTGACAAATAGAGAGGGGCATAATAATGCACAGACATGTCATGATGATCACTGTGAGATTTACTTGGGCATTACGACAAAGTACACAGACCGCCATCCAGCATGCATCTGTGTCTAAATAGTCCACCTTCAGGTTAGCATACGCACCCCTTCCAGTATTAAGTTGCAAGCAACAGACAATTGCATTAAGTATGGTGCATAATGTAAACAACACTAATATCCTTAGACAAAGCATTGCTGTTTTACCCCTAGTAGCAACAGCACATCCAAAACCTTAGAACTTTCTGTCACTGTCCCAGATTAAATGGTGGCATGAACCTACTATCTAGCATAAATACTCCCTCTTGGAGTTACAAGCATAAACTTGGCCAGAGCCTACACTAATAACGGAGAGCATGCAAGATCATAAACAACACATATAAGATAGATCAATAATCAACTTGACATGGTATTCAATATCCATCGGATCCCAACAAACACAACATGTAGCATTACAATAATATGATCTTGATCATGATAGGCAGCTCACAAGATCTAAACATGATGGCACAAAAGGAGAAGACAACCATCTAGCTACTGTATGGCCCCGTAGTCCAGAGATGAACTAC
The DNA here is from genome assembly GCA_947311845.1 of Poa pratensis. Classification (NCBI taxonomy): domain Eukaryota; kingdom Viridiplantae; phylum Streptophyta; class Magnoliopsida; order Poales; family Poaceae; genus Poa; species Poa pratensis. The sequence continues at coordinate 48,748,122 of CAMZMU010000035.1, forward strand.
TCACGCATCACTCCGGAGGCAGGCATGGCGATGTAGAGCCCTCTGGTGATGATTCCCCTCTCCGACAGGGTGCCGGAGGAGAACTTCTGAACCCCCGAGTTAGGGTTGACGGCGGCGGCGGCAGAGGATGTTTTCTGGAATAATGGCTCGGTGTTTTAGGGTTTTCGCGTCTGGGGGGAATATAGGCGAAGGGGCAACGTCGGTGGAGGCGCGGGGCCCGCTCCCCATAGGGTGGCGTGGCAGGGGGCCCACCCGCGCCGCGGTGTGGGGACGGCGCCCTGCTGCCCCCATTTGTCTCTCCTTCGGACTTCGTGAACGTGTCGGAAAAATAGGCATCTGGGATTTTGTTTCGTCCAATTCCGAGAATATTTCCAGAACAGCTTTTCTGAAACCAAAAATAGCAGAAAATAGGAACTGGCACTGTGGCATCTTGTTAATAGGTTAGTCCCAGAAAATGCATAAAAATGCTATGAAGTGTGAATAAAACATGTAGCTATTGGTATAAAACTAGCATGAACATAAGAAATTATAGATACGTTGGAGACGTCTCAAGCATCCCCAAGCTTAGTTCTACTCGTCCTCGAGTAGGTAAACGATAACAACAATAATTTCTGAAGTGACATGCTACCAACATAATCTTGATCAATAATATTGTAAAGCATACGAGCTGAGATCAAATCATTCAAAGCAAAAGTCTATAATTGATATAAGAGACAACAAAACAAGTTAGTTAAACAAGCTAAAAGTTTTCATGAATGATTGCTTTAAAGACATGAAACCATACAAGGTTCATTAAAGATGTGTTAAGTATCCAATGTAGGAGTTCTATCCTTCAATTCCAAGCAGCAAGTAATCTTTCACAACAAAGGAGGATTCAGCCAAGTAAAAATAAACATGAACATCATGAATCAACTGTTTCGAAGTCTACTCAACCGGTGAGCGTAAGCATTTGGTTTTGGCACCAGGATGTTATGGCTAAAAGAACATTAATGGGGGTTTGGAAGGCCAAAGGAAGAAAGTCTCACAAAGCTATAAGTGATCATTAGACAAGAGGAAGTCTTATAATCGAAGCTATGTAAGGAGTAGTGATTGCCATGCAACGGATGCACATAGAGCTATATGTGTATGAAAGCTCTCCAATGGAACTAGTGGGGGTGCATCCAACTTGGTTTCTCATGAAGACCTAGTGCATTTTTGAGGAAGCTCATCATTGGAATATACAACCCAAGTTCTATAGTGTAAATTCCCCACATAGTTATACAAATAAAACATGCAAACTCTCTCACATGGAGTACAGGTGCTAAACATGAGCACAAATGATGACTATGAATAATGCAGGTGCTTCAACATGAGCACTAGTGTGGATAAAGGATAGTAATGTTGCCCCCTTTTTCTTTATTCTTTTTTTCTTTCTTTTTTTTCTATTTTTTTTCTTTTTCTGTTTCTCTTTTCGATGGCCTCCATGGCTCTTTTCACTTTCAGGGGCAACATCTAATATGACAATACACTTTTTGTTACAAATAACTCACAACGAACTAAAACATGATGTATGAAACTGTATGCCTCTGCCAGTGTAGCAGGATATGCAATGATCTAGCATAACATGGGTAAACCGCACATCAGCTGTATAGAATCATGCAAAGCAATATGTATATGATGAATGACAGCAAGTCATGTAATGTAAGATGGAAGTTGCATGGCAATATATCTCAGAATAGGTATGGAAATGCTGTAGTAGGTAGTATGGTGGCTGTTTTGAGGAAGATGTATGGGTTTATGTGTAGGAGAACAAGAGAAAGTTCTCCCACGGGTTTGGATGTACTGGCGAAGTATGCACAACTCTCAATGTGAGCAGAAGGCAATGCACAACACCGAAGAGGCTAGCAAATTTGGATGGTGGAAGTGCCAAAAACCGTAGCTTAACATTAGTCAAAAGAACTCACAAGCTTATTGCAAACATCTACAGGTTCAATATTAAGAACATGATTAAAGTTTACTCCAAGAAGGGCCGTTCACGGCGGCACAAGTATCCCGTTAGATCCCTCGACCTTCAGCACAACTTAGTTATTACGAATCACTTTTAGACATGGAAAGCTATCAAGTCCAACTACACCTTCAACGATTTAAATAGAGTTTGTAGTACGGTACAAGCTTAAAGACAACTATCCACTAATAATTTTAACTTAATTAACCAGCAAGCTTTACCATCTAAATACCTCAAAACATTTGCAAAGAATCAAGTCACCAAACTTCAATGATCTACAAGACTATGCAAGTTATTACTATACCACTACCACATGCAGCATTTTCTGAACCAACACATCAACCAAGCAACTAAACAAAAACTCTCCAAGTGATTTACAAATGAAACAAGAGAGTACTACTCCACAAGAATTAACAACTCTAAAAGAGATGCATGAAAAACAGAAGCTAAAAACATACAGTAGCTAGATAAGAATACTCAAAAGATATAAGTGAAGAATATGAGTATTCACATGAAAAAGCGGAGCGTGTCTCTCTCCCACACAAGAATGCTAGGATCCAACTTTATTCAGAAAAATAAAAACAACAAGCAAAAATAAAAGAACACAGACGCTCCAAGTAAAATACATAAAATGTGGAAGAATTAAAATATAGTTTCACTAGAGATGACCTGATAAATTGTTGATGAAGAAGGGGATGCCTTGGGCATCCCCAAGCTTAGACGCTAGAGTCTTCTTGAATATTGCAGGGATGACCCACGGGGGCATCCCCAAGGTTAGGCTTTTCACTCTTCTTGATCACATCATATCATCCTTCTCTCTTACTCCTTGAAAACTTCCGCCACATCAAACTCAAGTAACTCATTAGAGGGTTAGTGCATAACCAAAAATTCTCATATTCTACTGTGACACAATCATTACCAAAGCTTCTGGATATTACTACAGCCAGTGATGTTTAATGGAGCAAAGAAATCCAATCAAACATAGTAAAAGAGGCAATGCAAAATAAAAGGCAGAATCTGTCAAAAACAGAACAGTCGGAAAGACGAATTTTTTTCGAGGCACTTAACTTGCTCAGATGGAAGAAACCCAAACTAATGAAAGTTGCGTACATATATAAGGATCATGCGTAATTTTTTTCAGAATATTTCGAATTTTCTGTAGCGCATACAGCTCAAAACGGTGGACAGCAAAAATCTGTCACTGCGCAGAAATCCAATTTTAGCAACAACTTTCAACTAGAGACTTTACTTGGCACAACAATGCAATAAAATAAAGATACAAAGGAGTTGCTACAGAAATAAACAGCACCTTGACTCAAAATAAAATAAAATGACAGAAAATAAAAAGGTGGGTTGTCTCCCATAAGCGCTTTTCTTTAACGTCTTTCAGCTAGGCGCAGAAAGTGAAAATCAAGTGTTCTCAAGAGAAGAAGCATCAACATCATAATTTGTTCTAATAATAGAATCAAAAGGCATCTTCATTCTCTTTCTAGGGAAGTGTTCCATACCTTTCTTGAGAGGAATTGATACTTAATATTCCCCTCTTTCATATCAATGATAGCACCAACGGTTCGAAGAAAGGGTCTTCCCAAAACAATAGGACAAGATGCATTGCATTCAATATCCAAAACAACAAAATCAATGGGGACAAGGTTATTGTTAACCGTAATATGAACATTGTCAATTCTCCCCAAAGGTTTCTTCATAGAGTTATCAACAAGATGAACATCCAAATAACAGCATTCCAAAGGTGGCAAGTCAAGCATATCATAAAGTTTCTTAGGCATAACAGAAATACTTGCACCAAGATCACATAAAGCATTACAATCAAAATCATTCACTTTCATTTTAATGATGGGCTCCCAACCATCTTCCAACTTCCTAGGGATAGAAGCTTCAAGTTTTAATTTCTCTTCCCTATCTTTTATGAGGGCATTTGTATTATGTTTTGTAAAAGCCATGTTCATAGCACTAGCATTAGGACTTCTAGCTAGCTTTTGCAAGAACTTAATAACTTCAGAGATGTTACAACTATCAAAATCAAAATCATTATGATCAAAAGTAATGGGACCATTGCCTCCAATACTTCGAAAATTTCAGCACTTTTATCAGAAACAGTTTCAGCAGTTTTAGGCAATTTTGCACGCTTTGTAGTGGAAGTGGAAACATTGCCAACATCAATAACATTACCATTGATAGTAGGAGGTTTATCAACATGTGAAGCTTCAGCATTACTAGTGGTGGTAATAGTACAAACTCGAGCTATACTATTCTTTCTATCAATTTCAGCTTCTCTTTCCACCTAGCATGCAATTCAGCCAACATCCTAATATTGTTGTCAATTTTAACTTGGATGACATTTGCTGTAGCAAAAATTTTGTTATCATTATCTTCAGGTTTAGCAGCCATTCTATTAATTAAAGAAGCTTGTGATTCAGACATGGATGAAATTCGGTTTTCAGCATTTGAAAGCTTAGTTTGCAAACCAGAAATTTCCCTATTCAAATTCTCAAGTTGATGCCCTATGCTTTTCAACATGGTAGATTGTTCATTCATTGTTTTAGTGAACACTTGATTTTGCTCGAACTGTGATTGCATATAGCTCTTAGTAGCCCTTTCAATTTCTAGCATCCTTTCCTCACTAGGCAAACCAGATCTACCATAAGAATTACCATAACCACTACCATTATTAGAAGGATATGGCTTATAGTTGTTATTACCAAAATTATGCCTATAGGCATTGTTGTTGAATTTTTTTTTATGAAGTTCACATCAACATGCTCTTCTTGAGCAACCAATGAAGCTAAAGGAACATTATTAGGATCAACATGAGATTTGCCACTCACAAGCATAGACATAATGATATCAATCTTTTCATTCAAGGAAGAGGTTTCTTCAACAGAATTTACCTTCTTACCTTGAGGAGTCCTTTCAGTGTGCCATTCGGAGTAGTTGATCATCATATCATCAAGAAGTTTTGTTGCTGCACCTAAAGTGATGGACATGAAGGTTCCTCCAGCAGCCGAATCCAGCAAATTCCTTGAGGAAAAATTTAATCCTGCATAAAAGGTTTGGATGATCATCCAAGCAGTCAGTCCATGGGTAGGGCAATTCTTTACCATAGATTTCATTCTCTCCCATGCTTGGGCAACATGTTCATTATCAAATTGCTTGAAGTTCATAATGCTACTTCTCAAAGATATAATTTTAGCAGGAGGATAATATTTTCCAATGAAAGCATCTTTGCATTTTGTCCATGAATCAATACTATTTCTAGGCAAAGATAGCAACCATTCTTTAGCTCTTCCTCTCAAGGAGAAAGGAAATAGTTTAAGTTTTACAATATCCCCATCTATATCCTTATACTTTTGCATCTCACAAAGTTCAACAAAATTATTAAGATGGGCAGCAGCATCATCAGTATTAACACCAGAAAATTGCTCTTTCATAACAAGATTTAATAAAGCAGGTTTAATTTCATAAAAGTCTGCTTTAGAAGCAGGTGGAGCAATAGGAGTGCATATGAAATCATTATTATTTGTGCTAGTGAAGTCACACAACTTGGTGTTCTCAGGAGTACTCATTTTAGCAAAATAAAAACTAGGCCGAAATAACAAAAGTAAAACAAGTAACTATTTTTTTTATGTTTTTGATATAAAGAAAGCAAACAAGACAAAATAAAAATAAAGCAAGACAAAAACAAAGTAAAGTGATTGGGTGTGAGAGACTCCCCTTGCTGGAGCAATTCGGCCTCCCCGGCAACGGCGCCAGAAAAAGTCTGATGCCTAGGGGAGGCAGAAGTCTTCTGAATCCAAAGCAACTCGACTTCCCCGGCAACGGCGCCAGAAAAAGTGCTTGATGCGTGTAAAGTCACACGTCCGTTGGGAACCCTAAGAGGAAGGTATGATGAGTGAGTGCAGCAGCAAGTTTTCCCTCAGTATGAAACCAAGGTTATCGAACCAATAGGTGATCGACGTTGCTCTGAAGGTGTCAACGGCGTCAGAAAAAGTGGAGTTGAAGTGGAGGTCTGACTCGTCGACTTGGAACCTGCACACAACACAACCAAACTACTTTGCCCCAACGAAACAGTGAGGGTGTCAACCTCACCGGCTTGCTGAAAACAAAGGATTAGACGTAAAGTGTGGAAAATGATGTTTGCTTGCAGAGAATGTAAAAGAACAATGATTGCAGTAGGTTGTATTTCAGATGTAAAAGAATGGACCGGGGTCCACAATTCACTAGTGGTGTCTCTTCATAATAAAATACTAACATGCCGGGTGAACAAATTACAGTTGGGCAATTGACAAATAGAGAGGGGCATAATAATGCACAGACATGTCATGATGATCACTATGAGATTTACTTGGGCATTACGACAAAGTACACAGACCGCCATCCAGCATGCATCTGTGTCTAAATAGTCCACCTTCAGGTTAGCATCCGCACCCCTTCCAGTATTAAGTTGCAAGCAACAGACAATTGCATTAAGTATGGTGCAAAATGTAAACAACACTAATATCCTTAGACAAATCATTGCTGTTTTACCCCTAGTAGCAACAGCACATCCACAACCTTAGAACTTTCTGTCACTGTCCCAGATTAAATGGAGGCATGAACCTACTATCTAGCATAAATACTCTCTCTTGGAGTTACAAGCATAAACTTGGCCAGAGCCTACACTAATAACGGAGAGCATGCAAGATCATAAACAACACATATAAGATAGATCAATAATCAACTTGATATAATATTCAATATCCATCGGATCCCAACTAACACAACATGTAGCATTACAATAATATGATCTTGATCATGATAGGCAGCTCACAAGATCTAAACATGATGGCACAAAAGGAGAAGACAACCATCTAGCTAATGTATGGACCCGTAGTCCAGAGATGAACTACTCACGCATCACTCCGGAGGCAGGCATGGTGATGTAGAGCCCTCCGGTGATGATTCCCCTCTCCGGCAAGGTGCCGGAGGAGAACTTCTGAACCCCCTGAGTTAGGGTTGACGGCGGCGGCGGCAGAGGATGTTTTCTGGAATAATGGCTCGGTGTTTTAGGGTTTTCGCGTCTGGGGAATATATAGGCGAAGGGGCAACGTCGGTGGAGGCGCGGGGCCCGCTCCCCATAGGGTGGCGCGGCAGGGGGCCTGATGTCTACGCACGCTTCTATTTTTTGCATACAGTGTTGGGCCTCCAAGAGCAGAGGTTTGTAGAACAGCAGCAAGTTTCTCCTAAGTGAATCACCCAAGGTTTTGTGGGGACCCCGGACTAGCTGTCCGAAATACCCGATTATGCTTAACACAACGATCCCGTGATCAGTCTGTCGTTGCACATAATCCGAATTGGATACCAAAGTTTACATCCATTACAGTACCGAATAAAAGTCTTACATAAACGGTCATTTAGACCAAGTTCTTACATAGGTGCCTTCATGGGCCAAACCAAAATATATCAGCGAAGCTACGGCGTAGTAGGCATCAATCTACGATGACAACCCTACAGGCAGCTGACTTGTGGAGATCCTTAGTTTGCGTAGAAGTCGCCATATTCCTGCTCGGCGTAGTGCTCCTCCTCGTAGTCTGGCTAGGACAATAGCCAGGGACGAAACCAATATGAGTACATTTGAATGTACTCGCAAACTACCCCAACATGAGTATGCACTTGTTTTTGTTGACAACTTTTATTCATTTAAACCATCTCTACATCTTTATTAAAAAGGGTAAGAAGAGTTTTATAACCATTTTTAAAGAGATCACCATCTCAGCTTGTTTCCCAAAAACTCCTCCTTTTTATGACCATGGCTCACCATAGTCCATTTATTCCAACAACTCATACCTCTTCATTTGGTATAGCTGTGTAACACCATCCCCATTTCAGTTTCTTTTTAAACTTGAAAGCTTTTCCAAAAATTTGCACATGGTCTAGGACAGCCTACCAACTGTCCATATCCGAGGACTCGGCTATTCGAATAGTTTTACACTCTGCAGAGGTAGCACGCTTTTCCCCCATCCATCCGGCAACTCATCGTGTCTGCCACGTCTCGCCATACAAGGTGTATGCGAAGTAAGCCGCCGACCATAGCCTGTCCTTTGCTCATGCTAGTATAGGACCCTGCCGCTACGAAACTTCCTTCGACACTCAGGCTAATTTCCCAACAGAAACCCCAAGTGTGAGGACTCGTAGTTCTGCCCGGCGAGCGAACCCTTCAATCCTCCCACCATCGTGTTAGGACCCAGGTCAGGGGTAGGTCACCAAACCATCCCCTCATGGAACGAGGTCATCCTCGTTGTTGAGGCATCCCATACTAATATGAGCAAATTATATGACTACGCCCTTTCCCATATGTGGGTAGATGTGGTCGCACAGGGTAAGATTGGTTGTCATAGTACTAGGACACAATGTGCATTTTTCATAAACATCACCATTCTCCACTTCTTTCTTTCATACCGACATCTCGGTATTCCATAACCACATAAGTCTTTTTAAAGGAGTTTTGAATAAACATCATTGTTTCCCATCCTAAGTTTTGTATAAGTTACTACATAGGGTGGCAAAATAATATCCGTATACTTTTCGAAAAAGGTTTTGTAAACCATTGCCTTAAGAGTAAATCATTTGATAAAAGTAGATGCATATGTATTTAGGTGCAAGCTCAGGGAATAGCTTGCCTTGCTCGGCAAAGTTGTCGGGTTCTTGTGCTTGATGATCAGAGAATTCCCCCTCCTCGTAGACTCCGGCAACGTTCTCGTCTAAACGTCAAACAAGCAATGCAGACAATTACTAAACTACTCAAGCAAGCATCCCAACATATCAATCACAAACATCACAATTAGCTACTGCACACATCAAACCACACAATTTGGTTTTCAAAAAGTTGAATTAAACATTATTTAATTAAGTCCAAATTATGGCAGAAACTAGTTATTCATGTTTAAATCCACAACTTGAGTTCTGTTGGTCACAAAAATACAAACTAAAATTCTATAGAAAGCTACTGATGTGTAGAAGACAACCCAATTTGAATTGGATCATTTGGAGTTACCAAACTCCCTACACATTGGATTGAATCCAGTAGCTTAATAATCAAGTTTTAGCTACCATTTTAATTCTATTTCTCCAAAAATTAAATCCTTTTAGGGGTAACTAAACATGGATATATGGGAGCTAACAAAATTGGTCCTAACTCATTTGGGTCAACCATAAACATATTTGTTTGTTTTAGTCCAGAAGGGTTTATCTTAAAGTCAACAATTAATATTGCTTAATTAATTCTACCAAAATTAGGGGAGCTAACACAAGGCAGTACTAAGCTAGCAAAATTGGTTTGGAATTATTTGGACTAACATAGCATCAGAAACAAACAAGTTTAGATTTTAAACCTTCTGTGGCATTTTCAATAATACTTTTTATTTATTTAATTAAATGACATGAGACCAATTGGATTGGTTAAACAATTTCATAAGCTTTCCAGAACAATTGAGTTTTATTTATTTGGATTTGTAAATCTCGAGTTATTGAATTTATAAAATGAGTCCAGTACTGAATTTCCAGAGAAACTAAAATTAGAAATCCTAACTGTTCTGGATAATGTTCAAAACTCTGACATGTGGGGCCTACACGTCAGCGACACAGGAGAAATATCTCGCGCGCTGGAAATGTTTAAATATCTGACGGGTGGGACCTACATGGCAGTGGCTCAAATTAACGAAGCGGTACGCGATCGTTGATCATGGATCGAACGGCTCACGGAGGCCGCGTTCATCGACGACCTAATCAGAGCGTCGCCGGAGCTCCGGCGACGGCGAGGGTGGCCAGTGGGGGTACCTGGAGGGTCTAGGGACGGCGGAGAGGACGGCGTTCAACGGCGGAGGTCGTGGGGATGCTGGGGAGGCGAGTGGAGCTTGATGGGGAAGCTCCTAGCGATGGCGATGATCCCCTTCTTCTCCGCGGCCGTGCTCCAACTCCGGCGAGATCCTCCGGGGGCTCCTGGGCACGATACAGAGGGGAAAATGTCGCGGGTGAGTGCGGTGGTAATGGAGAGGCAGTGGAGGGCCAGAGGAGAGCAAGGGAGGGAGCAGCACGGCGTGGCCGTGTCGTCGCCTACCTCGGGTGCGGCGGCGCGCAAAGAGAAACTATGGGCAGCAGCAGCCTCGCTGCGGAGTACCCGCCCTTCTGGCGGTGTACGGGAGAGAGTGGAGTGAGGGAGAGGTGGTGAGATTGAGGGAGGGCTCGGGGTGGCTTTATAGGTTCGACGACGGCGCACGGGCTCGCCGTGGACACGGTGCAGGAGAGGGTGTCCAGGCGCGATAGCTCGCCGTAGGGGCGGCTGCAGCGTTCGAGGTGCAGGGGCTAGCTCGATGGCGTGGCGACGCGCTGTGCGTGAGCAAGAAACGGGACGGCCCGGAGATCGTTTGGACGGCGGGTGCGTGCACTGGCACGGCCGTCTCGGGCGGGCGCGGCGACTGCGTGGCGCGAAGCGACGATGGGGTCCTCCCCGGGGATGGCTACGGTGCCTGGAGAGCGCAGAGACATCAGGGAGAGGGGGGACACGGTCTTGGGCGACTGTGGTGGCGACAACGCCGTTGCCACGGCGACGGCCATGGCGCACGGCGCCCGCGGCTGCCCCTGGTCCATCTCCTCTTCCTGTGCCTCCTTTCCTCGATTTCCTGGACGCGGCGAGGTCAGTGAGGGGAGAGGGAGTGGATGCAAGCATCAATTCGAAGAACAAACCTCGAATTCGATCGAATTGCATCGGTTTCAAATCAAACCGAAGATGAACACAGTGGTGTCCACCACGTGTTCGACGAAATGCCTCACTGAAATTTAAATTCGAATTTTTGAATTCTGATTTCATACTTTGCTTCATAATTGTATATGGGTATTTGTGGTGCTGTGTTACACTTCATGTGACAAGTGCAACATAGCACACTTTGTGATTTGAATTTAATAAAGATAGAAAATAGAATTTAAATTTAGGTTTTTAAATTAGATTTTTGAGAGGGAAAAGTTATAGGAATAAAAATGGGAGAATTTATATAACTTCTCCTCTCAATTTTATTTGAAACCATTTTAGTTTCTCCCCTTGGAGAATTTGTGGGACACAGATGTCACTTTTATTTTTCTTGCTTTATTTGCTATTTCAATTCTTTTCTTTTCTTCTTGTTTTTATTTAGAGCAAACAACATACCACTAGCAAGAATTAAACCACACAAGCAACAACAAGAGATCAACACATAATAATTAACAAAAGTTTTTGTTGGCTCTCATTTTTGGAATATCACATTGATTAATATTTTTGGGATGTTACAATCCTTCCCCCCTTAGAATAAATCTCGTCCCGAGATTTGCTAGGCTGGGTGCTAAAGAGGTCTGGAAATTCGCTTCGAAGATAATCTTCGCGTTCCCAAGTTGCTTCTTCTTCAGAGTGGTTAGTCCACTGAACTTTGTAAAACTTGATCGCACGTCTTCGGGTAACACGAACATCTTCTTCGAGAATTTTGAGAGGTCTCTCTCGATAGGTCAGGTCTTGGTTCAGGTCGATGGAGCGGTGATCGATGTTTTTGAAAACATCAGGCTGGTCAGGAACTTCAAGACACTTCCGGAGCAAGGAAATGTGGAAGACATCATGGTAATCCCCTAACTCCTGGGGTAACTCCAGTTGATAGGATACTTCTCCTCGACGAGAAATGACCTTGAAGGGTCCAATATACCTTGGCGCTAACTTTCCTTTGACATGGAAACGCTGCATTCCTTTAAGGGGTGTCACTCGGAGATAAACATAATCTCCGACGTTGAAGGTGAGATCACGGCGCTTGGTGTCAGCATAACTTTTCTGGCGGGATTGGGCAGTTTTGAGGCGTTCACGAATAAGCTGAACTTGCTCTTCAGCTTCTCGGAGGGTATCTGGTCCGAACAATTTGCTTTCTCCGGTATCGGACCAATTCAGGGGTGTACGACACTTCTTGCCGTAAAGGGCTTCAAAAGGGGCCATTTGCAGACTGGACTGATAACTGTTGTTGTACGAGAACTCTGCAAACGGAAGACAATCTTCCCACTTGGAACCATAGGATAGAACACATGCACGAAGCATGTCCTCCAATATCTGGTTCACTCGCTCAGTTTGGCCATCGGTCTGGGGATGATAAGCTGTGCTAAATGCTAGCTTGGTTCCGAGGGCTTCATGAAGGGATTTCCAGAACCTGAGGTGAATTGCGTGCCTCTATCAGATACAATCTTCTTAGGCACACCATGCAGGCTCACTATTCTGGAAATATACAGGTCTGCTAACTGGGCTCCATTGTGAGTGGTCTTGACGGGTATAAAATGAGCAACCTTGGTCAGTCGATCAACGATGACCCAGATTGAATCATGGCCTCGGTTGGATCTTGGAAGTCCGGTAATAAAATCCATTCCAATCTCATCCCACTTCCACTCGGGAATTTTCAAAGGTTGAAGCAATCCAGCGGGTCGCTGATGTTCAGCCTTAACTCGCTGGCAGATGTCACACTTGGCTACGAACGAACCAATCTCTCGCTTCATTCCATGCCACCAAAATCTTTCTCGAAGGTCTTGGTACATTTTGGTTCCGCCGGGGTGGATTGAATAAGGGGTCTCATGGGCCTCCTTCAGGATTAACTCCTTAAGTTCCGTGACATTGGGCACACAGATACGGTCATTGAATTTCAGCACTCCCTCAGCATCTTCGGTAAAACCGGGGCTTTGCCGAGGGAAATCTTCTTCCTAATTCCCTCAATGCTTTCATGACCTTTTGGGCTTCTTTGATTTGATCCATCAGGGTTGGGGTTAACTCTAAATTGGCGAGATAACCATGGCTAACAAGCTCTAGTCCAAAATCTTGGAACTCTTTGAACAAGGCTGGCTGTTCGGCTTGGATCAGGGCATTCAGGGTGCAAGGTTTGCGACTAAGGGCATCGGCAACTACATTAGCCTTTCCAGGGTGATAATGGATTCCAATATCATAATCCTTGATTAATCCCATCCATCTCCTCTGTCGCAGGTTCAGATCTTTCTGGGTGAAAATATACTTCAAGCTTTTGTGATCTGTATAGACCTCGCAGCGATGTCCCGCAAGATAGGGACGCCACTTCTTAAGAGCAAAGACTACAGCAGCTAACTCCAAGTCATGGGTTGGGTAATTCTCTTCATGTGGTCGCAACTGCCGGGACAGATACGACACAACTTTGCCTTCTTGCATCAGAACGCAACCAAGTCCGAGGCGTGATGCATCGCAATACACGTCGAAACTCTGGGTGACGTCTGGCATAATCAAAATTGGGGCTGAGGTTAGTCTCTTTTCAGTTCTTGGAAACTATCCTCACACTTCTGAGTCCATTCAAACTTCTTGTCCTTCTTCAACAGTTGGGTCAGAGGTTTGGCTATACTGGAAAATCCTTCAACGAACTTGCGGTAATAACCGGCAAGTCCGAGAAAGCTTCGGATTTCAAAACATTGGTTGGGGATAACCAGTCAAGAATGGCTTGTATCTTCTCAGGGTCAACAGAAATTCCTCCAGCGGATACAATATGCCCAAGAAATGCCACTTCACTGAGCCAAAACTCACACTTGCTAAGCTTGGCATACAGCTGGTGCTCTTGGAGGGTCTCCAAAACTAGACGCAGGTGTTCAGCATGCTCTTCTTCGGTCTTGGAATAAATAAGGATGTCATCAAGGAAAACTACCACGAACTTGTCGAGGTACTCCATGAAAATCTTGTTCATGAGATTCATGAAATAGGCTGGGGCATTGGTCAGACCAAAGGACATACGGTGTATTCAAACAAACCGTAACGGGTGGTGAAGGCGGTCTTGGGAATATCTGTCTCTCGGATCTTCAACTGATGGTAACCTGTCCGAAGATCGATCTTTGAAAAGACTCGGGCTCCGTTCATTTGATCGAACAGATCCTCGATCTTGGGAAGAGGGTACTTGTTTTTAATGGTCACGTCATTCAGCTTGCGATAATCCACACACAGGCGTGTGGTACCGTCTCTCTTGTCCACAAAAATAATGGGTGATCCCCATGGTGAAGCGCTTGGGCGGACAAGACCTTTGCTTAGCATATCAGCCAACTGCTTCTTCAACTCCACCAGTTCTTCCGGATTCATCCGATAAGGCTTTTGGGATATGGGGGATGTTCCTGGGATAAGCTCAATTATGAACTCAATATCCCTGTCTGGCGGCATACCAGGCAATTCTTCTGGGAAAACATCCTTGAACAGATGAACAACACGGATCTCATCTAGGGCGGGTCGAGCTATGCTCTCATGGCATCCGGGTCTGGTCTGGCTGGTCTCAGATGCATACTCCACTTCAACTCCATCATCAGAAGTGAGAGAAACAGCTCTTCGGGCACAGTCAATACGACCGTGATACTTGGCTAACCAATCCATTCCAAGAATAACATCTATGCCTTGGTTTCCTAAGATAATTAGGTCGGCTGCAAACCTTCCTCCTCCAATTTCTATGGGGGTTTCGGAACACATCTGGTTGGTTTTGGCTAACAGTCCTGGGGTTTGTACCAACATTGGTTTGGGTAAAAGACTCCCGACTAAACCTCCCTTAGAAACAAACTCTTTGGTAATAAACGAATGGTGGCACCAGAATCAAACAGAACAGTTGCAGGTACTGAGTTGACAAGAAACGTACCCAGCACAACATCTGGCGCTTCTTCAGCCTCTTCAGCATTGATGTGGTGCAGACGGCCTCTGACAACAGCAGTATTCCCGCGGGGTGCGGCATTCTTGCCATTACCATTTCCATTGCGGCCTTGACCATTGTTCGGTGCAGGTGCATTGGGGCGCTGGACAGGCTTCTTGGGATTGGGGCATTCTCTGGAGTAATGTCCTGGGCACCGCATTCAAAGCAGACAACCTTGGGGCGGAGATTGAAATTATTGAAGTTTCCTCCAGAACGGTTATTGTCATTGGGGCGGTTGAAGTTGTTTGGGCGGTTAGGGAAATTGGGGCGTGGTGCTTGGGGTGGACGATAGGCAGGCCTGGGGTTCTGCTGAAAGATACGGGTTTCTGGCTGCTCGAACCTTCCTGAGCATTCATCCTCCTCTTGCGACCTTCATACATAGACTTGCGCTTGGTTCCAGCTGGATGGCTTTGTCCACAAGTGACTCCAGATCACGGAAGTCATGGATAACCAGAGCACACTGCAGTTCATCATGAAGTCCACTCATGAATCGCTCCATCTTCTTCTCTTCTTTGTCGGTGTCATCAGGAGCATACCGAGATAAGTCGGTAAACTCCTCAAGATAACCGACCACATCTCTACTTCCCTGCCTCAGCTTACGGAACTCATCCTTCTTCCTCTCAATGAGTCCGCTGGGAATGTGCTTCTTGCGGAACTTCTCCTGGAACTCAGCCCAGTTGATGACATGACCAGCTTGCTGGAGAGCCTTGGTAGTTTCCCACCAAGCTCTTGCAGGTCCAGCGAGATAGTGGGTTGCATACAACACTTTCTCATTTTCCCCACAGCAGCAACTTCCAGATTGTTGTCGATGGTGCGAAGCCAATCATCGGCTTCCAGTGGGTGAAGTCCCTTGGAGTAGGTGGGTGGGTTGGTTTTCTGAAAATCACCCAAGGTAGATCGCTGGTTCTCATTGCCATTGCCACCATTGTTGTTGTTGTTGTTATTGTTGTTGTTGTTATAGCGGCTGCAGTTGTTGCAAGGCAGCGAGATGAGCTTGGCGCTCTTGCCGGGCATTTTCACGCTCCTCCATGATAAGTGCGAGAAGTTGGGTGGGGGTTGGGTCCGGTGGTGGTGGTGCTGATCCTGATCCTTCCGCATTGCTGCGACGGGGTGGCATCCTGAAGCACACCGGGTATAAGAGACAAGGCGAAAAGTTCGACTAAGGAAAAGACGATCTCTCAAGTGGTTGATTAACCTAAGATTTATATGAAAATAGTTCACACAGATTAAACAAGACAAACATACTTATATTTCACAAACAACACATCAAGAGTTCACATCAACATCAAGCTTACAACATCAAGCTTACATCTAGGATACATAACATCTGGTTTCCAAAAGAACCACTACTACTACTCGACTAGCTATAGGGGGTCAACCTAATCCTGCGGTAGTGATCAAGTCACTCGCCTACTGAGGTGGAACCTCCAGCTCTAACACGTCAGCATCTGACTGGTAGGCTGGCTCCTCGGGATCCTCCTCCTCGTCCTCGAGAACTGGCTCGAGTGGCTCCTCCTCCTCGTCAACTAACTCCTCCTCATCATCCTCCTCCTCACAGTCCATCTCCTCCACGAAGTCATCATCGTCACTGAGGAAAGCGTCGTTCTCCTTGCGGAGATCCTCGCCCTCCTCCTCCATCTCGTCAGTATGGTGCTCTAGATCCTCAATCAGTCCGTCCTGCTCTGCCACCTTCGTGCGGAGCTTCACGATAGTCTTCCTCAGCTGGGCCCTCTTCCTGAGAAGAGCAACCTTCTCCACCATCAGCTTCATCTCGTTCTCGCGAAGCTCAACGAGCGACTCGCGGTCAAAGTGAAGCTGAATCCTAGTGCGCAACAGATCATCCTGAGTGCACTGAAGTAAGATCTCCATGTCCATGATGTAGCTCCCAAACATCGGGTGGTAAGGTGAAGGAGTAGGGTGTCCATCGCAGTTGCGCCTCCCGTAGAACCGGAAACGGGAGTCTACTAACTCCGCCTTGTGCTCCTCACAAAGTCGGGCTAGCATCCTCTGTGTAGCAGTACAGAGACCATCAACCCAGGTGGCCTCCTTGGTGGTGAAGACGAGTGTCCTGGAACTGGGAGACTTGATGTTCCTGCGAACTGACGACCTGATGAGCCAGCTCAGCCTTCCGACACCGTGAACATCAATCTGAGCTCCCTCAAACTCTGGAGCGGGGCGACCTAACAGCTTGGTCAACTCGAACAAGTCCCTCTCAAACGTCAACTTGCTGTCCTTCTCCAGCTGAACGAACTCGGTCCAATGGAGTGCCATCTACAATTTTAACAAAATTTTAAGTTAGTTAGGTGACAAGTATCAAAATTTTAATGTAGTAGGGCAACAAGTGAGTCAAATTTTAAACTTAATGAGAGGGTACAAAATTTTAGGGATACTAAGGAAAATGTAATATTTAATGAGATAAAATTTTGCATAAGTAAGAGGATTGGAGATAAGAAATTTTCGAAAATACTTCATTCCTTTCTTTTTAGAAATTTATCTTTTGTAACATTTGACAAACGACCATGCTAACTAAGGTTTCCTAAAGTCAGGATGGCTCTGATACCAAGTCTGTGGGGACCCCGGACTAGCTGTCCGAAATACCCGATTATGCTTAACACAACGATCCCGTGATCAGTCTGTCGTTGCACATAATCCGAATTGGATACCAAAGTTTACATCCATTACAGTACCGAATAAAAGTCTTACATAAATGGTCATTTAGACCAAGTTCTTACATAGGTGCCTTCATGGGCCAAACCAAAATATCAGCGGAAGCTACGGCGTAGTAGACATCATATTCTAACGATGACAACCCGACAGGCAGCTGACTTGTGGAGATCCTTAGTTTGCGTAGAAGTCGCCATATTCCTGCTCGGCGTAGTGCTCCTCCTCGTAGTCTGGCTAGGACAATAGCCAGGGACGAAACCAATATGAGTACATTTGAATGTACTCGCAAACTACCCCAACATGAGTATGCACTTGTTTTTGTTGACAACTTTTATTCATTTAAACATCTCTATATCTTTATTAAAAAGGTAAGAAGAGTTTTATAACCATTTTTAAAGAGATCACCATCTCATTTTGTTTCCAAAAACTCCTCCTTTTCATGACCATGGCTCACCATAGTCCATTTATTCCAACAACTCATACCTCTTCATTTGGTATAGCTGTGTAACACCATCACCATTTCAGTTTCTTTTTAAACTTGAAAGCTTTTCCAAAAATTTGCACATGGTCTAGGACAGCCTCCCAACTGTCCATATCCGAGGACTCGGCTATTCGAATAGTTTTACACTCTGCAGAGGTAGCACGCTTTTCCCCCATCCATCCGGCAACTCATCGTGTCTGCCACGTCTCGCCATACAAGGTGTATGCGAAGTAAGCCGCCGACCATAGCCTGTCCTTTGCTCATGCTAGTATAGGACCCTGCCGCTACGAAACTTCCTTCGACACTCAGGCTAATTTCCCAACAGAAACCCCAAGTGTGAGGACTCGTAGTTCTGCCCGGCGAGCGAACCCTTCAATCCTCCCACCATCGTGTTAGGACCCAGGTCAGGGGTAGGTCACCAAACCATCCCCTCATGGAACGAGGTCATCCTCGTTGTTGAGGCATCCCATACTAATATGAGCAAATTATATGACTACGCCCTTTCCCATATGTGGGTAGATGTGGTCGCACAGGGTAAGATTGGTTGTCATAGTACTAGGACACAATGTGCATTTTTCATAAACATCACCATTCTCCACTTCTTTCTTTCATACCGACATCTCGGTATTCCATAACCACATAAGTCTTTTTAAAGGAGTTTTGAATAAACATCATTGTTTCCCATCCTAAGTTTTGTATAAGTTACTACATAGGGTGGCAAAATAATATCCGTATACTTTTCGAAAAGGTTTTGTAAACCATTGCCTTAAGAGTAAATCATTTGATAAAAGTAGATGCATATGTATTTAGGTGCAAGCTCAGGGAATAGCTTGCCTTGCTCGGCAAAGTTGTCGGGTTCTTGTGCTTGATGATCAGAGAATTCCCCCTCCTCGTAGACTCCGGCAACGTTCTCGTCTAAACGTCAAACAAGCAATGCAGACAATTACTAAACTACTCAAGCAAGCATCCCAACATATCAATCACAAACATCACAATTAGCTACTGCACACATCAAACCACACAATTTGGTTTTCAAAAAGTTGAATTAAACATTATTTAATTAAGTCCAAATTATGGCAGAAACTAGTTATTCATGTTTAAATCCACAACTTGAGTTCTGTTGGTCACAAAAATACAAACTAAAATTCTATAGAAAGCTACTGATGTGTAGAAGACAACCCAATTTGAATTGGATCATTTGGAGTTACCAAACTCCCTACACATTGGATTGAATCCAGTAGCTTAATAATCAAGTTTTAGCTACCATTTTAATTCTATTTCTCCAAAAATTAAATCCTTTTAGGGGTAACTAAACATGGATATATGGGAGCTAACAAAATTGGTCCTAACTCATTTGGGTCAACCATAAACATATTTGTTTGTTTTAGTCCAGAAGGGTTTATCTTAAAGTCAACAATTAATATTGCTTAATTAATTCTACCAAAATTAGGGGAGCTAACACAAGGCAGTACTAAGCTAGCAAAATTGGTTTGGAATTATTTGGACTAACATAGCATCAGAAACAAACAAGTTTAGATTTTAAACCTTCTGTGGCATTTTCAATAATACTTTTTATTTATTTAATTAAATGACATGAGACCAATTGGATTGGTTAAACAATTTCATAAGCTTTCCAGAACAATTGAGTTTTATTTATTTGGATTTGTAAATCTCGAGTTATTGAATTTATAAAATGAGTCCAGTACTGAATTTCCAGAGAAACTAAAATTAGAAATCCTAACTGTTCTGGATAATGTTCAAAACTCTGACATGTGGGGCCTACACGTCAGCGACACGGAGAAATATCTCGCGCGCTGGAAATGTTTAAATATCTGACGGGTGGGACCTACATGGCAGTGGCTCAAATTAACGAAGCGGTACGCGATCGTTGATCATGGATCGAACGGCTCACGGAGGCCGCGTTCATCGACGACCTAATCAGAGCGTCGCCGGAGCTCCGGCGACGGCGAGGGTGGCCAGTGGGGGTACCTGGAGGGTCTAGGGACGGCGGAGAGGACGGCGTTCAACGGCGGAGGTCGTGGGGATGCTGGGGAGGCGAGTGGAGCTTGATGGGGAAGCTCCTAGCGATGGCGATGATCCCCTTCTTCTCCGCGGCCGTGCTCCAACTCCGGCGAGATCCTCCGGGGGCTCCTGGGCACGATACAGAGGGGAAAATGTCGCGGGTGAGTGCGGTGGTAATGGAGAGGCAGTGGAGGGCCAGAGGAGAGCAAGGGAGGGAGCAGCACGGCGTGGCCGTGTCGTCGCCTACCTCGGGTGCGGCGGCGCGCAAAGAGAAACTATGGGCAGCAGCAGCCTCGCTGCGGAGTACCCGCCCTTCTGGCGGTGTACGGGAGAGAGTGGAGTGAGGGAGAGGTGGTGAGATTGAGGGAGGGCTCGGGGTGGCTTTATAGGTTCGACGACGGCGCACGGGCTCGCCGTGGACACGGTGCAGGAGAGGGTGTCCAGGCGCGATAGCTCGCCGTAGGGGCGGCTGCAGCGTTCGAGGTGCAGGGGCTAGCTCGATGGCGTGGCGACGCGCTGTGCGTGAGCAAGAAACGGGACGGCCCGGAGATCGTTTGGACGGCGGGTGCGTGCACTGGCACGGCCGTCTCGGGCGGGCGCGGCGACTGCGTGGCGCGAAGCGACGATGGGGTCCTCCCCGGGGATGGCTACGGTGCCTGGAGAGCGCAGAGACATCAGGGAGAGGGGGGGCACGGTCTTGGGCGACTGTGGTGGCGACAACGCCGTTGCCACGGCGACGGCCATGGCGCACGGCGCCCGCGGCTGCCCCCTGGTCCATCTCCTCTTCCTGTGCCTCCTTTCCTCGATTTCCTGGACGCGGCGAGGTCAGTGAGGGGAGAGGGAGTGGATGCAAGCATCAATTCGAAGAACAAACCTCGAATTCGATCGAATTGCATCGGTTTCAAATCAAACCGAAGATGAACACAGTGGTGTCCACCACGTGTTCGACGAAATGCCTCACTGAAATTTAAATTCGAATTTTTGAATTCTGATTTCATACTTTGCTTCATAATTGTATATGGGTATTTGTGGTGTTGTGTTACACTTCATGTGACAAGTGCAACATAGCACACTTTGTGATTTGAATTTAATAAAGATAGAAAATAGAATTTAAATTTAGGTTTTTAAATTAGATTTTTGAGAGGGAAAAGTTATAGGAATAAAAATGGGAGAATTTATATAACTTCTCCTCTCAATTTTATTTGAAACCATTTTAGTTTCTCCCCTTGGAGAATTTGTGGGACACAGATGTCACTTTTATTTTTCTTGCTTTATTTGCTATTTCAATTCTTTTCTTTTCTTCTTGTTTTTATTTAGAGCAAACAACATACCACTAGCAAGAATTAAACCACACAAGCAACAACAAGAGATCAACACATAATAATTAACAAAAGTTTTTGTTGGCTCTCATTTTTGGAATATCACATTGATTAATATTTTTGGGATGTTACAGGTTTATCGAACTCAGGGAGGTAGAGGTCAAAGATATCCCTCTCAAGCAACCCTGCAATTAAGATACAAGAAGTCTCTTGTGTCCCCAACACACCTAATACACTTGTCAGATGTATAGGTGCACTAGTTCGGCGAAGAGATAGTGAAATACAAGTAATATGGATGATTATAATTAGTAATTGCAATCTGAAATAAAAATGGCAGCAAGCAAACATGTAGCAGAACTTGTTGTAAATGGTGTTTCAATGCTTAGAAACAAGGCCTAGGGATCATACTTTCACTAGTGGACACTCTCAACAATGACAACATAATTGAATAAATAAATACTACTCTTCACTATGCTACTCTGAACCACTCTCCGGTTGGATAACGAACACCATTCATTGCGTAGGGCTGCAAAAACACACCTCAAGCCGGAGTAAACAAGCGCCACAATTTCATGGAGACATCCAACTCAAATTATAACTCATGATAAGTATTTATGCAACCTTTAGCCTAAGAGCCACACACGGTGCGCACACTGTCACCTTCACACCGTGGGACAAGGCGACTCCGGAGATCACATTAATAAAACCACTTGAGTAGCATAATAGATGAAGAGTAACATCTACTTATTCAACAAGATTACAAAGCTCATGATCACATAAAGATCACACCATGGGAGAGAGAGAGAGAGAGAGATAAACCATATAGCTACTGGTAGAGCCCTCAGCCTCGGGGGAGAACTACTCCCTTCTCATCATGGGAGACAGCAACGGCGATGAAGATGGCGGTGGAGTCGATGGAGATGGCTCCGGGGGCAATTCCCCGTCCCGACAGCGTGCCGGAACAGAGATTATGTCCCCCGAAATTTGTTCTGGATGGCGGCGGAGCTACGGGTGGAATTTGGGAAAATCCTTCAGGGGTTAGGGTTTTCTCCGCGGGGGCAATATATGGTCCAAAGGGCGGCGCAAGGCGACGCCCGAGGCGGCCTCCCCACACCACGGCGCGGCCAGAAGATTTTCTTCTGGTCTGTGCCCTAGTCGAGTTCGGGGTCTTCTGTGCCTCTTCCGGAGCTGTCCTTTTGGCCCACGCAGTCTTTTGGCATTTTAGAATTTCTCGAATTTTTCCAGATTTTTCCGAGCACTTTCATTTTTGGACATGTTCTGCAATGCATAAACAAAATAAACAGAAACTGGCACTGTGGCATCTTGTTAATAGGTTAGTCCAATAAATGTCATAATATGATATAAAGTGCATATAAAACATGTGGCAATTGATATAAAACATGCATGGAACATCAAAAATTATAAATACGTTTGAGACGTATCAGGGCCCACCTGCGCCGCGGTGTGGGGACGGCGCCCTGCTGCCCCCTTCGTCTCTCCTTCGGACTTCGTAAACGTGTCGGAAAAATAGGCATCTGGGATTTTGTTACGTCCAATTCCGAGGATATTTCCAGAACAGCTTTTCTGAAACCAAAAACAGCAGAAAATAGGAACTGGCACTGTGGCATCTTGTTAATAGGTTAGTCCCAGAAAATGCATAAAAATACTATGAAGTGTGAATAAAACATGTTGCTATTGGTATAGAACTAGCCTGGAACATAAGAAATTATAGATACGTTGGAGACGTATCAATATACTTGAGCATCTCCCACGTCTTGTGGCGCTCACTTACTTGGGCCTCGCCGTAGACGACCGTTAGACGCCAAGGATCACTCCCCCCTCCGTCACAATCACATCAAGATGGTACTGTGAGTAGGGTAAAACCTCAATCTTTGTAGAATTATTCCAAAACATTCCAATGCCGCCGCTGTGGCCAGAACTGCTCACAGCAAAGCTCTTTTCAAAACCCAAAGTCTTTGCTAAACTTTCAACCCGCTTCTTGTGGAGTTGGGTCTCTACCACACAGAGCACGGTCGGGGCATGTCTTTCCGCCAACAAACGGAGGTCTCGAACTGTCGCCGGGCCGCCCAGCCCCCGGCCGTTCACACTTAGGACACTCATTGGTTCAGGCGGCCCTTCACCGAGGCCGCCGATTCAATGTTGTTGTCATCCTTCTTTAGTGTGGAAAGCAGTGGATCAATTTCTCCCTTCGCCACACAAACTCCACCATCGTCCTTCCTCTTCAGGTTCAGGCTATGCAGCAGTTCCTCCTGGGTTGGTTCCTGCGCTGCCCGCCTCCTCGAGTCGTCCCCTTCGCCTTCATCCATAACTGCCGCCATGACCAGGTCGCCTCGCCGAAACCTAGATGAGAGAAACCGCCAAGGCCGAGCAGCCGAGCGAGCCGGCCTCTTGATCAGCCCGAGCAGCGCCCTCACAGGGAGACGAGCGACGGACCCGATCGAGCTGTTCTGCATCCCCTCCGCCGGAAATCTGAGATCGCCGGAGATGGTACCGGAAACCCTTATCGCCTATGCGACAGGTCGTCTCGCCTAGCTATCAGCCGTACGTGACATGAACTGTTGCACCTCGTTCTCGTTGTCGGGCTTAATTTGGAGCCTCCGTTGGAACGGGCCTGCACTCGCAGAGGGCCTTTTGGTTCGTAGGATTTAGAAAAAGCAGGAATAAAAATTCAGAGGAATGGAATGTCCAGCCACTTGAAATCCTATAGGAATTGGAAATGCAGGAATAAAATTTCAGATGTCACCTCTTGCCAGAATTCCTATAAGAATGTACTGTAGGGAGGCAATTCATAAGAATTTTGGAGAATTCATTCCTTTGAACCAAAGAGACCCTTAGGGCATCTCCAACGGCATGGCCCAAACGGACACGAAAATATGTTCCTTTTTGTTCGTTTGGGGTGGTCCGCGGACACAAATTAGCACATTGTCCGTTTGGGGTTGGCACTGCTCCAAACGGCATACCGCATTTTTCCCCGGACATGTTTTTTCTCTTCTTCTTCTTCTTCCTCTATTTCACCTAGCTAGCACCAGGCTCTCCTATGGCCGCTGAAATCGATTGGCCTTGTAGTGCTAGTACACTGCAGCACGGGTGCTCTGGATCAGCGCGAGGAGGGCAGCAGCGCGAGCTTCCTTGCCCACGGCTCATCGGCGGCACTGGTTCTACTTGGTGGCACTAGTACACTGCAGCACTGATACTACTTGGTGGCGCATCGGCGGCCGGCAAGCCAGCGCGAGGAGGGCAGCAGCGCGAGCTTCCTCGCCCATGGCTCTGTGACATGGGCTCAATTAATTCCCGGCCATGGCTACCAGACACGGCGACGGCCAGAGGCGGGAGGGGGGACAGCAGCACCACGGCCATCTCGCGGAGTAGCGCCGCCGAGCAGGCACCACGACCATCTCGCGGGTCAGTGCGCCGCGCCGCCGAGCGGCGGCACGGCCATCTCGCGGGGCTCGTGCGCGCGCCGCCGAGCTGCGGCACGGCCATCTCGCGGCGCCAGTAGCCCGTGCGCCCTCCCAGGACAAGCACTTGCTTCCGCTTCTTGAGGTCGTCGCCGTGGCAGAAAAATACAGGCTGCAGCTTTCCTCGACGCCAGCACTGAAGGCCGCCTCCTCGTCCGAGCGGCCGGAGCAGACCGGAGGTCGCACTGCCGAGGACGGAGCGAGCAACGCAAGGGACAGGACTCGGGACGGCGGCGGTGATGAGATAGAGGAGAGAGACAACGTGGTAGGTGGGGAGTGGAGAAGAAAGAGAAAAATAAAGGAGAGAGAGTTTTGTTTCGCTGCCAGTTGGGCCAGACCGGACACGGGAGGAGGACAAAGCGGACAGCCGGACAGCATCTTTTGTCCGCGCTCGCCCCAAATCCGGACCTGGTCCAGAACGGACAGTCCGTCAGCACAATGTACGTTTGCGCCAGCCCGTTGGAGGCAGTGATTTGTCCGATCGGACAAAAACGGACAGAGCTGGTCTTTTTGCGCCAGCCCGTTAGAGGTGCCCTTACTGCTACTAGTTCACTGTCCGCTCGTGTCGTGTGTCCAGCGCTCGAAGAGATAAAATATTTGTAAAGTTTAAAATCAACGTAATCTTGTATGATATCTTGGCTTTGTACTAGCTTCTTTATTTGCATGCTTTGTAGGAAATGGAATTAGTAATCCTCCGCACAATAGTTCATTCAAATTTTAAACTTGTGTTGGGTAATTACATATTCACACACAACTTTTGATTTGGAAATACTTGCTCCGTTTCATTTTAATCGACTTGCTATTCACCACATGTGGATGTATCTATACATATAACATGTCTAGATACATCCACATTTGTGGATAGCCAGTCAGTTAAATTGAAATTGAGGGAGTATTTGGGAGCTTCCCTGTATCCGTTTCTACCTTAAATTGTACACAACACGTTTGTGGTACAGATATAGATCTAATAATGTACAACTTGGTTGTCACGGACTTAACTAATTTGTGCCAAGTGGTAGCAAATTCGAGAACAATTGTTTTGTTTGCATTGAAACTTTGCACGTATATACCATGTTTGTCGGTTGTACCAATGTAAAGTACACATGATTCGTCTGGGCTAAATGGTTCGACTATCAAAGCCCCCCCACACACACACAAAGAAAAGATCGATCCATGATGTCATAACGCCACTAAGATGTATCTTGGATCTTTCCGTGGGAAAATTACACGGGCTGTCCATATTTCCTAGTTTGTTCATCTTTTGGGACTTCTTTTTTTGAACAGGATCCGATATATATAATAGGAAGCTCAGTACAACTTACAGACAGGTCCAAACCAAAAATTACAACGAGACCCAGCAAATTGCACTAAACACCCCGAGCCACCCGGAAGAAACACAATCGGATCCACCCTCCGCCCAGACACCTCAATCACCGCCGGAGCCGCCGTACCGTCATTCCCGAGGAAGAAAGCACCTCCACATGTTGTAGTCGACTGCAAAACCGGCCGCCGCGATGGGCACCCAGCTCGATGAACGCACACAGCCATAGCACTCGCTTCCTCAATCCACCTATCTTCCCGCCGCCTCCGCAACGACCAGGCCAGCCACCAAGAACACCCAGTCTCCAGACAACCACTCCCCTCGCCGCCACGGCAGGCCGGAGCAAAGTCGCCGAAGACAGCCACCTCCACCACCACCAAACACGGCACACCAACAGAAAGAAGCGGCGCTAATTAGGTGACGTCGCGGATCTCCTCCATGGAGCTCCAGAAGACGCCAGGACCTTGCACTCCGACGGTGCGTCCGCCTCACCGCCGGGATAGCCGCAGCGCTCCCCCAGCCGTGCATCCCTCTTCTTCTCCCCCTCGCCACCGAGGCCGGCCAGGAGCAGAAGGGAGATCCATGGACCAAGGAAACGAACGCACTTATTGAAGAAGGCCGCCGTGAATCCGCCACCACCGTCCACCCCCACCATGGAGGCTCGACGAGGGATGCGCCGCGCCAAGACGCCAGAGCTGCAGACCTTCGAAGGGGGAGGGACGACATGGCGTCAAACTCCAACAAGGAAAACTCGAAGCAACCGAACGTACTACCTAAACTACTGTTGTACAGCGAGGGTCGGCACCCTAGACCATCTCCACGCCGGCCAGCGCAAGCGCCGGGGGCGGGAGCGGCCGGATTTGGTGTTTGACTTTCAAGGGGAGAGGAAGGAGAAGAGGGGAGGGGAGAGGGGGTTTTTTCCTTTTTATCTTTTGGGGACTTCTCTCTGATGTCAACCTATCTACTGACATAGAGGGAACCATTATTTGGACACTCTCGACAAATGGTGCCTACTCTACTATCTCGGCCTACAAGGCGTAGTTCCTGTGGTCCTCTTCATGTTCCTTCAAATCGCATGTTTGAAATATTTGAGCTCTTCCCAAATGCCACTTCTCTGCTAGCGTCTCTTAAAAAAAAGGATTGCCTAGCTATTCATGGTCGGCCTCATCAACCAATTTGTCAATTATGCGAGTGCCAACCGGAGGCGGCTAGGCACATTCTTTTTCAAAGTCGCTACTCCAGTATGCCGCTCTATATTTGTTCCTCTCAATATGAAATAAAAATACTTTGCCACGTTTAAAAAAGTACACATGTCATTTCGCCCAAGGACTTCAAGATCTCGGTGTTCAACTTCAACATTTTACAAGCGGAGGAAGAGCTCAACATATTAATCTTAGGATTCACCAACCAGCACAGAATGAAACATCTCGGCTGTATACTAGCCCCACAATACCAATACCCACGAGACGAGTGTCGGGACTGTACTTCCCGTTGAGACCGGGAATGCAGCCCCTAGGACTTGAATGTTTTGTAGGACTACACTGACAGTCCAGAGGTGTGTCCTGGTCACGTATAAAATGACTACGATATCTGATCACGGTGACTTTTTTAATCCCTATGCCTTCCATTCCTAGAGCTATGCATTACTCATCAAGAAGATAACAAGCAAAGGCAACAACATTGGTATACCTCTGTTCCTACATCTGATAGCTATCGGCGCAAACTATTTAGATATCTTATGCGAGCGAGAGGGTGAAGGTGGGTTGAATAGCCAATTAAGGAGGTGCGTGTGTGTATATAGAGATAGAAAACCATGTATACTGACAAAGAGGGTCCATTACTTGGTGTTTATGAGGAGCTATGCGATGTCACAATAGTGTATAGCCTGGTAGGTGGACTGACAGACAAGACACATGCACCGGTGACGAAATGGAATTTACGCACAAACATGTGACACATGCAGTACGCTGCAGTGGGTTTGTTACAACGGCGACGCAAAACATTGATACACGATCGGAAGGATTCAGCGTAAGCCGGACGAATTGAAGCGGAAAAAGTCCATTTTAAACATTGAACTTGTAGTGGTTGGACCGATCAAACCCCGAATTCGAAATTCCGGTCGTTTATACCCTGAACTATTGATTCCCGGTCTAAATTGAACCTTGCACTGTTAGTTTCCTAGTTTAGCTCTTACGGTAGAACATGCGTGTGCAGCGTGTGTGTGTGTGTTTGTGAGTAACAGAGAGGGAGAGAGGGGGATTGGAGTACCTTCTCCGTGGGTCGACGAATTCGAGGCCGAGGCCATGGTGGCCGAGGCAGTGGTGGCGTGGCGGTGCTGTGGCGGCGGTGAAGCTTCCCGTCGGCACAGCGCTAACCCTAGATCGGATTGGGGATGTCGGTGGGGTGTGGCGGCGCACAGTGAACCTCGTACCGTGTGCCCGCCGGCCCCCACCTCTTTATATATAGCGCTGGCGACAAGGGCCCACCAACTATTAGGGTTGAGCGCCCCCGATCAGGGCGCAGTCAAAGGGCCCGGTGGGCCGTTGGGCCCACACAGGGTGGAGATCAATCTAACATTTTCCCCCTTGATCTCAACTTTTACTTTTAACCTTTTACCTTTTACTTTACTCGTTTCATCACCGATTAGTACATAGAGCATGTTTCATCGTCACAGCTCAATTGCCGATAGAATCAGACAGCCACTATATACTTTTCAGTTTTGAAAAAAAAACTTTTACTTTTGGGCCTCTATGATCCAGGAATCATAGGCTTTCCATTAATCCCATGCCGGCTATGTGTTTCTGGAACACATCGGGTGGTAAGCCTTTCGTTAGCGGATCCGCAAGC
Source organism: Poa pratensis (assembly GCA_947311845.1). Lineage (NCBI taxonomy): Eukaryota > Viridiplantae > Streptophyta > Magnoliopsida > Poales > Poaceae > Poa > Poa pratensis. Next base: position 48,776,964 of record CAMZMU010000035.1, read on the forward strand.
ATTTCCTTTGTCCTTATATGCTCGAGACTTATAGTTTGATCCTGGATCTTATCTTTCACAACATAATACTTTATATCTATTGCCTTTGTAGCATTACTCGACTTGTTGTTGTGAGCATAGAATACTGCGGGCTGGTTGTCACAGTACATCTTTAGTGGTTTGTCAATACAATCTACCACTTTCAAGTCGGGTATAAATTTCTTTAACCATATCGCCTGTCCCGTGGCCTCATAACATGCTATAAACTCTGCATACATCGTGGATGCAGCAACTAATGACTGTTTGGAGCTTTTCCACGAAATAGCCCCTCCTGCGAGAGTGAACACGTACCCTGACGTGGACTTCCTATCATCTTTGTCTCCCGCAAAATCTGCGTCTGAATACCCTCTTAGTTCTAGGGAATCAGATCTTCTATATGTTAGCATGAGGTCTTTTGCGCCTTGTACATAACGCAATGCTTTCTTTACCATGTTCCAGTGTTCATGGCCTGGATTTTCTTGATATCTACCGAGTACCCCGGTGATAAAAGCTAAGTCAGGGCGAGTGCACACTTGTGCATACTGTAAGCTTCCAACAGCCGAAGCATATGGTACTGCTTTCATTCGATCGATCTCATATTGACTTTTGGGACATTGAAATTTCCCAAAACTATCGCCCTTGACTATCGGAGCAGGTGATGCGCTACTTTTATGCATATTATATTTCTTTAGAACCTTTTCTAAATATGCCTTTTGTGATAGTCCTAGCACTCCATTCTTTCTATCCCGGTGAATTTCTATGCCCAAAACATATGAAGCTTCACCAAGATCTTTCATATCAAAATTTGAGGACAAGAATTTCTTTGTTTCTAGTAGTAGACTGACATCATTGCTTGCAAGCAAGATATCATCCACGTACAAAATTAGGAAAATATATTTCCCACTTTTAAACTTTGCATAAATGCAGTTGTCCTCAACATTCTCTTTAAAACCAAAACTTTTAATTGTATTATTGAACTTTAAATACCACTGTCTAGAGGCTTGCTTTAACCCATAAATGGATTTCTTTAGGCGGCATCCCATATGTTCCTTCCCCTCCATGAAAAAACCCGTGGGTTGTTTCATGTAAACATTTTCTTCTAAATCTCCATTTAGAAATGCCGTCTTTACATCCATTTGATGCAACTCTAAATCAAAATGCGCAACTAGTGCCATGATGATTCTGAAAGAATCCTTACATGAGACCGGAGAAAATGTCTCATTGTAATCTACCCCTTCTCTTTGCGTAAAGCCTTTTGCCACAAGTCGCGCTTTATACTTTTCTACGTTCCCATTGGAGTCATACTTTGTTTTGTAGACCCATTTGCAGCCTACTGTTTTGGCTCCTTTAGGAATTTCCTCTAATCCCAAACATTGTTAGAACTCATCGATTTCATCTCGTCTTCCATGGCTTCCAGCCACTTCGAAGAGTGAACGCTTCTCATGGCTTCTTCATATGAAGTGGGATCTTCTTCCATATGAACTGTTTCTGTATTATAAACTCTATAATCACTAGAAATAGCTGATTTCCTAGCTCTTTTAGACCTTCTAAGAGTCTCATTCTCTGGCACATCATGTGTCTCAACGTGCGACTCTTCTTCTAAATTTGGCTGTCGTCGCTCCCTTTCATGCTCAACAACGGGTTGAGTCGGCTCCTGACGGACAGGTTCCGAATCTTGCCTCGTTGTGGTCACGGGTGGAGTTACAACAGGTGCTTGCACCACAACCTCTGGGATTATCGGTGCAGGTACAACAGGTAGGGCGAAAAATGGCTCATGGATCATCGGAAAAGGTGCACACACCCTCTTCTCCTCAAGATCAATTTTCCGGCCTACCATGCTCCCCCTCATCATTTCGTCCTCCAAGAAGACCGCGTGTCTCGTTTCTACAAACTTTGTGTATCTGTCTGCACAGTAGAAACGATAACCTTTTGATCTATCAGGATAGCCAATGAAATGGCAAGTTACTGTTTTGGGGTCTAACTTTGCAATGTGGGATTAAAAACTTTTGCCTCAGCTGGGCTCCCCCAGACTTTTAAGTGGCGTAGAGAAGGAACTTTCCCTGTCCACAACTCGTACGGTGTTTTGGGCACCGACTTACTTGGTACTCTGTTGAGAATGTGAATGGCGGTTTTTAACGCCTCCATCCATAATCCCAATGGCAGTGTGGAATAACTCATCATACTGCGCACCATATCCATAAGAGTACGGTTACGCCTTTCAGCTACTCCATTTTGCTGTGGTTCGCCCGGCATAGAATACTGGGCGACTATTCCATTTTCCTGTAAAAACCTTGCAAAAGGTCCAGGTACTTGACCATATGGAGTGTGCCGACCGTAGTACTCCCCCCCACGGTCGGACCTGACTATTTTAATTCTTTTATCATGTTGATTTTCAACTTCAGCTTTGAATATTTTAAATTTATCCAATGCTTCAGATCTTTCTTTAATTGGATAAATATAACCATATCGGGAGTAATCATCTGTGAACGTTATGAACGAGTCATAACCATCCACACTTTTCACCGGAAATGGTCCACATATATCAGTGTGAATAATTTCTAGTGTCGCTGTGCTTCGGTTTGCACCCTTTTTAATTTGTTTTACGTATTTTCCTTTTATGCAATCTATGCATTGTTCGATATCTGAGAACTCTAACGGAGGAAGAATATCATTTTTAACGAGGCTTTCTATTCTTCCCCTCGAAATATGGCCTAATCGACAGTGCCATAACTTCGAAGAGTCATGAGTTCGCTTTCTTTTCTTTTGTTCTTTGTCGACAAGGGAATTTGTTCATTCACATTACTCACAGAATGCACTTTTTCACGCAAGGATAACAAATAAAGCTTATCATGAAGTAAAGCAATACCCACACAAGCATCTTTAAACCATATGGCACACTTGCCATGACCGAAATAACATTCATAACTGTCTTTATCCAAACACGATACACTTATTAAGTTTCTGTGAATCGAAGGAACAAATAAAACATCTCTAAGCATAATATTGAAACCATCAGCTAGCTCCAAGGAGACGTCGCCAACAGCTTCAACTTCTGCTTGAACTCCATTTGCGACTTCAATGTGTCTTTCGCTTCTTTGCATACTCCTTGTCGAATGGAATCCCTGTAAAGAATTTGCAACATGAACGGTTGCACCTGAGTCAATCCACCAAGTAGATTTTGAAAACTGTGTATACAGGGATTCATTTACAAAAGAAACTGTGTCTGTACCTTTCTTGGCCATTATCATCTTGAGCCAATCTGGGCAATCTTGCTTGAAATGCCCTTTCTTCTTGCAGTGGTGGCATGTATCTTTGTCCACTTGCTGAAACTGCTGGGGACCTTTGCCATGTGGCTTATGCTGGTGAGGACCTTTGCCATATGGCTTAGAAGGGGAACCGTTGTAGTTCCTGTTCTTGTTGTCCTTCACAAAGTTCAAGGAGCCCCCATTCTGGGACTTCAGCCTTTCCTCTTCTTGCGACAGCATGGCAATGGTCTTTTCAATGTCCCATTTTTCAGGCGACACATTGTAGTTGATGATGAAATTTTCAAATTGTGGTGGCAGTGAAGCCATCACCAAATGAACTATGAGTGCAGGCTTGAGCTCCAGATCAGCCTCCATGGACTTAAGCTTAGCAGCCATGTTGCTCATTCTGAGAATGTGCTCCCTTATTCCATGTGAACCTCCATGATACTTTTCTGTCACCAGCTGTTTGAGCAGCTGGGTAGCATAAGTCTTTGAAGAACCAGTAAACTGGCTCTTTATCTTTTGGAGATACTCTCCCACAGAGGTACACTCTTCAATTGAGCCCACAATAGCGTTCTCAACTGTGTTCTTTATGAATGCCATGCACTTTTTGTTGGCGTTCACCCACTTTTGGTTCTCTAGGGTGTAACCCATCTCTACTGGACCATAGTCCAGCTGCTTTTTCTGCCAAGCAGAATCATCATCATCTGTTGCTCTCACTGGCTCTGCTGGCTTGACTGGCTGTGGAGTACTCACAACCCAGTCGACCTCAGCGCAGACAAAAGCCAGCTCGACTTTCTTCCACCACTCAGCGTAGTTGTCACCCCTGAGCGTCGGAACGTCCTTGAGGCAACTCATCAGGTGAAAACTTCCTGAAACCACAAGGATATAAGATAACAAAAACAATTGCATGTAATAATCCAACGTTGGTATAAATTAAAACATACAACCGTTTGTGCAATTAAAACTATATTACCGTTGGGCAATAAAAGAAATAAATGCACCTTTAAACAGTAATAAACAGATCATAATCATGTTATTAACAACGTTGGTCATTTAACAACAAAATCATAATCATCATTAAAATCACTTTATCATGCTTTCAATTCTCACTTTAAATCATAATAATGCTATTAATAACGTTGGTCAAATAATAGCAGAATCATAATCAGCATTAATATCATTTTAATCATGCCTTTAATTTTCACTTTATTGCTCTTATGCAATTTCTTTTAACTATTTGCAGCGGAAACTTTACAAAATGAATAAAAATTCATAAACTTTTATACTTTTCAGAAGCTTTCTTTACACTTTTGTATTTTTCTAAAACAAATTTTCGTTGGAATAATTTGCATAGAGAAAACTGTAAGAAATTTGCTCAAAAATGGACAAAATATCTATTAAACTGTGATCTGTAAAAATTAAACATAATAACTGTTTTGTGCGGCCCAGCTCTTTCACGCAGCGGCGGCCCACAGCCCGTCTGGCGCGCGCACCGCTCTAGGCGGTGGATAACGGCCTGCGTGCCCATCCTTTTCTCTGGCCGAAGCTAGCCCAAAGCCCATCTAGCGCCGCGGCCGCTTGCTCCTGGCCATCGGATTAGATCCGACGGTCGCGCGTGGATCTCGCTAGGTCAAAACCGGGTGACACCGGTCTCCCTGGAAACCCTAGCCGCATTTCTCACTTTCTCCCTTCCTCTGTCCCGCCCGATGGCGACGACTGGTGAGAGCGCCATGGCGGCGGCCCGCCGGCGACGGCGCGACGGCGGTTGACGCCACCGCCACGAGCTTCTCTCCCTTCCCCTTTTCCTTCCACCACCTACTGCCACCAAGCCGAGAGGAGAAGAGAACCCGACGGCCCCCTCTGCCCCCATCCCGCCGGCGACTGCGTGGTCGGGTGGTGCCCCCGTCGGCCCAACGGCCGGCGGCGAGCCTTTGCCCCCGAAGGGGTCGTCCCTTTCGGCCGTGGCGGAGACGCGGTGCCCCCGTCCACTGCCCGGTTCTTCCTCCGACGGCTCGGCTTGCCGATGCCCGTCGGTTGGAGAGGAACGGCGCGGCCCTGGTGGGGCGGCACACTTTGCTTTGCCCTCTTTTGAATTAGGGTTAGGGTTTGCATCTTTTTGGGGATATTCTTTTGACTTTTTCTTTTCGGGATCTGGCTTTGGGGATGAACTAGGATTCAAAATTGAGATCTTTTTCCATCTCCTTTTCTACCGAAAAATCTAGACTAGAAAAACCATCGCTCGGATACCATTGTTAGTTTCCTAGTTTAGCTCTTACGGTAGAACATGCGTGTGCAGCGTGTGTGTGTGTTTGTGAGTAACAGAGAGGGAGAGAGGGGGATTGGAGTACCTTCTCCGTGGGTCGACGAATTCGAGGCCGAGGCCATGGTGGCCGAGGCAGTGGTGGCGTGGCGGTGTTGTGGCGGCGGTGAAGCTTCCCGTCGGCACAGCGCTAACCCTAGATCGGATTGGGGATGTCGGTGGGGTGTGGCGGCGCACAGTGAACCTCGTACCGTGTGCCCGCCGGCCCCCACCTCTTTATATATAGCGCTGGCGACCGGGGCCCACCAACCATTAGGGTTGGGCGCCCCCGATCAGGGCGCAGTCAAAGGGCCCGGTGGGCCGTTGGGCCCACACGGGGTGGAGATCAATCTAACATGCACATGTTTTTCAGAGTAATAACTATAATTTTTAATTAGTACCTCTCACTAACTATATTGGACCACATGTCATTTTCATCTTCTTTATAACTTGTAGCGCCCGACTGCCATATTGCTTAATATGACGTGTCGTGGAGCTAGCTGAAAGCACCCACGCATGCAATTGCACACAACCGGCTGATATGCGTGCACGACAGCATGAGCGGCAGCAGTTTACCTCGATCCAGCAGCGCATGCGGAAGCTAGTCCTCGTCAAGCTCTTGCGCGGAGCTCGGATGCATCGGCCGTGTGTGTGTCGGCTTCAGGTCATGTGTGTGTGACCGACGAGAAAACTTTCACCACCGCAGTCCCTTCTCTACCCGCCCCGATTCGTGCCTCACCGGAAAGTGTCCCCCGTCCTCGGTAGTGCCTCTCCATGGTTGAGCTGCGGGAGTTCGGTGCTTCCCCTCTCGCCGGTTCCAATGCCCCGACCCCACCCCCACCCCGAGTGCGTAGTAGTGGCGCATACCTGCCATGGTCGTCGGCTGGCCTCGCTGGGCAACAACTCAATGGTGGCGCTCGATCCAACATTGCCTGCTTTTGTCAGATGGGAGAGAGTTGGATTGGGAAAGAAGATGATTATGACATGTGGCCCCCATAGTCAGTGAGACAATGTGAATTCCCGGCCGGGATGTTTTATTTCCCGGTGCGCCAAACAAGTGCAAGGTTCAATTTAGACCGGGAATCAATAGTTTAGGGTACAAATGACCGGGATTTTGAATTCAGGGTTTGATTTATCCAACCACTATAAATTCAAGGTTTAAAATGAACTTTTTCCAATTGAAGCCAGCGAGCGGCGCCCCACGACGTGGCCTGCACGTACGGTCATCATTTTGCCACTCGTACATGCCGCTTCTTCACTCACAACCGTTTCTGCCAAGAACACAATCTTCCATCCGGGAGCGCCGAGCCGTCGACTAGGTGCTTGTGCCGAAGGCAAACACCATATCGCACACGCGCAGGTGAATAAACAAGAAGGTGTTTGAACTCGAAGCAGCAAGTTTCTGACGCGCTATTTTTCTTACCAGGATATCTAAAGGGACTGAAAGGTTTTTAATGAGACGGCTTGCTTGCTTAATATATTGGTGTGAATTTCAAAAAAAAAAAAAGAGGAGTAATGCAGCGGGAGGATATGCAGCTATCTAGGCTGACCTGTAACTGAAGCGGTGATCCTCCTGGCGCGTCCGCCATGCTACGTACCGGCGGCCGGGAACCGAAGGCGGAGGAGAATGAAATGCGAGAGAGTGTAGGAGGCGCAGGCAAGAAGAAAGAAGCCGGAAACGGGGTAGATTCGCTCTCCCCGCCAAAAATATTCCGACTAGCCGGAGGATATTCGCCGGCGTCCCACGATTATCCTGAGTCCGTTTCAGTTGGGCTTTGGGGCTCCGGTGGGCCGGGCCTCGTCTCCACGTGCATTAGCCTCTTTACTGCTTCCTAGTCCACTGACCGCTCGTGTCCAGCTTAGCGACGACGGCGACGAAGGAAGGGAGGGGAATCGCGGAGCAGCAGCAGCCATGGGGATCATGGACAAGCTCAAGGTCTTCGTCGTCAAGGAGCCCGTCGTCGCCGCCTCCTGCCTCATCGCCGGATTCGGTACCCACCCCACCTCTCTCTCCCTCTCCCCCCCTCTCCCGCCCCAAACCCTAGCACCGTCTGCCGACCTACCTACACGCGCCCGCGCTTCACAACGGCCAGGCTCTGTTTCCCCTGTGTACCTCCCCTTAGCTAGTCTCACCGGCTCGCCGAGGACCGGAAGCAGGTCACCGGGGACCTGGGCTATGGACGCTTCGATGTGAATTTTCGCCTGCTAAGGTTTACTGGATCTAGGATCCTCGCTGTCTTTCAGATGCGTTCTTCGTTGGAGTTTACGAACCAAACCACTGACCGTGGCCACTAGCTCATGATTCCGCTTGCATTTGACCCCTGTCACCAATATAAGGATTCAACTATGGGTTTCTATCCAGTGAGTTGACTCCAACTTCAATTGTATGAACAGTTACAAAATTCCCTCTCCTACGCGAGGAGAGATGAGCATTGCTGCTTCAATATGATTATCAATTCTGCTGCGTTTAGGGTTCGGAGCTGACGAGGGCTGCTCTGGAATTTGTGCCAAAATTTTAGTTGTGCTGAGTTTTATTCCTTCCTCCAGAATTGCTATATATTCCTTATTTTATTGTGATTGTACATTTTTATTCATTGTGCTGCCAGTTATGGAATCGAAATGGCACGTAGTAATTGACTATGTAGCAGTATGATGACAGATGACTTGGCTATCCTCTGTTTGCATTGATCTCCCTGAAAACTGAATGACTGATGGCTTAGCTAGCCTCTGTTTGCATTCATCCCCCTGAAAACTTAATGAGACTATTTAAGAAAATAGTACGCTTGTTTTCCTGTCACATATTGTTTTTTTGCTTTTGAAAACCAGATCATACCTGGTAAAAGGTCTGAGACACACATTTGAACCAGTCTGCTACACAAGATTTGCTGGCGTGTTAACTTCCAAGTTATTTCTAGATCATATTACTGTCAGTTTTTACTATGAGTCAAATTGCCTCGTATCCTTCCAACGCATCTGATTAATTATTTGTATGTTTATACTTCTGATTATCACTCTTGGTTGCTGGTACTGTCAAAGTTCGGAAGTAGTCAGTGGTATCTCTGTATTTTAGTCATATCATCACTTCCCTAGCTATGTTTCTTGTTTTCCTGCCACGTGTTGTTTTTTCTTAAGAAAACACGCCCGTTTTCCTGTCATGTTATTTTTTGCTGAAGAAAACCAGATCATACCTGTAAAACGGTCTGAGACTCATTGGGGCCAGTCTGCTACACAAGATTTGCTGAATGTGTTAACTTCCAAATTATTTTCTTGATCATATTACTTCGGTTTGTTATATGAGTTGACTTGCCTCATATCATATCAATGTATTTCATTAATTATTTGTATGTTTATACTTTTCATTATCAGTCTTGGTTGCTGGTACTGCTGTTCATTCGTGGAAGCTCGGAAGTAATGAGTGTCATCTCTGTATTTTAGCCATGTCATGACTTCCCTAGCTATGTTTGCCAGTTGCTTGTACGAGAGTTTGCCCAGTGACCATAGTAAAGTGTTTTACTAAAACTTAGTTGTAGTTGGAGGTGTTTGGTGTATCACTTGCAAGTTGTTCCAAAGGTTTGCTTAGTTTCTCCTTCTTTGAATCATTCCTGATCTCAAAACAACCGTGACTGCATATACTCCAGGAGTGGAAGAGGTGGTGTCTCATGTGTGCTTCAGACTTCGTCATTTTGTATTGTGGCAACTGGATGCATTTTTTTGGCAACCAGTGTGGTTTAATTTTAGTTTGCTGGAGAAATAGTGGGCAAGAATTATTTTCTGTTCTACTTTGCACCCAAAAAGATTCAGTGCGCAAGTGGGTTGAAGCCAAAACCAGGTCATGTGTTATGCCCCATTTCAAGCGTGCAGTCAAAAAATATAGGCTTTGTTGGTGTAGTACAGCTGTAGGGTGGACATCCCATTTTGGATGGTTGACCGGCTGTTGTCGTTTCTATTCACGAACCAAGCGTCTGCAAGTTTAGTGCATTGTACATATGATATTCTGATTTGTCTGTGTGAGCTTATGTAATTACTGATTGGCAGAAGGCCATCAGTCTGCCAATTATCTTCATCTGACCTCCATGTGCAATTTCAGGTCTATTTCTTCCAGCAGTTGTTAGACCAATCTTGGATTCTTATGCAACTGAGGAACAAGTCGCCCCAACCCCACTAAAGGATGTATGTTGTTCCCCCCAAATTTTGTTTATTTTCCTGAGCTTCGACTTCATAAAAAAAATGTTATTATGATTTAGTCCTCTCTATTGTGCAACCACGATAGCTATCTCATTTTCTAATTTTATTATAGCGTGTTCCAGCCGAGATATTCACAATTCAGTAAGATCCTTGCAAATTAAACTTCTTATATTGAATCAGTCCTAGTTTTTGGCCACGAAATCCTAGTTATACTAAGGGCTCGTTTGGAACGGAAAATTTCTCCGATTCTGATTGGAATTGAGCTATTTTCTATGAAATTTTGAAATTCGTGGATGGTCTAAAATGGTGAGATTAGAGTCAGTTGCGCAAGGTGTTTTTTGAAACTTGTTATCGGCATGTTTCTGAATAATCATGCTCATATCATATCAACCCTTTCCCACTCCGTTCCATGCATTCTGTGCTTTTATTACTGACATTGTCAGTGTTGATTGAGGTTTGCGTTTAACCCATGTTTTTGGTTAATTTCGCAGGTGGTCGCAGGTGTCACCGGCAAGACAAAGTAGTGACCTGCACATCGTCACTTGATCATGTTGTCTTTTTTGCTTGTTTTTTTGGTGCCCAGATGAGGAGGCTCTCTCCCGTCCGGATCGGCTGAAATAATCATTGTATCTGAACTTGTTTTCACCATAGTGCAATGAGATGAAGACTTTTTGACCGAGTGAACATTTGTTGAAGTGAACTGAAGGCCATCTTATTCATCTTGTTGAATGTGTGTGCGTCATTTCTTAGTTCTTGAATTGGTTGCCATGCCAAGAGTTCTTGGTGCTCTGCTCTACCCTAACATGCATTTGTTGGGACGCCTTTTTTTTGTTTTGTTTCGGCCTCATTAACCTTCTTCTACAACCCGATGGCACAGCGGAGCTGTTCTAACGCGTGTGAGCCTCCCAATTGTCTGGCTGGTGTCGAGGAGTTTTTTTTTTCATTTTGAGTGAAGCACGTTGCCGGACAGGGAAGGTAGCGGCCTTCCCAAATCCGTTTTCATATTTGTTAAACGAATTCAAATACGGATGTTGTTGGATATGGATGTGGAGCGGATGCTACCTGAATATGAATGCGGATTGGATGTTTTCTCAATTTTAAACGAAACGAATATAATGAAATAATTGAATTTTGTCTTATAATGAGTCAACAACGATAAATTTAGCTATATAATACACAATAGTTTAAATTTCAGCGCAAAAAATATATTTGACCACTTTTTACTTATTAGGTTGGTTAATTGACATATCATGTTAGAACGGACGCGGACTTTTGGCTCACGGAGACACGCGAGGAGCGAATCTGGACGGCTGTGGCGGCTTCGCGATACGTGGATAAGGTAGCATTAATAAAGATGGAAATAGCAGCGGGAGGTTATACGATGGTATACGAGCAGGAATACGCATTTAAGAGGACGGGTGTGCGTCACTAGGACATGTAGGTACAGGTTGGTGGCCTCGGTCATTAATTTGACGTTACGTTTTACTGTGGGCTGCCTTTTTTTGAAAATTTTAACCACGCTGTGCGAGTAAAATGTGTGTTCGTGATGTCATGTTGCTGATTATTTTGGCTTCGTTTTGGGCGCTGACGTTTTGACATTACGGTAATTTTTTTTATTGTTTCAACACGCTGTTTCTTTTCGTGGTGCTGTTTTTCCATCTGTGTGCGACTAGTTTCTTCGTTCGTACTATTTTCTCTTCACTTCCATCTCTTTGGTAAGAAAAAATGAAACAACAAAAATGCTGGGGTTTAACTACTAGAACGGAGATACATTCATATATTGGCGATTACACAAAATATAGGTGGAGGTCTACACAAGAGATTAGGTACCTCGAAGGCGGCGGCGGGCATCGGTGGTCGATGGCGGTGAAGACTTCTGGCAAGGCACTGGATGACGGCTAGAACCGTGGGAGGACGCGCACGACGGGGTGGACGTGCGGGACACCTTTGTCGTGCACAAGCCACGGATTGACTTGGATGCAACACACAAGGGTGTCTCCCACCCAGTACACGTCGCCGTGGAGGGTGCGGGCTATCGCGTCGTCGAGGATGGCATAGACGCCCGTCTTGTCGGCGCCGCGACGCATCTTGTACTTGGTGTTGTCGCCGTCGAAGTACTCGGTCAGCATGGTGTAGGCGGCTCGCCAAGTTGACAAGGTCCCACCAAAGACGAAGAACTGGAGCGTGTGGCCCCATGACCATGCGGCAGGGCCGACGAAGTCGACCGGGTGGCCGGCGAGCAGCGGCTCGTCCACGCCCTGGATCTCGAGGTGCTCGTTCGCCATGGAAGATCCTGGACTAGTGTTTGCTCGCCAAATCTGGAAACTACGAGTGGCGCAGGGGAAGCTGAGAGAAGAAGATCTATGTTTTGCTCGCCCAAATCTGGAAACTAAATAGGCCAGGAGGACCAGAAGCGGTGGCTCGTCTGTGTGGGTTCCTTCCGGTGATAAGAACGAAGCGTTGCATTCAATTCTAACCCTAGGGTGGTAAGTTTGTTGACTGACACACAAAACCTACTTTTACGCGTGTGGACGGGTGCAAAGACACGCGTGTAAGTGCGGTGACACGTACTGGTGTGTGCTTCTCCCATCTTACTTGGTTTCGAGTACACACAACATATTTGATTAACTTTTTTTTAAATGGATGTCTTTTGATGTTGCGAAAAAATTGTGAGTATTCATACTAGACGCGTGTTTAAACTAACGAAAAGACATTTGCAATAAATAATAGAAAAAACATAAAATGAAATTGCATAGCAATAACTGTACGCCTGCAGATTGATCGGGTAATAAAAAGTATCGGTGTTTTGCACTATTGTGCTCTCACATTAGGCCCACTGTAATTGATAACTTATAGTTTTCTCAAACAGCCAAGATTTGTTTAAACCCGGAATGTTTTACACCCGCACAAAAGACAAAGTTTTGACTTTCCCTTCATAATTCAGATGGTCCATAATTATTCAAACATGGATGCTAATTCAAAATTATTTGAAACGAAACTGTCAAGGCAGAGGAAAAAAGTGCCATTCAGTAAATTGAATGGTCAAATGTGTTGTGCTGGTACAAATATAACAAACCTAACAATGACAACAAAGGGTGAAAAAAAGGTTGCAAAAGTGCATACATGTAGTAAACTAAAATTGTATGTAAAACTGGAGACCAAATGAAAAACAAAACAGATCGAAAAAAATAAAATTACTAGATCATAGTTATACATCCGTTACACGAGTGGGGTACAACAAATATTACGATGCCGGCGGGGGGGGGGGGGGGGGGCGCGGTAATTATATAAATCTAAAGTGTAACTAAGGTTTTAGCGATGGACTGACTGTAGGGAATACGCTTGGAGTACAGTAGTCATAGATGATAGCTGGGTTGACTTTGATGCGGCAGACGAGGGTATCCCCAACCCAGTAGATGTCGCCGTGGAGCCTTTTTGCCTCACCTTCGGTGAGCATCATGGTGAAGACTCCGCCTCCGTCAGCGCCGGACAGGGGGATGTAGGTGTCTCCCTGTCCACGGCCAACATATGTGTCCTTTAGGACCTTGGCTGCTGCGTCCCGAGCAGACATTGATCCTCTGAAGACGAAGAACTGTAGGGTGTTGCCATCGGGGTGGGGAGGCGAACCGATGAACTCGACTGGATGGGCGGAGAGGATGGGTTCGTCTACGACTAGCATAAAGTCCTCCCATGCCATTGCAACAAAATTGCTAGTGTTGGAGATGTGGGATTTGGGAGGTGAAGAGAGGTGGGATTTGGGAGGGGAGTGGAGCGTGGTGAAGAGAGGCGGACCGATTTGAGAGGTGAAGAGAGGATGGGTGCACCTTCCACCGTTGAGAATCTAAAAGGAGAAGACCGTTACTGAGGGAGTGAGGGTTGGAGCTGTTGGTGCCCCAACTGCTTTCATAAATTCATGTGTGAAATGAATGCTGATTTCCACCCAGTGGTGGTTCTGGTCTCACAAAAAGGAGACCGCGCCAAGATGTAAAAGAGAGCTAGAAAATGGATGGACTTTGAATATTTACATAATTCTGTCAATTTACAAATTCTGTATTTCAGAATCCAAAACACATTTGGTAGTTTCTGGCTCCATGATGCTATATGGAATTCAGCGCATAAACTATTACAATTTGAAATTATCCTTTTGTTTTGATAAACTGTTTGTTGGATTTGTACATGTTCGTTTTCATCATTAGCGCGAGCTGTTTGTTTGTTACATAAATGATAATTTGCTGGAACTTTGTAGCATGAACAAACCTATTTAGCGCGATCCATTGTTTGTTGTCTATTTGTTACAATTTGGTAATGAATTGAACGTATTGTTGATTTTTTAATGTATTTTTTTGTGTGAGTTGAATGGGATATATGTGGCAACAATAATGTTTAAAGTGTTGGTCAAAGTTAGGCTTGATAGGTATTTGAAGTAAGCTTCACATATTGAAAAAAAGTAAAAGAAAAAAAACTGCGCACATAATTGTCTTACCACATATCATTCAGGTGGGGGGATTCATGTATCAAATGTGTTACGCAAACAATGGCGTGTGGACTTAAGAGTAACAAGAAGTGTTTTTTGACTTGGAACATAAGTGTTATGGGCAAAATAACCAGAACAAGCACTAATAAAAAAACCAAAAACATAACGAGTTTTTACTACGTTGACGCACAAAACGCCCCCAGCAAGCGGCACTTCGTGCTCAGGTCGCGCACGGAACATGCCAGTTCATGCACGGAGCGCGACCAGTATGTGTTCAACCAAAATACATCCAACCAGGAAAAATCTCATAATTAAATTATTCACTCTTTTCGCTGGTATCACTGGAGACGTCAAAGCCGGTCATGATTTCGTCAACCCACTGATTGATGGCTTCGCCGGCCCCGTCCACGTCTTCGCTTACCTTCTCAAAGTTCAGCTCGATGTACTCCTCCTTGACGATCACCTTGATGACGAAAAGATCACCAAAATCAATCTACGCTTGCTCCCATAATATATCCCAGGTCCCATGGAACTCAATGTAATCTTCATCCACTCGATAAGTTCCAAAGACCTCGACATAGTCTCTCGCCAAGAGATGACAATACCCGTGGATGTGGCACCCCGCTCTGGCACATATTTTCCAGAGAGGCGGTCGCCCCGTGCGCCAGCCCAAGATATCTGGCCGCACGTTACGACAATGCAACATAGCGGAAATCATTACACAATCAGGCACAAAAAGTGCTACAAATGGTTTACAAGGCCATCGAGGCATTACAAACTATCTTGCCAAGCCTGGCTCAGGACAGAGTTTAACTGGCAGCGGAAGACGACTAAGGCAACGGCTTGGAGTGGCTCCATTCCACAGGTATCTGGCTGGGCTACTGATCCTAGCATGCTCCTGCTCCACTTCTGGCCAAGGTAGAAGATGAATCCTCGCCAACATCTGGCCACAAACACAAGGCCCGTGAGTACATTTGTATGCACTCAGCAAGAATCGTCACTCACTACAAACAATCCAACAATCATGCAACAAGATATACATTGGAAATAAATTCCTACAACAGGGCAAGGTGTACTCTAGATTCATGACATAAAAGTAGCATGGCATTGACAACCAAACATGTCATAAGCAAGCAACGGGAGTATCACCAGTACATAGTCCAAGCCAGGTGGGGTTGGATCGTGCACCGGCAATCATACAAAGGGCTTACCTGTGACGAGTAAACGAGTGTACCAAGTGGTACCAAATAACATAACAATATTTATCATCCCTGCTAGGCCCAACGGCCTTGCTACATCTGTCAACCGCTAGGCCCTCTGGCCTCATCCTTTCACTTGGGCTTGCACGAGTGATGTTGGCTCAGGCCTAACTCTAGGCTCCCAACGATCACACCGTCACCCCTAAACACGGTAACCATCCATAGCTCGAGTAACATTCCCTGCATCATCTTATTGTTCATTTAGTGAAATCAGGTTGTTCAACTTTCTTTCAAACAGAACTTATGTTTAACCTCCTGACTCGACAAAGACAATAGTGTGACCGACACTGAGCTGTTGTTCCATAACCTTGGAACGAGGCTAGACATCCAGATTTGACACTCTCGAGAGGTTGCAGATACCACTCATCTAAGTGCACCACACTCAGCCGGTACTTTAGGATATCATCCTTAAGGCGAACTCAGCAAGACACACTCACCCGACTGTTCACGCTACCAAGACACTCCCTGTGTAGCTACCGACACAACTCTATGTCTTATGACGAAGTGAATCCGGCACGCCCCCAACGGATGAGCGATGCCTAGCTCCGGAACCTTCACAAAACTAGCCCCGACCACAAAGGTAACCGACTAGTCTTGCCAAAATGGTAGCATCAAAGGAGGCTCAATAGGTTACGTAGGTCAAGGCCCGCCCATATGAGCGACAGTGGCAGTGCTTTCGATGTTCAGATTAGTGGCACTATGGACTGACCCTATCGAAGTTTGGAGGGGTGTTTCATTTAATCAAGTTTCATCATAACAAGTCCAAACAACAGAGGATTAGTCCAACACAACAATCATAATATCATAATAATATATATCATCAAACATCAAGATATTAGCAACATAGTATTTCAAGCAATAGTTTGTTGGTATTGACTGGGTGACTATGGCGGTTCCTCCAGCCGGCGCCACCATGAATCAGTGTTCACAGAAAATAGCACAGTGGGTCAATCGGACGACTGTGGCGGTTCCTCCAGCCAGCGCCCTCGCAGATTAATTACAAAGTTGGTGAGGCATGTAACCTCCAAATAATGAACCGAAAATCATTCATAAGAAAGAAAGCATCCATTCCACTCAAGGATTAACCCGACGTGGTGTCAGCAATCTTGGCAAAAAGAACCAAATGGAAAGCAAATGTCCCAAGCGTCGCAGTCTAGGTGGGCTTACGCCAACCATGTTTGACGAAAGGAGAAGAAGCAAATAACTCTTTTGGCAAATGCCCCCAACTCCGAGGATCATAAGACGACATTCGTCCGCTCCTCACCTCGGCGAAGAAGAAGAAGCAAACAAGCATGTTTTATAGTTGACAAAGCCACGCAAGTGCGAGGCGCACAGTTGTAATATACCCCATTCCTTTGACTGTGGCGGTTCCTCCAGCCCATCGCCTCGGGAATGGGGGGTGATGCACATATAAGCAATCATATAGTATATGACAATTTAAAAAGCAACATGGCATCGCTATCTATGCTTGGAAATTAAACATGGCTTGTAAGCATACACATGAAATCACATCGACGATCATCAACATTGATTAGCAAGCAAAACACAACAAGATAAACTAGACAGGAGCTCATAGCAAGTGGTTAGCTTGCCTGTGAACACGGCTCTGGAAGGTTCGGGAAGTCCGGGACTCGCCGCGGAACAAAACTTCGAAGGGGGCCTAAACAAGGGGGTGATATAGCACTTAATAATAGCCCCGAAATAAGCTACTCCCAAAATAGGAAAGGACAACACCACTGGATAGAGCTCGTCGAAACAAGAATTTAGGAATTTGAATCACCTGAAACGGAGCTACGGATCAAAAGTTACGGCCGTGCGAAGAATAGCTATTCGACGCACGCGCGCGGTGGATAGCTATCCGCCGCTGAAGGCTGGGTTGGTTGCGTCTTCTAGAGAAATACGCGTCCCGAATCGGAAAGCGTAAACCTGGAAATGCGCCGATCGGTTTACTGTAGTCTTTCTTCCAGCTTGCTTTTGCTCACGTATGGGAGACCGACGTCGCCGACGACCGCCGACGACGGGCAGCCCGGCGAGGCTAGCCGAAGACCGCGGCGTGCTGCAGGAGCTCTGCCGTGCTCGGGGATGGTCGAACGTGCCGAGGGGAGGCCGGGCGTGAGGCGCGCGAGTTCAGCTTCGCGGCCATGGCGGCTCCTCACGGGTGGCCTCTGGCGGCGGGGATAGGAAGGCGGCGGCATACCGCGGCCAGGGGAGGGGCTAGGGACCAGGGGAGAGCTATGGGTGCAGAGCTGTCGTGTGCACCGAAGCTTTGGCCATTGCGGCCGTTGCTCGAGCTCGAGCAACCGAGCACCCCTCAATTTTTCTGGCTGCGCTAGGGGGTGGAGAGGGAGTGAGGTGAGCGAGTTGTGCTTCCAGGGAGGGGGAGAGGTAGGTGGTGGCAGTGGCGGCCATTGATGGCCAGCCGAGGTCACGGCTGACGTTCTCCGGCTACAGAGGGGAGATAGGGACGGGGAGAGGGATAGGGCTGCCGTGCTGGACGTACAGTACCGCACGGGGTCTACTGCAGCAAGGGATAAGGGCAAGGCTAGGGTTGCACAGGATCATGCCGACATTGGCATGTCCAGAGCACGCCGTGATCGGTATCGTCACGTTCCCAGCGATTTATGGCACTAAGAAGAAAAAGGGTCGCGCCACTACGATGTACTACTACTACACACAACATCCAGCAAGAAAAACATCAAATAGGAGCAAAAGGGCAGTGCAAAGTTGTGAAAAATTCAAATGCCCTCAAGGTGTTCGATGCAAAGAAAAGGGACTTCCTCTATCCCAATGGAGCTGGGATTTTTGCGGGTGGTGTTATACTGGTAGGGGAGCAATGTGGTCCAGTTTCACTCAATTTGGAGAAAGTCTCATGTGTAAACATTTTCGGGTTTCGAAAAGGGCAAAAGGTGTTCGATGGGTGTCCTACAAGAAAAAGTTGATCCAAATGATCCCAAATTTCTTGGGGTGGCTTATAAGGGGATATTAAACGGCCCAAATGATCCAAATGATCCCATCAGATTTTTGCTGGGATTTTTGCTTCCTCAGGTGGACAAGATTTATGGTGGAGTGGAAGTAGGGTTTTGGATTAAATGGCCCGGTAGTGGCAGATTTGGTAATTTCTTCAATCTGAAAAGTTGCATAGGTCATGGCGATGTTCATGCATATATGGGATATACATGATGATAGGTGTCTCTGGGATTTTGGCGGAATTTTCTAAGCAAGATAAAGGAGAGTTGCTTTGGAGAGGCGATATATCGGTTTTCCTTTTCTACAGGAAAGACATTAAGGTTTTATAAAGAAAACCCAAATGAACGGAATCAAAGGTGATTAGAAATATTCGAAGAATATTCCTGGGGTTGGGACAAAGAGAGGTACATGATCTCAACATCAATCACCAAAAGTTCAAATGAGTTTTGATAAAACCCAGAAAAATCCAAGTTAAAAGGTTTTCGATTTTTTTATTTCACCCCTTTTTCAGAAAAACCGGTTAGTGAAAATCGGGTGTTACAGTGGACATGACATAATCTTCGATCTCTTGATGGAGTAACATCGTAACCATCCAGTGCCTCAATCTTGAGATGCTGTCAAGATAACATGAACATCATATCAGAATAGTACAAAAGACAGAACAGTTAAGAAATTTAAATGAATAAGAAACATTTAAATGATACCAAAGATTCGATGTCTATACTATCATCCTCAATCCTGCGCACGTAGAACTGAGGGATCTCAAATGACTCGTCAAATTCGTTCCTGAATAGAGCAGCAGATATCCCATTCATTTCTGGAAACGTGACATCTTTTGGTTCGTGGAATATTGTCTTCAGAAGTGCTGGCTTGCAAACATCATGAATCTGTTTAAACTCTGATCAAAGAGACGAAGACAGTCAGAAAAATGATAAGCAACTTAATGTGTAAGAAAAGTGAACATAAACCAGCATACATGTGTACTGAACAAAAGGTTTTGTAGCATTGTGTCCGTTAGTCACTACAACATAGAACACATGTTGATCTTCATCCCAAGTGAAGATGACAAAATCGCCGATTTCGATGCCGTAGGACACACACAGTGCTCTCCACTACGTTCCACATATCGAGGTATGGATATGTGTCTTCCTACTGTCATTAGCCGCTTACAAAGGGATGCCTTCTTTGTTTCAATTTTGATTACCCACCGTTCCAGATAGAAGTAGTATGTATCTCCTTTGGGGCACTTAGCCTCCATCCAGTTCTTATGAAGGCCAATTGCCTGGCTCTCTAGACGGAATCGTAAAGGGCATGGCAGAATCTACATGTAATGCAAAAATCGGAGAAACTATAACACACACTGATTGAAGAAAAAACAAATGACGTTCCCTGGAATTTGAAAAATGCAGTACTTACAACTTCCTCCTCGTAACCGTGTTCAATGGGGACTTTGATAGGATTGGAACGACGAGTGAGTGTGCGACAGAAAGTTGCTTCGTGACGGCACATAGGACAGAGATCGACGGCATTACTATCTGATCCATCGGAATCCTATTTTAACAAATGAGATTTAGAACCAGATGAACAGGCGGAACCTAGGGTTTTTTCCATGTTCCGCAAGCGAAAATAGATAAACAAATCTACTGACATACAAGGCACCCTTCGATAACTCAAGCATGTTAAATAAAAAACATATAGGAAAGATGGCACTGACCATCGAAATGGGATTGATAGATTGGAGTTGCAACCGTCGGCTTGTCCCTCCTTGCTTGTGGTAGTGGAGGGAGCTCCTTGCTTGTCCGTCCTTCAATCGACGGGCGGGCGACGGAAATGTCGATGGAGCTCCTTTGCGCCTCGAATCACCCTACTCTAAAGCTTCAATCCAACAGGTGACGGCAATGGCGATGGCGATGGGGGTTCCTGGGGTTTTCTCGGGGGATTCTATGGGCGGAAGCAGTTAGCCAGGGAAGAAAGACCACGTGGGCCCAAACGGTGATATTAAACTAAAGGCCCGACCCCATTGACGGAGAAAGGGGGTGACCGGACGGCAACGCAGCGTTTGACTGCCGTGCGCAATCGGCGAGCCAGCAAGGGCACATACAATGGGAGGACACTTAAAAAGACTGATATATTTTTAGGATTCAAACATTTCTGCCCAATGGGAAGTTATTTCACGTTACACGAAGTAGACACGTCAATGGTAAACATGGAAACACAACTAGTTGATGCGATGGACGACACGGATAGTGGGAACGACGCCTTCTGTTGTGGGGTCGTACACAAGCCACAGGTTGACCTTGATGCAGCAAACGAGAGTGTCTCCCACCCAGTGCAGGGCGTCGTGATGCATGGCTGCTTCTCCTGAATGTAGCATCATGGCATAGACGCCACTGCCATCGGCGCCGGACCTGATGTTGTAGACGTCAGACTCCCCAATGTACATGTGCCTAATAACTTTGGTCGCCGCATCCATGGTGCATACGGTTCCTCCGAACACGAAAAACTGGAGCGTGTTGCCAGCTGAGTGAGCAGGCGGCCCGATGAACTCCAGAGGGGGGACGGCGAGGACTGGGACATCGACTTCTAGCATGATTCCCTCCGCGTCTAGGTCGACGACGTGCGGAGGCTCCATGGAAGCAACGGCTGAGAGAAAACGTTGTATTGGTGGGGTGCAAGAAGGAGAGTCAAACTGGATACTCGTGTGTGGATCGTGTAGATGCTTGTCGCCGCTGTTGGAGTTAAATAGACGCAAGATGTTGTAGGTGATACGGCGAGGCCAGACACGAATAAAACATCGCCTGTAAGGGGAGCGGCATGTGTGTGGTGGTGACCGTTGGCTCACGAAAGAATGATGACCGTTGGGTTCTGGGTTGCCTACCGTTGCAGCTATACCGTTGGAAGTGTCACACACACACAAAATCTTGTTTCGTGTTTTGTCAACTTTTTGTATGATGTGTTTTGTGTTTTGTCAACTTTTTCTGTTGCCGCTGTTTTTCTGTTGCCTCTCTGGATAATTACCCACCTTAGGGGCAGAAACAGAAACCCAAAGTGGTGCAACAATAGTGGGAAAAAGAAAAACGAAAAATCATCAGAAAAAATCCATTTTGTGTTTTCCTCACAGTTGGCAAAACTGATGCATTGCCAGTGATTAATATGGCCAAATCAAAATAACAAATTTATAGTGCACAAAATAAAAATTGACTAGAAACTAATGTGCCAAACCAAAAAGACGCTTGTGTTTATTAAGATATGTGTGTGTGGAACGGAGCGAGTTAACATGTATAACGCATCCCATATAGCCACAACACCAAATAAAAAAAGTGTGAGTTAAAATGCAAAAATAGTAGTGATGGATTATTGTGAGGGAACAATGAAATTAAAAACTTCGCGACAAATTACAAATGATTGTTCTGGGACATACTAAATATTAGAAACTTCAAATATTATTACAACTAGTTGTTCTGGACTGGAAACTGACATACTACAAATATGGCACGTTACGTTGCATGCTAACGAAAATGTTTCCAGGTTGCAGGAATCACATAATCAACATGAGAAGATCAAGCCCATTCTGAACGTCGGGGTGGAAAGAGAACGACACAAAGTCTCCTTCGTTGATATCGAATGTCCTCACGGCATCTACCCACCCAGCACCTAGCATAGCCATGTTCTGCTTGCAACCGCGTCCCAACCTCATAGTAACATCAAATACCTCAGAATGGGCAGCAGATTGAACAGAGATGCGTAGAGGATTTGCGAGGTGTGTAGACAGATACGATGTTGTAAAATCAGAATTGAATTCCTGCAAACACACCAACAAAAAATATAACAAAATTGAAACCTTGCTCCAAATAATAACAAAATGATCTAACAACGCTCATAAAGTATAAACATGATGAAACCACAAATGCATACGAAAAAAAGAGGCATCGATGTATGTTGAAAAGTAAAATCCACAAACTGGTAACCTAAGAACTAATTGATCAGTGAAAAAACAAACTATGTCTGCATTTGGTTCAATTGGTGCATGATTGTTTCTAAAAACTATCGTTAGCACAAATAAATGGCCTCATGCACCACTGGTGTTATGGCTGTGAAATGCTTCCATGGTATCATGTACATGGCGCTACAATTTTGATAGTGCAATGTGCAAGATACAACGAAAGCTCTCACAGCACCACGTTTGTGCGGAAACGAATACATTAATCATTGGCCATACCGTAATTTTTTTAAAAAGTAAAAGTATAACGGAATAGTTATGCATGCTTGTTCAAAAGAATGTAAAGATGTAAAGGGCAATCATGTGTAATGACATAGTGGGAAGCGACATAAAAACTGATAATGTGGAAACCAAAGAAGGTGTAGAGAAAAATTTTGGGTGATACGTAAAATCTTTGTTTACTATCCAGCAAATAACATGTATTTGTAAGTGACTAACCATCTTGCATTTGTTTCGAGCAACTGCAGAGTGAGTCATCCTATAAATGTAGTACTTTATAGGATCTGCTGGGTTCTCTTCTACGAACTCGGAAAGGAACTGGCAATGATCCTCCGCCAGCTGAAGGTTGTTGCCAAAAACGCAGTGGTCGTCAAAGTTCATGACACCAAAACGGTATGGACCTGTACTTCACATGTTCCCATGGTTAGGCAATAATGTTGCAGCATGCATGTTGGGAATGTAGGGGGTGGGGGGGTAAAAGTGTTTCCAAACCTCTTAGTATAACGTTCGGAAGGTTGCCGGCAACCTCATCAGCGTGTGTAACCACATGGTGTTCGTGATGAATGTTTGGTGGGTTAATAGCTGGGACAGGGAAGAGCTCTAGCATTTCAGGAACTTCTGGTTCGCCTACAGCTAAGTCTGGGTTTCCAATTGGTGCAGGTTGGATTTCTTCATCGTCACTGTCATCGATCAGGATTATAGGATTCTTCTCGCTACCCATGGTGACTGTTAAAAGATACAACGATGAGACCAATTAGTGAGAGACAATGTTGTAAAACGCATTTTAGTTGTAATGCCTTGAATGAAAAGACGTAATCACAAGTGAGCTTCCTGCTGTATGTGTTGAAGAAAAATATTGATTGTTTGAAATAAAGTGAAGAAACTTAAATCTCAACAAAAAATGCCTAACACATGCATCCACTAAGCATGCTAAGGCTCCATACGAATGAGCAGATCTGATGTACTGCTCACGAATGAGAGCATTAAGAATAAAAGAGTGGTGAACTAAACAAATGGAATATGAGTCATGCGCATCGGTCGGTCTAGCTAAGAATTGCTAACTTTCGTGTGGCAGTTTTGTCGGGGGAATACTTTCTGGATTGACTCGCGGCCCAGTGCGACTTACTTTACTCGCACGGACAAAGGCCCACTTGGGAGCAAGCCCAATATTGAACCGCCATAAGGGGAAAGTTCTAGAAGACATATCCCGGAGGACGTGAAGACCAAGTAGTCTCCGAGTAGGCCTCTGTGGACATATTCCTTGTGGGGAAAGTTTCCTTTGTAACCTAGCGAGCCTCTGTGTATATAAAGAGGACTCGCAGGACTTAGAACGGGTCGAGCTATCAAGCCCTAAACCCTAGTTCATACGGCGAGTACCAGATCGGATCGCCTCCATTGTAACACCTCGATTATCATATCAATACCAATCTAGGGTAGGCAGGAAGTAGGTCTTTTACCTCACATTGAGGGGGCCGAACCTGGGTAAATCTGTGTTGATCTTTGTTCCTGCGATCCCAAGCTCGGAGATGCTTGACTCGCGTAATCCCACACCTACGAAGTCATCTATGACACCTGACGTGACAAACCCACGACAGTTGGCGCCCACCGTGGGGCCTGCGGTCAAGAGCGTCACGTTCCGCGCAGGATCCATGAAGGGAGCGGAAGATCTTGTTGTTGGCCGTATCATCACGGTCGATGGCACACCTCTCATCGACGATTCAAGCTGGGGACCGGAAGCAGATTACTTGGAGACCGGCCACGTCATCCCGTTTGGATCCATCAACGTCTTCGTTGGCTTCATCGGCGGCAGGTCCATTAACTCGGTCCGAGAAGGCGATTCAATAGAAGGAGTCGCCGACGATGGGGAAGAATCCGTCGAAAGCATGGACTCGCAAGAGTATGGGTCCATTGTATCTGCCTTTGAAGAAAATTGCTGGGGTTGCCCACCAGAAATCGCGTTATCACCAGATCAAGAGATGGCGCAAGTTGCGGTTTACACGGCTGGAGTAGAAGGTGCATCAGGAACTGCTGGAGAAACCGAGGTATCGGCACCCCCGAGCAACCCACTTCTTGTCCCTGTGTCAGCCACGAACGCCGCCCTCCGTGCAACAGAAATTGAGGCCGCCAGGGCCGAGCTCCTGTATGAGGTCCGGAGGATGGAAGAAGAGCCGTAGGATCGATCAGATAAACCAAGGAATCCAACAGGAGCGGCAAAGAGTAGCCGCGCTGGCTGCGACTCAACGACAGGTTGACCCGCAAACACAACTGCGCGCGACTCAACCAACAGTGGAAATCCCGCTCACCCCAGCCGCAGGAACGGGAATCCAGACGATTGTGGAAGGAAGGGTACCAACAAATCAAGAGACCCAGCAACAGCCAAGGAGGTTTCACACCCCGCAGGGCCACTACCAGAATCCTGTCGATAACATGTATGCTGCGGCTAATATCTTGACTCAGATGGTACCGACAGGCGACGACCCGGTCAATGCTGAGGCGCGGCGCGCGATCCAGATGCTAAGTACAGCGGTCCTGCAACAAGCCAATAGGGCGGAAGCCGAAGCGCGGCTGCCCCTCATACCAGCCAGTCACAGGATTGCAGCGGAAAGGAGCGTCCAAAGCAGGCCGCCAGAGAACGCAACAGGAGTCGCACAGAGGTTGCAGGAGCGAGTCGCAGAAGCGCAGGCAAATATGCCAGTAGTGCAAACACGGCCCGCAGATAATCCTGCGGGCGCGCCCGCAGCCCTGTCCTCGCGACTCAAGGGCCGGCATGTTTCACTGAAAAGATCAGATCGGAACCTTTTCCCGAAGATTTCAAGGGGCCACGCAAGGTGGCAAACTATAACGCCAGCATGGATCCAACCACCTGGCTGAACAATTACGAGATGGGGATGAGCATTCTTAACGCCTCAGAAGAAATATGTGCAAGGTACCTCAACATGATGCTAGAAGGCACAGCGCACATATGGCTGCAAAATTTGCCTCCCAACTCTATAAACACTTGGGAGGAACTGAAGGATGCCTTCATTAAAAACTTCCAAGGAACTTGCAAGCGACTCTGCAATATAGAAGACCTCGAGCGTTGCGTCCAGAAGGAAGGCGAGTCAAGTCGCCATTGGATGAAAAGGGTGGCAGAAATAATACACTCCTCAGATAATATACCACCAAGCTCAGCCGTCCTGGTAATGGAGAAAAACTGCAAGTTCGAGCCGCTGATTCATAAGCTGGGTCGCATGAAGGATAAAGTCAAGAGCCTCAGCGAGGTGATGGCTGCGGCTAACAAATATGCCGGCTCAGATAAAACCAGAGACGCGTCAGACGGAGAAGAAGAGGAGGCTGCTACCAAAGGAAAGAAAAACTCCAACAAGCCCCAGCAGCAGCAAACAAGCCATAACAACGCGAATCAAAACAAACGCAAAAGCGAAGATGGTCACTCAGGGCTCGTCGCCAATGCGCGTGGAGGATTCAGAGGCCAGCGTGGAAGGGGTCGAGGATACGGCTCCCGTCCAATCAATATGCAAGAAATTTTCAACCGGCCATGTGACCTTCATACGACAGGTGATGGACGGCCAGCGGATCATACCAAGGCGCAATGCCACTATTACAAGAAGTGGAAAGAAGAGAGCCAACACAACGGGGGAATTCCCATGAAGGAAACCCTAGTGCGGCTCATAACACAAATATTGGGCAGCACGGCACAAGTAACCCCAGGCAAACGGGGCAGTATCACACAATAGTTATCGATACTCCAAAAGGGAAGAGAAATTGAGTCGCAGAAGTCAGCAGGTGAACGCCGTGATACCAGCAACACCCAATTGGTTAAGGTGGTCAGAACACGCAGTAACCTGGAGTCGCGACGATCACCCGCCACAAGTACGGGAACCTGGCAAGTTGGCACTGGTTGTGGCACCGTACGTTGCAGGATACAAGCTGACCAAAGTGCTTATGGATGGGGAAGCAGCATTAATATCTTGTACTACGATACGTTCCAGCGTCTAGGACTCAAGGATTCCAGCCTGCAGCCCACGTCAACAGTGTTTCACGGCATTGTCCCAGGAAGGTCCGCACGACCAGCGGGGAAAATAACCCTAGGGGTAACTTTTGGGACAGAAGAAAACTTTAGAAGCGAATTCTATGCTTCGAGTGGTAAAATTCCAAAGCCCATATCACGCCTTGTTTGGAAGAACGGCCTTTGCTAAGTTTATGGCCAGGCCATGCTACGTGTACCTACAGTTGAAATACCAGGACCAAAAGGGGTCATCACAGTGTATGGAGATAGAGAAAAAGCAATAGAATGTGAAAAGGGAGATGCGGCCTTCGCAGAATCCGCCTGTGCCGCGGAAGAGCTAAAAGGTTATAAGTCGCAGGTGGACCCAAACGACATGAGTGTGGTTACCACGCCATCTGCCGAGCCACCAATGAAATTCAAAGCGGCCCAGGACACTAAGCAGATAAATCTTGTTCCTGGCGACTCATCCAAGCAAACCAGCATTGGAGCACACATGGAAGAAGAGCAGGAGAAGGCCCTCGTCGCTTTTCTCCAGGAAAATAAGGACATCTTCGCATGGAAGCCGTCAGATATGCCAGGGGTACCAAGAGAATTAGCAGAACATAGCCTCAAAGTGAACCCTGCGGCTAAACCAGTGAAGCAGCCACTACGGCGTTTCCACGATGATAGGAGAAAGGCAATAGGAGAGAATAGCTCGCTTGCTGGCTGCAGGATTCATCACAGAGGTATACCATCCGGAGTGGGTGGCAAACCCAGTATTGGTTATGAAAAAGAACGGTACGTGGCGAATGTGCGTTGATTACACCAGTCTTAACAAAGCTGTCCAAAGGATCCATTTGCTTTGCCGCGAATCGACCAAGTGATTGATTCAACTGCTGGGTGCGAGCTGTTATGCTTTTGGACGCCTATTCAGGCTACCATCAAATCAAGATGAAGAGGAGGACCAAGAAAAGACGTCCTTCATCACACCCTTTGGAGCTTTTTGTTATGTCAGCATGCCCTTTGGGTTGAAGAACGCAGGTGCGACTTACCAAAGATGCATTCAGAATTGTCTACATGAGCAAATAGGTCGCAACGTTCACGCCTACGTGGATGATATTGTGGTTAAGTCGCAAGTTAGCCAGGATCTTATTAGTGACCTGACAGAGACATTCACAAATCTCAGAAAATACAACATGAAGCTCAACCCCACAAAGTGCGTCTTTGGAGTACCAGCAGGAAAGCTATTGGGATTCATAGTATCAGAAAGAGGCATTGAGGCCAACCCTGACAAGATAAAGGCCGTGATGGATCTCCAAAAGCCAGAAAAGATAAAAGATGTGCAGCGACTTACGGGTGCGTAGCAGCTTTGAGTCGCTTTATATCAAGATTGGGAGAGAAAGCACTACCTTTGTACAGACTGTTGAAAAAATCAGACACCTTCGTTTGGGACGCAGAGGCGACGAAGCTCTGACAGCCTTGAAACATCAATTGACAAATGCTCCAGTTTGGCGGCTCCAAAGGATAAAGAGCCAATGCTACTATATAGCGGCAAATTCCCGCTGTGAGCGCTGTCATGGTTGTGGAGAGACAAGAAACAGGAAAGGAATACCCTGTCCAGAGACCAGTATATTACGTGAGTGAAGTCCTCACAGCTTCCAAACAGCGTTACCCACAGTGGCAGAAGTTGGTGTTTGGAGTGTTCATGGCGAGTCGCAAGCTGAAGCACTACTTCCAAGAGCATCCAATAACTGTGGTTAGTTCAGCACCATTGGCAGATATCATTCGTAATCGAGAAGCTACTGGAAGAGTCGCTAAGTGGGCGATCGAGTTGGGACCACATCACATCAGCTACGAGCCGCGAACATCAATTAAGTCGCAAGCCTTGCAGATTTTATTAACGATTGGACAGAAATCCAAGTCGCTCCTAGCATGGCAGAAACCAAATACTGGACCATGCATTTTGATGGGTCAAGACAGTTGCAAGGCTCGGGGGCTGGAGTTGTTCTAACATCTCCCAAGGGAGACAAGCTGCGGTATGTGCTACAGATACACTTCAACTGCACAAATAACGTGGCGGAGTACGAGGCACTGCTTCATGGTCTACGTATAGCAAAGGAGATGAACATCAGTCGCATACGCTGTTTTGGCGATTCAGACTTGGTGGCACAGCAGGTCTCGGAACGTGGGACAGCAAGGATGCGAACATGGCTGCATATAGAAGAGAGGTGGACAGAATTGCTGGACATTTCACTGGATACCAAGTTGAACATATTGATCGGAGACAAAACGAAGCTGCGATGCCCTGTCTCGGCTTGGATCCAACAGACAGTCAGTCCCACCCAATGTTTTCCTGGATGAACTGCACAATCCATCAGTCAAACCTCCAGCAGAGATTGACATTGCAGAGCCAGAGGATGATTCAACTTTAGTCGCAGCCCTGCATGAACAGCCAGGATGGACAGAGCCATACATGGCATATTTAAGTCGCGGAGTGCTGCCGACGATGAGATTGAGGCGCGCAAAATCATACGACGATCAAAGGCCTATACAATCATCAACAATGAATTATACAAGCGCAGCGTGTCAGGAGCATTCCAAAGATGTGTCTCACCAGAAGAGGGACGAAAAATCTTGCACGAAATTCATTCAGGCGATTGTGGCCATCATGCTTCGTCAAGATCTTTGGTGGCAAAGGCGTTCCGACATGGATTCTTCTGGTTAACAGCATTAGCAGATGCAGAGCAAATTGTCAGAGTGTGCGATGGATGTCAAAGATACGCTAGGCAAGATCATATGCCAGCTCAAGCACTTCGCACAATACCCATCACATGGCCTTTTGCCGTATGGGGTTTTGACATGGTAGGGCCTTCAGACGGTCTTCAAACGGAAAAACTCACCTCTGGTCATGGTGGACAAATTCACAAAGTGGATAGAAGCAGAACCTGTGGGAGATTGCGAGGCTGAAACAGCAGTCAAGTTCTTGAAGAAGGTCATATTCCGCTTGGGTACCCCCATAGTATCATTACAGACAATGGGAGCAACACCTCTGAAGGGGCTACACAGATATTTTGCGCAGACAATGGGATAAGATTGGACCTCACGTCAGTAGCACACCCGCAGAGCAATGGACAAGCTGAGCGAGCTAACCAGGAAATTCTCCATGGAATTAAGCCGCGCCTTATTGAAAAGGTCGAAGCATCTCCAGGATGTTGGGTGGAAGAACTGCCAGCAGTACTGTGGAGCTTAAGAACAACCCCTAACAGATCCACAGGATTTACACCATATTTCATGGTCTATGGAGCAGAAGCAGTCATGCCCAGCGACATCATACATGATTCACCAAGAGTTGCGGCTTACATCGAGACAGATAATGAGATAGCTCGGCAAGACTCGGTGGACACATTAGAAGAGGTTAGAGACTTGGCAGCATCAAGGTCAGCGGTATATCAACAAGACTTGCGACGCTATCATGCCAGACGCATCAAAACCCGCACCTTTCAAGAAGGCGACCTAGTACTGCGACTTAAACAAGATCACAAGGGAATGCATAAGCTGTCCTCTCCATGGGAAGGACCCTACATCATCAGCAAGAAGCTAAACAATGGGTCGTACTACCTGCTGGATGTAAGGGAAGAAAGCAGCGAACGCCATGATTTCGAGGATCGTCTCGAGGCACCTCGCCCTTGGAACGTCGCACACCTGCGACCGTACTATACATAAGAAAAGGCTAATCAGAGCCAAGCATCATCCTTTCCAGCTTTATAGCTGAGTATCATCACAGCCACTCAGGGCTAGAACTTCAACTTTGGTCGCCACCTAGGCGCGACCTATGCAACATCTGATCGCCACCCAGGCGCGATCGACCCTTGTATCAGAAACCGGCTGCCACCTAGGCGCGGCCGTAAACTTTGTATCATCTCTGGTCGCCACCTAGGCGCGACCGACCCCATGTATCACCATGGATCGCCACCTACGCGCGATCCAACCCTATGTATAACACTCGGTTGCCACCTAGGCGCGACCTTATGTGTCATCATAATCAAAGCTTATCATAGCTTAGCCTATCATGGCAATATCATTATGTTTCTTGGGGTCTTTGTTACCCTGAAACAGCCAATTTATTGGCAATTATCAAATTTACCTTAAGTTGGATTGCTACTCGCATTATGTGGCCAAAGTACTGGGGTGTGGCGTCAATCGAGCTTGATTGCCTATCATGGCCGCTCTCGACCCTGAACACACATGTTCCTAGGAAATACTGAGTCGCGCGAGTGCCCACTTAAGGATTCAGATGGCCTAACTAGAGGTCGATGTACTGCTTATAGTACGGCAACACCAATTACAATTACTTGTATCTTAACAATTGTTTTATTCATGATATCAAGTTACAGGTGATGACCTTCAGAGTTCTCTGAGAAGAATTGAGATGATTACCACATTACATCCTCTCAATCCTTGGGGGCTACATATATTATCATCAAAAATTTGAAGATGGGTCGTCATCAAGTTCTGAAGCTATCAGGACTCTAACAAAGAAGCTCACGAAGTCAGATGATCTTCCAGGTGCGAGTCAAGGCCAATCCTGCACAATTATAAGTCGCGAAACAAGGAAAAGCGCGGCCTAAACATTCAAGATCAAGAAATACTATGAAGTTCAGGCCACGCTTGGGGGCTAATGTCGGGGGAATACTTTCTGGATTAACCCGCGGCCCAGTGCGACTTACTTACTCGCACGGACAAAGGCCCACTTGGGAGCAAGCCCAATATTGAACCGCCATAAGGGGAAAGATCTAGAAGACATATCCCGGAGGACGTGAAGACCAAGTAGTCTCCGAGTAGGCCTCTGTGGATATTCCTTATGGGGAAGTTTCCTTTAACCTAGCGAGCCTCTGTGTATATAAAGAGGACTCGCAGGACTTAGAGCGGGTCAAGCTATCAAGCCCTAAACCCTAGCTCATACGGCGAGTACCAGATCGGATCGCCTCCATTGTAACACCTCGATTATCATATCAATACCAATCTAGGGTAGGCAGGAAGTAGGTCTTTTACCTCACATTGAGGGGGCCGAACCTGGGTAAATCTGTGTTGATCTTTGTTCCTGCGATCCCAAGCTCGGAGATGCTTGACTCGGTAATCCCACACCTACGAAGTCATCTATGACACCTGACGTGACAAACCCACGACAAGTTTCACATTGGGGCAGATCCTGCATGAGTGTTAGAAAACGAGTGAATCGAAACGCAGCAAGGTAATCACGAATCATAAAAAAAAACTCTGTTGCTTCGGGGTGGATACTTCTAACCTTTCAAACAGATTGGCCTGTGTTCAGAGATGATAGCCTCTGAAAGTAAAGATTCGGGCGACGGCGAGAGTTCTTGCGACGAACACGGACCTGGAGGGGAGATATGGGAGGTGAAAGTGAGACGGAGCGTGAGGGCAGAAGGATAAAGACGGGTGCCCGGGAAAAAAAAAGCAGTTATTGCTCCTTGCTTTAACTATAATGGATATTCTTCCTTCTCTGCATATAGAAAAACTATCAGAGAACATGTGCTGGACACAGCAAAAAATGTGCGTGCAGGGTGTACGCATGAATATGCTGGCACTAATCCCGTTTTTTTTTTTGGATGGTTGGTACATTGCACCATCTCAAGTACAGGTATGTGATGCTTGTCCATGCCTGGAACTAACAGGTGCAAATGCACCCACTGACACTGCCTGGTGTGTGTGCATCCTATAACTAAAATATATCGACCCATTGAGTTGATTGTCACAACCGCTGCATATGATTTTATATTTAAGATGCCAATAACCAATCGCAGAATGGACGAATATCTTACATAGATTAGGATACATTGGTTCCAGACCACACAAACATCTACTCGTAACAACTACCTGGTTCACTAGTACATAAAGTCACTATTACACAAATCACAAGCATTGCTGGTTCAAAGAATCAAGAGCCTCATGTCGACGATGCCATACACATTTGGGTGGAAACAGAAGAGAACTTTCTTTCCTGCTTCCAGCCCATAAGCAGTTGCGACATCTGGCCACCCTTTACCTAGCATGGCCTTGTTCTTCTTTGAGCCGCGACCCATCTTCAAAGTAACGAGGAAAGTTTGTACATGGCTGAAAGACGAAACCAAAATGAGATTCGGCTCCTTCAGATGTCTGCTCAGACAAGATTCTGAGAATTCAGCGCTAAAATCCTGCACCAACCGAAAAGGATGTTAAAACAAAAAGGAAAGCTTGAATAATGCAGTAGTTCCATTCTATGCAAACACACACCATCCATATTCACGGCCTCATACATCATAGCCGTAGGTGGAAAAAAGAGAGCATATAAGAACGAAGGGGGGAATGCCACACATTGTCCCTACATTGACCACTTGGTTCTATATGCAATCTTCTTTCAGCCATCATGGCCTATAGTTTAATCATCGGCCGTATTAGAGTGCCGAATTTGTATGGTCTGCGTTTTTTCTATGTACAACAAGGGCAAAATTATGTGACCGTGCACATAATCATTGACCAGCTAAAATAAATATGGTAAACAATATGAATGGGATGCACATGTTAGTGAATGTGCATTGGCAAACAAAGTTTCTAAAAAGAAATTCGAATACATTGAACTGGAAATGGTCCTCATAGAGACAATTGCAATAAACACAGATGCCATGAAAATGACTCCACCATATCAAATAACGCAGCGCTGTCATAATAAAATAGATTGCCTCATAGAAATAGAGGCATGAATCAAGTAGAAAATGTAAAGGGGAAGAAGAAATAGATTGTCTCGTAATAAAAGAGCAAGCCCATGTCACAGAGAGACGACTCCGTGCAGTTTTGCATAATTCAAGATGCCTACAAGGGTCGCCTCCCTGAGCATACGCTATGCCGCATTGTAATCATCGTCTTTCGTTCACCTCATGTATGCACCAGATGACAATGAACAAAATGAAGAAAAAACACAAAATGACTTCTGCCTAGTACTTAATTTTGGTGGCTACCAGTTGGTCGATACCCATAATCATTGGCAGCACGTATGAAAAAAAATCCATTCAGTGCAAAAAAACATCCAGATTCAGGCCTCATACAGCATAGCCGTATGTAGAAAGAAGAGTGCATATAAAAACGAAGGGGGTAATGCGACGAATTGTCCATACATTGACCACTTGGTTCTATATGCGATCTTATTTCAACTACCGTGGCCTATAGTTTAATCATCAGCCACATTAGAGTGCCACATTTGTATTATCCATGAACCTTTCTAATGGAGACATATGCATATAAGAAATTCGAATATAGTTGACTAAAAAATGGGCCTCATAAAACATAAACACAGGTGCCATGATCCGTCTCCACCGTATAAAGAACAGGGCAGAAGAACAAAAGATTGCCTCATAATAAAAAAAGCAAGCCCATGTCACAAAGAGACGACTCTGTGCGGGGACCTAGAGGTATGCACAACCCTGAAGTTGTGCATAATTCAAGGTGCCTACGCATGTCGCCTCACTGATCATATGCTATGCCGCATTGTAATCATCGGCTTTGTTCCCTCATGTATGCACCATATGACAACAAACAAATGTAGCACAACCCAAAATGACGACTATCAAGTTCTTAATTATGGTGGCTGCCAGGTGGTCGATAACCATCATTATTGGCAGCACAAGTGACCAATGTTCCATTATATGAAAAAAAAACATCCATATTCAGGCCTCATACATCATAGCCGTAGGTGGAAAAAAGAGTGCCTATAAGAATGAAGGGGTAATGCCAGCATTGTCCCTGCATTGACCACTTGGTTCTATAAGCAATCTTCTTTCAACCCTCGTGGCCTATAGTTAAATCATCGGCCGTATTGTAGTGCCACATTTGTATGGTCCATGAACCTTTCTAAGAAATTACTCCAGGGTAACTTTTGAAAAGTCTACAAGAAAATAGATCGTTATGCAAAACATACTTGTAACTCTTAACATCATGAGTGGATAACACGTGGCGCGGCCGGAACATGTCACTTGCGCAATATGTTGTGGCCGTGAACATAATCATTGTCCAGATGAGGAAAAAAAGGCCAAAAATATGAATCGGATGCACATGTTAATGAATGTGCATTGTGTCGTGGGTTTGTCACGTCAGGTGTCATGGATGACTTCGTAGGTGTGGGATTACGCGAGTCAAGCATCTCCGAGCTTGGATCGCAGGAACAAAGATCAACACAGATTACCCAGGTTCGGCCCCCTCAATGTGACTTAAAAGACCTACTTCCTGCCTACCCTAGATTGGTATTGATATGATAATCGAGGTGTTACAATGGAGGCGATCCGATCTGGTACTCGCCGTATGAGCTAGGGTTTGGGCTTGATAGCTTGACCCTCTCTAAGTCCTGCGAGTCCTCTTATATACACAGAGGCTCGTCAGGTTACAAGAGTTCTACACGAAGCCTGATTGTCTTTCTTGTCTTCCAAGGCAAGTTTGCACCGACCTTCTGGAACTTTCCTTTATCGAGTCGCGATGCGAGATTGGCCCATCTTTCACGTGGCCCAATAATGATAGCGCAGCCTTAAGTCGCGGTTAATCACTTCCCCGACATTAGCCCCAAGCGTGGCCTGAACTTCAGTATTTCTTGATCTGAATGTTTAGGCCGCGCTTTTCCTTATTTCGCGACTTTAATTTGTGCAGGATTGGCCTTGACTCGCACCTGGAAGATCATCTGACTTCGTGAGCTTCTTTGTTAGAGTAGCCTGATAGCTTCAGAACTTGATGACGATCCATCTTCAAATTTTTGATGATAATATGATGTAGCCCCCAAGGATTGAGAGGATGTAACGTAGTAGATTCTTCTCAGAGAATTGGGGTCATCAAAGTAATCTTGAATCATGAATAAAACAATTGCTCACATGTAATTCCACTTGCTACTATAAGTAGTAACATCACTTGCGCAATATGTTGTGGCCGTGAACATAATCATTGTCCAGATGAGGAAAAAAAGGCCAAAAATATGAATCGGATGCACATGTTACCGTGGGTTTGTCACGTCAGGTGTCATAGATGACTTCGTAGGTGTGGGATTACGCGAGTCAAGCATCTCCGAGCTTGGGATCGCAGGAACAAAGATCAACACAGATTTACCCAGGTTCGGCCCCCTCAATGTGAGGTAAAAGACCTACTTCCTGCCTACCCTAGATTGGTATTGATATGATAATCGAGGTGTTACAATGGAGGCGATCCGATCTGGTACTCGCCGTATGAGCTAGGGTTTGGGCTTGATAGCTTGACCCTCTCTAAGTCCTGCGAGTCCTCTTTATATACACAGAGGCTCGTCAGGTTACAAGAGTTCTACACGAAGCCTGATTATCTTTCTTGTCTTCCAAGGCAAGTTTGCACCGACCTTCTGGAACTTTCCTTTATCGAGTCGCGATGCGAGATTGGCCCATCTTTCACGTGGCCCAATAATGATAGCGCAGCCTTAAGTCGCGGGTTAATCATTCCCCCGACATTAGCCCCCAAGCGTGGCCTGAACTTCATAGTATTTCTTGATCTTGAATGTTTAGGCCGCGCTTTTCCTTATTTCGCGACTTATAATTGTGCAGGATTGGCCTTGACTCGCACCTGGAAGATCATCTGACTTCGTGAGCTTCTTTGTTAGAGTAGCCTGATAGCTTCAGAACTTGATGACGATCCATCTTCAAATTTTTGATGATAATATGATGTAGCCCCCAAGGATTGAGAGGATGTAACGTGGTAATCATCTCAATTCTTCTCAGAGAATTCTGAAGGTCATCACCTGTAACTTGATATCATGAATAAAACAATTGTTAAGATACAAGTAATTGTAATTGGTGTTGCCGTACTATAAGCAGTACATCGACCTCTAGTTAGGCCATCTGAATCCTTAAGTGGGCACTCGCGCGACTCAGTATTTCCTAGGAACATGTGTGTTCAGGGTCGAGAGCGGCCATGATAGGCAATCAAGCTCGATTGACGCCACACCCCAGTACTTTGGCCACATAATGCGAGTAGCAATCCAACTTAAGGTAAATTTGATAATTGCCAATAAATTGGCTGTTTCAGGGTAACAAAGACCCCAAGAAACATAATGATATTGCCATGATAGGCTAAGCTATGATAAGCTTTGATTATGATGACACATAAGGTCGCGCCTTGGTGGCAACCGAGTGTTATACATAGGGTTGGATCGCGCGTAGGTGGCGATCCATGGTGATACATGGGGTCGGTCGCGCCTAGGTGGCGACCAGAGATGATACAAAGTTTACGGCCGCGCCTAGGTGGCAGCCGGTTTCTGATACAAGGGTCGATCGCGCCTGGGTGGCGATCAGATGTTGCATAGGTCGCGCCTAGGTGGCGACCAAAGTTGAAGTTCTAGCCCTGAGTGGCTGTGATGATACTCAGCTATAAAGCTGGAAAGGATGATGCTTGGCTCTGATTAGCCTTTTCTTATGTATAGTACGGTCGCAGGTGTGCGACGTTCCAAGGGCGAGGTGCCTCGAGACGATCCTCGAAATCATGGCGTTCGCTGCTTTCTTCCCTTACATCCAGCAGATAGTACGACCCATTGTTTAGCTTCTTGCTGATGATGTAGGGTCCTTCCCATGGAGAGGACAGCTTATGCATTCCCTTGTGATCTTGTTTAAGTCGCAGTACTAGGTCGCCTTCTTGAAAGGTGCGGGTTTTGATGCGTCTGGCATGATAGCGTCGCAAGTCTTGTTGATATACCGCTGACCTTGATGCTGCCAAGTCTCTAACCTCTTCTAATGTGTCCACCGAGTCTTGCCGAGCTATCTCATTATCTGTCTCGATGTAAGCCGCAACTCTTGGTGAATCATGTATGATGTCGCTGGGCATGACTGCTTCTGCTCCATAGACCATGAAATATGGTGTAAATCCTGTGGATCTGTTAGGGGTTGTTCTTAAGCTCCACAGTACTGCTGGCAATTCTTCCACCCAACATCCTGGAGATGCTTCGACCTTTTCAATAAGGCGCGGCTTAATTCCATGGAGAATTTCCTGGTTAGCTCGCTCAGCTTGTCCATTGCTCTGCGGGTGTGCTACTGACGTGAGGTCCAATCTTATCCCATTGTCTGCGCAAAATATCTGTGTAGCCCCTTCAGAGGTGTTGCTCCCATTGTCTGTAATGATACTATGGGGGT
The DNA here is from genome assembly GCA_947311845.1 of Poa pratensis. Lineage (NCBI taxonomy): Eukaryota > Viridiplantae > Streptophyta > Magnoliopsida > Poales > Poaceae > Poa > Poa pratensis. The sequence continues at coordinate 48,814,795 of CAMZMU010000035.1, forward strand.
ACCCAAAGCGGAATATGACCTTCTTCAAGAACTTGACTGCTGTTTCAGCCTCGCAATCTCCCACAGGTTCTGCTTCTATCCACTTTGTGAATTTGTCCACCATGACCAGGAGGTGAGTTTTTCCGTTTGAAGACCGTCTGAAGGGCCCTACCATGTCAAAACCCCATACGGCAAAAGGCCATGTGATGGGTATTGTGCGAAGTGCTTGAGCTGGCATATGATCTTGCCTAGCGTATCTTTGACATCCGTCGCACACTCTGACAATTTGCTCTGCATCTGCTAATGCTGTTAACCAGAAGAATCCATGTCGGAACGCCTTTGCCACCAAAGATCTTGACGAAGCATGATGGCCACAATCGCCTGAATGAATTTCGTGCAAGATTTTTCGTCCCTCTTCTGGTGAGACACATCTTTGGAATGCTCCTGACACGCTGCGCTTGTATAATTCGTTGTTGATGATTGTATAGGCCTTTGATCGTCGTATGATTTTGCGCGCCTCAATCTCATCGTCTGGCAGCACTCCGCGACTTAAATATGCCATGTATGGCTCTGTCCATCCTGGCTGTTCATGCAGGCTGCGACTAAAGTTGAATCATCCTCTGGCTCTGCAATGTCAATCTCTGCTGGAGGTTTGACTGATGGATTGTGCAGTTCATCCAGGAAAACATTGGGTGGGACTGACTGTCTGTTGGATCCAAGCCGAGACAGGGCATCTGCAGCTTCATTTTGTCTCCGATCAATATGTTCAACTTGGTATCCAGTGAAATGTCCAGCAATTCTGTCCACCTCTCTTCTATATGCAGCCATATTCGCATCCTTGCTGTCCCACGTTCCAGAGACCTGCTGTGCCACCAAGTCTGAATCGCCAAAACAGCGTATGCGACTGATGTTCATCTCCTTTGCTATACGTAGACCATGAAGCAGTGCCTCATACTCCGCCACGTTATTTGTGCAGTTGAAGTGTATCTGTAGCACATACCGCAGCTTGTCTCCCTTGGGAGATGTTAGAACAACTCCAGCCCCCGAGCCTTGCAACTGTCTTGACCCATCAAAATGCATGGTCCAGTATTTGGTTTCTGCCATGCTAGGAGCGACTTGGATTTCTGTCCAATCGTTAATAAAATCTGCAAGGGCTTGCGACTTAATTGATGTGCGCGGCTCGTAGCTGATGTGATGTGGTCCCAACTCGATCGCCCACTTAGCGACTCTTCCAGTAGCTTCTCGATTACGGATGATATCTGCCAACGGTGCTGAACTAACCACAGTTATTGGATGTTCTTGGAAGTAGTGCTTCAGCTTGCGACTCGCCATGAACACTCCAAACACCAACTTCTGCCACTGTGGGTAACGCTGTTTGGAAGCTGTGAGGACTTCACTCACGTAATATACTGGTCTCTGGACAGGGTATTCCTTTCCGGGTTCTTGTCTCTCCACAACCATGACAGCGCTCACAGCACGGGAATTTGCCGCTATGTATAGTAGCATGGGCTCTTTATCCTTTGGAGCCGCCAGAACTGGAGCATTTGTCAATTGTTTTCAAAGCTGTCAGAGCATCGTCAGACTCTGCGTCCCAAACGAAAGCGTCTGATTTTTTCAACAGTCTGTGCAAAGGTAGAGCTTTCTCTCCCAGTCTTGATATAAAGCGACTCAAAGCTGCTACGCATCCGGTAAGTCGCTGCACATCTTTTAGCTTTTCTGGTTTTTGGAGATCCATCACTGCCTTTATCTTATCAGGGTTGGCCTCAATGCCTCTCTCTGATACTATGAATCCTAATAGCTTTCCTGCTGGTACTCCGAAGACGCACTTTGTGGGGTTGAGCTTCATGTTGTATTTTCTGAGATTTGTGAATGTCTCTGCCAGATCACTAATAAGATCCTGGCTAACTTGCGACTTAACCACAATATCATCCACGTAGGTGTGGACGTTGTGACTTATTTGCTCATGTAGACAATTCTGAATGCATCTTTGGTAAGTCGCACCTGCGTTCTTCAACCCAAAGGGCATGCTGACATAACAGAAAGCTCCAAAGGGTGTGATGAAGGACGTCTTTTCTTGGTCCTCCCTCTTCATCTTGATTTGATGGTAGCCTGAATAGGCGTCCAAAAAGCATAACAGCTCGCACCCAGCAGTTGAATCAATCACGTGGTCGATTCGCGGCAAAGCAAATGGATCCTTTGGCAAGCTTTGTTAAGACTGGTGTAATCAACGCACATTCGCCACGTACCGTTCTTTTTCATAACCAATACTGGGTTTGCCACCCATTCTGGATGGTATACCTCCGTGATGAATCCTGCAGCCAGCAAGCGAGCTATTTCCTCTCCTATTGCCTTTGTCCTATCATCGTGGAAACGCCGTAGTGGCTGCTTCACTGGTTTAGCCGCAGGGTTCACTTTGAGGCTATGTTCTGCTAGTTCTCTTGGTACCCCTGGCATATCTGACGGCTTCCATGCGAAGATGTCCTTATTTTCCTGGAGAAAAGCGACGAGGGCCTTCTCCTGTTCTTCTTCCATGTGTGCTCCGATACTGGTTTGCTTGGATGAGTCGCCAGGAACAAGATTTATCTGCTTAGTGTCCCGGGCCGCTTTGAATTTCATTGGTGGCTCGGCAGATGACGTGGTAACTACACTCATGTCGTTTGGGTCCACCTGCGACTTATAACCTTTTAGCTCTTCCGCGGCACAGGCGGATTCTGCGAAGGCCGCATCTCCCTTTTCACATTCTATCGCTTACTGTGATGACCCCTTTTGGTCCTGGTAACTTCAACTGTAGGTACTGCTAGCGCTAAGTTGACGAGGGAATATCTCCCCGGCAACAGCACCAGAAACAATGCTTGTACGTCACACGTCAGTTGGGAACCCCAAGAGGAAGGTATGATGAGTGCAGCAACAAGTTTTCCCTCAGTATGAAACCAAGGTTTTATCGAACCAGTAGGAAAACGAGGTTGCTTCGAAGGTGTTGGTGAAGGAGTGTAGTGCAGCGCAACACCAGTGATTCCGGTGCCAACGTGGAACCTGCACAACACAATCAAATTACTTTGCCCCAACTTAACAGTGAGGTTGTCAATCTCACCGGCTTGCTGAAAACAAAGGGTTAAACATATCGTATGGAAGATGATGCTTGTTTGTATAAAACAGTAGAGAACAATGATTGCAGTAGATTGTATTTCAGATGTAAAAGAATGGACCGGGGTCCACAGTTCACTAGTGGTGTCTCTCCAATAAGATAACTAACATGCTGGGTAAATAAATTACAGCTGGGCAATTGACAATTGATAAGTGCATATAACATGCATGTGTGAGTTGTGGTGTCTACTATGAGATTCATTTGGGCATTACGACAAAGTACATAGACCGCTATCCAGCATGCATCTATGCCTAAATAGTCCACTTTCCGGTTAACATCCGTACCCCTTCCAGTATTAAGTTGCAAGCAACAGACAATTGCATTAAGTAATGTGCGTAATGTAAACAATACATTCATCCTTGAATAAAGCATTGATGTTTTACCCCTAGTGGCAACAACACATCTACAACCTTAGAACTTGCTGTCACTATCCCAGGTTAAATAGAGGTTGAACCCAACTATCATGCATAAATACCCTCTCTTGGAGTCACAAGTATTCACTTGGCCAAGGCTTCAACAAGTAACGGAGAGCATGCAAGATCACAAATGACATAGACATGATAATATAATATTCAGCTCCACATAGGTATCAATATAAGTCAGATCCCAGTAAACACAACATGTAGCATTACAATAAGATGATCTTGATCATGATAGGCAGCTCACAAGATCTAAACATGATGGCACAAGTGGAGAAGACAACCATCTAGCTACTGCTATGGACCCATAGTCCAAGGATGAACTACTCACGCATCACTCCGGAGGCGGGCATGGCGATGTAGAGCCCTCCGGTGATGATTCCCCTCTCCGGCAGGGTGCCGGGAAGAGCTTCAGAACCCCCCGAGTTAGGGTTGATGACGGCGGCGGCAGCGAATATGTTCTGGATGAAAGGCTCGGTGCCTTAGGGTTTTCACGTCTCGGGGAATAAATAGGCGAAGGGGCGATGTCGGCGGACCCCCGAGGGGCCCAAACCACCAGGCGGCGCGGTGGGGCCCACTGCCGCGCCGGCCTGTGGTTTGGCCACCTCGTGGCTCCCCTTCGTCTCTCCTTCGGACTCCGTGTACGTGTTGGAAAAATAGGGACTTGGCCTTTTGTTTCGTGCAATTCCTAGAATATTTCCAGAAGTAACTTTCTGAAACCAAAAACAGCAGAAAACAGGGAACTGGCACTGTGGCATCTTGTTAATAGGTTAGTCCCAGAAAATGCATAAAAGTGATATGAAGTGTATATAAAACATGTAGCAAATGGTATAATATAAGCATGGAACAGCAGAAATTATGGATACGTTGGAGACGTATCAGGTACACGTAGCATGGCCTGGCCATAAACTTAGGAAAGGCCGTTCTTCCAAACAAGGCGTGATATGGGCTTCGGAATTTTACCACTTCGAAGCATAGGAATTCGCTTCTAAAGTTCTCTTCTGTCCCAAAAGTTACCCCTAGGATTATTTTCCCCGCTGGCCGTGCAGACCTTCCTGGGACAATGCCGTGAAATATTGTTGACGTGGGCTGCAGGCTGGAATCCTTGAGTCCTAGATGCTGGAACGTATCGTAGTACAAGATATTAATGATGCTTCCTCCATCCATAAGCACTTTGGTCAGCTTGTATCCTGCAACGTACGGTGCCACAACCAGTGCCAACTTGCCAGGTTCCCGTACTTGTGGCGGGTGATCATCGCGGCTCCAGGTTACTGCGTATTCTGACCACCTTAACCAATTGGGTGTTGCTGGTATCACAGCGTTCACCTACTGACTTCTGCGGCTCAATTTCTCTTCCCTTTTGGAGGTATCGATAACTATTGTGTGATATTGCCCTGTTTGTCTTGGGTTACTCGCGCCGTGTTGCCCAATATTTGTGTTATGAGCCGCACTAGGGTTTCCTTCAATGGAATTCCCCCCGTTGTGTTGGCTCTCTTCTTTCCACTTCTTGTAATAGTGGCATTGTGTAATACCCCAGGGTTTAGAGAGTCAAAAGGGTAGAAATAATAATTGTGCATTTGCATAGCATGCATCTGAAAATGCGGGAAATTTTGGCGCGTTTAAGAAAAGAGACAAAGGGATCGATGTTTCTCTCAACTCGATGAATTAGGAGCTAGACAATCTTGTTGAGTGCTATAAACTTCGAAATGATCTTTGAAACAACTAATAAGAAACTAGAATCATTTGTCGAGGCATTCCAGAAGGGACATGACCTTTCCTAAACCTCTCGACAATTTTGATCACAATTTAATAAATGACAAGCATATAATTCAAATAAAGCATAATAAGACTCAATCATCTTCCAACAACATCTATATGGCCATCTCATCTCACTATTCACATCTATGATCATACAAGAATTCAAATGCATCAAGTTCATATTTCATACATCCATCATCTTAATACACTCATCTCAATCAAATTTCATCTCATCATTTCAACACATCTCTAATTCCAAATACAATTGTCCAAAGTCTTTATAAGATATAAAGATGGACACAGGATCAACTTTTACATGTGAAATATTACAACATTTAATCGAATAAGTACATATCTCATCCAAAAAGAAAGGAAATTACAAGAGAATAAAAGAAATTCCTAAACTAAATCTTAAACAAGATCTTCAACTCATTTTTTATCTTCTCAACTTATCTTGGTCTTCTTATCTCCCCAAATCTTATTCTTGATTCCTGTACATCAACAAGAAAGAAGAAAGAAAGCAAGTACTTGATCTTATTAACTTCTCTGGAAACTGTGTGAGATTCAAAAGTTTGGTGTTATGCAAAAGTAGTTTGGAAACAAGAGTCATGACCTTGTTAACAAATTTCTCTTTGCATGCATAAAGCAATTGAATATCATCTCAAAATAAACCACAACAGAAGAAAGTTTCTTATGATTAAAATGTTTGCCTTCACCAAAAGGGTGAGGCAATTTGTTGTTGGAACTCGACTACTGGATATTAGGAACATGTCCTAATACCCAAGTGGTGATTAGAGGGAATTATATTTAAGGCAGCAATGGATCATGGATCAACTTTGGATCACTTGGATCATCTAGAGGCAAATAGGCAGCAAGGAAAAGAAGGCAACATTGATCCATTTGAGCAACCAACAAAGGCAATAGGGGGCAAAGGAAAATATAATTGATCCAATTATCTTTAGTCAACAAGGCAACATTTTTGTTTCCCTCTAATCTAGTCAAATTCCTATTAAAGAAAAGCCCACAATTAAATTGTTCTCTATTGGTATCAAGAACCAATAAGAACAAAGCCACATGGAATTTAAATTATTTATCCAATGGTATTAATTACCAAGGAAGAAAGTAAGCCAATTAATAAAGCCCACAAATCTGAAATTGTAAAGCCCACATGACCACCACCCATAATTGATCATAAAGCCCACAAGAATTATTTTCCAAGCCCAAGATAGACCAAACCGACATAAGAAGCAGCCCACAAGTCCATCTAGTGACAAATGCCACTTGGCTTGATAAAAAATTAATCCTACAAGGAGATAAGATCAATGACCATGCATTCTTATCCACAAGCAAAATATCTCACATAACTTGTACCTTAAGAATATCTCACAAGAGGATAAGACCAATGACTACTCATCTCTATCAACAAGAAAATATCTAAGTTTACTTGAACCCCAAGTAATGAAAAGCTTTGAGTGGATGAGCAAGCCACATAGGAGAGTTATCCATAAGCAAAATATCTAACTAAACTTGTACCTCAAGAAATGCCTATGTGTGAGGGCTTGACAACCAAGCACCTTACTCACCTCTACAAAGCAAGAGTCACCACTTGAGGTGTCACCTTGTGAGGGATAGTAAGGCCTTATAAAAGACATCCCATGGCAGCCCTTTGATCACTACACACCATGGTTTTATGGGACCAACGAATTGGACCAAATAATATATTTCCATTTTAGCAAGAACACAAGAACAACCAGCTACACCACAAGTTCTACACAACAGCCAATCATCTATCTAGCAGCACCATTTCCATCTGTTCTTCACCAAGAACAACCACAAATCACAAGCCAATCATGGAGATTACCTAAACCATCCACCACAAGCCATTAAAACTTAGGAGAAGTCAAGCAACAAGGAGGAGAAGGTAGAACCACAAGGTGCAGTCCAAAAGAGACGGTTGAACCTTGGAGCAAGATCAGACTCTTCCGTAGCTTTATCTGCTCTACACCCAAGGTTGTTAAACATATGTGCTAGAGAGTGATTTAGCAGGTTCTGTAAATGACAGAACCATGCTTGAGTGCTGAATTTAGCATCTGTTCTTAACAGAACCTTGCTCAGCAAGGTGTGGTGCTATAGAAGATGATTTGCAAGCAGAGTACTTCTGTTCTGTGCAAGAAATAGGGCAGAGAGATGAAAGGGAGTGAAGTTGAGTGTTTTAACAATTGTTTGAGCATAAAAAGGGGCAAGGGAAAATAGCAGCAGTGTAGTATCTGTTCTTATTTGCTTTACCTAAATCTTACACAAGCCAGTGAACCAGCAGAGCTGGATTAGCTGAGCTATGCACATCCTTACACATGGAAGAAGCACAGGAAAGCATAAAAAATCATCTCTAAACAAGCAAGCTGCTGTGTAACTCTACAAGGAGGCATCACAGCAAGCAACACCTGTCTAAATCATTCTTGAAGGCACTTATTCATCACAGCTAGCACAAGTTCTAGCTCAGAAATAATTTTCTTATACATTTATAATGTCAGTGAGCAAGAAATGCTCTTCACAATAATTCCAGAGGCAGTGGGAAGATCTACACATGCTAGATCTACACCATTCACCTCTACTGGGTGCACATAGAGGAGGCAGTGCACATATCCGAGTAAATCATCATCCAAACATCATCTGTTCATCAAGAACCTAACCAATAAAAGAGTGCCTAATTAATCCAAGCCTAGAATCATCTGTATCTAGAAGTAGCAGAGGCTAGGAGAAGGAGAAGAAGGAGGGAAGAAAATTTGTACCTTGCGTCCATGGCCGTAGCTCCACGGCGGCGAGGCAGTGCCCGCGCTACCGTTGGAGGGGGCTCATGGAGGTCGTGGACCAGCTTCACAGCACCACGGCGGCACAGAGGTCAAGCTCTGCGCCCAGCCATGGTGAGCTCACCGGAGAAGAGAAGGAATCAGGCGGCGCCAGCACTGGAACCCTAACCCTAGGGTTGGGTTGCATGCGACCGCGAGAGGAGGCGAGGCATGAATCGCCTGGACAGAAGAGAAGAGCGGGGAGGGGGGAGCGTTTTGCCCCAGACCGAGGCGGCGAAGATGGCTGGAGCTGGCCGGAGCGAGGCGGCGACGCCGCTGGCGACACGGGAGCCAGAGGAGCTCGAGCACGGGCTCGTACTCGTGCGAGTGAGGAGTGAGAGAGAGAGATGGACCGGTTCGGTTGAACCGAACCAAGTTCACGTTCTTTGAGCTGGTTTTGACCAGGGGCTTAATTGTAAAAAAATTGAGTTTACAAATTTTTCCAAACTTCTAAACTTGCTATAAATTCAAATAAATTCCTAAAAATATCTACAAATATTAGCAGAAAATAAGCTATTTAAATAAAATACTAACATGAATTTTTGAAAATTATTTCTTTGATTAAAAATCCAAAGATCATTAAGTGGATTATTCTTTGGAATAATTTCTTAAAATTATTTTCTCAAGAAAAATAATCTGGGAAAATAAATACTAAGTTCAAAATAATATTTGAACTATACCAAGACTATCCTGTTACTCATCCAAAATCAAAAATATTCAAACTTAAATGAGTTTTTACACCAAATTCAAATACACAAAAATCAACTAAAAATATGCAACATATTCTACAAAATATGAAGAATTTTCATGTAAGTTTTATTTGAAGTTTTGAAAAACATTTTGTGGATGAAAAATTCAAGGATCCTTAAGTGGAAATGACTTGAAATTCTTTTTCAAAAACTATTTTCTTAAAAGAAAATAATATGGGAAAATAAAGTCTTGAAGTTCAATTATATTGAACTATTTCAATTTAATCACTTTAAATTTATTCCTCCTAAAATTGATGTCAAACTTTTTAAATAATTAAAAACTCCAAAAACACTCGAAAAGTATTAAAATCCGCAACTTGGGTATTTTAGGGTGACGATGCATCTCATGAATATGCACAATAGCATGCTGTTAGAGTTTTCAGTAGTCCTTACCAGGATTACTTCGCTATTTTCAGAACTCGGGGTTTTACTGCAAACCCTAGAACCCCGAAGGGCCTGAACTGTCACTTCTACCACAGGCAAGTTCATTCTTGCATATCCTTATTGAAATATTTTATAAAAACTATTTTCAAAAACGTATTATTATCATTGCATTGAAAAAGAAAAACTATTTTCGAATGATGTGAATTGCTATATATATTGTTTGGCTGGCAATGGAACCACGGATTGATGTTGTGGTAGAGGTTCCATTGTACGGGAAAGTATATACCTAGGATTGATTACCAATGTCACAGTGATCCTTGCGCCGTATTGAAGCGTTTACCATGAGATCTGCTATGGACGGTAAAAGTCAGCCGTATCTTCTCTCGTTCACATATCCTCGGCAGGCTATTACCTGGTTGTGTCCGTTGCGGCGGCCAACAGCGTGGAAGCGCGTGACCTTCCCACCTGACGGGGTGATTGGAATAGAAGCTCGGGAGGGGTGGCGGGATAGCGGTCTTTGTTACCGGCCGCGCCACAAATGGGCGGATATGTGTTGTGCGGAGAGGGCGGTGATTGGCTTTGGAATCACACCTGGCCCCATACCATGGAAGTATGGACGAGTTTGGCCGCTCGGAAAGGCAACAAGGCTGGGTTTCTCTCATGGGTAAAGTTACGCAGCTCTGCAGAGTCAACAACAAGAAATTGTGGCTGTCACATTCGTGTTCCCGGAAGGAACTACAGACCGCAGCGGGAAAGGCATCCCAAGTGATGACTATGAACCCGTGGAGACTGTGAGCATAGTTTTCTGAAATAAAACCTGACCTTTGAAGAAATCTTTTCCAAAACTTGCATTATGTCAATGACCGTTGGTCATGGCAGTAGATAGTGCATAAAACACCTTATCGCCTATAATTTGAACTTGCTGAGTAACGCTCGTGTTGCTCACCATTTTCCCCGTTGACCCCCTGCTTAGATTTTTGGAGCCAGCTAAGGAGTTGACAGTTATCCATCACGACGGCGAGGATATCTTCAACTAGGAGTCAAGTCTACCTGGTGAACCTTGAAGGAGTCAACAGCTACTCCAGCGACAGAAGGATGACGACCACCTTGCCCAGATGTATATAACGACAACACTGCCGATGGAGAAGACAACATCATTTTAGAAGAAGAAGTACAACTTGGATAAAGATATTTCAGATGGATTAGAGTAGGGCTGTGACAACAGCAGTAGTGGAATAGGAATAGAGCTGATATCCAGCTTAGAGTTACGATTTGGATCTATTTGTATTTCATTGGCAAGAGACTTGCTTCAATATAAACGAGCGTCTCGAGATTTTGTAATGAATAGTGTTGTAATCCTATAGTGTTACCTTGGACCGGCTATGTTTCTGTTGTACTACTCTGAGGGATGTAATATTTGTGGAGAGGTCCTTCCGTGCGTGTTACATCAACGACTTGTACACTACAACATGCAGTGGTGTGCTGGGTCACCGCAGATGGTATCAGAGCAAAACGACCTTAGGATTAAAACCCTTTTAGGAGACTTGTAGGTTGGTAAGACTATAGGAAGTTATCTTATCTAAACCATATCTTTCTACAACTATGATGGTTATTCACATGAGAATACTACTGTTATACTTGTATAGATTTTTCTTACTCCACAAGAGTAAATCTTCTTATCTATTCTTTTATAGGAATAATACTTACGTATCTCATTCCTTTTCAACTTGGTATTACAAGTTTGAAATTATCTTCTACAAGTTAGTATCCCAAATAGATTTATATCCAAGTCAGTGTTACCTATAAGGTATCATTGATAATACCACCATATATATGTGAAGACATCTGGTGAAGTAGAACCCTATCGTAAGTTTGTGAAGACAGGAAGACGGGAGAAGTCTGATGATGGTGAAGAATCAGAGATAATCAAGTATGGTAACTATGAAGAGGATTCCAATACCCTAAAGCTTCATTTCAAAGGAGATTCACCTTAGTATAGTATAGAGTCGTAAGAATATTAGGAGATGGCATAAATAATGAAGGAAGCTACAATACTACTTATGGTGTACAATCAGCAATTCCATGAAGGATCCAGATATGTCAAGAGATGTTTGTTCAAGCCAAATGGAGGATTCAATTTACATGGAGTTTAGTTCTGGACGTAACTAAACCGGACCACAACTACTCTTTGAGTACTTTGTCTTAGCATTATCCCTTTGCAAATGGGCAGTTGGGGTAACTACTGAGTCAAAGAGTTGTTAGAATAGGACTATAAGGTGATATAAACCTATCTTGTAGTGTATAGCATCTAAGCCTGGGTACTTCTGAGATGTTTTTACTCAAAGTACTATTTACTTTACGGGCTTATGTTGCATGTTTGCTATATAACTGCATTCGGATTTATTGGATCTTATTGGATTTTTGATTGACTAGGTTGGTACATGAAGTTAGGATTTGATGTACAATGGCATGATTGTCACATTAAGTTCTTTTCTTAATGTTACTGATCTAGAGGTAGATAGTATTCATGTGATGGAGAGGCGTGTTCCCAGAAGTATGAGACAACAATGAGTCAGCAAAGCAAGCTCATGAAGAGAAGGAAGTCGAGAAGACAGAAGTCAATGAAGCCACTGATGGTGATGGACAACATTCTATACCATATTTAGTTCTTGGAGACATATTTCACCAGTCCATGGAAGGGAGGAGGAACGAAGTAAGTTCAGTAAAGATTATCACCACAAGTTGGACAAAGATATATCGAGGATGATGCCAGAAAAATCACATGAGGAGATATGTCCAAGGAGGAAAGTTATGAAGTTTTTGCATATTAAGTCATGAAGTCTTCCAACGGAAGTCCAAAACCAAGGGATGAAGAAGGACAATATGCAGAATACATATGGATTTGTCGTAACTCGGTGGAAGAGGTTATTGTTGGAGCAATAAAGAGGTATTGATACTAGTTAAATGGAGATTGAGAATGAGTTTAGCAGAACTTAGGAGTCTAAGAGTATTATAAGGTTGATGACAAAGGAGTATGAAGACTGGAAGAACAGGGATATTCCCAATTTTAATGGAATAAAGGAGAAGTTGATTGTCTATTGAGAGGCATTACTAGAGATGGAAGCGGTAAAATTAACCGCCAAACAAGAGTTTGTGATTAGAACTTGGATATATATAAGGAGAATTTGTGTTGGATACACAAACAGATTACTAGAAGGAGTGGACGAGAAGGTCATCAGACAAATGATGATAAGTTAGAAAGGGATGCCGGAAGTGAAGTAGTTGGATGGAAGCACGTTGATATTCAGAAATGACATATCAACCATGTCAAGAAGTACAATTACATAGTCCAATGTTCAAGAGAGCATCATAACCATGGGAGAAGAGTTCAATTTTGTCGTGGATTGACGACAAGTCAAGAAGGTGGACCAATTTGGATGAAGGCACCTCATCACATATGATGTCGAGGTACCAAAGTCAGAGTTTATATCTAGAGCAATTGTGGAGAAAGATGTATTACTAAGAGAATTAACATCTTAGAGCTGACCACTCGGACGATGGAAGACGCAATCAAGGCGAGTTACATGGTCAAACAAGTCGCAACTGTTTGGAATTAGCCGGAAGTATCAGAAAGGAAGGAAATGATATGTCAGCTGAATTTTACATTGATGACCAACATCATATTCGAGTCTGGAGTTAAGATATCATCCATTTGCACAAGTTTCCGTGTGCAATTCTTTTCTTGAGACCATCGGATGAGCCAACTGGAATTCTAGCCATAATAGGAATCCAATTTATCGGAGGATTACTTTGGTTGTTCACAACATGGTGGATATACCACGTATTCTTCGGGAAACTATTGGATATATAGGAATAGTTAATATCTATTTATCGGAGAACGATGCTGGGTATTCACAACATGGTGGATATACCACACATGTTCTTTGTTAGACCATGAGGCACATATACTGGAAGTTTAAGCACCAAGAAGGATCACGAAGCTTGACTGAATGGAGCCAACAGAATTAAGCTCAACTGACAGAGGGTCAGAACAAAGGAAGACTTAGGGAATTCCAAGGGGGAGAGTGAACAAGCGTATTGGAAAGTACTTGGCAGAAGATGACATGAAATTCAAAAGGAAGACTTTGACTGAGACATGACTGAATTGGTCATTAGTGCTCTAAAAGTTCTTCGGTGCAGGAATCTTTACCAGATTTTGAAGCCAAATAGAAAGTGGAGATTTGAAGGTTGAAAAATACAAGGAATTTAGTGGTCATAGAAGCTATGACTAAATGATCTAAAGGAGAGTAAACAAATGAGACCTGAATTCATGGATGGGGAAATCTAGATACTATTCGTTGAATCTGAATGAGACCAGGATCCGAGGGGATTGATGCCAGAAGGTTTGTACCAATTGATTGAAGAGATGAAAGAGTAATCAAAGTTGGATAGACAAAGGTGTCTACTACATTTGGAGGAAGCATATTACAAAGAGCAAACTATGTTCTATAAGACATTTTAAGAATAGTTACCTCATATTCTCGAGCAAAAGGAGATGAGCTTTACTATTAGAAGTGAGGTCTTCTTAAGCTCATGATTATAAGGAAGGGTACCACCTGAAGATCATATAAGGATGTAGAAATGATCTTCGACAGAGGGGTATAAAGCCATAGTAATGCAAGGATGTCTAAAATGGATAATCCAAGAGACATGAAAATGTAGTAAAATCATTGGAATCTAGTGGAGAAGCGACAAAAGTCGACAAATGGATAGTATGGATCCATGGAGGATGGACATAAGGATTTTGGACAAGGGATCACCTAAATCTACGTCCACGTCAGGAAGGAATTTGAGAGAATCAATATCTGCATAAGTTCTTTCTACCTTACCCTACGTGAGAGAATCGAAACTTCGGGACGAAGTTTAGTTTAAGGGGGAGAGGATGTAATACCCCAGGGTTTAGAGAGTCGAAAGGGTAGAAATAATAATTGTGCATTTGCATAGCATGCATCTGAAAATGCGGTAAATTTTGGCGCGTTTAAGAAAAGAGACAAAGGGATCGATGTTTCTCTCAACTCGATGAATTAGGAGCTAGATCATCTTGTTGAGTGCTATAAACTTCGAAATGATCTTTGAAACAACTAATAAGAAACTAGAATCATTTGTCGAGGCATTCCAGAAGGGACATGACCTTTCCTAAACCTCTCGACAATTTTGATCACAATTTAATAAATGACAAGCATATAATTCAAATAAAGCATAATAAGACTCAATCATCTTCCAACAACATCTATATGGCCATCTCATCTCATTATTCACATCTATGATCATACAAGAATTCAAATGCATCAAGTTCATATTTCATACATCCATCATCTTAATACCCTCATCTCAATCAAATTTCATCTCATCATTTCAACACATCTCTAATTCCAAATACAATTGTCCAAAGTCTTTATAAGATATAAAGATGGACACAGGATCAACTTTTACATGTGAAATATTACAACATTTAATCGAATAAGTACATATCTCATCCAAAAAGAAAGGAAATTACAAGAGAATAAAAGAAATTCCTAAACTAAATCTTAAACAAGATCTTCAACTCATTTTTTATCTTCTCAACTTATCTTGGTCTTCTTATCTCCCCAAATCTTATTCTTGATTCCTGTACATCAACAAGAAAGGAAGAAAGAAAGCAAGTACTTGATCTTATTAACTTCTCTGGAAACTGTGTGAGATTCAAAAGTTTGGTGTTATGCAAAAGTAGTTTGGAAACAAGAGTCATGACCTTGTTAACAAATTTCTCTTTGCATGCATAAAGCAATTGAATATCATCTCAAAATAAACCACAACAGAAGAAAGTTTCTTATGATTAAAATGTTTGCCTTCACCAAAAGGGTGAGGCAATTTGTTGTTGGAACTCGACTACTGGATATTAGGAACATGTCCTAATACCCAAGTGGTGATTAGAGGGAATTATATTTAAGGCAGCAATGGATCATGGATCAACTTTGGATCACTTGGATCATCTAGAGGCAAATAGGCAGCAAGGAAAAGAAGGCAACATTGATCCATTTGAGCAACCAACAAAGGCAATAGGGGGCAAAGGAAAATATAATTGATCCAATTATCTTTAGTCAACAAGGCAACATTTTTGTTTCCCTCTAATCTAGTCAAATTCCTATTAAAGAAAAGCCCACAATTAAATTGTTCTCTATTGGTATCAAGAACCAATAAGAACAAAGCCACATGGAATTTAAATTATTTATCCAATGGTATTAATTACCAAGGAAGAAAGTAAGCCAATTAATAAAGCCCACAAATCTGAAATTGTAAAGCCCACATGACCACCACCCATAATTGATCATAAAGCCCACAAGAATTATTTTCCAAGCCCAAGATAGACCAAACCGACATAAGAAGCAGCCCACAAGTCCATCTAGTGACAAATGCCACTTGGCTTGATAAAAAATTAATCCTACAAGGAGATAAGATCAATGACCATGCATTCTTATCCACAAGCAAAATATCTCACATAACTTGTACCTTAAGAATATCTCACAAGAGGATAAGACCAATGACTACTCATCTCTATCCACAAGAAAATATCTAAGTTTACTTGAACCCCAAGTAATGAAAAGCTTTGAGTGGATGAGCAAGCCACATAGGAGAGTTATCCATAAGCAAAATATCTAACTAAACTTGTACCTCAAGAAATGCCTATGTGTGAGGGCTTGACAACCAAGCACCTTACTCACCTCTACAAAGCAAGAGTCACCACTTGAGGTGTCACCTTGTGAGGGATAGTAAGGCCTTATAAAAGACATCCCATGGCAGCCCTTTGATCACTACACACCATGGTTTTATGGGACCAACGAATTGGACCAAATAATATATTTCCATTTTAGCAAGAACACAAGAACAACCAGCTACACCACAAGTTCTACACAACAGCCAATCATCTATCTAGCAGCACCATTTCCATCTGTTCTTCACCAAGAACAACCACAAATCACAAGCCAATCATGGAGATTACCTAAACCATCCACCACAAGCCATTAAAACTTAGGAGAAGTCAAGCAACAAGGAGGAGAAGGTAGAACCACAAGGTGCAGTCCAAAAGAGACGGTTGAACCTTGGAGCAAGATCAGACTCTTCCGTAGCTTTATCTGCTCTACACCCAAGGTTGTTAAACATATGTGCTAGAGAGTGATTTAGCAGGTTCTGTAAATGACAGAACCATGCTTGAGTGCTGAATTTAGCATCTGTTCTTAACAGAACCTTGCTCAGCAAGGTGTGGTGCTATAGAAGATGATTTGCAAGCAGAGTACTTCTGTTCTGTGCAAGAAATAGGGCAGAGAGATGAAAGGGAGTGAAGTTGAGTGTTTTAACAATTGTTTGAGCATAAAAAGGGGCAAGGGAAAATAGCAGCAGTGTAGTATCTGTTCTTATTTGCTTTACCTAAATCTTACACAAGCCAGTGAACCAGCAGAGCTGGATTAGCTGAGCTATGCACATCCTTACACATGGAAGAAGCACAGGAAAGCATAAAAAATCATCTCTAAACAAGCAAGCTGCTGTGTAACTCTACAAGGAGGCATCACAGCAAGCAACACCTGTCTAAATCATTCTTGAAGGCACTTATTCATCACAGCTAGCACAAGTTCTAGCTCAGAAATAATTTTCTTATACATTTATAATGTCAGTGAGCAAGAAATGCTCTTCACAATAATTCCAGAGGCAGTGGGAAGATCTACACATGCTAGATCTACACCATTCACCTCTACTGGGTGCACATAGAGGAGGCAGTGCACATATCCGAGTAAATCATCATCCAAACATCATCTGTTCATCAAGAACCTAACCAATAAAAGAGTGCCTAATTAATCCAAGCCTAGAATCATCTGTATCTAGAAGTAGCAGAGGCTAGGAGAAGGAGAAGAAGGAGGGAAGAAAATTTGTACCTTGCGTCCATGGCCGTAGCTCCACGGCGGCGAGGCAGTGCCCGCGCTACCATTGGAGGGGGCTCATGGAGGTCGTGGACCAGCTTCACAGCACCACGGCGGCACAGAGGTCAAGCTCTGCGCCCAGCCATGGTGAGCTCACCGGAGAAGAGAAGGAATCAGGCGGCGCCAGCACTGGAACCCTAACCCTAGGGTTGGGTTGCATGCGACCGCGAGAGGAGGCGAGGCATGAATCGCCTGGACAGAAGAGAAGAGCGGGGAGGGGGGAGCGTTTTGCCCCAGACCGAGGCGGCGAAGATGGCTGGAGCTAGCCGGAGCGAGGCGGCGACGCCGCTGGCGACACGGGAGCCAGAGGAGCTCGAGCACGGGCTCGTACTCGTGCGAGTGAGGAGTGAGAGAGATAGATGGACCGGTTCGGTTGAACCGAACCAAGTTCACGTTCTTTGAGCTGGTTTTGACCAGGGGCTTAATTGTAAAAAAATTGAGTTTACAAATTTTCCAAACTTCAAAACTTGCTATAAATTCAAATAAATTCCTAAAAATATCTACAAATATTAGCAGAAAATAAGCTATTTAAATAAAATACTAACATGAATTTTTGAAAATTATTTCTTTGATTAAAAATCCAAAGATCATTAAGTGGATTATTCTTTGGAATAATTTCTTAAAATTATTTTCTCAAGAAAAATAATCTGGGAAAATAAATACTAAGTTCAAAATAATATTTGAACTATACCAAGACTATCCTGTTACTCATCCAAAATCAAAAATATTCAAACTTAAATGAGTTTTTACACCAAATTCAAATACACAAAAATCAACTAAAAATATGCAACATATTCTACAAAATATGAAGAATTTTCATGTAAGTTTTATTTGAAGTTTTGAAAAACATTTTGTGGATGAAAAATTCAAGGATCCTTAAGTGGAAATGACTTGAAATTCTTTTTCAAAAACTATTTTCTTAAAAGAAAATAATATGGGAAAATAAAGTCTTGAAGTTCAATTATATTGAACTATTTCAATTTAATCACTTTAAATTTATTCCTCCTAAAATTGATGTCAAACTTTTTAAATAATTAAAAACTCCAAAAACACTCGAAAAGTATTAAAATCCGCAACTTGGGTATTTTAGGGTGACGATGCATCTCATGAATATGCACAATAGCATGCTGTTAGAGTTTTCAGTAGTCCTTACCAGGATTACTTCGCTATTTTCAGAACTCGGGGTTTTACTGCAAACCCTAGAACCCCGAAGGGCCTGAACTGTCACTTCTACCACAGGCAAGTTCATTCTTGCATATCCTTATTGAAATATTTTATAAAAACTATTTTCAAAAACGTATTATTATCATTGCATTGAAAAAGAAAAACTATTTTCGAATGATGTGAATTGCTATATATATTGTTTGGCTGGCAATGGAACCACGGATTGATGTTGTGGTAGAGGTTCCATTGTACGGGAAAGTATATACCTAGGATTGATTACCAATGTCACAGTGATCCTTGCGCCGTATTGAAGCGTTTACCATGAGATCTGCTATGGACGGTAAAAGTCAGCCGTATCTTCTCTCGTTCACATATCCTCGGCAGGCTATTACCTGGTTGTGTCCGTTGCGGCGGCCAACAGCGTGGAAGCGCGTGACCTTCCCACGTGACGGGGTGATTGGAATAGAAGCTCGGGAGGGGTGGCGGGATAGCGGTCTTTGTTACCGGCCGCGCCACAAATGGGCGGATATGTGTTGTGCGGAGAGGGCGGTGATTGGCTTTGGAATCACACCTGGCCCCATACCATGGAAGTATGGACGAGTTTGGCCGCTCGGAAAGGCAACAAGGCTGGGTTTCTCTCATGGGTAAAGTTACGCAGCTCTGCAGAGTCAACAACAAGAAATTGTGGCTGTCACATTCGTGTTCCCGGAAGGAACTACAGACCGCAGCGGGAAAGGCATCCCAAGTGATGACTATGAACCCGTGGAGACTGTGAGCATAGTTTTCTGAAATAAAACCTGACCTTTGAAGAAATCTTTTCCAAAACTTGCATTATGTCAATGACCGTTGGTCATGGCAGTAGATAGTGCATAAAACACCTTATCGCCTATAATTTGAACTTGCTGAGTAACGCTCGTGTTGCTCACCATTTTCCCCGTTGACCCCCTGCTTAGATTTTTGGAGCCAGCTAAGGAGTTGACAGTTATCCATCACGACGGCGAGGATATCTTCAACTAGGAGTCAAGTCTACCTGGTGAACCTTGAAGGAGTCAACAGCTACTCCAGCGACAGAAGGATGACGACCACCTTGCCCAGATGTATATAACGACAACACTGCCGATGGAGAAGACAACATCATTTTAGAAGAAGAAGTACAACTTGGATAAAGATATTTCAGATGGATTAGAGTAGGGCTGTGACAACAGCAGTAGTGGAATAGGAATAGAGCTGATATCCAGCTTAGAGTTACGATTTGGATCTATTTGTATTTCATTGGCAAGAGACTTGCTTCAATATAAACGAGCGTCTCGAGATTTTGTAATGAATAGTGTTGTAATCCTATAGTGTTACCTTGGACCGGCTATGTTTCTGTTGTACTACTCTGAGGGATGTAATATTTGTGGAGAGGTCCTTCCGTGCGTGTTACATCAACGACTTGTACACTACAACATGCAGTGGTGTGCTGGGTCACCGCAGATGGTATCAGAGCAAAACGACCTTAGGATTAAAACCCTTTTAGGAGACTTGTAGGTTGGTAAGACTATAGGAAGTTATCTTATCTAAACCATATCTTTCTACAACTATGATGGTTATTCACATGAGAATACTACTGTTATACTTGTATAGATTTTTCTTACTCCACAAGAGTAAATCTTCTTATCTATTCTTTTATAGGAATAATACTTACGTATCTCATTCCTTTTCAACTTGGTATTACAAGTTTGAAATTATCTTCTACAAGTTAGTATCCCAAATAGATTTATATCCAAGTCAGTGTTACCTATAAGGTATCATTGATAATACCACCATATATATGTGAAGACATCTGGTGAAGTAGAACCCTATCGTAAGTTTGTGAAGACAGGAAGACGGGAGAAGTCTGATGATGGTGAAGAATCAGAGATAATCAAGTATGGTAACTATGAAGAGGATTCCAATACCCTAAAGCTTCATTTCAAAGGAGATTCACCTTAGTATAGTATAGAGTCGTAAGAATATTAGGAGATGGCATAAATAATGAAGGAAGCTACAATACTACTTATGGTGTACAATCAGCAATTCCATGAAGGATCCAGATATGTCAAGAGATGTTTGTTCAAGCCAAATGGAGGATTCAATTTACATGGAGTTTAGTTCTGGACGTAACTAAACCGGACCACAACTACTCTTTGAGTACTTTGTCTTAGCATTATCCCTTTGCAAATGGGCAGTTGGGGTAACTACTGAGTCAAAGAGTTGTTAGAATAGGACTATAAGGTGATATAAACCTATCTTGTAGTGTATAGTATCTAAGCCTGGGTACTTCTGAGATGTTTTTACTCAAAGTACTATTTACTTTACGGGCTTATGTTGCATGTTTGCTATATAACTGCATTCGGATTTATTGGATCTTATTGGATTTTTGATTGACTAGGTTGGTACATGAAGTTAGGATTTGATGTACAATGGCATGATTGTCACATTAAGTTCTTTTCTTAATGTTACTGATCTAGAGGTAGATAGTATTCATGTGATGGAGAGGCGTGTTCCCAGAAGTATGAGACAACAATGAGTCAGCAAAGCAAGCTCATGAAGAGAAGGAAGTCGAGAAGACAGAAGTCAATGAAGCCACTGATGGTGATGGACAACATTCTATACCATATTTAGTTCTTGGAGACATATTTCACCAGTCCATGGAAGGGAGGAGGAACGAAGTAAGTTCAGTAAAGATTATCACCACAAGTTGGACAAAGATATATCGAGGATGATGCCAGAAAAATCACATGAGGAGATATGTCCAAGGAGGAAAGTTATGAAGTTTTTGCATATTAAGTCATGAAGTCTTCCAACGGAAGTCCAAAACCAAGGGATGAAGAAGGACAATATGCAGAATACATATGGATTTGTCGTAACTCGGTGGAAGAGGTTATTGTTGGAGCAATAAAGAGGTATTGATACTAGTTAAATGGAGATTGAGAATGAGTTTAGCAGAACTTAGGAGTCTAAGAGTATTATAAGGTTGATGACAAAGGAGTATGAAGACTGGAAGAACAGGGATATTCCCAATTTTAATGGAATAAAGGAGAAGTTGATTGTCTATTGAGAGGCATTACTAGAGATGGAAGCGGTAAAATTAACCGCCAAACAAGAGTTTGTGATTAGAACTTGGATATATATAAGGAGAATTTGTGTTGGATACACAAACAGATTACTAGAAGGAGTGGACGAGAAGGTCATCAGACAAATGATGATAAGTTAGAAAGGGATGCCGGAAGTGAAGTAGTTGGATGGAAGCACGTTGATATTCAGAAATGACATATCAACCATGTCAAGAAGTACAATTACATAGTCCAATGTTCAAGAGAGCATCATAACCATGGGAGAAGAGTTCAATTTTGTCGTGGATTGACGACAAGTCAAGAAGGTGGACCAATTTGGATGAAGGCACCTCATCACATATGATGTCGAGGTACCAAAGTCAGAGTTTATATCTAGAGCAATTGTGGAGAAAGATGTATTACTAAGAGAATTAACATCTTAGAGCTGACCACTCGGACGATGGAAGACGCAATCAAGGCGAGTTACATGGTCAAACAAGTCGCAACTGTTTGGAATTAGCCGGAAGTATCAGAAAGGAAGGAAATGATATGTCAGCTGAATTTTACATTGATGACCAACATCATATTCGAGTCTGGAGTTAAGATATCATCCATTTGCACAAGTTTCCGTGTGCAATTCTTTTCTTGAGACCATCGGATGAGCCAACTGGAATTCTAGCCATAATAGGAATCCAATTTATCGGAGGATTACTTTGGTTGTTCACAACATGGTGGATATACCACGTATTCTTCGGGAAACTATTGGATATATAGGAATAGTTAATATCTATTTATCGGAGAACGATGCTGGGTATTCACAACATGGTGGATATACCACACATGTTCTTTGTTAGACCATGAGGCACATATACTGGAAGTTTAAGCACCAAGAAGGATCACGAAGCTTGACTGAATGGAGCCAACAGAATTAAGCTCAACTGACAGAGGGTTAGAACAAAGGAAGACTTAGGGAATTCCAAGGGGGAGAGTGAACAAGCGTATTGGAAAGTACTTGGCAGAAGATGACATGAAATTCAAAAGGAAGACTTTGACTGAGACATGACTGAATTGGTCATTAGTGCTCTAAAAGTTCTTCGGTGCAGGAATCTTTACCAGATTTTGAAGCCAAATAGAAAGTGGAGATTTGAAGGTTGAAAAATACAAGGAATTTAGTGGTCATAGAAGCTATGACTAAATGATCTAAAGGAGAGTAAACAAATGAGACCTGAATTCATGGATGGGGAAATCTAGATACCTATTCGTTGAATCTGAATGAGACCAGGATCCGAGGGGATTGATGCCAGAAGGTTTGTACCAATTGATTGAAGAGATGAAAGAGTAATCAAAGTTGGATAGACAAAGGTGTCTACTACATTTGGAGGAAGCATATTACAAAGAGCAAACTATGTTCTATAAGACATTTTAAGAATAGTTACCTCATATTCTCGAGCAAAAGGAGATGAGCTTTACTATTAGAAGTGAGGTCTTCTTAAGCTCATGATTATAAGGAAGGGTACCACCTGAAGATCATATAAGGATGTAGAAATGATCTTCGACAGAGGGGTATAAAGCCATAGTAATGCAAGGATGTCTAAAATGGATAATCCAAGAGACATGAAAATGTAGTAAAATCATTGGAATCTAGTGGAGAAGCGACAAAAGTCGACAAATGGATAGTATGGATCCATGGAGGATGGACATAAGGATTTTGGACAAGGGATCACCTAAATCTACGTCCACGTCAGGAAGGAATTTGAGAGAATCAATATCTGCATAAGTTCTTTCTACCTTACCCTACGTGAGAGAATCGAAACTTCGGGACGAAGTTTAGTTTAAGGGGGAGAGGATGTAATACCCCAGGGTTTAGAGAGTCGAAAGGGTAGAAATAATAATTGTGCATTTGCATAGCATGCATCTGAAAATGCGGTAAATTTTGGCGCGTTTAAGAAAAGAGACAAAGGGATCGATGTTTCTCTCAACTCGATGAATTAGGAGCTAGATCATCTTGTTGAGTGCTATAAACTTCGAAATGATCTTTGAAACAACTAATAAGAAACTAGAATCATTTGTCGAGGCATTCCAGAAGGGACATGACCTTTCCTAAACCTCTCGACAATTTTGATCACAATTTAATAAATGACAAGCATATAATTCAAATAAAGCATAATAAGACTCAATCATCTTCCAACAACATCTATATGGCCATCTCATCTCATTATTCACATCTATGATCATACAAGAATTCAAATGCATCAAGTTCATATTTCATACATCCATCATCTTAATACCCTCATCTCAATCAAATTTCATCTCATCATTTCAACACATCTCTAATTCCAAATACAATTGTCCAAAGTCTTTATAAGATATAAAGATGGACACAGGATCAACTTTTACATGTGAAATATTACAACATTTAATCGAATAAGTACATATCTCATCCAAAAAGAAAGGAAATTACAAGAGAATAAAAGAAATTCCTAAACTAAATCTTAAACAAGATCTTCAACTCATTTTTTATCTTCTCAACTTATCTTGGTCTTCTTATCTCCCCAAATCTTATTCTTGATTCCTGTACATCAACAAGAAAGGAAGAAAGAAAGCAAGTACTTGATCTTATTAACTTCTCTGGAAACTGTGTGAGATTCAAAAGTTTGGTGTTATGCAAAAGTAGTTTGGAAACAAGAGTCATGACCTTGTTAACAAATTTCTCTTTGCATGCATAAAGCAATTGAATATCATCTCAAAATAAACCACAACAGAAGAAAGTTTCTTATGATTAAAATGTTTGCCTTCACCAAAAGGGTGAGGCAATTTGTTGTTGGAACTCGACTACTGGATATTAGGAACATGTCCTAATACCCAAGTGGTGATTAGAGGGAATTATATTTAAGGCAGCAATGGATCATGGATCAACTTTGGATCACTTGGATCATCTAGAGGCAAATAGGCAGCAAGGAAAAGAAGGCAACATTGATCCATTTGAGCAACCAACAAAGGCAATAGGGGGCAAAGGAAAATATAATTGATCCAATTATCTTTAGTCAACAAGGCAACATTTTTGTTTCCCTCTAATCTAGTCAAATTCCTATTAAAGAAAAGCCCACAATTAAATTGTTCTCTATTGGTATCAAGAACCAATAAGAACAAAGCCACATGGAATTTAAATTATTTATCCAATGGTATTAATTACCAAGGAAGAAAGTAAGCCAATTAATAAAGCCCACAAATCTGAAATTGTAAAGCCCACATGACCACCACCCATAATTGATCATAAAGCCCACAAGAATTATTTTCCAAGCCCAAGATAGACCAAACCGACATAAGAAGCAGCCCACAAGTCCATCTAGTGACAAATGCCACTTGGCTTGATAAAAAATTAATCCTACAAGGAGATAAGATCAATGACCATGCATTCTTATCCACAAGCAAAATATCTCACATAACTTGTACCTTAAGAATATCTCACAAGAGGATAAGACCAATGACTACTCATCTCTATCCACAAGAAAATATCTAAGTTTACTTGAACCCCAAGTAATGAAAAGCTTTGAGTGGATGAGCAAGCCACATAGGAGAGTTATCCATAAGCAAAATATCTAACTAAACTTGTACCTCAAGAAATGCCTATGTGTGAGGGCTTGACAACCAAGCACCTTACTCACCTCTACAAAGCAAGAGTCACCACTTGAGGTGTCACCTTGTGAGGGATAGTAAGGCCTTATAAAAGACATCCCATGGCAGCCCTTTGATCACTACACACCATGGTTTTATGGGACCAACGAATTGGACCAAATAATATATTTCCATTTTAGCAAGAACACAAGAACAACCAGCTACACCACAAGTTCTACACAACAGCCAATCATCTATCTAGCAGCACCATTTCCATCTGTTCTTCACCAAGAACAACCACAAATCACAAGCCAATCATGGAGATTACCTAAACCATCCACCACAAGCCATTAAAACTTAGGAGAAGTCAAGCAACAAGGAGGAGAAGGTAGAACCACAAGGTGCAGTCCAAAAGAGACGGTTGAACCTTGGAGCAAGATCAGACTCTTCCGTAGCTTTATCTGCTCTACACCCAAGGTTGTTAAACATATGTGCTAGAGAGTGATTTAGCAGGTTCTGTAAATGACAGAACCATGCTTGAGTGCTGAATTTAGCATCTGTTCTTAACAGAACCTTGCTCAGCAAGGTGTGGTGCTATAGAAGATGATTTGCAAGCAGAGTACTTCTGTTCTGTGCAAGAAATAGGGCAGAGAGATGAAAGGGAGTGAAGTTGAGTGTTTTAACAATTGTTTGAGCATAAAAAGGGGCAAGGGAAAATAGCAGCAGTGTAGTATCTGTTCTTATTTGCTTTACCTAAATCTTACACAAGCCAGTGAACCAGCAGAGCTGGATTAGCTGAGCTATGCACATCCTTACACATGGAAGAAGCACAGGAAAGCATAAAAAATCATCTCTAAACAAGCAAGCTGCTGTGTAACTCTACAAGGAGGCATCACAGCAAGCAACACCTGTCTAAATCATTCTTGAAGGCACTTATTCATCACAGCTAGCACAAGTTCTAGCTCAGAAATAATTTTCTTATACATTTATAATGTCAGTGAGCAAGAAATGCTCTTCACAATAATTCCAGAGGCAGTGGGAAGATCTACACATGCTAGATCTACACCATTCACCTCTACTGGGTGCACATAGAGGAGGCAGTGCACATATCCGAGTAAATCATCATCCAAACATCATCTGTTCATCAAGAACCTAACCAATAAAAGAGTGCCTAATTAATCCAAGCCTAGAATCATCTGTATCTAGAAGTAGCAGAGGCTAGGAGAAGGAGAAGAAGGAGGGAAGAAAATTTGTACCTTGCGTCCATGGCCGTAGCTCCACGGCGGCGAGGCAGTGCCCGCGCTACCATTGGAGGGGGCTCATGGAGGTCGTGGACCAGCTTCACAGCACCACGGCGGCACAGAGGTCAAGCTCTGCGCCCAGCCATGGTGAGCTCACCGGAGAAGAGAAGGAATCAGGCGGCGCCAGCACTGGAACCCTAACCCTAGGGTTGGGTTGCATGCGACCGCGAGAGGAGGCGAGGCATGAATCGCCTGGACAGAAGAGAAGAGCGGGGAGGGGGAGCGTTTTGCCCCAGACCGAGGCGGCGAAGATGGCTGGAGCTAGCCGGAGCGAGGCGGCGACGCCGCTGGCGACACGGGAGCCAGAGGAGCTCGAGCACGGGCTCGTACTCGTGCGAGTGAGGAGTGAGAGAGATAGATGGACCGGTTCGGTTGAACCGAACCAAGTTCACGTTCTTTGAGCTGGTTTTGACCAGGGGCTTAATTGTAAAAAAATTGAGTTTACAAATTTTTCCAAACTTCAAAACTTGCTATAAATTCAAATAAATTCCTAAAAATATCTACAAATATTAGCAGAAAATAAGCTATTTAAATAAAATACTAACATGAATTTTTGAAAATTATTTCTTTGATTAAAAATCCAAAGATCATTAAGTGGATTATTCTTTGGAATAATTTCTTAAAATTATTTTCTCAAGAAAAATAATCTGGGAAAATAAATACTAAGTTCAAAATAATATTTGAACTATACCAAGACTATCCTGTTACTCATCCAAAATCAAAAATATTCAAACTTAAATGAGTTTTTACACCAAATTCAAATACACAAAAATCAACTAAAAATATGCAACATATTCTACAAAATATGAAGAATTTTCATGTAAGTTTTATTTGAAGTTTTGAAAAACATTTTGTGGATGAAAAATTCAAGGATCCTTAAGTGGAAATGACTTGAAATTCTTTTTCAAAAACTATTTTCTTAAAAGAAAATAATATGGGAAAATAAAGTCTTGTAGTTCAATTATATTGAACTATTTCAATTTAATCACTTTAAATTTATTCCTCCTAAAATTGATGTCAAACTTTTTAAATAATTAAAAACTCCAAAAACACTCGAAAAGTATTAAAATCCGCAACTTGGGTATTTTAGGGTGACGATGCATCTCATGAATATGCACAATAGCATGCTGTTAGAGTTTTCAGTAGTCCTTACCAGGATTACTTCGCTATTTTCAGAACTCGGGGTTTTACTGCAAACCCTAGAACCCCGAAGGGCCTGAACTGTCACTTCTACCACAGGCAAGTTCATTCTTGCATATCCTTATTGAAATATTTTATAAAAACTATTTTCAAAAACGTATTATTATCATTGCATTGAAAAAGAAAAACTATTTTCGAATGATGTGAATTGCTATATATATTGTTTGGCTGGCAATGGAACCACGGATTGATGTTGTGGTAGAGGTTCCATTGTACGGGAAAGTATATACCTAGGATTGATTACCAATGTCACAGTGATCCTTGCGCCGTATTGAAGCGTTTACCATGAGATCTGCTATGGACGGTAAAAGTCAGCCGTATCTTCTCTCGTTCACATATCCTCGGCAGGCTATTACCTGGTTGTGTCCGTTGCGGCGGCCAACAGCGTGGAAGCGCGTGACCTTCCCACGTGACGGGGTGATTGGAATAGAAGCTCGGGAGGGGTGGCGGGATAGCGGTCTTTGTTACCGGCCGCGCCACAAATGGGCGGATATGTGTTGTGCGGAGAGGGCGGTGATTGGCTTTGGAATCACACCTGGCCCCATACCATGGAAGTATGGACGAGTTTGGCCGCTCGGAAAGGCAACAAGGCTGGGTTTCTCTCATGGGTAAAGTTACGCAGCTCTGCAGAGTCAACAACAAGAAATTGTGGCTGTCACATTCGTGTTCCCGGAAGGAACTACAGACCGCAGCGGGAAAGGCATCCCAAGTGATGACTATGAACCCGTGGAGACTGTGAGCATAGTTTTCTGAAATAAAACCTGACCTTTGAAGAAATCTTTTCCAAAACTTGCATTATGTCAATGACCGTTGGTCATGGCAGTAGATAGTGCATAAAACACCTTATCGCCTATAATTTGAACTTGCTGAGTAACGCTCGTGTTGCTCACCATTTTCCCCGTTGACCCCCTGCTTAGATTTTTGGAGCCAGCTAAGGAGTTGACAGTTATCCATCACGACGGCGAGGATATCTTCAACTAGGAGTCAAGTCTACCTGGTGAACCTTGAAGGAGTCAACAGCTACTCCAGCGACAGAAGGATGACGACCACCTTGCCCAGATGTATATAACGACAACACTGCCGATGGAGAAGACAACATCATTTTAGAAGAAGAAGTACAACTTGGATAAAGATATTTCAGATGGATTAGAGTAGGGCTGTGACAACAGCAGTAGTGGAATAGGAATAGAGCTGATATCCAGCTTAGAGTTACGATTTGGATCTATTTGTATTTCATTGGCAAGAGACTTGCTTCAATATAAACGAGCGTCTCGAGATTTTGTAATGAATAGTGTTGTAATCCTATAGTGTTACCTTGGACCGGCTATGTTTCTGTTGTACTACTCTGAGGGATGTAATATTTGTGGAGAGGTCCTTCCGTGCGTGTTACATCAACGACTTGTACACTACAACATGCAGTGGTGTGCTGGGTCACCGCAGATGGTATCAGAGCAAAACGACCTTAGGATTAAAACCCTTTTAGGAGACTTGTAGGTTGGTAAGACTATAGGAAGTTATCTTATCTAAACCATATCTTTCTACAACTATGATGGTTATTCACATGAGAATACTACTGTTATACTTGTATAGATTTTTCTTACTCCACAAGAGTAAATCTTCTTATCTATTCTTTTATAGGAATAATACTTACGTATCTCATTCCTTTTCAACTTGGTATTACAAGTTTGAAATTATCTTCTACAAGTTAGTATCCCAAATAGATTTATATCCAAGTCAGTGTTACCTATAAGGTATCATTGATAATACCACCATATATGTGAAGACATCTGGTGAAGTAGAACCCTATCGTAAGTTTGTGAAGACAGGAAGACGGGAGAAGTCTGATGATGGTGAAGAATCAGAGATAATCAAGTATGGTAACTATGAAGAGGATTCCAATACCCTAAAGCTTCATTTCAAAGGAGATTCACCTTAGTATAGTATAGAGTCGTAAGAATATTAGGAGATGGCATAAATAATGAAGGAAGCTACAATACTACTTATGGTGTACAATCAGCAATTCCATGAAGGATCCAGATATGTCAAGAGATGTTTGTTCAAGCCAAATGGAGGATTCAATTTACATGGAGTTTAGTTCTGGACGTAACTAAACCGGACCACAACTACTCTTTGAGTACTTTGTCTTAGCATTATCCCTTTGCAAATGGGCAGTTGGGGTAACTACTGAGTCAAAGAGTTGTTAGAATAGGACTATAAGGTGATATAAACCTATCTTGTAGTGTATAGTATCTAAGCCTGGGTACTTCTGAGATGTTTTTACTCAAAGTACTATTTACTTTACGGGCTTATGTTGCATGTTTGCTATATAACTGCATTCGGATTTATTGGATCTTATTGGATTTTTGATTGACTAGGTTGGTACATGAAGTTAGGATTTGATGTACAATGGCATGATTGTCACATTAAGTTCTTTTCTTAATGTTACTGATCTAGAGGTAGATAGTATTCATGTGATGGAGAGGCGTGTTCCCAGAAGTATGAGACAACAATGAGTCAGCAAAGCAAGCTCATGAAGAGAAGGAAGTCGAGAAGACAGAAGTCAATGAAGCCACTGATGGTGATGGACAACATTCTATACCATATTTAGTTCTTGGAGACATATTTCACCAGTCCATGGAAGGGAGGAGGAACGAAGTAAGTTCAGTAAAGATTATCACCACAAGTTGGACAAAGATATATCGAGGATGATGCCAGAAAAATCACATGAGGAGATATGTCCAAGGAGGAAAGTTATGAAGTTTTTGCATATTAAGTCATGAAGTCTTCCAACGGAAGTCCAAAACCAAGGGATGAAGAAGGACAATATGCAGAATACATATGGATTTGTCGTAACTCGGTGGAAGAGGTTATTGTTGGAGCAATAAAGAGGTATTGATACTAGTTAAATGGAGATTGAGAATGAGTTTAGCAGAACTTAGGAGTCTAAGAGTATTATAAGGTTGATGACAAAGGAGTATGAAGACTGGAAGAACAGGGATATTCCCAATTTTAATGGAATAAAGGAGAAGTTGATTGTCTATTGAGAGGCATTACTAGAGATGGAAGCGGTAAAATTAACCGCCAAACAAGAGTTTGTGATTAGAACTTGGATATATATAAGGAGAATTTGTGTTGGATACACAAACAGATTACTAGAAGGAGTGGACGAGAAGGTCATCAGACAAATGATGATAAGTTAGAAAGGGATGCCGGAAGTGAAGTAGTTGGATGGAAGCACGTTGATATTCAGAAATGACATATCAACCATGTCAAGAAGTACAATTACATAGTCCAATGTTCAAGAGAGCATCATAACCATGGGAGAAGAGTTCAATTTTGTCGTGGATTGACGACAAGTCAAGAAGGTGGACCAATTTGGATGAAGGCACCTCATCACATATGATGTCGAGGTACCAAAGTCAGAGTTTATATCTAGAGCAATTGTGGAGAAAGATGTATTACTAAGAGAATTAACATCTTAGAGCTGACCACTCGGACGATGGAAGACGCAATCAAGGCGAGTTACATGGTCAAACAAGTCGCAACTGTTTGGAATTAGCCGGAAGTATCAGAAAGGAAGGAAATGATATGTCAGCTGAATTTTACATTGATGACCAACATCATATTCGAGTCTGGAGTTAAGATATCATCCATTTGCACAAGTTTCCGTGTGCAATTCTTTTCTTGAGACCATCGGATGAGCCAACTGGAATTCTAGCCATAATAGGAATCCAATTTATCGGAGGATTACTTTGGTTGTTCACAACATGGTGGATATACCACGTATTCTTCGGGAAACTATTGGATATATAGGAATAGTTAATATCTATTTATCGGAGAACGATGCTGGGTATTCACAACATGGTGGATATACCACACATGTTCTTTGTTAGACCATGAGGCACATATACTGGAAGTTTAAGCACCAAGAAGGATCACGAAGCTTGACTGAATGGAGCCAACAGAATTAAGCTCAACTGACAGAGGGTTAGAACAAAGGAAGACTTAGGGAATTCCAAGGGGGAGAGTGAACAAGCGTATTGGAAAGTACTTGGCAGAAGATGACATGAAATTCAAAAGGAAGACTTTGACTGAGACATGACTGAATTGGTCATTAGTGCTCTAAAAGTTCTTCGGTGCAGGAATCTTTACCAGATTTTGAAGCCAAATAGAAAGTGGAGATTTGAAGGTTGAAAAATACAAGGAATTTAGTGGTCATAGAAGCTATGACTAAATGATCTAAAGGAGAGTAAACAAATGAGACCTGAATTCATGGATGGGGAAATCTAGATACCTATTCGTTGAATCTGAATGAGACCAGGATCCGAGGGGATTGATGCCAGAAGGTTTGTACCAATTGATTGAAGAGATGAAAGAGTAATCAAAGTTGGATAGACAAAGGTGTCTACTACATTTGGAGGAAGCATATTACAAAGAGCAAACTATGTTCTATAAGACATTTTAAGAATAGTTACCTCATATTCTCGAGCAAAAGGAGATGAGCTTTACTATTAGAAGTGAGGTCTTCTTAAGCTCATGATTATAAGGAAGGGTACCACCTGAAGATCATATAAGGATGTAGAAATGATCTTCGACAGAGGGGTATAAAGCCATAGTAATGCAAGGATGTCTAAAATGGATAATCCAAGAGACATGAAAATGTAGTAAAATCATTGGAATCTAGTGGAGAAGCGACAAAAGTCGACAAATGGATAGTATGGATCCATGGAGGATGGACATAAGGATTTTGGACAAGGGATCACCTAAATCTACGTCCACGTCAGGAAGGAATTTGAGAGAATCAATATCTGCATAAGTTCTTTCTACCTTACCCTACGTGAGAGAATCGAAACTTCGGGACGAAGTTTAGTTTAAGGGGGAGAGGATGTAATACCCCAGGGTTTAGAGAGTCGAAAGGGTAGAAATAATAATTGTGCATTTGCATAGCATGCATCTGAAAATGCGGTAAATTTTGGCGCGTTTAAGAAAAGAGACAAAGGGATCGATGTTTCTCTCAACTCGATGAATTAGGAGCTAGATCATCTTGTTGAGTGCTATAAACTTCGAAATGATCTTTGAAACAACTAATAAGAAACTAGAATCATTTGTCGAGGCATTCCAGAAGGGACATGACCTTTCCTAAACCTCTCGACAATTTTGATCACAATTTAATAAATGACAAGCATATAATTCAAATAAAGCATAATAAGACTCAATCATCTTCCAACAACATCTATATGGCCATCTCATCTCATTATTCACATCTATGATCATACAAGAATTCAAATGCATCAAGTTCATATTTCATACATCCATCATCTTAATACCCTCATCTCAATCAAATTTCATCTCATCATTTCAACACATCTCTAATTCCAAATACAATTGTCCAAAGTCTTTATAAGATATAAAGATGGACACAGGATCAACTTTTACATGTGAAATATTACAACATTTAATCGAATAAGTACATATCTCATCCAAAAAGAAAGGAAATTACAAGAGAATAAAAGAAATTCCTAAACTAAATCTTAAACAAGATCTTCAACTCATTTTTTATCTTCTCAACTTATCTTGGTCTTCTTATCTCCCCAAATCTTATTCTTGATTCCTGTACATCAACAAGAAAGGAAGAAAGAAAGCAAGTACTTGATCTTATTAACTTCTCTGGAAACTGTGTGAGATTCAAAAGTTTGGTGTTATGCAAAAGTAGTTTGGAAACAAGAGTCATGACCTTGTTAACAAATTTCTCTTTGCATGCATAAAGCAATTGAATATCATCTCAAAATAAACCACAACAGAAGAAAGTTTCTTATGATTAAAATGTTTGCCTTCACCAAAAGGGTGAGGCAATTTGTTGTTGGAACTCGACTACTGGATATTAGGAACATGTCCTAATACCCAAGTGGTGATTAGAGGGAATTATATTTAAGGCAGCAATGGATCATGGATCAACTTTGGATCACTTGGATCATCTAGAGGCAAATAGGCAGCAAGGAAAAGAAGGCAACATTGATCCATTTGAGCAAGCAACAAAGGCAATAGGGGGCAAAGGAAAATATAATTGATCCAATTATCTTTAGTCAACAAGGCAACATTTTTGTTTCCCTCTAATCTAGTCAAATTCCTATTAAAGAAAATCCCACAATTAAATTGTTCTCTATTGGTATCAAGAACCAATAAGAACAAAGCCACATGGAATTTAAATTATTTATCCAATGGTATTAATTACCAAGGAAGAAAGTAAGCCAATTAATAAAGCCCACAAATCTGAAATTGTAAAGCCCACATGACCACCACCCATAATTGATCATAAAGCCCACAAGAATTATTTTCCAAGCCCAAGATAGACCAAACCGACATAAGAAGCAGCCCACAAGTCCATCTAGTGACAAATGCCACTTGGCTTGATAAAAAATTAATCCTACAAGGAGATAAGATCAATGACCATGCATTCTTATCCACAAGCAAAATATCTCACATAACTTGTACCTTAAGAATATCTCACAAGAGGATAAGACCAATGACTACTCATCTCTATCCACAAGAAAATATCTAAGTTTACTTGAACCCCAAGTAATGAAAAGCTTTGAGTGGATGAGCATGCCACATAGGAGAGTTATCCATAAGCAAAATATCTAACTAAACTTGTACCTCAAGAAATGCCTATGTGTGAGGGCTTGACAACCAAGCACCTTACTCACCTCTACAAAGCAAGAGTCACCACTTGAGGTGTCACCTTGTGAGGGATAGTAAGGCCTTATAAAAGACATCCCATGGCAGCCCTTTGATCACTACACACCATGGTTTTATGGGACCAACGAATTGGACCAAATAATATATTTCCATTTTAGCAAGAACACAAGAACAACCAGCTACACCACAAGTTCTACACAACAGCCAATCATCTATCTAGCAGCACCATTTCCATCTGTTCTTCACCAAGAACAACCACAAATCACAAGCCAATCATGGAGATTACCTAAACCATCCACCACAAGCCATTAAAACTTAGGAGAAGT
This sequence comes from Poa pratensis, assembly GCA_947311845.1. Lineage (NCBI taxonomy): Eukaryota > Viridiplantae > Streptophyta > Magnoliopsida > Poales > Poaceae > Poa > Poa pratensis. Next base: position 48,849,466 of record CAMZMU010000035.1, read on the forward strand.
CAAGCAACAAGGAGGAGAAGGTAGAACCACAAGGTGCAGTCCAAAAGAGACGGTTGAACCTTGGAGCAAGATCAAACTCTTCCGTAGCTTTATCTGCTCTACACCCAAGGTTGTTAAACATATGTGCTAGAGAGTGATTTAGCAGGTTCTGTAAATGACAGAACCATGCTTGAGTGCTGAATTTAGCATCTGTTCTTAACAGAACCTTGCTCAGCAAGGTGTGGTGCTATAGAAGATGATTTGCAAGCAGAGTACTTCTGTTCTGTGCAAGAAATAGGGCAGAGAGATGAAAGGGAGTGAAGTTGAGTGTTTTAACAATTGTTTGAGCATAAAAAGGGGCAAGGGAAAATAGCAGCAGTGTAGTATCTGTTCTTATTTGCTTTACCTAAATCTTACACAAGCCAGTGAACCAGCAGAGCTGGATTAGCTGAGCTATGCACATCCTTACACATGGAAGAAGCACAGGAAAGCATAAAAAATCATCTCTAAACAAGCAAGCTGCTGTGTAACTCTACAAGGAGGCATCACAGCAAGCAACACCTGTCTAAATCATTCTTAAAGGCACTTATTCATCACAGCTAGCACAAGTTCTAGCTCAGAAATAATTTTCTTATACATTTATAATGTCAGTGAGCAAGAAATGCTCTTCACAATAATTCCAGAGGCAGTGGGAAGATCTACACATGCTAGATCTACACCATTCACCTCTACTGGGTGCACATAGAGGAGGCAGTGCACATATCCGAGTAAATCATCATCCAAACATCATCTGTTCATCAAGAACCTAACCAATAAAAGAGTGCCTAATTAATCCAAGCCTAGAATCATCTGTATCTAGAAGTAGCAGAGGCTAGGAGAAGGAGAAGAAGGAGGGAAGAAAATTTGTACCTTGCGTCCATGGCCGTAGCTCCACGGCGGCGAGGCAGTGCCCGCGCTACCGTTGGAGGGGGCTCATGGAGGTCGTGGACCAGCTTCATAGCACCACGGCGGCACAGAGGTCAAGCTCTGCGCCCAGCCATGGTGAGCTCACCGGAGAAGAGAAGGAATCAGGCAGCGCCAGCACTGGAACCCTAACCCTAGGGTTGGGTTGCATGCGACCGCGAGAGGAGGCGAGGCACGAATCGCCTGGACAGAAGAGAAGAGCGGGAAGGGGGAGCGTTTTGCCCCAGACCGAGGCGGCGAAGATGGCTGGAGCTGGCCGGAGCGAGGCGGCGACGCCGCTGGCGACACGGGAGCCAGAGGAGCTCGAGCACGGGCTCGTACTCGTGCGAGTGAGGAGTGAGAGAGAGAGATGGACCGGTTCGGTTGAACCGAACCAAGTTCACGTTCTTTGAGCTGGTTTTGAACAGGGGCTTAATTGTAAAAAATTTGAGTTTACAAATTCTTCCAAACTTCAAAACTTGCTATAAATTCAAATAAATTCCTAAAAATACTTTAAAAATATCTACAAATATTAGCAGAAAATAAGCTATTTAAATAAAATACTAACATGAATTTTTGAAAATTATTTCTTTGATTAAAAATCCAAAGATCATTAAGTGGATTATTCTTTGGAATAATTTCTTAAAATTATTTTCTCAAGAAAAATAATCTGGGAAAATAAATACTAAGTTCAAAATAATATTTGAACTATACCAAGACTATCTTGTTACTCATCCTAAATCAAAAATATTCAAACTTAAATGAATTTTTACACCAAATTCAAATACACAAAAATCAACTAAAAATATGCAACATATTCTACAATATATGAAGAATTTTTATGTAAGTTTTATTTGAAGTTTTGAAAAACATTTTGTGGATGAAAAAATCAAGGATCCTTAAGTGGAAATGACTTGAAATTCTTTTTCGAAAACTATTTTCTTAAAAGAAAATAATATGGGAAAATAAAGTCTTGAAGTTCAATTATATTGAACTATTTCAATTTAATCACTTTAAATTTATTCCTCATAAAAATTGATGTCAAACTTTTTAAATAATTAAAAACTCCAAAAACACTCGAAAAGTATTAAAATCCGCAACTTGGGTATTTTAGGGTGACGATGCATCTCATGAATATGCACAATAGCATGCTGTTAGAGTTTTCAGTAGTCCTTACCAGGATTACTTTGCTATTTTCAGAACTCGGGGTTTTACCGCAAACCCTAGAACCCCGAAGGGCCTGAACTATCACTTCTACCACAGGCAAGTTCATTCTTGCATATCCTTATTGAAATATTTTATAAAAACTATTTTCAAAAACGTATTATTATCATTGCATTGAAAAAGAAAAACTATTTTGAATGATGTTAATTGCTATATATATATTGTTTGGCTGGCAATGGAACCACGAATTGATGTTGTGGTGGAGGTTCCATTGTACGGGAAAGTATATTCCTATGATTGATTACCAATGTCACAGTGATCCTTGCGCCGTATTGAAGCGTTTACCATGAGATCTGCTATGGACGGTAAAAGTCAGCCGTATCTTCTCTCGTTCACATATCCTCGGCAGGCTATTACCTGGTTGTGTCCGTTGCGGCGGCCAACAGCGTGGAAGCGCGTGACCTTCCCACCTGACGGGGTGATTGGAATAGAAGCTCGGGAGGGGTGGCGGGATAGCGGTCTTTGTTACCGGCCGCGCCACAAATGGGCGGATATGTGTTGTGCGGAGAGGGCGGTGATTGGCTTTTGACTCACACCTGGCCCCATACCATGGAAGTATGGACGAGTTTGGCCGCTCGGAAAGGCAACAAGGCTGGGTTTCTCTCATGGGTAAAGTTACGCAGCTCTGCAGAGTCAACAACAAGAAATTGTGGCTGTCACATCCGTGTTCCCGGAAGGAACTACAGACCGCAGCGGGAAAGGCATCCCAAGTGATGACTATGAACCCGTGGAGACTGTGAGCATAGTTTTCTGAAATAAAACCTGACCTTTGAAGAAATCTTTTCCAAAACTTGCATTATGTCAATGACCGTTGGTCATGGCAGTAGATAGTGCATAAAACACCTTATCGCCTATAATTTGAACTTGCTGAGTAACGCTCGTGTTGCTCACCCTTTCCCCGTTGACCCCCTGCTTAGATTTTTGGAGCCAGCTAAGGAGTTGACAGTTATCCATCACGACGTCGAGGAGATCTTCAACTAGGAGTCAAGTCTACCTGGTGAACCTTGAAGGAGTCAACAGCTACTCCAGCGACAGAAGGATGACGACCACCTTGCCCAGATGTATATAACGACAACACTGCCGATGGAGAAGACAACATCATTTTAGAAGAAGAAGTACAACTTGGATAAAGATATTTCAGATGGATTAGAGTAGGGTTGTGACAACAGCAGTAGTGGAATAGGAATAGAGCTGATTTCCAGCTTAGAGTTACGATTTGGATCTTTTTGTATTTCATTGGCAAGAGACTTGCTTCAATATAAATGAGGGTCTCGAGATTTTGTAATGAATAGTGTTGTAATCCTATAGTGTTACCTTGGACCGGCTATGTTTCTGTTGTACTACTCTGAGGGATGTAATATTTGCGGAGAGGTCCTTCCGTGCGTGTTACATCAACGACTTGTACACTACAACATGCAGTGGTGTGCTGGGTCACCGCACATTGCGCCTTGGTATGGTCCGCTGGCCGTCCATCACCTGTCGCATGAAGGTCGCATAGCCGGTTAAAAACTTCTTGCATATTGATTGGACGGGAGCCGTATCCTCTACCCCTTCCACGCTGGCCTCTGAATCCTCCACGCGCATTGGCGACGAGCCCTGAGTGACCATCTTCGTTTTTGCGTTTGTTTTGATTCGCGTTGTTGTGGCTCGTTTGCTGCTGCTGGGGCTTGTTGGAGTTTTTCTTTCCTTTGGCAGCAACCTCCTCTTCTTCTCCGTCTGACGTGTCTCTGGTTTTATCTGAGCCGACATATTTGTTAGCCGCGGCCATCACTTCGCTGAGGCTCTTGACTTTATCCTTCATGCGACCCAGCTTATGAATCAGAGGCTCAAACCTGCAGTTTTTCTCCATTACCAGGACGGCTGAGCTTGGTGGTATATTATCTGAGGAGTGTATTATTTCTGCCACCCTTTTCATCCAATGGCGACTTGACTCGCCTTCCTTCTGGACACAACGCTCTAGATCTTCTATATTGCAGAGTCATTTGCAAGTTCCTTGAAAGTTCTTAACGAAGGCATCCTTCAGTTCCTCCCAAGTATTTATAGAGTTCGGAGGCAAATTTTGCAGCCATATGTGCGCTGCACCTTCTAGCATCATGTTGAGGTACCTTGCACATATTTCCTCTGAGGCGTTCAAAATGCTCATCCTCATCTCGTAATTGTTCAGCCAGGTGGTCGGATCCATGCTGGCGTTGTAGTTTGCCACCTTGCGTGGCCCTTTGAAATCTTCAGGAAAAGGTTCCGATCTAATCCTTTCAGTGAAACACGCCGGTCCCTTGAGTCGCGAGGACAGGGCTGTGGGCGCGCCCGCGGGGTTATCTGCGGGCCGCGTTTGCACCACTGTCATATTCGCTTGTGCTTCTGCGACTTGCTCCTGCTGCCTCTGTGCGACTCCTGATACGTTCTCTGCTGGCCTGCTTTGGACGCTTCTTTCTGCTGCAATCCTGTGATTGGCTGGTATGAGGGGCAGCTGTGCTTCGGCTTCTGCCCTATTGGCTTGTTGCAGGACTGCCATACTTAGCATCTGAATCGCGCGCCGCGCCTCAGCATTGACCGGGTCATCGCCTGTTGGTACCATCTGAGTCAAGATATTAGCCGCAGCATACATATTATCGACAGGGTTCTGGTAATGGCCCTGCGGGGTGTGAAACCTCCTTGGTTGTTGCTGGGTCTCTTGATTTGTTGGTACCCTTCCTTCCGCAATTGTCTGGATTCCCGTTCCCGCGGCTGGAGTGAGTGGGATTTCCACTGTTGGTTGAGTCGCGCGCAGTTGTGTTTGCGGGTCAACCTGTCGTTGAGTCGCAGCCGGCGCGGCTACTCTCTGCCGCTCCTGTTGGATTCCTTGGTTTATCTGATCGAGCCTGCGACGCTCTTCTTCCATCCTTCGAACCTCATACAGGAGCTCGTCCCTGGCGGCCTCAATTTATGTTGCATGGAGGGTGGCGTTCGTGGCTGACACGGGGACAAGAAGTGGGTTTCTTGGGGGTGCCGATGCCTCGGTTTCTCCAGCAGTTCCTGATGCGCCTGCTCCTCCGGTCGTGTAAACCGTGACTTGCGCCGCCTCTCGATCTGGTGATAATCCGATTTCTGGTGGGTAACCCCATCAACTTTCTTCAAAGGCAGGTATAATGGACCCAAACTCTTGCGAGTCCATGCTTTCGACGGATTCTTCCCCATCATCGGCGACTTCTTCCACTGAATCGCCTTCTTGGACCGAGCTAACGTTCCTGCCACCGATGAAGCCAACGAAGACGTTGATGGATCCAAACGGGATAACGTGGTCGGTCTCCAAGTAATCTGCTTCCGGCCCCCAGCTTGAATCGTCGATGAGGGGTGTGCCATTGACCGTGATGATACGGCCAACAACAAGATCTTCAGCTCCCTTCATGGATCCTATGCGGAACGTGACGCTCTTGACCGCAGGCCCCACGGTGGGCGCCAACTGTCGTGGGTTTGTCACGTCAGGTGTCATGGATGACTTCGTAGGTGTGGGATTACGCGAGTCAAGCATCTCCGAGCTTGGGATCGCAGGAACAAAGATCAACACAGATTTACCCAGGTTCGGCCCCCTCAATGTGAGGTAAAAGACCTACTTCCTGCCTACCCTAGATTGGTATTGATATGATAATCGAGGTGTTACAATGGAGGTGATCCGATCTGGTACTCGCCGTATGAGCTAGGGTTTTGGGCTTGATAGCTTGACCCTCTCTAAGTCCTGCGAGTCCTCTTTATATACATAGAGGCTCGTCAGGTTACAAGAGTTCTACACGAAGCTTGATTGTCTTTCTTGTCTTCCAAGGCAAGTTTGCACCGACCTTCTGGAACTTTCCTTTATCGAGTCGCGATGCGAGATTGGCCCATCTTTCACGTGGCCCAATAATGATAGCGCAGCCTTAAGTCGCAGGTTAATCATTCCCCCGACACATTGGCAAACAAAGTTCCTCATAACAAATCGCCATCAGAAAAAATTCAAAAAATAGTTGACTATAATATGGGCCTCATAAAGTCACATACCAAATGCAATAAACACGGTTGCCATGAAATGTCTCCACCGTATCAAGGACGTGGCGCTAACGAAAACATGTGCTTGCGCAACGTGTCAGATACAATGGAGACTCTCAAGGCGCTGCTTGTGACTGCACACATATCATTGGCCGAAAAAATAGCGCAAGAATTCATGCAGAAGGCGAAATGGGGCAGAAGAAAAAGAATATTGCCTCATACAACAATAGCAGGCGCATGTCATGGAATATGATATGCCGCATTGTAATCATCGGCTTCATTTTCCTCGAGTTCTTAATTTTGGTGACTGCCAGGTGGTCGATACCCATCATCGTGGGCAGCACATATGAAAAGGGATCCATTGTATGCAAAACACACCATCCAGGTTCAGTGCTCATAAATTAATCATCAGCCGTATTAGAGTTCCACATTTTTTTGGCCAGATAAAAAATAGCATACTACTGTCACAGAAAAAATGATTGATAACCATTATACAAACACCAGGTTGTGATGCTAGACCAGAGTTGAAAAATAAACACGTGCCAAAGTTATCGCTAGTGGAAAAAATATAAGATTTTGTAGCTGTCTGATCTAAAAACAAACGAATGATGCCTGCTACGTGGTACAAAAGGGCAACGTGGTACAAACATTGAAAATTGGATTATAAAAACTTACCAACTTGCATTTCTTCTTAATGACAGAAGATTTGCTCAACATGTAAACGTAGTGCTTGATAGGGGATCCAGGGATGTCACGGATGAAATCGAGCAGATGATTGCACTGGTAGTGATCTAACGTCATTTTATTGGCAAAAATGCAATGCTTGTCAAATGACAAATCTCTAGAGTAGCCAGGACATGCATCTGTAGAATAATTAGAGCGCTTAAAATTGTGACGTGCGAGGGGTTCTATTCGGATGTGTAGCAGGTGCGTTGACAAACCTCTTGTTATGGTAGGTGCCAAATCTGCTGGATGTGGTTGCACAGCAGGGGGTTCAGCTCCTGCTGGGTGAGGTTGAACTACAGGGGGTGCAAATCCTGCTGGTTGCTGTTGGCCTGGAGGGGGTGCCAACACTGCTGGTTGAGGTTGAACTGCAGGGGGTGCAAACCATGCTGGTTGATGTTGGCCTGGAGGGGGTGCCAACACTGCTGGTTGATGATGGTTTTGAGCATGGGCCTGACATGATGGTTGCCTTTGCATTGCAGCAAGATTGGAAGATTGAAGCTGGTGCAGGTTCTCATCATCGCTGTCGTGGAGAACGATGATGACCTTCTCCTTCTTGGACATCTTCTGCCACACACAACACATGCATTCCGAAATTAGCATGGATCAGAAGAGAAAGAAATTATACACAACCCTAGGAAAAAAATATTGCTCCTACTAATTTCCCTTCTTGGAACGCGAAGGTGATCCGTACTCGATACATGATCCATATGTGCTTGGTACATTGCTTTTCCAAAGCAATCATCTTATATACATGCTAACCCTTTTGGGGAACAGGAAGATGGAGCGGGTCTACATGGAATAATAAACTTTTTACCATACATATATGAGCCACTAGGAATCGACGGGTGAACGTGAAGTGCTCACATAGATCCCTGAACAAGAAAAGGGACAGCACAAAAAAGTGCAACTACAGATCCAAAAAAGGGAAAGAAACCGCAAGCAAGAACGAAAAGGATGTGAAGGAGCAGCACGCTAACCTGGTACACCGAACGAAGAACTCGCTATCTACGGCGGCTTCTCAACACAGTCCAGCGACTGGTGCGGCGGCTGCTCCAACCAGAGATGAACCCTAGAAGAGTGAGGGGAAAGTGGGGAGGACACAGTGCGCGGTTGGTAGGAGTTGCTCTTTCATATGGAACGGTTAAGACAATTACTGCCGCCGGTGGTGGTTAAATGCTGCTTCCGTTGCTGCAGTTATTATTTTCAGTGGCGTCATTATCTATACCACTGCGTACGAAAAAAAATTGGTCCAAAGAGATCGAACGAGCGAAAATAGATAATATTATTTGGGTGTAAGTGGACACGGTACACCCAGACTACCACTGCTAAGGCATGGGGTGCAAATGCACCCAAAAAAATATTGAGAAATAAAGATGCATCCATTCTGCAAACTCATACATAGCTAGCTATGAGCTGAATGATCTGCGAGATACAAAAGAACAGACAGAAAACAACAATCCTTGTAGTGATGCGTGCCATTGACACCACTGAAGACATACAATCTGTTCCACACATGCAGTGCGTCGGACGATAGTTGTAAGCTTCAAACAACAACACGATCCCCACTCCAGTGATGAAAAACGCATACTCGTCCTCTGTTTGTAGACATCTGCAACGCTGAGGGGGGAAATCGATCGTAGCTTGCTGCAAAAACAAAATGACAACTTGGGATCACTGAAAATCCGTGTGGTACAGATAAATATAAACCCTACATACGTAAACTGCTTGCTTACCGTCACGTTGACGCATTTGTAGATCCTAACGCGGCTGCAGTCAACGTCGATGTAGAGGAAGCTGACGATCCTGGCCATGCGGCAGAACGAGCAAATGATCAGCGGAAGGCAGGGCTGAGACATCGAAGTCGACTAAGATGAACTCGACGAACAGATTTGGACAGCAAAAGAGGACGAGGGGGCGGTAAAATAGAAATAGGTCCCTTCCGTTCGTTCCCGTTTTCACCTTGTATAGCTGTACGCAATTACGAAGCCTGCAGGCATTTACATTCGTATGGCGTCACTTGTGGGCCATTGGAGCTTGTATACGGCCCCAAATACGAAACGATGGCCGCAAATAAATATATGAATACAACTACCGGGTCCATCCTGACCGCGCGCTCTTAACGAAGGGGACGGTGGGATATCAGGGGCCGTCGTCGTCGGGTGCTCCTCCACATTTTTGAGGTTAGAACTATCTATATCGTCTAACATAATTTTATTCGGATACGGATATATCCATTTCCACATCCATATTTGTTTCAGAATTCAATACCATGTTTGTTTTATATTTGTACAAAATGAATCTGGATAACTAGTTTCCTTTTATGTCCTTAGAATTGGGATATTTACCAGTTCTATTTTCTTTTTGAAATTTGAAATTTACCAATTCTATTTTTAGTTTTTTTTTGAAATTTACCCCATGATGTCTACGCACGCTTCTATCCTTGCAGACAGTGTTGGACCTCCAAGAGCAGAGGTTTGTAGAACAGCAGCAAGTTTCCCTTAAGTGAATCACCCAAGGTTTATCGAACTCAGGGAGGTAGATGTCAAAGATATCCCTCTCAAGCAACCCTGCAATTAAGATACAAGAAGTCTCTCGTGTCTCCAACACACCTAATACACTTGTCAGATGTATAGGTGCACTAGTTCGGCGAAGAGATAGTGAAACACAAGTAATATGGATGATTATAAGTAGTAATTGCAATCTGAAATAAAAATGGCAGCAAGCAAATATGTAGGAGAACTTCTTGTAAACGGTGTTTCAATGCTTAGAAACAAGGCCTAGGGATCATACTTTCACTAGTGGACACTCTCAACAATGACAACATAACTGAATAAATAAATGCTACTCTCAAACACTCTCTTGTTGGATAATGAACACCATTCATTGCGTAGGGCTGCAAAAGCACACCTCAAGTCGGAGTAAACAAACACCACAACGTCATAAAGGAGTCACACACGATGCGCACACTGTCACCTTCACACCGTGGAGAGTGACTCCAAATTTCATATTAAAGTAACCTCTAGAGTGGCATAATAGATAAAGAGTAACATCTACTTATTCAACTAGATTACAAAGCTCATGATCACATAAAGATCACACCATGGGAGAGAGAGAGATAAACCACATATCTACCGGTAGAGCCCTCAGGCTCGGGGAGAACTACTCCCTCCTCATCATGGGAGTCAGGAGCGGTGATGAAGATGGCGATGGAGTCGATGGAGATGGCTCCGGGGGCAATTCCCCGTCCCGGCAGGGTGCCGAAACAGAGACTTTTATCCCCCGAATTAGGGTTTTTGGTGGCGGAGGAGCTACGAAACTCTTCTAGAGAAATCGTCGATTCCCCTAGGGTTTTGAGGCAGGGGGATTATATAGGCGAAAGGGCGGCGCGAGGGGTGGCCGAGGCTTGGTCCCCACCTGGCGGCGCCACCCCCTACTGACCGCGCGACCGCATGGGGAGGAGGCCGTGGGCCTCCTCTGGACTTGCCCTTCTGGATCCGTGGGTCTTCTGGCGAAATAGAATTTCTGTAATTTTTCTGGATTTTTCCGAGCACTTTGGTTTTTTGGCCTTTTCTGCAATAAACAGACATAATAAACAGAAACTGACACTGTGGCATCTTGTTAATAGGTTAGTCTAATAAATGCCATAATATGATATAAAGTGTATATAAAACATGTAGCAATTGGCATAATATAAGCATGGAACATCAGAAATTATGGATACGTTGGAGACGTATCAAGCATCCCCAAGCTCAGTTCTACTCGTCCTCGAGTAGGTAAAACGATAACAACAAATAATTTCTGAAGTGACATGCTACCAACATAAACTTGATCAAATAATATTGTAAAGCATGTGAGCTGAGATCAAATCATTCAAAGCAAATGTATATAATTGATATTAAATAAGAGATAACAAAGCAAGTTAGTTAAACAAGCTAAAAGTTTTCATGAATGATTGCTTTAAAGACATGAAACCGCACAAGGTTCATTAAAGATGTTTTAAGTATCCAATGTAGGAGTTCTATGCTTCAATTCCAAGCATCAAGCAATTTTTCATAACATAGAAGGATTCAGTCAAGTAAAAATAAACTTGAACGTCATGAATCAACTGTTTCGAAGCCTACTCAACCGGTGAGCGTAAGCATTTGGTATTGGCACCAGGATGTTATGGCTAAGAGAACATTAATGGGGGTTTGGAAGGCCAATGGAAGAAATTCTCACAAAGCTATAAGTGATCATTAGACAAGAGGAAGTCTTATAATCGAAGCTATGTAAGGAGTAGTGATTGCCATGCAACGGATGCACATAGAGCTATATGTGTATGAAATCTCTCCAATGGAACTAGTGGGGGTGCATCCAACTTGGTTGCTTATGAAGACCTAGAGCACTTTTGAGGAAGCTCATCATTGGAATATACAAACCAGGTTGTATAGTGTAAATTCCCCACATAGTTATACTAGTAAAACATGAAAACTCTCTCACATGGAGTATAGGTGCTAAACATGAGCACAAATGATGACTATGAATACTCCAGGTGCTGAAACATGAGCACAAGTGTGGATAAAGGATAGTAATGTTGCCCCCTTTTTCTTTATTCTTTTTTTTTCCTTTTTCTATTTTTTCCTTTTTTCTATTTTTTTCTTTTTCTGTTTTTCTTTTCGATGGCCTCCATGGCTCTTTTCACTTTTAGGGGCAACACTCTAATATGACAACACACTTTTTGGTACAAATAACTCATAATAAACAAAACATGATGTATGAAACTGTATGCCTCTGCCAGTGTAGCAGCGTGTGCAATGATCTAGCGTAACATGGGTAAACCACACATCAGCTGTATAGAATCATGCAAAGCAATATATAAATGATAAATGACAACAAGTCATGTAATGTAAGATGGAAGTTGCATGGCAATATATCTCGGAACAGCTATGAAAATGTTGTGGTAGGTAGGTATGGTGGCTGTTTTGAGGAAGATGTATGGGCTTATGTGTAAGAGAACAAGAGAAAGTCCTCCCACGTGTTTGGATATACTGGCGAAGTATGCACAACTCTCAGTGTGAGCAGAAGGCAATGCACAGCACCGAAGAGGCTAGCAAGCTTGGATGGTGGAAGTGCCAAAACCGTAGCTTAACATTAGTCAAAAAGAACTCACAATCTTATTGCAAACAACTAGCAGGTTCAACATTAAGAGTATGATTAAAATTTACTCCAAGAAGGGCCGTTCACGGCGGCACAAGTACCCCGCTAGATCCCTCGACCTTCAGCACAACTCAGTTATTACGAATTACCTTTAACATGGAAAGCTATCAAGTCCAACTACACCTTCAACAATTTTAGTAGAGTTTGTAGTACGGTACAAGCTTAAAGACAGCAATCCACTAATGATTTTAACTTAATTAACCAGCAAGCTTTACCATCTAAATATCTCAAAACGTTTGCAAAGAATTAGGTTATCAAAGTTCAATGATCTACAAGATTACGCAAGTTATTACTATACCACTACCACATGCAACATTTTCTGAACCAACACATCAACCAAGCAACTCTCCAAACAAAAACTCTCCAAGTAATTTACAAATGAAACAAGAGAGTACTACTCCACAAGAATTAACAGCTCAAAAAGAGATGCATGAAAAACAGGAGCTAAAAGCATAGCAGTAGCTAGATAAGAATACTCAAAAGATATAAGTGAAGAATATGAGTATTCACATGAAAAAGCGGAGCGTGTCTCTCTCCCACACAAGAATGCTAGGATCCAACTTATTCAGAAAATAAAAACAACAAAGAAAAAATAAAAGCACACAGACGCTCCAAGTAAAATACATAAGATGTGGAAGAATTAAAATATAGTTTCACTAGAGATGACCTGATAAGTTGTTGATGAAGAAGGGGATGCCGGCATCCCCAAGCTTAGACGCTTGAGTCTTCTTGAATATTGCTGGGTGACCCACGGGGGCATCCCCAAGCTTAGGCTTTTCACTCTTCTTGATCACATCATATCATCCTTCTCGCTTGCTCCTTGAAAACTTCCGCCACACCAAACTCAAAGTAATTCTCATTAGAGGGTTAGTGCATAATCAAAAATTCACATGTTCTACTATGACACAATCATTACCAATGCTTCTGGACATTAACTACAGCCACTGATGTTTTATGGAGCAAAGAAATCCAATCAAACATAGTAAAAGAGGCAATGCAAAATAAAAGGCAGAATCTGTCAAAACAGAACAGTCTGGAAAGACGAATTTTTTCGAGGCACTTAACTTGCTCAGATGCGAAAAATCAAAACTAATGAAAGTTGCGTACATATATAAGAATCATGCGTGATTTTTTCAGAATTTTCAATTTTTCTGGAGTGAATACAGCTCAAAACGTGGACAGCAAAAATCTGTCCTGCGCAGAAATCCAAATCTAGCATCAACTTTCAACTAGAGACTTTACTTGGCACAACAATGCAATAAAATAAAGATACAAAGGAGTTGTTACAGAAGTAAGCAACACCTTGACTAAAATAAAATAAAATTGCAGAATAAAACAATGGGTTGTCTCCCAAGCGCTTTTCTTTAAAGCCTTTTAGCTAGGCATGAAATTTTTGATAATGCTCTCATATGTATAAGAGTTGAATATAAGAGAGCATCAAGAAGAAAATATTAAACACATTTAAGTCTAACCACCTTCCTATGCAAAGGAATCTTGTAAGAAAACAAATTATTGAAGCATGAAGCTACTAGCATAGAAAGATAAAACAAGTGCAACTTCAAAAATTTCAACAAAAAGAGAGGAGACTTAATATTATGGATATATGAAGCCATGTCTCCCTCTCTCATAAAAACTTTCAGTAGCATCATTGATAAAATCCACAATATAACCATCACATGAAACATTCTTATCATGATTCATATGCATAAAAGTATCAATATTTTCCACATAAGCAAAGTTCTTCTCATTAATAACAATGGGAGTAGGATCATCATAAAGAACTTGAACATGATACAAGTTGTATATTAAAGGGATGGTTTTGGGTAATCCCTCCATAACTATGACAAGTTTCATGAGGATGATTGTAATTATAACCTATGTCATAGTATTCTTTATAATAATTATCAAAGACTGGAGGCATAGTATCATCATAAGCAATAGAATAGTTATCTTCCAAAGTGTGTTCATTTGTAAACATATCCATTTTTACTAGAAGGAGATGTCTCAAATATATAATCATCAGTAGCAAAAGGATTTTCAAACACCTCATCCCCAAGCTAGAGCTTTCCATATCATCATTGGAAGAAACATGGATAGTACTAATAGTATAGCAATTATTAACATCATCATTTTCAGAATTGGTACCCCAAAGATTTTCAATATCAAAAGTAGTTTCATTTTCCCAATCATGATCACTACAAGAAGTAACAGACATATAATCATCTTCAATAGTGCCTATAGATTTAGTGTCGAGATAATAATGACCCCAAGTATGTGAATCTTCTTCAATAAATTTAGACTCATTAGAAAATCATGAAAGGAGCAACATGCTTAGGAGAGGATACCTTTTCCTCTCTCTTTTTACTCCTCTTCTTCTTCTTCTTCTTCTTCTTCTTCTTTCCCCTCTTCTTTTTATCTTTAGGAGGGAGAGGTTTGAAAGGAAGCTTCTCCACATGCCCTGGTTCATTGTTAGAAACAATAGAAGAAACTTGGGAGGATTCCTCCCTTTCATTAATTAGAGTAAAACAAGTATAAGTCCTTTCATATTTTGGCAAAGGTACATCTTTTATAATTTTTTCTATATAAGGATTACTGTGGCTCTTATCAACACAATGGAGAGGCATCCCCGCAAAATACTATTCATATCAAAAGAACTCATATCTAACAAAGAAGTTTTCCTTGATAACTCTTCACACCCCAAAAATAATTCAAGTTCATCATAAAGATCGGGATGGATCATGCTATCATCAAACAAACTCGAAATTGTATCATTAAACTTTGAGCATTGGAATTCGAAATGACCTTCTTCATAGCAGAGTTCACAAATAAAAGGATATAGGGCACAAACCTTTTCAGCAAGATCATTTAGAGCCCTACTCCATATTCTAGTTTTCTCATGCTTATGAAGTTTACAATATTCTTCTTCATTATTAGTCTTTTCACAAGGTCTAAGCACTCCACAAAAATTAACATGCTTATAAGAAATAGCATTTTCAGAAGTTTGAGCATGTTTATTGCAATCATTAACAACAATTTCATTTTCCATGCAAGTGTCTTTGAAAGGTTCATGATACATGTCCCAGCTTTCTTTAGGAACATTAATATGAGAAGCAAAGGTTCTACAACAATCAACAATAATTTGAGAATCAAGACCATAATTAGCACTAAGCTTTTGAAAACCAGCAGTTTCAACGAAAGACTTAATGCATTCATATTCATAGTTTATACCTGATCCTTTACCTTTGTCGTTCTCCCAATCTTCAGTATTGCTTTGAATTCTTTCAAGAAGATCCCATCTAGCTTCAACCTTCTTACTTGTGAAAGAACCCTCTGAACAGCATCTAGATAATCCTTGTAATGACCTGAAAGCCTTGCATAAAAATTAGTAACAATTATTTTCTCAGGAAGCTCATGGTTAGGACATTTGAGTATTAATGTTTTCAGCCTTCCCCAAGCTTGAGCAATGCTTTCTCCATCACGAGGCCAAAAATTAAAAATGTAATTCCTATCTAAATACAATTCATAAGGAGGATAAAATTTAGAGTAAAAGAGATATTCAAGCTCCTTCCACTCCGAATGATGAGGATCATCCAGTAGCTCATACCACTCCCTTGCTTTGTCCTTAAGTGACAATGGAAATAATTTCTTCATGGCATTTTCTCTTGATAAACCTGCAACCTTAAACAACTCACAAAGTTCTTTAAGTTTCAACAAGTGATCACTTGGATGGACTGTTCCATCCCCTGCATAACGTTCATCCATAACCTTTTCAACAATTTCCATAGGTATTTCAAAAGGAATACTTTCAGTAGGTGGATTTAAATATCACAAGCATCATTAGAATTATCACATATGGGAGACACAGTATTATCAGAGCAAATTTTCTCCTCTAAAGCTGGGGAACTAAAAAGATCATTTTCATAAAAACTAGCTTCCCCAAGCTTAGACTTTTCCATAGCATTAGCAATAATGGTGTTCAAGGAATTCATGCTAATAACATTACTACCACTATTATGCAGACAAACTTCCATCGGTTTCTTAATTTTCTCTTCAAAAGCATCATGTCCTAATTCAATATAAAGTTCATAAAGATCTCTAATTTTTTGTTGTTTTCCATTAAGCCTAACTAGTGAAAATAAAAACAAGAAACAAAAAGAAATAATTGCAGAATCTAAAGGAGATACCTTCCAACACTTACCTCCCCGGCAACGGCGCCAGAAAATAGCTTGATGTCTACGCACGCTTCTATTCTTGTAGACAGTGTTGGGCCTCCAAGAGCAGAGGTTTGTAGAACAGCAGCAAGTTTCCCTTAAGTGAATCACCCAAGGTTTATCGAACTCAGGGAGGTAGAGGTCAAAGATATCCCTCTCAAGCAACCCTGCAATTAAGATACAAGAAGTCTCTTGTGTCCCCAACACACCTAATACACTTGTCAGATGTATAGGTGCACTAGTTCGGCGAAGAGATAGTGAAATACAAGTAATATGGATGATTATAAGTAGTAATTGCAATCTGAAATAAAAATGGCAGCAAGCAAACATGTAGCAGAACTTGTTGTAAACGGTGTTTCAATGCTTAGAAACAAGGCCTAGGGATCATACTTTCACTAGTGGACACTCTCAACAATGACAACATAATTGAATAAATAAATGCTACTCTCAAACACTCTCTTGTTGGATAATGAACACCATTCATTGCGTAGGGCTTCAAAAGCACACCTCAAGTCGGAGTAAACAAACACCACAACGTCATAAAGGAGTCACACACGATGCGCACACTGTCACCTTCACACCGTGGAGAGTGACTCCAAATTTCATATTAAAGTAACCTCTAGAGTGGCATAATAGATAAAGAGTAACATCTACTTATTCAACTAGATTACAAAGCTCATGATCACATAAAGATCACACCATGGGAGAGAGAGAGATAAACCACATAGCTACCGGTAGAGCCCTCAGCCTCGGGGGAGAACTACTCCCTCCTCATCATGGGAGTCAGCAGCGGCGATGAAGATGGCGATGGAGTCGATGGAGATGGCTCCGGGGGCAATTCCCCGTCCCGGCAGGGTGCCGAAACAGAGACTTCTGTCCCCCGAATTAGGGTTTTTGGTGGCGGCGGAGCTACGGAACTCTTCTGGAGAAATCGTCGATTCCCCTAGGGTTTTTGAGGCAGGGGGATTATATAGGCGAAAGGGCGGCGTGAGGGGGTGGCCGAGGCTCACTCCCCACCTGGCGGCGCCACCCCCTACTGACCGCGCGACCGCATGGGGAGGAGGCCGTGGGCCTCCTATGGACTTGCCCTTATGGCTCCGTGGGTCTTCTGGCGAAATAGAATTTCTGTAAATTTTCTGGATTTTTTCGAGCACTTTGGTTTTTGGGCCTTTTCTGCAATAAACATACATAATAAACAGAAACTGGCACTGTGGCATCTTGTTAATAGGTTAGTCCAATAAATGCCATAATATGATATAAAGTGTATATAAAACATGTAGCAATTGACATAATATAAGAATGGAACATCAGAAATTATGGATACGTTGGAGACGTATCACCCCACAATATATTAGGTCAGCAGGCCGCCTCATTAAAACCCTGCCAGTCCCTTTCGATACCCTGGTTAGGGAAAGAGTGCGTCAACTACCTGCTGCCTCAACCAAGCATAGATACATCGTTTACGAGCTTGCCTAGAATAAACCTAGGGGGTTCATCGACCCAATTACAAGAACTAGTAGAATTATACGCATTCCTAGCAAGCTCGTGAGCTACTTGATTTGCTTCTCTATTACAGTATTCAACTGACACATTATCAAAACCACTCCATAACATCAGACAATCATCGTAGATCGCCGCCGCAGCCGTTGCAGAGAAACCTCCATCATTCATAGTTTCTACAACCTGCACACAATCAGTTTGGATAATAAAATGGTTACTACCAATGTGTTGGGCCAAAGTTAAACCATCTCTGAAAGCATACGCTTCCGCCATTGGAGCATCAACCACATGTGGCAAGAAATTTTGTGAAGCTGCTATAAATTGTCCCTTGTAGTCCCGGATAATTATCCCTGTTGCTCCTCTACCTGAATCCATGTCATAAGAAGCATCCACATTGCTCATCAATCTTCCCTTAGGTGATTTTTTTCCATCCATCAGCTTCCTTTGCATTTGGTTTTTTATTCGCAATCATATAGTTCCTGGAGAGTACTGCAATAGACATAGCTGAACGAAATGGTCTCTGAACCTGCTCACCATGTACTACTTGTCGCCTCTCCCACCTAATAAACCATCCCGCCGTAAGAATTAATTGGCAAACCCAATATTATCAAGAAGAGCTATCCAATTGGTCCTCCTGATGAGCTCCTCAACAAGCACCGAACCCGATCTGTCAACATTTGCTATTTCTTCGATTATATCCCAAACTCCCAAGTGTGTCCATATTTCCCTTGCCCTACTACACATAAACAACATATGTTTTATATCCTCACAGCTTGACAAACACAAAGGGCAACCACTTTGGTTACCTATGTGTCTATTTGCTAAAATCCCCCGACAAGGTATCATACCATGCAGCACACGCCATCCAAAGATTTTTATTTTGCTTGGTACTTCCAGTTTCCACAACCTTTCCCACACTTTATTCTTTGCTCCTTCAGCAATATCCATGTTTCTTTCATGTCTTCCAAATTTATAATTCCACTGACAATAGTAGGCAGATCTGACGGTAAGCACACCCCCGATAATTTCAGTTTGTGGAATACGAATGTCGGATAATTCAAATTATCCACTAGCGCAGCCCGATAACCGAGTGGAGGTAAGGTGGGCCACTCAAATACGAAGGGCTGATCTGTAAGTTAAGATGGGTTGGCGGCTTACATATTCTGGCCCGGCCCACCGATCCCCAAGCATCCACGAAACCTAGGGTTTACGAGCTCAGACTAGTATAAAGCGCCGAGCTCCGGACTTCCCCAACCTTCCCCGAAGCACCCGAGCAGACCAAGGCGGCGCCGCAGCTCCCATCTCCGGTAACCGCTCTGCCCCTTCGCAACTTGTGCGCTGTATGCGGATCTCATAACTAGCATGCTTAGATTCGCCACCGTATTCCCCGCCAAGAATTTGATTGTTTGTTCTAGCTTCCACGGTCCTGTTCGTTTTTGTTTTAGTGATTTTGTCCGTGGCAATGGCATCCGTGGTCGTGGTTTCGTGTAGGCGATTTATTCCTTGTCTAGATCACACCCTGAGCTTAAACTTACCAGTGTTACTGATTACGTTTCCTCTGAGTAGCAAGGTCTATGCACACTTGTAACTAATTGATGGAAACCTCAAGCTTGTCCAGTGCTGCTTTACATACTATATGTTCCTCACCTAAACTATATGTTCCCCAGGAAATGGTCAAATTTAACCTTCATCTTGTATGATTATCTCTGCTGATGTACTGCCCGTAGGATCTAACGTTGGTTCTATTTTTCTGGTGATGTAGGCGAAGAAGATGACTACCATTCCGGGGTCTCTGGTCTGGGAGCTTGTCAAGAAGAACAACTGCTTCCTGATCAAGCAGTTCGGCAACAGCAACGCCAAGGTCCAGTTCAGCAAGGAGCCCAACAACCTCTACAACGTCCACTCCTACAAGTTCTCTGGTCTGTCGCTTTTTGCAACGGTTTATTAAACCTAGTTGCCTATATACTCTTTTTGTGCAGAGCTAACTGGCTGAAGCCTCTCTCCAGGCTTGGCGAACAGCAAGACCGTGGCGATCCAGCCGGCTGCGGGAGATGACAAGACCGTCGTCCTCTCCACGACCAAGACCAAGAAGCAGAACACCCCTGCCAAGCTCCAGCACAAGAATGTGATGCGCAAGGAGTTCCGCAAGATGGCCAAGGCTGTCAAGAACCAGGTATTAACTCGAGAACAAATGCTTCAACTGGAAATCCGTTATGCTTGGCTTGTAAGCTACCACTTATTTGCTTGTGCATGTGCTCTTTAATTTTATTTGAGAATAAAGCTTATCTGGACTGCAAATGATCACCAGCATTTATATGGTGTGCTCAGTTGATATCTTTGTGTTTACACTTTTGTGAACTTTACTTTTAATGTTTAAGAAACATCTCTATCGTTAATGAACCTGTTATGTTTCCTTTTCGGTTCACTGGTGACCTGGGGTACTGCTATGATGAGCCGTAACAATAAGAATACCAACCGATCAATTGGTTATTCAATGAAATACTCATAACGCTTGGCTTCTGAGCTGAACCTTTTATTTTTTGTTTAGATTTCATTAGTCACCTCCTGTTTTGCTATGATGAGCCGTAACAATAAGAATACCAACCGATCAATTGGTTATTCAATGAAATACTCATAACGCTTGGCTTCTGAGCTGAACCTTTTTGTTTATGTTTAGATTTCATTAGTCACCACATGTTTTGCTATGATGAGCCGTAACAATTAGAATACCAACCGATCAATTGGTTATTCAATGAAATACTCATAACGCTTGGCTTCTGAGCTGAACCACTAGGATTCTGTTTTGTTTTTCTGTTTAGGTTTCATATTAGTCACCATATGTTTTGCTATGATGAGCCGTAACAATAAGAATACCAACCGATCAATTGGTTATTCAGTGAAATACTCATAACGCTTGGCTTCTGAGCTAAATCTTCTAGGTGTCTATTTTGTTTTTATTAGGTGTCATTAGTCACCATAAGGATTGCTGTGATGAGCCGTAATAATAAGAATACCAACCGATCAATTGGTTATTCAGTGAAATACTTTTAACGCTTGGCTTCTGAGCTCAATCTTCTAGGTGTCTATTTTGTTTTTTATTAGGTGTCATTAGTCACCATAAGGATTGCTGTTCTGAGCCGTAACAATAAGAAGACCAACCGATTAATTGGTCCTTCAGTGAAATATCATTTTACGCTTGGCTTCTGAGCTTAGTCTGATAAGATTTTAAATTTGTTTGTAATGGCTTTGTTAGTGATCGTGTGATGAGCTGTAAACATAAGGCTAGCCGATCAATAGGTTCTGGAGTGAAAATTTCCTTTGCGCTTGGCTTCTGCGGTGAGCCTAATTGTGTGCTTTTTAAATGATGATTGTGTCTCGTTGCTTGAACTAATTTTTGATGTGAAATATTTTTTTATGATGCCCAACCGATCAATTGGTTCATCCAGCAAAATATTATTTAACGTTTGGCTTCTCAGCTTGCTTACCAATTTATTGCCATGATGAGCCTTAACACATTGAGCGCTGGTATAAGATATTGCTGGTGAAATATTCTTTTTACGCTTTGGCTTCTGTGCTCCTTTTATCAAATATCATTCTTCTGTGAGCAATTTTGTAAAATAAAAGACAATGCCTTCAACGTATCTTAGTTTGAATTATCTGGATCATGAGTTGCTATTCAATAACTGGTTCTGGTTTTTTTCCAGGTCTGCAACAATGGATACAGGCCTGATCTGACCAAGCCAGCTCTTGCAAGGCTGAGCGCCGTGCACCGCAGCCTCCAGGTTTCCAAGTCTGGTATGAAGAAGAAGAACAGGCAGCCAACTAAGCTGTAAAATGCATCAAGCTTCCTTCATCTGCTCGATCAGTTTTGAGTCTTGTTAAGTGGAGAAACCATGTTACAAATCCGCCCTAGTTTGTACTCTGACAGCAATAGAATGCTTTGTGTCAACCTATAACTATTGTTTGTTTTGCACCGATGAGCGCCTTGCTGTTGGATTTGAACCCAGCATGCATCTTCTCGTACCTGAACGAGCTCTGTTTTTAACTGTTGCGAGTAGTAGATTGCTTAGCTGCTCTTCAAATTTTGAGCTGCAGTTTGGTCTGTTCATTTGTAATGTTTGTTTTGTCAAACGCAATGTTCCGTGTGCACGCAGACATTAGATCGCTCACAGCCGAATGAGCATGTCCACAATACTGTGCCGACTGAATCACCTCGGTTGAACTTTGTCACTTATTTTAACCGACTTAGAGCATCTCTAGTCACGATTGCCAAAATCAGCCCCCAAACTGTCCGCGGACCCAAACTATCTGCGGACGCGTTGGCAAATCAGCCCCAAAACTGTCCGCGGACGTGTGTGGCCTTCTTCAACCATGTATCCCAAAATCCCTCTAAATTGTGGGGTCACTTACATATGATTGGTGGAGAAGGAGAGAGAAGGATCAATGAAGGACAAAAGAAAAGAAAACAAAGGAAAAGTTGTCCGCCCGGACGCGACAAACCCTCCCACATATGGGGTGGGTTTGGGGGTTGCCGGACAGCCCGAACCTATGAGAAGTGTTTGGAGACCATGGTTGGGTGCATGTTTTTACCTCTAATCTTGTCCGGGCTATCCGCCCGGACGTTTGGGGGCGGTTTGGCAACTCCGCTTGGAGATGCTCTTAGCGGCATTTTACAAAGGCTAGCATTGGTAAACCTATCCACCAGCGTTTGAATCCATGACCACAAGAATTCACACAAAGGGCTAGTCTGGTAGGTCTCGTTAATGATCTACCCTAAGCAAATTTAGCCTGATGACAAACGTTAAAATTGATCCTCATAATCATGGATATTTGGAAGACTGCGTCATCCGACGCAATATCTGCAAGCTAGGGCCTTATTGCCCAGTTACCTGGGGCGCCTACTACATCCTGGGAGGTTGCTGCAGTTACCAAAACGGCGTTGCCCCTTGTAGCACCCTGAATTTGAAGCATTTCTGCTGCCTTCGTTGCTGGCATCAAGCCAGAGGCTTCTGCTTGCATTGATGAAGAGATCGGCAGAGAGATCACCGAGACGTAAATCTAGGAGCCCGCCATTACAAAACAGAATGAAGACACCTAAGCCAGCAGACACGGGCTGGCCATCAAACCCTGTAGG
Organism: Poa pratensis; assembly: GCA_947311845.1. Classification (NCBI taxonomy): domain Eukaryota; kingdom Viridiplantae; phylum Streptophyta; class Magnoliopsida; order Poales; family Poaceae; genus Poa; species Poa pratensis. The sequence continues at coordinate 48,872,377 of CAMZMU010000035.1, forward strand.
CCATTCAGCGTCGGTGAAGACAGATTGGTGTTGGAATGGTGGATGTGACCCTGATTGAAGTTCCTGGAAGTGGTGCCATCTGCTGCCGAGGAAGCATAGCACACTCTGCAATTTCGTCTAGCTTTGCTCCCTACAAAATTGCGTGTGTTTTGCTGGTAAATCTGCAAGGGCTTGTGAGTTCTCCCGCCAAAAAGAGTGTCCTTCATTGCTTTCCAAAGACACCACAAGGAATGTGTAGAATTCTTCAATAGTAGCAAGTGGGTGATAATGATAAGATGAAAGAAGTGCATGTATCATATCTGGAATGGAGTAGTGAGTGGGTTAATCTACACTTTCAAAAATCATCTAGATAATAAGTTATTATGTTTTTTTTAACGGAATCAGTTATTATGTTGATAATCTGTTTTGGCCTTAACACATAGGTTACTAGATCAGGCCTAAATCTTATCTCCCACTTGACATAACGGAAATACAAGTTTCCGCTACAAAAAATAGATAAAGGAAACGGGAAAAGGAGAAGCAGAAGAAAATTAAATGGCGGGAAAACCTGCCGTGTAACCTCGCATCTTAGCCATTCAACGCAAATCCAGTTATTTTACAAACACAAAATTTAAAGTAATTAGAAAAAATTGAAAAAAAATCCAGTTATTCTTATATGTTTAATTATACGTTCTAAGAAAGTTTTGTAAGATTCAGACATACGTTAAGTTTCACACTAAATTCTGAATAAAACCGTATTTTCGAATTTCTGAATCCGACAAAACTTTCTAAGAATGTATAATGCGACATGTAAGAGTTATTCGATTTTTTCAAATTTTTCTGAGTGCTATAAATTTGAGTTTGCTAAATAGATCTGTTTTTGTCCGTCAGATTTACTTTGGATGGCTAAGATGCTAGCAAAGTCCAACTGTGGACTTTGAAGGTCAAAGTCACTACCCCTATACTATCAGGAAACACTCCAGTTCCCAGTTCCACATCCAAGTCACAGCACGTAACATCCACCACGGTGATACAACTAATCAACTGCAAAACAGATTCCGCTCAGCACGAAGATCCCCCAAGGCCATTAACTTCCATCACTGACCCGCAGTATCTTAGCGCCCACAGCCGAAGTAGAAGCAAATCTTGGTGCAAACGAAGCCACTTGAGAAGCCCGGTGCATCAGTTGCTCCACAGCCCGCACCACTAGTGATCCGACCACCATAGGAGATCTGACCAAAATGGGGGTGTCCCGGCTTATGCATCGAGTGATGCACACAACCAGTTATTGCGAAGTTTATATTAAGTATAGGTTTACATCTCAAAATAACATGAAGAGATTGAGACAAGCCTGAACCGGACAAAACAAAGCCTATAGTAAACTAGTGCAAAAGTCGACTAATATGCTGCCATATGCCCGAAAAAAAATCTTGTGCCACCAACAGGAGTCTTGTGCATCCAGATACTATAAGGTATCGCTGATCTGAATGTAGCAAGAAAGTCCATAGCTGGATACAGATAGCCCAAGGTGATCCTATTTTGATAATCCAAATAGCCCAACAAATGGACGATAAGATCAACATAAAATGCCTTTTGCCGTGAGAGAAAAAAGCCAAGCTATGTTTGCCAAAGCGAAGTAGGACAGCAAGAAGTTTCCAAAATAGATACCATAGCATGAGAACACTCAAGGAAAAGGTGTCGGCAAGTTTCAAACTGATCACAAAAGGAACATGCAGGGTTCCCTTGCCATTTCCTTTATTTTTCAGTTTTTCCCATGTAACTTTTGTCTTAACTAATCAAAATCGAACGATAACCGATTTAGGGGGAGATACATCATACACGTATATGGTAACCGTTTCTCTTGCGGGGAGATACATCCTACATTACGGCACTGATAGTTAGGAATGCATAGAATCAGCAGGAGTCAAAAAATGAACCGACATATATATATACTCGCATAATGTATTTACTTACCTAGTACAGTTGATTTACCTACTCCTATAATCGCGTGATCCGAGGATTGTAATTCCAACCGTATCTCGCAGGTTCCTTTTCAGGTTGGTCCAGCCTTGAATGTGCCAATATTCTTTCTATAATAGTTTTGTTTAACATATATTGAGGCGATCCCTGACTCCCTCGCTTGCAAACCAATCTAACCTCATACATCGACCAGGAACGAGAAGGAAGAATCAAGCATGAAGCGCGGCATCCTACCGTACGTCGTGATCACCGTCTTGTTCATCGGGTGCCTCACCGCAGTGGATGGAAGCAGAAGCTACCGAGACGATGGCCGTGCCAACAACACGAGCGTCAATGCTACTACCGCCGCCGTGGGTGACGACGAGAGCAAGCTGTTCCTGAAGTTCTGCGCCCCCAGGGACTGCGACACCAAGGGCGAGCCCTATAAGAACACCCTCTGCATCTGCTGCCTCGTGCTGCCGGACGTCCCCTGCTGGGACACGTACCAGATGTGCCAGGACAACTGCCCTCTCTGCGGACCAGATTGCCCGCCCGAGTCGTCGTCGTCGTCGTCGACGGGAGAGCTTCGTACGTGAACGTGTGCTGAACTCTAGCTCTGATGAGTGCCGTTCCTTTTTCATTCGCTGTTTAGTTCTAGGCAGCTCTCTACGCAAGAACTTTACCACGGAGTACCTTTCTTTTTTATCTTGGCAAAAGGCTACGAAACGCTGTTTTGGTGCTATGCAATCTCACTCTTATCTCTATCTATATCTCTTATACTCGCTCCATTCACAATTATAAGATGTTTCAGATATTTCAGTTTGGATAATATTCAGAACAAAATGTGTAAGATGCTCTGCCCGTTGACAGATACATTAGTTGATTAAAAAAATCTTCAGTGCAAAATAGGTTAAACAACGCTTCATTAATGCTCACAGCAAGCAACTGAACCTAAATTATCCTTTGTTCCGAGCACCTCAAAGCTTCTTCGTTCCTCTGTTTTACAAGCCTATGGGTTCACACTTTACACTCTATCCTATTCCTACACAGTTTCCCGTTCCTATGTTTTGGATCCCCACGTTCCGAACAGGGCCGTACATTGTTAAGTCAAATTCAAAGGAAAATGCATCAGAAGTTGGGAGCCTCTAGTTTTCTGCTCCCGGGTGTGCAGAACCGCTTATCGACCCTACTGACAAATAAACAACTATCCATTTTATTCTAAGCGAACCAGACGAGGCAAACGAAAATCTTGATTGCCACATTCTTCTCAATGGTGACAACTACTTTGTTTTCGTTTTTTGTTCTATTTCTTCCTACCTTCGTGCAAAAGCACACCACCTCCCCTTTTTCTTCAGATTGAATGGAAATTCGTAATTTCTTTTCCCCTTGGTTGGGGTGAGTGAGGACGAACGACCAGAAAGAAAAATCAGCCTTGATCTCGAAACTTCCCTTTTTTACTTAATCGGATCGGATGGCTACTACTCCGTATTTTGGAAGTGACGTAGCTTAGCGTGGATGGAAGCACTATGAATCAATATAAGAATAATGAGAGATGCAGATTCACGTATGAATTGCACATGGAAGATGGAATTGTCAATAATCGTCACTTAATATTACAAACCATGAAATTTGAAGACTACCTTCATTACAAAGGTACCAGACTACCAGATCATGCATTCTATCATAGGCAATGCACTCGCTTTCTCCTTGAGCACAGCAGGGAGGGACAAATTGTGCTTAGGTTGGACAGCTACAAAGTTGAAACACGGTTACTCTATCAGCCTGGAATCCGATGGAAAATAACATTCAGAAAAAAAATGGTAACATGTTAAAACTGCAGCTTCAAGGCCTTCCGTATCCTTTAAAATGCAACACAAAACATCTACCATAGTTGAACCAAAATCACCTGATGGTATTTCTTATGTAGAGGGGTACACATAGGGAGCGGCCCTGAAAGTAGCATCTATTTTTATGTTGCATAAAAACAAATGCAATTACCAGCTGAGCGTACCATGTACATCAATGGAGGAATATCATAATGGAACCAGATAAGTATAAAAGCACATATACACAAAATCGATACCTGTGATGCAAGTCTGAAGCCCCCGTTGCTTTGATAACCACATTGACAAGACCCGGAAAAGCTTACACTAGCAGTTACCCAAAATATAAGAACTTCCAGATAATCTTTTAGCTGTCGAATACACTTCGGGGTTAAGGACATAACAAAGAGCGGTTTCACTTCCGCTCCACTTGCAATTGCACTTGCCATGCACACAAAGAGACATACACAACATAGCATACTTGCAGCAGATTCTAAGGACAAACATCACATATGCAAAGATAAGAGGCAATCTACATTCTAGATCAGTACTAGCATCCATCCGAATTCTACAGCAGGAGAATCTAGCTAACATTTACTACGACAGGGTGATCACGGTTATTCTAATTGCACAATCAGTAAGAAACAATGAACCACTACATTACCTCTAACTAGCCCACTAACATTAAAATTACACCATGTCTAGTTCAAGGTGGAACTACCGAGTTATACAAAGGCAAAAGCAGAACACCAGTCACCAGGCCTGCAGATAAATGGATGCTCAGCACTTCCTCTTATGTTTTCTTTTTTTTAGAAATGGAGGGTGCGCTTCCTCTTATGTGACTTCCACTGTTTCAGGATGAACTCGATGACTTCTTCCAGTGTTGCTTTCCGGCCATCCTTATAGTTCCACAGCTCGGATACTACATAACGACCACTAGGGTTGTATTCATTGATTTCAAGTACGGCCTTTGTTACCAAGGTGCATATTTCTTCACCATGCTCTTCTTTTAACATCCGGAGCTTGTCATCATCCTCTGACAGAATCTCCTACAACAAATAATGAGATAATGTATGTACTATGAGGTGGAATAATGAAAACGCTTGCCAGTCTCATAAAGACTTGGAGACGTTGACACAACAAGAGCTGTTACAAAGAAGCTACTAGAGCTAGAAAATTAGGAAAAATACTACATGTGATGTAAAAGCCTAAAAGGAATAGCAGGTAGATTCTCCATACCGTCCATTTACCATCAACCATGACGACCCTAAAAGGGTGCCATTTTGGGTTCGAAATTTCATTTTGCCACTTCGAACAAAGATAAGCAGAAGTAACTTGTGCATCCTCTTGTGATAAATCTAGTCTGCAGGCATTTGCAAATGCTTTCATGTCAATCTCGCCCATTCTCTTGACCCCTATATTTGTTCGTCCATTCGTACACTTCTGCAAACCCTACAAAGCATGCAGATGTGGTCGTGAGGATAATTAGTGAAAATATAATGATATATGATGCAGAAGTACCACATGAACAGGTGCAATCAGTCACAGGGGAATTAGTGGTGATACGAAAGAGAATGAAATGTACAAAAGCACCATGTGCCGGACATTGTTGGAACGGATCGATCACAATAAGGTTAGCAAACAAAGAAGGTACAAGTCCCTCACATCTATCAGCCTTTTCCGGACGACTTGCAACTCATTATTGCTGTCTATTTCCTTGGTTACTAGAACATTATTGAGTGAATCCATTGCTTCCCGGTCATTCTGCAAGTGTGTTAGTTGCTCGCTTACATCTGCCAGCTCTTTTTGTACACGCTTCAACTCATCGTTTCCTTGTCTTTGATGGGTAACTAAAGCCTGGTTAAGCAACTCCATTGCATGCATCTTATCATGCAATTCTTTGTATTGCTCAAGGCTGATCCTATCACCTTTGTTTTCTGATTCCTTCGAAAGCAGAGCCTGGTTCGGTGACTCCGTCGATTGCATCACATCGTGCAACATTTCCTTTTCCTGGTCAAGGTTCCTGCTGTCGTAATCACATGGCGCTGCTAGTGCATCAATCTGCTTGGATTTTGCTTCATGCTGTTCCGATCTAGCGTCACTCTGGTTGGATCTCTCATGGATCAGCTTTGATCTTGCTTCAAGCTCTTGCATCTTGGATTCCAGCTTCTGATTATCACAGACTTCTGACCAGGGGCTTTTACATGCCTGCTGACGGCGCAGCAATGCTGCCTGCTCCGATAACGCATAAGCCACCGGTGGCACAGGTGGTAGCAAGAAGAGGTCAGGCCTCTTCACCCAGATGAGCGTCTGCAGGTACGCACCGTAGCGGCACGCCCAGTCAGCCCTCGTTCCCTCCCTCAGGTCGAGCATCTCGTCCACGACAAGGCGCCAGATGAGAAGTGTCCAGTCAACGGCATGCGCCATATCATCCTTCGCCCTCCGCGCGGCCGAATCGACATAGTTGGGCAGCTTCCCCTTGTTGGTGGCCTGTAACGGCGTCAGGATATACGTCTTGATGAACTTTGTGGCGGCGTAGGCCACGGCGGCGGGGTCGACGCCGGCCGGGGGGGGCTGTCTTCGAGGGACGCGCTTGTCCCCGGGGCCGGTAGGGAGAGCGCGTCGGCAAAGGTGGCCGGGGAGACCTCGAGGCTGGCGCCCCGGACGTAGCTCCACTCGCGATTGTAGAGGAAGTTGGCGATGAGCGCGGAGACTAGGTCGCGGCGCGGGGCTCCTGAGGAGGTGAGGTCGAGGCGGACGAAGGCGAGGAGGCCGAGGGCACGGAGGCCGGCCTTGCGCGCGGCGGACGGGGCCGCGGGGGCCGGCGGGGGAAGGAGGCGGAGGTTGGCGCGGAATTTGGGGAGGCGCTCCACCGCCCCCGCGCGATTCCAATCGTGCAGCCGTCGCGCGATGCCGGGGGGGTGCCTCCGCAGGTCCGGATCGTCCTCATCGGCAGCAGGAGTGCGGGCTTTGGGTATCTTGCTCTCCGCCTCGGCCATGGGAGGGGATCGCGAGCAAGAAGGTGGAGGACGCATCGGAGAGATGGCCGGCGAATGGGGAGCGGACAGTGAGTGAGGGTTTGGGTGGCGTGAGTGCGTGACCGAGGAGGAAGACGCGGCCTTCTTTTTTTTTTTTTTTTTTTGTACAAAGGGCTGGTCCCAGAGGGACCTAGATGCTTATATTGATAACAGTGGCAGCATACATGGAGGACCAAAGAAAATTGAAAATTACATTCAGGTCCGAACTTTTTGCACTGAGGACCCTGGGTCGCGAAAAGGGAGCGCAATTGGGTCCGGCTCCATCACCACCGCATCGAGGAAGGATGGCGCAGCCAAACACACCACCGCCGGGGACGAACCACTTGGGGTAGGGTATCGGGAGCCAGCTGCACCAGAGCCAGAGGGCCTCCATATTGGCACGATGGCCGGGAGGTTGATTTGCACCGTCCATCGTCGGTCGGAGATGACCGCAGCCGACGAAGAAGGGTTGGAGGGGTCGCCTAACGAACATTTGAGATGGCAGCCAACAAAGAGCTGCCATGATTGACCTCCAGGGAGCAGCATCCAAGCTCCCAAGACGCAGGAGCAGTAGCCAGCGAACCCACAAGTGGAGAGCGCCTTCAATCTCGCCACCAAGACGAGGAGGAGAAGGGGGATCCACCTGCAAGTCTCGGCCACCACAACTGCAGAGGACGAACCTTATTGAAGAGGACGGCCCGGCGACGCCGAACCAAGCCATAAGCTCTGACCTCCAGAGCTCAAACGGCGGCGACGTCGACCTTGCACACTGCCAGGAGTGGCTCGAGAACTCCTGCAGCAACTCCTCAGCTCCAGGCCCAGATCCAGCGTTCCGGGCAGCAATCCAACTCCTCCCCTCGCCTCCACGGCCGGCCAGAGCAGAGGATGCAGCACCACCACGCCAGATCCAGATCTGGCCAAAAACGCCATTATTTAGAAGGAGGCCTTCGACCAGCAGAACTCCACCAGCAACCTCCCTCCACAGGAGCTCACCGGAGCAGTCTACCGCCGGCCAGTCCGCGCCTGGCGAAAGCAGCGGACCAGAGGCAGGCATCTCGCCAAACGCCATACAGGACAAAGCAACTAAACCTACATCTACTACTACGGCGAGAACTACAACTACCACTAGTAGAAAATGGGCCTATGGTCCCGGTTCGGTTGGGCCATCAGTCCCGGTTGCCCAACCGGGACTGGCCAATCGGGACTAATGCTAGTCCCGGTTGGGCCACGAACCGGGACCAATGCGTGGCCACGTGGCCAGTTCTGGCTGGGCGTGGGGGAGACTCATTGGTCCCGGTTCTTGTTACGAACCGGGACCAATGCATGGCCACGTGGCCAGTTCTGTCTGGGCGTGGGGGGAGACTCATTGGTCCCGGTTCTTGTTACGAACCGGGACCAATGAGTGTTTTTTTTTGTATTTAGGGTTTAGGGTCTCCCTCTCGCCGGTGCCCCCTCTCGCCGGTGCCCCTCTCCCTCTCGCCGGTGCCCCTTCTCGCCGGTGCCTCCTCCCCTCTCGCGGTGCCCCCTCTCCCTCTCGCCGGTGCCTCCGTCGTCTCCCCCTTCTTCGCATCGCCGACGTGCTCTCCATCGTTTCCGTACGCATATTATACGCTCTACTATATACACAGTACATGTTGATGCATATATAATTAATATTCGATCTCTTGCGAGAATACAACTATTTAATTACATGGAGATAGATCAAGCCATCAAGGCATATGTAGTTCATCGTCCGAAGCATAATGTTCTCCCCTTTCATCGATGACCTCCCTAAGCAGAAATCCCGCCAATTCCTCTTGAATTGCTCCTACGCGCAGTTCTGGGTCGATCTTCTCCCGCATTTTGCTGAAAGCAGTTGTTCTCCGCTCAGTGGTCAACTCGCGAATGAACTCGCAAACGTAGAATCCACATAAATTACTCCCCGGTGGCTGCTGCGGACTTTCCACCGTTTTATAAGTTAGCTCATCTTTGAATGGACCTTCTACCTTCTGTTTGAAAATTGTCCAACACCTGCTTTGGCAAAGAAAATGAACAAAGGAGTTATTAATTACTTGACATCAGGGAACGAACGAAAGAGGGCGATATAATGCGATAATGATTGAAATTACTTGTTGAGCATTTCTTTCATGTCGGACCACAACGCTTGGTCCCAACTTAATGAGTCGTGGACTTCAACTGTGGACTTGTCAGGTTGAATGCTTAGCAGAATCCAGTGGAACCTGCGGACGTTTACATAAAGCAGACATGCATAGCTCATCAATTACACTTAACATCGAGAAAGCCAAATAAAAATATGTACAAGACAGAAACACTCACCTGAAGTTGTAAGGAAATAGTATTTCCGTACAGAAATGTTGCATGGTTAAAAAGGTGGTCAGGTCATGCTCCACGTCTTTGGGGTGATTGACTAACGTATGTGAATTCACGATATATGGGTCAACGAACCCAACCTCAAAAACTTTAGATCTTTTGCATTCCAGCATCTTCATTCTGCATAATAGCGTACAAAAGGATATATATATAGCAGGATAATATAATACAGGCAATGAACGAGCTGAGCTAGAGACTTAATTACGAAAATAAATCACTTACAGACAATAGCAAGAGAGGATAGATTTGTCGAGGGCGCGCTTTTGGAATAACTGGAACAGTTCAGTCAGTTGAACCTGTATAGTGTAACGTTTGAAGAAATGCTCCACTCTAACGTCCAGCGGAAACCACTCTTTCGCGTCCTTCTTTGATGTGTGCACCAGGTACCAGGTATGCAGATTTCGCATATGTGTTGATAGACCCGTCATCTCCTCATTACTGACCATAGGCTCCCCTTGGACATATTTCCGTGCCATCTCTAACATTGGCGCATGTTCATAGCCTAAAAGTTGACCAAGGCTCATACCCAAGGCGGTAGCCTGTTCCTTGGCCTGAGATACAGTGACACCAAGTTCTTTAGCAGCAGCTATGGCTCTGGGGTCCAATAATTCCAGGTCTTATCCATAGCGACTCTGAAGTCCTTGTCGACATCGGAACACACTATGAGCGGGGGGACCGATTGATTTTTCTGCTGTCCGAGCTGGGCAATTTGTTTCCCGCTTTTTGCACTTCTTCCCTTGTTCTGCTCAGACTGGGCACGTGCTAGCTTAGTAAGTTCACGACCATAGTCAGATGGCAGATTCATCGATATCTGGGATGGCTGCTCAAGGAAGGACTTTCTCCACTTTTTGGATTTTTCATCGTATACCGGCTTCTGCTCGGGCTTTTTTGGTGCAAAAAAAGCCTTATTGTAGGCAGCCACCTCCGCGGCGTTTTCCGCTACAGTCCTGTCATAAGGTCTAATGGGAAGATTCTTATGAGGTACTGTTGGGAGGGGCGACCTTTTACGTTTCGGTGATCGCTTACCCCTCATAGTACGAGCGGTGGGCGGAACGGCTGACGCGGCGGCGGAGACGGCTGCGCTGGAGACTGGTGAGGCGGTGAAGAGGACTGTTGCGCTGGAGAATGCTGAGGCGGTGAAGAGGACTGTTGCGCTGGAGACTGGTGAGGAGTCGATGGCCTTGGCTGCCAGTTCGGAAGCACGATGAATTCCTTTGGCCATAGAATGGTCGCTTTCTTGGCTTCTCCAAGTTCAAGCACCTCCCCATCTTCACCTGCAGGGTGTTGCAGCTTCAGCTCCTCATAATCTTTCATCACTTCATCCACCGCGACAACAGCGTAGCCATTTGGAACCGGAGAGAAATGGTAAGTTGGATTAGGTCCAATTGGTACGACATAGCCGACCGCCACCTTCACGGTTAAGTTAAAAACTTTCACATGCATCTCACAAGGTGTGCTCTCCGTGATATCATCCACTGGGTAGCGACGAAGTGGAGCCACTGCATCATCATTACCATCCTGGAGCTCCGTGGAAGCCACGCTGCTTTTCCGATTCGATGGGCCACCGGTACCATCGCATGCAGCTTCTACCATGTGCCGTTGAGATTGGCCGCTAGTACCTTGCTGGCTAAGCACGGCAATTTGTTCCTTCTGCAGCTTTAATTCTTCTTCTATATTACGCAGCCGGTCTGCAGCAGCGCGTGCTTCCATTGCCTCCCTTTCCTTTCTCCTCTGATGGCTTCTATCAGGAAATTTCTTCCTGTGCTCGGGAATCGCAATTGTCTTGGGCTTGGAGCCAGGTACGCCTCGTAACCGTCCGTCGTGTTCCTTATTCCCAAGGGCGCGTGTGAGCTCGTCATCCTCTCTATCGGGAATGAACCGTCCCTCTTCAACATCCTTTACTGCATTTCTAATTTCTTGGATGGGTAGTAGGGGATTATCTTTGTGTCTTCTGTTATATATGCACTTCCCTTCTGCGTCCAACGTGCCCCCATGCCCGTAAAACCAATTTCTTGCCCGTTCGATCCACTTGAGTGGCTCTGGAGTGATCCCATTAGCCAGCAGGTCCGCCTCAAGTTTCTCCCACTTAGGCATGCTACCAGCGTAGCCACCAGGCCCCATAGTATGGTGGTACATCTTTAGAGCAGCATTTGCCGCATTTTTTGCAGACTTTTCCAGAGCTTCCTCTGATTTCTTGTACGCCACAAATTCTTCCCAGTAGTCCTTTATCTTCTCATACCCTTTATCGAAGTCTGGAGTCTTATTTTTCTTGACAAACAGTTTGTTCAATCTTTTCTTCCAGTTCTTGAATAGCTCGGCCATCTTCTTAAGTGCCCAGTCCTTGACTTTTTGCTCCATGATTTTCCGGGCAATCTTTTCTGCCTCATCTGGATCCTCCTCATCTGAATCCACCTCTGGCGCCGGCAGGGTGAAATTAACCATGAGCTTTCTCCAAAGTCTTTCTTTGCCCTCATCGCTGACATATAGCTGTCCTTTCTCGTTTGGCCGATGCCATTCTCGAACGGTGATCGGGATGAAGTCCCTAACAAGAACTCCGCATTGCTTTACCATTTTATTTTTAACACCAGGGGGAGCAGTCGGTGTGCCGTCTTCAGCGACTCTTTCGATCGTGTACCTTTCTTGGTCGCCCAACTTTTTGGCTGGGCCTCGTTTTGTCCTTACAGAAGATTTGCTCGATCCGGAGGGCTAAAAGAAGAAAGAGCGTTAATATATGTATATAGACATCAGAGACTTAATTAATACAATCTTCGGCTTCATTAATATATGTATATGCACCTCGCCGGAGTTTGCAACATTTAATGTTCCACCGGAGCCTTCGGCTTCTCCCTCGTCGGCTTCTCCCTCGCTGACTTCTCCCTCACCCCGGCCGTCGGGTTCTACCTCACCGGAGCCGTCTCTTCGGTTGAGAGACTCATCTCCCTCACCGGAGTTGTTCAAAAACTCCGTGGTGACATCGACAATATCTTCCGGCCCGCGGATTATATCCTGGAGGATATTTTCCTGATCTTCGTCTCGTTCCATAGTTTCTGCAAATTAAGAACAATGCACAAAACTTTAGTTGGGTAACTTGTTCCATATGTCAAGATACATCTACAATATCATAAACCCGTAAACTCGTATCGTAAACCCGTAAACTCGTATCGTAAACCCGTAAACTCGTATCGTAAACCCGTAAACTCGTTAACTCGTATCGTAAACCCGTAAACTCATCGTAAACCCGTAAACTCGTATCGTAAACCCGTAAACTCGTAAACTCGTATCGTAAACCCGTAAACTCGTATCGTAAACCCGTAAACTCGTAAACTCGTATCGTAAACCCGTAAACCCGTAAACTCGTAAACTCGTATCGTAAACCCGTTCTGAAATTTTGTTCCCGCCTTTTTTTTTTCTTATTTAGGTGTTTGGATATGAATTTCAAATGGTTTTGAATCTGAAAAGACTTTCAACATGAATTTTTTTAAATTTGAATAAATAATCCAAAACCATTTTCTGTTTTCTAAAATAATTATTCTAACTATACAAACTATTAACCATTTTGCCATTTTCAATTAAAAATGCATTAACTTTATTGCATATTTGAATTGACAAAACTTTCAACATGAAAAGTGTTTGAATTTGTATAAATAATCCAAAATCAATTTTACATTATTATTGTCATTTTCAATTTAATATGGATAAATTCATATCTTTAAATCCGTAAGTCGAAACTCGACTAATAATACGTATAAATCGATAAAAATTGATTAATTAAGATTTATGATTAAGTAATAATAATTATTAATTCAGTTAATTCTATTTTTGGTGTTGTAAAATCCCATGGCAAGCAGAAGTAAATGCAGAACAATTTCAGAAAACCTATATTTGTAAGATGAATGTTTGGTGTTGTAAAATGCAGAAGAAAGCAGATAAAAATTATTAATTCATTTATCTTAATGCATTACATAAAATGTTTAATACATTATTACACATGATACAACGTCTCACAAGCGCTTGAAAGAAACACACCCCTGATCCAACATCACCAACATTATTCTACATAAACGGACTTGCTGGCTCGAAGGCCGTAGGATTAGGGGGAACGGCGGGAGGAGCCAGCCCCGTGGGCGGCCGCCCGGTTCTCGCGCGCACGTTTGCGGCGGACGGCAAGATCCACGGAGGATGAGTTTCAGCGCCCAATCCAGATCGGAGCAGGAGGCCGGTAGCTGGGCATTCCTCTCCACGCCGGGCTCGTGGGCATACGGCGGGATAGACTCCCGCGGTTGCGCCCAAGTGCGCTCTGCCGAGCACGCTCGACCTCGTCCAGAAGGCGCTGCGGCGGGCGTGGCGGATCCATCTCGTGGAGACGATGCGTTCGTGGCTAGGAATGGTGGATTAGGGTTTACCCCATCGGCGACAATATATAAAGACCTCCAGGGCAGCGCTGGGGGAGGACACGTGCCCAGGGAAGCGCTGGGGGAGGACACGTGTCGTGACCGCAAGCCCGTCTTTAGTCCCGGTTGGTGTTACCAACCGGGACTAAAGAAGCACACAGATCGTGTGTTTCTTTCAATCGCTTGTGAGCCGTTGGATCAGGGGTGTGTTTCTTTTGAGGGATTGTGAGCTGTTGGATCAGCAGTATCACGACCACTTCGTGAGCCACATGACCCGGTTGGTGTTACCAACCGGGACTAAAGAAGCACACGGATCGTGTGTTTCTTTCAAGCGCTTGTGAGACGTTGGATCAGGGGTGTGTTTCTTTTGAGGGATTGTGAGCTGTTGGATCAGCAGTATCACGACCACTTCGTGAGCCACATGACCCGGTTGGTGTTACCAACCGGGACTAAAGAAGCACACGTACCCTATATATAGCCGCCCTCCTCAGACAAGTTACTCACTCACACAAAACATTCCAGCGTCACTCGGAGAGGCATCTTTGGGCAACCAGCGGCAAGACGTCTCTGATGACCTGCGACCGTTCCAAACGGTTGCAGATCATCAGAGACGTCTTGCCGGACGGTTGTAGATCATCAGAGACGTCTTACCGCTGCTTGGATCGAAGTGGCGCTCAAACTCACGAGCCACCGTCGGGCTGTATGCAGGGGGAACTGTGTTTGGACGGGAGGTGTGGGAGCCGACAACCACCTACCACGCGTGTTTCACCACATAAAGGTTTAATACATTACTACACATCACATAAAGGTTTAATACATTACATTGATTTACATAAAAGCCATGAACCCTTCTTCGCGTATGTCCCTGGCCTATGATCGCTTCAGCCGTAACCATGGAGCATCTTCATTATTTAACGGGATGCTTGGGTCAGTTCTCACTGTGAAGGGCGGAATTTCATCAAACTTATCATAATCTGCTGACATGTCTGTCTTGTCCTCGACTCCCACGATGTTTCTTTTCCCTGAAAGAACTACGTGACGCTTTGGCTCATCGTCTGATGTATTCGTTTGCTTGTTTTTTCTTTTTTTCGGTCTGGAGGACATGTCCTTCACATAGAAAACCTGAGCCACATCATTGGCTAGGACGAATGGTTCGTTCTTGTAACAACCAAGATTCTTGAGATCCACTGTTGTCATCCCGTACAGCTGGTCTACCTTTATCCCTTCTCCATTCATGTTGACCCAACTGCACCGAAACAAAGGGACCTTAAAAGTAGGTCCATAGTCAAGTTCCCATATCTCCTCTATGCGACCATAGTATGTGTCCTTTTGCCCATCGTCGTTTGTTGCATCAAAGCGGACACCACTGTTCTGGTTGGTGCTCTTTTTATCTTGGGCGATCGTGTAAAATGTATTCCCATTTATCTCGTACCCTTGGAAATTCAATACAGTCGAAGATGGTGACGCGGCCAACAAGTAGAGCTGTTCTCCGACAGTGGTGTCATTCATGAGCTGTAATCGCAACCAACTGCCGAAGGTCTCCATGTGTTTTTCTTTAATCCAGGAGTCATCCTTCCCCGGGTTCTTGGAGCGTACATAATTCTTGTGTTCCTCGATATACGGAGCCACGAAGGTGGAACTTTGTAGAACTGTGTAGTGTGCTTGAGTTAAAGAATGCCCGTCCCTACATATCAGTGCTTTCTTTCCTAGCGTGCCTTTTCCACTCAGTCTCCCCTCATGCCGCGATTCAGGAACACCAATCGGCTTAAGGTCAGGAATAAAGTCAACACAGAACTCAATGACCTCTTCTGTTCCATAGCCCCTTGAGATGCTTCCTTCTGGCCTAGCACGGTTATGAACATATTTCTTCAAGACTCCCATGAACCTCTCGAAGGGGAACATATTGTGTAGAAATACAGGACCGAGAATGGCAATCTCGTCGCGTAGGTGAACCAGGAGATGCGTCATAATATTGAAGAATGATGGGGGGAACACCAACTCGAAGCTGACAAGACATTGGACCACAGCCTTCTGTAAACTTGGTAGAGTTACTGGATCGATGACCTTCTGAGATATTGCATTGAGGAATGCACATAGCTTCACAATGGGTACTCGAACATTTTCCGGTAGAAGCCCCCTCAATGCAACCGGAAGCAACTGCGTCATAATCACGTGGCAATCATGAGACTTCAGGTTCTGGAATTTTTTCTTTGCCATATTTATTATTCCCTTTATATTTGACGAGAAGCCAGCCGGGACCTTGATACTGCTCAGGCATTCAAAAAAGATTTCCTTCTCTGCTTTGGTAAGAGCGTATCTGCTTAAGTATTGACGCCCTTTATCCGTCTGCTTGTTGTATGGGTCTTTCATACGTTGCTGGTCTGCCCGTGCTTCCGGTGTATCTTTTGTCTTCCCATACACGCCCAGGAAGCCTAGCAGGTTCACGCAAAGATTCTTCGTCACGTGCATCACGTCGATTGAAGACCGGACCTCTAGGACTTTCCAATAGGGTAGCTCCCAGAATATAGAGCACTTCTTCCATATGGGTACGTGGTTGTCAGCGTCATTCGGAACAGATAGACTGCCAGGACCCTTTCCAAAGATTACTTCTAAATCCTTGACCATGTCATATATAACATCACCATCAGGGAGGTTAGGCTTCTTCCGGCGATCTGCCTCACCGTTGAAATGCTTGCCGGGCTTTCTTACGGCATGACCGTTCGGAAGAAATCGACGATGCCCCAGGTACACATTCTTGTTTCCCAAATGTATACTTTCAGTCTTATCTAAACAGTGCGTGCATGCATTGTATCCCTTGTTTGACTGTCCTGAAATGTTACTAAGAGCAGGCCAATCATTGATGGTTACGAACAGCAACGCTCGTAGGTCAAATTCCTGTTGTTTGTGCTCATCCCACACACGTACACCTGGTTCGGACCACAACTGCAAAAGTTCATCAACTAATGGCCGTAGGTACACATCAATGTCGTTGCCGGGTTGCTTCGGGCCTTGGATGAGCACTGGCATCATAATGAACTTCCGCTTCATGCACAACCAAGGAGGAAGGTTGTAGATACATAGAGTCACGGGCCAAGTGCTATGACTGGAGCTCTGCTCCCCAAAAGGATTAAAGCCATCTGTACTTAGACCAAATCTTAAGTTCCTTGCGTCATCTGAAAATGTCGGGAACTCTCTGTCGATTTTTCTCCACTGGGACCCATCGGCGGGGTGTCTCAACTTCCCGTCTTTCTTACGCTCTTCTTTGTGCCATCGCAACAACCTGGCATGCTCTTTGTTTCTGAACAGACGTTTCAACCGTGGTATTATAGGAGCATACCACATCACCTTAGCAGGAACCCTCTTCCGGGGGGCTCGTCATCGCCCTCAACATCACCAGGGTCATCTTGTCTTATCTTGTACCGCAGTGCATTGCATACCGGGCATTTATCCATGTTCTCGTACTCACCGCGGTACAGGATGCAGTCATTAATGCATGCATGTATCTTCTGCACATCTAATCCTAGAGGGCAGATAGCCTTCTTTGCTTCGTATGTAGTCTCGGGCAATTCGTTATCCTTTGGAAGCTTCGGCTTCATTATTTTCAGTAACTTCTCAAATCCCTTGTCAGAACAACCAGTCTCTGCCTTCCATTTCAGCAGTTCCAGTGTGGTACCGAGCTTTGTGCTGCCATCTTCGCAGTTTGGGTACAGCAACTTTTTGTGATCCTCAAGCATGGCCTCCAACTTTAGCTTCTCCTTTTCTGTATCGCATTCTCGCTTTGCATCAGAAATGACCCCACCAAGACCATCAGCGGGCTCATCTGATGCCCGATGTTCACCTCTTTCTTCTTCAACGTCTTCCATAACAGTATCACCGCATTCCTCAGGGAACATAGGATAGTTGTCATCATCCTCCTCTTCTTCATTGTCTTCCATCGTAACCCCTCTTTCTCCGTGCTTGGTCCAACAATTATAGCTGGGCATGAAACCTTTCCGAATCACGTGGTCTTGAATGGTTCTCGGGTCAGAGTACTCCCTGACGTTCCGACACTTCTCACATGGACAAGGCATAAAATTATTCACTTTGTTTGCCTCAGCCACATCGAGAAATTTATGCAGGCCTGCAATAAACTCGGAACTGCGTCGTTCGCCGTACATCCATCGCATCCGTGCATCATATATATAATTAAGTTTATCAAATACCATTACAATAACATCTTGAATAGTGAAATGACCACCGTACATCGACACGTGCAATATTTCTGTATCAATTACAGACGAAAAGGATAAAGTTGCTAACCTCGGTGCGGGTCGGGCATTTCATCGAACACATCTTGTGCGTGGCAAAGAGAAAAAAAACTAGCACCCCCACTTCCCACCAATCCAGGAAAAAAAACAGAGGAGAGAGGGGGGTGGGGGCAACAATATATAGGCAGGGGAGGGGTATTGGTCCCGGTTCTTGGCACGAACCGGGACCAAAGCTCCGCGGCATGCCACGTGGTCCGGATCTGGAACCGGGACCAATGCCCCACGGGACCCTGGCAGCTCGAACCGGGAGCACTGGTCCCGGTTTTTGTCTGAACCGGGGCTAATGGCAAACAGTACTCCGGACGAAAAGTCCTTTTTCTACTAGTGTACTAGGCTGTACAAGAGGCCACGGCCACCATCCCTAGCTCCGCTCCAGCCGGCGGAAGGAAGCCAGAGCGGCGCCGGGCACGCGACAGCGACTCTCAAGGAGGAGGGGAGGAGCGGGCAGGAGAGAGAAGGAAGAGGATAAGAATGCCGCCCTCAGCAAGACGTGGCCTTTGTTCGGCGTTGGATGTGCAAAACGTGTTCAGCCTCCACATTCGTGACTCGTCTTCCCGTACAACTCCAAAAAACTTTAAAAATAGGGAGAATTACTGTACTCCACTCGCAATATCGTACCAGAAAAACGGTGAAACCACAATGCCACGTACGAGTACGACCGTGACTCGTCTTCCGTACAACTCCAAAAAAAATAATTAGCTAAATGTATCGGGGGTGCTAAATTTTTTTTTTGCACGAAACGGGGGTGCTAATTCTTTCGCCGAAATATCAACTGGGTCCTGAATCTTTCAAAACGTGTATTCGTGTACGGTATTTTTTTTAAGCTGTTCATCGGAGGTTCTAGTTTCATCTGACTAGTGCCGACTTGTCTATAAAGCGCTTTGACAACTGCCACGTTGAACGCAATTTGCAAAACGTATACGGCCGAGGCTCATGCATGGTTCATCAACGCTAGGCAGGTGACGGCCGTGTAGATGCGTGGGGACTGTAAGAGTTTTGTGTTGTTTGTAAGAGCTCGATCTGAACTGTGGTGATTTTCGGCTATTCAGTACGTATTCATTAGTACTATGTACCGAACTAAGCTTATGCGGATTATTTCTTCAGTGTAAATAATTTTGTGTGTGTTTGAGAAACCTGCTATGATATTAACCAATTCAGCTACTCCAGCTTGATAATTTCTGACGCACTAAATTCTCGACTAAGATTCATATTTCCCATTTACATGAGTTTTCTGTAACACATGAGCTATAACTACTTTCGGTGGAATTCCAAAGATCGAATTCCAAGATCCACGAAACAGGCCGTAGCCCCGCTTTATAAATAAAGTCACATCGGCCGAACCGATATAAAGTGATGAGGGAACCTCTTACAAAGCATATAAAAAATAAGAAAGAAAGAATAAGGAATGCCAAACTCGCCACCAGAGACACTGGAACAAGCCCACGATATAACGTAGCTCCACAACGACACCCCCAAGAGGGCACGTCGCTGTCGCCGAGACCGACGGTCAAGGGTTTTCACCCGGAGCCTAGGCGCGTCGAAGGTACCCACACTAGCGCCCCCCAAGAGGGTAACCATATCCGCAGGCACGGCCACCATTGGCACCGAAGTACTGAGCTTTCGCCCGAAAGACCGTTCACACGACGCCGGTATAAGGACTCGTCCACTCTCCGAGCTCGGCCCCGAAAACACGATATGGGAGCTGCCAGCCGAAGCATCGCAACACCAGGACCCCTGCTGTCCGCTCCTCGCCATCCAAACAACCAAGGAGAGAGACCATCACCACCGCTACGTCGCTCGCCGCAGAGACGCCCATGCAATCCACCTTCCAGGGCCGCCGCCCCGGCGGCCGCAACCTCAAGCCGAGGGACCAACAAGTCATAGGGTCACCGTGATGAACAAGTGGGGCCGGCAAAACACCAGGCCTGCGAGGGCGAAAAACCGCAACCGATAGGAGGAGATCCCGTCCTCCACCGTCCAGAACTCTGGACAGTCACCGACCGGACGCGGCAGCAGGTCCTGTCAGGCCCAGATCAGCCCTCACTGGCCCAGATCAGGCCCGACCAGTCCTGCCGCCACGCTGCAGCGCCATGGTCGAAGTTGTCCCCTGCAGAAAGTTCAGAGCATGCGCACCGGCCGAGGCCCATAAAACCCAGATCGGGCCCATAGGGCCCAGATCTGGGCCAGGAAACCCTAGCCATGGCAAACCCGAGCTCAACCTACCCTGCCGCCGGTGCTGCCCCCAACTGTCGTCGTCGTTGAACCACTGCCGCCGCGGCCGACACGAGCGCCCGCCCATGACCTTGATGGCCGACCACCGGCATGAGGCCGCTGCCCCGCTCGAGCTCGAATCGCCGTTGTAGAGCGTCGCCGCTGCCGAGCGCGCCGGACCGCGCAGCCTCCACGCTGCCGCCAACCGGAGCTCGCCGCCACGCCGCAGCCCCCCACGCCGAGAGCCGCGCCCCCGCCCAGTCGCCGCGTTCCGCGCCGCTGCTGCTGCGTGAGGGAGAAAAACGGCCCCGCCGCCGCCGATGCTGCCCGGGCTTTGCCCGGCAGCACCCCCCGGCGGCGGCGAGGCGGAGGAAGAGGGGACGGAGAGGTGGCGGCTCAGGGAGCCCCCGGTCGCCCGCGGAGGCGACGCGGAGGGCTAGGTTTCCGGGAGGCCGGCCTTGTACATATGCAGTGTTTATCCTCTCCTTGCAACTCATCGAATTCCAAGATCAGTGTTCATTTTCAGTATTGTCATCTAATAGGTAGAGTTGTATATTTTTTATCATCACATTATGAACTAGAAATTTATTATCGACTATTTATATATTTCCATGAATATCCTAGACATATTTAGTATGATATTCCTAACACATCCTAATTAACGATACTTAAGCATGTAATCCTCCAGTTTCGGTAACGTGTAGATATGACAAGCTACCCATTTCGATTAGTGAGCAATACAGGGATCTGGATATCCATATTGATTCCTACACTTAAACGAATTGATTCAAGTGGACATGTAGTTGTCCCGTACACTATTCCGTTTGGTTCCCAATACATAAAAAAAACTTAGGCGAGACAATGTATGTATCCACGTGAAGCAACACTTGATAATTTCTCGTTTCTGTATTCTATTATGCTCGTGATCATATCGCGATTTGTGTCTGGTCAGATCATAGAGCATGCCGTAATAATCCCCATCTCAAACTATCAAGTCATATACATGTTTTCTTAGATACTTGGAAACTGCCGTTATGATCACCTTGTTACAGATGACATTTGACGTCACCAAAGTAAAATGTTCGATATGTAGGCACCTAATTCTCATGGTATAAGGACGTGCATATATCATATATGTTAACACTTCTATAATATTTAGAATGATATTTAGAAGTGAGACCAGCTCACTTGGTTAGGAAAGTGGATGTACAACCTAGTCACTCAGGTTCAAGTCCTCACGGACACAGATTTGGGTTCTTATTATTTTCAAAAAAACGTTGTTGGGGCTTCCCCTCCCACATTCCTTAACAAGAAACACTTATATGATATTACTAAATACGTTGTGATGATATGGTCTCGTAGTAAACAAATTAATTGGGTCTGTCCAACACTCATTGTTCTGCCAACAACATGCTCCCAATGTTGTTGGCATCCTTAGTACATTGACACTGCCCATGACCAAGAAAACAAAATCATAATGCAACAAATGTGATAGTCTTGGCGGCGAGACTAGGAATTTTATGTTTTATGTTTCCACACGTGCATATAAGTTTTCTCTGAATGGCATATTCAATAGACATTGCTATATGTCATAAATATAAACATGAATTACAAAATTGAAATAAATACTACCATTTATTATTCCCTATAGGGCATATCTCCATCACTAGCTACATCTAGCATAACTGCAAGAACATCGGTGATAAAATTAAACAAGAGAGGACTAGATTACCATGTCACACTCCCTCTTATTTCTAAAGAATGGTGGCACCTCTCCGTTGATGGAGATGGCAGTCTGGCACCCTGTCACGAGCTGCATCAGGCGGTGAATAACACCTAAGTGGAAACCCTTCTTGGTGAGCACTTCCAAATGAAATGCCAACTAACCCTCTCCTATGCATATTTAAAATCCAACTTAAGGATGATCTTATAATTGTTTTCATGTTATTGAAAATAACATGTATTTCATTGCGCTATTAACGAGTATGAGACTATATGTTAACAAAAAATAAAAACCGGCTCCTGCCAATCGAAGACCCATGCCCACGAGAGGAGGATTGTCTACGTTTCCTAGCACATTGCATGGAGATGCCCTAAAGATGAGGACGTGGCCATCAAACAAAGCTCGAATGCTCATATACCAAACACAAACAAAATTTACTGCTCAAATACCACTGGATGTTACCCTAAGTTATTTTAGTGTCAAGAGGACAAAATGACTGCTTTGGCCTCAATGGAAAATGACTAATAATTGTTACACGTGTACAAAAAATGGAAACATCTTGCTTGTATTTTTAACACTTCAGCATAATATTAGTGACAACATAGAACAATGTCATCATATTAGTCGTCAACCGTTCACGCACATGGGCTAGCGAATTTTAATATATTTTAATGCATACATAATTTTGTAGACACCAAAAATGTATGGAAAGCTTAAGAATTATACCCCCTCCGTCCGGTTTATAAGTCCTCTACGTATTCCTAGGTCGTAAATTTGATCAACATAATATGATATATACATTATAAAAAATATATCATTAGAAAGTTCAGACTTTATATTTTCTAGTGGTCTAATTTTTGTATTTTAAAAGTTATATTATATTAGTCAAACTCGCGATCTAGGGATACGTAAATGACTTATACACCAGAACGGAGGGAGTATCTTGGATCAGGTACTCTAAATAAACACGTAATAACTTTCCATTTTGGTTAGTCATTGGAAAAAGAGTCAAACTACTCGTTCAATTTATGCTTATATTGTCTGCATACTTACCACTATATTGCCATAATACTTCGTGTATTATATTATTTTGTCAAGCCAGACAAAACATGGCTTGTGTATGATGAATCGTTCTGCGCGTGGAGACTAGATGAAAGAATACATGAGTTTTCTTGTCTTATTTTTTTCTAATCTGAACCGAGGGCAATATTTGATTTTTTGTATAGTTTGGCAGGAAAATGGGGGGACACGCTAACAATTGACTAACGACGATGGCAGAATTCTTTCGTCTTTGGCACATATGAACTGAACCTTTGTTGGGTGACAAATGAGCCATTGTGGAGGTTGTCAATGGTATAGAAGCAATTTTCTCTTTTCTCAAATAATAAGTGCATAAAAACATAGAAATATATCCAACATAGCTTTAAGTACAACATTGGTTTGTTCTTGTAAGGTACATGCATTGCTCTGTCGTGTGCACTTGTTATAAACTTAGATGATTCAAGTTGTTTCCTTCTAGACGATGAAGCTAGTGTTCCATCCTCTGATTGGTCGGCCTAGACCCATGTTACTCCGAGGGTTTGTCTCGATTTGGTACCACTTACGCACCTCGCATCAAAACAATGTTGTAACCCTAAATATTTCGCTAGTCAATTGTCGTGCCTTAACAGATTACGAGGGGACCATCTAGCTCTAGGTCTAGGTTCACCCCTAAACCACAAATTGTCCACTACTGTATTAACATCAACTGTGTTGGACGTGTGCTTAGTTCATCCAAGCTTCATACTCATCATGGATAAATCACTGTTAGGGTCCACAAGCACCGACAATCGACTAAGATGAATCACTTTGGTAAGAAATGTTTCTTTTGGTAATATGAAGTTTCATGGATTTCTACTGGTATCATGTCAATGATCAAAATCTTATCTATCTTGGAACTGAGAGGGGACTATATGTTAATCAGTTCATTCTAGGTGCACTAGTACGTCTTACGAGTTGTCTGAACCACACTGCCGTTCTGGTGCTGCTGCACTCTCCCCTGCTCCTCCAGCTCGTCTTGCTGCTGCGGCTGCGCCGGCGCCGGACCAAGCCGTTGCATAAAGGAGCGGTAGGCCATGAGCCCCAGCTTCTGCACCTTGTCATACACCTTCTCCGGCCGCAGCACCGCCACGTACATCCCGACGGCATCCAGCTGCCACCCGCTCCTCCCGCAAAACCCCACCACCACGCCCCCTTCCACCGCGAACTCGAACGGCGTGCCCTCAGCCGCCGCCGCGCCAAACGGACCGTACGCCCCGCGCCGTCCTGAACGCCAGAGACCGGATCACCGGCGACCCGCCGGGCGCCACCGGGCCGTACCGGCCGCTCACGGCCGTCAGGTGCTCGTCCGGGAAGACCAGCTTGATCTACGCATGACACGCACGCAGTCTAGTAAAAAATACGCATCATGCCGTTCACGGCTCGATCATGCCGGCCGTTTACGGCGGGATCGCATCGATGTACGTACCAACCTGGGTGGTGAGGCTGCCGGTGGTGCCGCCGTGCCGCTCGCCAGGGACGGCGAGGCCGTTGCTGTCGTACTCCACGCTGATGGAGGCGACGCAGCGGCTGTCGTATGACAGGGTAATGCTGCGGATCCCGGTATGCCCGCCGTCGTCCCACGGGTTCCCGCCGGTGCCGCCCCATGGCCCCACCTTCACGAGCTTCTTCGACGCCACCATCTTCCTCTGAGCCGGCTGCTGCTGCTGAAATTAACGGTGCAGCACGCGTTTTCATCAGGAGTGCATGATTTGTCAAATAATCTATATATAATTTTGTAGGACAAAGCAAAACCTTTTTGGAAATCTTTAAGCATATATATGAACATAGAACAAGCATGGAATCAAGATTGAGAACTCATATTTGATGACAATCCAATTTGCTTGACTGAAAATGAAATTGATACTAGTCAGATCACTTGTGTACCATGTTGGCCTCCAGATATGTGCAGGGCTGTAATCAGGAGGTAAGATGAGCAACTATTTTACTAAGAAAGGGAAACAAGGGTACTTATGGGTTAAAATAGCTCTGGTGAAAAAAATGGCAGCTCTAACAACTAAATGCCACTCCTGATAAGTATATAATGGCAGCTGGCATGATTGTGCATGAATATAAGTGGAGTCCAGAACTGGATGCTCCAAGGGGATCAGTCAGTATATATGCCGGCATAAACTACAAAGCTAAGATGTGTAAAGAAACATGCTGTTCTTCTCTTAGAAGCTACATGGCTGAAAGAATCCTTCAGAAAGGAACATGAGTTTAAGGTTAGCATGTCGCAAAAGGCCAAAACCGCATATATACATTTTTGTTCAATGAGAAATTTCTAAAAAAAACTATTCTAACATTTGTTGAAGGTCCATCTCATGTAAATGTGAGAATATGTAAACAGAGGTGGTATGGATTGAATTCCCATATTTATTCAAAGGCAGCAGCAGAGATGGTATGGATTCTGTGATGACTCATTGCCACCAAACTGGAGAATATGATGCCCATTGGTAGAGGCCATACAGGTAGGCAAGAATAACTGAATTGGCATATACAGTTGTTTCTGTGGAGTTTATTCGTTCCCAAGTTCATTTCATTTCTGTTCTCTTGACATGTCTGGATAATAAGTTCATGGATACAAGCTATGATAATGCACAACCAGTTTTATATCGACAGCTGCCCCTTGTCTGAAGCTGGATGATTGAAGTGTCTGTGACAAGGCATCGTCCAATTCACAATTCGTTTCTGCTGTTAGTGCTAACTGTTAACAGCTCAAATTGTCATCCTCCTGTGGGATTCTCCAATAATTGGAACATTATTCTTTGGGTGGTTCAACTGTTCATATTTTCATTCTTGAATCTGTACAAGTTCTGCTAACTTTGCCAAGAAATAAACAGCATTGGCAAGGCAGCAGGTGCATGAATGAACTGGCCTAATCATTCACACACCTAAAGCCTTTGCTGGTTTGTGCTGTGATGGGGGCCAGCCAAAAGTAATTTGAGATGAGGAGACCCCACAGGAACATCATAATCCTCATTTGACAGGTATTTTTGTGTGCATGCCTGGACCATGCATGATGCTGGCTCTTTCCTGGCATTGGCTACAAGAATTAAAAGAGCAAAAATGCACTAATTTTGTTTATTTTTCAGTCTACCAGACACCAATTAGGATGTACTAATTATGGTTTCTTGATGTCTATCATTCACAAAATAGCAGCTTAAGCTGTGGGTTGAAGCCACTAATCAATAATTAGCTATGAGCTGCCTGAAGATGGAAATAGGCCAGCCTCTGAAACGTGGGGCCAAGGCCTCCCGCCTCTGAAGGTCTCGCCTATAAAAGAGGCGCGCACACACCCTACCCTGATCATCGCTCACACACGCACAAACACCTTCCCTCCAATTCTTTCTTCCACGCACTTCTTGACTCCTTTCGCCTTCGTCATGGACTCCAAGATTTTGTACGCCGCCGCTGTCGCGGCCCTCGTCGCCGTCTCCTCGTTCGCCGGTGTCGCCTACGCCGCCGACGAGCCCGCAGCCGCGCCCGGCCCCGGCGGTGCCACCTCCGGCGCCGCAGCCCTGTCGTCGTCGCTCTTCGTCCTCTGCCCGGCCGTGGTCCTCCTCTTTGCCAACCTGCGCCACTGAACCGGCGACGAAGGCTGCTGCTGCTCGTAGATGGATGAAATGCTGCTATACTTGTTAACATCTCATCGTTTGTATCTGCTTTGCTCCTTTAATTTCTGATTCGCTCGCTGTAAAACCAATGGAATTTTATTGATTCAGTTCAGACTTCAGGGTTCATGTCAGTTCTCTGTACAGCAAAATTCAGAGTTAATTCGCTGTCGAGACGATGTTGTTGCTTCCTTTCATTTCAAGACCGGGTTAATTAGCACCATACCGGATGAACAAACGGGATATGATTTAAAAGCGTCAAAGCAAAGCTAACAAAAGGCAGCTTAATTAGAATTCGCAAAAAAAAAAAAAGGCAGCTTAATTAGTGCCATCCAATATGCATTGGCTGTAAAGCAGACGCACACATCCTCACACAAACACGTACAATAATGCAGCCTGACCAGACCTGCCTTTCTCGGTGCTGTTCAACTGATCGTTGAATTTCCCTTTTTAAGTTTCGTCATGTTCTTTCTTCACATAAAATTCGTTTCCACGTATTTAGTTGGGAAAAGAAATGTTTTAGTGGAATATGCAATTAATCCTTGACATGTTACGAAAAACGCTGCGGATTTTTTCTATGATACAAATGCGGTAAAAATCACAAAATAATGTAGTAGATTCAATCAAGTAAGCTCCAGATATTTAAAATTTAATTCACAAATAGAGAAACAAAAAAAAAACAATTTTTTGTGTGATTGTAGGTATTGCTTGTGGGCTTCAATATACCAATTCTATATGTGTTTTTTCCTTTGACTTTTTAGTTTCTCTCTTGAGATGTTGTGACTTCTTAGTTGGCCTGCCACGTGCCATGGTCACAAGCCACGGTAGTAGTACATATGTTCTCCGCCCCCGGTCAACACAAGGTTACTATGAAAATTCATCTCCAATTTTTTTTTCCATTTGTTAGTAGTCCATTTAATCAAATAATACTTCAAAGCTGCAAAGGATGTGGTTCAGACAAACTAAAAGATATCATTCACATTGGAAAAGGTAATACCATGACAACTTAATTTGGCTGCCCGCTTCATGCACATCAAGGAGTCTAATTTTGGTCCCTCAACTACTGGCCAAGTTTAGTTTTGGCTCATAATTCCAAGCGAGACTGGTGCTTACCGGTGTTTTCTATCTAAGTAATTGCCAAAATTCTCATTCTAGATACATCAGTACTATATGAAGACGTCCTTGTATATTTGATGAACACAAATATGTACGTTGATGAATCATTGAATCCGAGATATAACAAGACTTGTTGAGCTGCCGTGGTTAAGCGGGGGTGGTATATAATCGTGAATGTGAACACGAACATGAGTTCCAACTCATATTTTATGTAATTATGGTCCATAACACAGTCCAGAAGAAATTGAGGTTTCGATTAGATCATTGCAAGAAATAATGAAATCCAAGTGCAAAGGAAGACACCTAAAAAATTCAGGAAGATAACATTTGAATCGAGTGTCACGTATTTGAAAGATATATATACCCAGCGGAGAGGACAAGTGATACCGATGATGAGGCAAGGACTACACCTCAACTGGTAATCCTCACCAGACGGGTTTTCAATAACAGTCGCGGTGCGAGAATGATGAAATGGAAAGAACACATAGATTGCAATCTTGATTATCCGATGCATAACAAATTTAGACGTTGAGTGGCTTAAAATAATTCATGTTTATACTAAAATTTTGTACTTCTTTATACTTTGATCAGATAACAAATTTGACTACTGCAAGACTAACTACATGATATTGTTGTGCACACTAAATATTAATACATGATATTCATTATATAGTTCCAACTATTTGTTGCAAATACGCCAACATACGACTCTGAATCTGATCATCCAAAAAATAATACTTCTTTTAATTTGTTTTGATATGTGGACCGGCAAATCTTAAATTGGACCGTACCCAATCTCCTTAAATTTAATAAACCGAGACAACGAAATTGCATGGCTACATAGATCAATTTTTGGCACTTGTCTAATTTATTGCGGGCGTGTGTGCGCCTGATTTAGTAGCCTTCACAATGATCTAAAGTTTATGTTCTTATAATATCTTGATATGGATTAAAGTGTATGCTCTAATAATATCTTGATATGGATTTTTAGAGTATGTGATCAGAAAATTGTAGAGTATCCTGGTGTTTATGAGGAGCTCTCCGTCAAACAGTTGTTGGATTTCCCACTATTAAACGTGTCTTATGTGTTCTGGTGTGTTCAGTAACAAGTTGTTGATGTGTGTGGTATCTTGGTTTTGGAATGACATATGTCAGAATGTCAGGAATTCTACTACTTGTACACACATGTGGTTTCATCATTTTGCAACTCAGAAGGTATTAAATTGTATGTTCAATTGTTGGTGCTAAAAACAAGAAAATATAGGTTTTCCAATTGCACAAGCATCAGAATCCACGTATCACCATATTCAGAAATCCATATCCAACAGTGTCCCTTGATGCTTCAAATTGGAATTATGGCAGAAGTTTATAGTTGATAGCCATTAGGGAATATACAAAATTATTGCAGACCCTGTGAAATCCATGTTAAATTTAAGTGTAACTGTCATCCGGCACTTGTACTCGACATCTGTTTGACACAGCGAGATGTTCTCAGTGGTATCAACACATGGGCCTTTGGAAACAGGCACTGTAGAGCTGCCTTGCAGGGAGCCAGATAATAACCCAGGGCTCTCTGTTTGTAAACAGAGCAGGTATGAAAATAACCCGCGGCCGCCCTGTGTTCTTCTCGATCTCCGAAAGCTGGCGCGATAAGAGGTCAGTCCCACGGATATCATTCCATCTGGGAAGGTTAATTTGAATCTTCGGCTACTGGATCTGTGGCGGTGCATTTTCTTTAGTTCAGCTGCTCAGGTTCAATTGACTGTATTATTCTGACTCGCTCTCCATGTCGTGCATCGCTTTCAGTCCCCTTGGGCGCTGCAAAATCAAGTAGGAACGTTAGGCGATTGATTTTGGACTAGTGCATGATGCAGGATTTACAGGACTGGAACTGGTAGCGTTTTGCGGTAGTCTGCTCACCTTCTTCGAAACCTTCTTCTCTCGTACTTCGTATCTCTCCAGAGTCAAGTCGCATAGCCATGTCCCAGGGCATACGAACTGCCAAAGATGCACAAAACTTAGGTCAGAATTGTATCAGTAACAGAGTAACGTAATTTCAACATAAAGTATGGAACAAAACTATAGACATCAAAGGGTTATCTCCTAAAAAATAGGCACCAATTGTTTTCTTAATCTTAACTCCAGTATTATCTTAAAAGGAACCTTAACACTGAGAATTACTCGACCATCAGGACCAATTATTGCTCCACTATTTTTTTAGAATTCACAAATGGAGTTCGTCAGAGATGGGCAGATGGCACACCATCTTTGGCCATGGCGCTTACAGGGTTAGCTTACTGATAAAACAACTACCAACGTTGTTACTAAACATGATATGATGGCAATTAGTTTGCCTGTTTGAAAGAAGGTAATTAAGATTAAACAGTAAGATAACACATGGAGCAGTGAAGGGGACAACCAAATAGGAAGCATCAGCTTACAAGCAGTCCTGTATTTGCTTCAGACAGAAGCATGCTATGGTATCATGGACACCTCTTGGCAATCAAGTTAAGTATCAGGTACAATAAATGAGGCATACACGGAATCTTGCTATTTTATTTGCACGTCTCCTTTGGTCAAGGGGCAAGGCAAAGCATCGTGTAGTGTCAAAAAAAAAAAGGCAAAGCATCGTGCAAAGAGATGGCCTATGCCATGTGATCTCAGGCCCCCTGTACATATTAAGAATGCATATCCAAATCTATTTACCCCTTGGTAAATTCTTGGGTTGCTGATCTATCATTTAAGTTCGGGGTCCATGGGTTATTGTCTGTTAGCAGTATTATGCAATTTTTAATTTTGGAATCTCTGTGCAACATGTTAGGAACTAATTTGTTCACTAGCTGTAGTTCTGTACCAGGATAAGAATCCTATGCCTCGCACAGAGAAAAAAGAGAACAATCCTGTGTGAAATGCTGTGAACTGAGAATATAGTGAGAACAGTTTATAAGTTTAGAAGCTAAGGAGAAAGGTCCGTACGTTGACAGTCCTCTGGATGGCTTTTACTCTCTTCTTGGGCCTTTGAGGCAGCTTTGATCCCTTGAACAACAAGAAGTCCTCTTCCTTCTCCTTGTTCGTCAGGGCGACTGCGAAGTTGGGCCAAATTGACCCTTCGCTCCCTGACGACGACCCCTTCTTGTCATCAAGAGAGGTCGGCGGTACCCCGCTGTTGTCATTGTGGCCCTTCGTGGATCGCTCCCTGCCTGGGGATGCAACCGTGCGGATCGTGTTGTTCTGCTGCTGCTGCTGCTGTAATGGTGGCCTCATTACCCCAGGCTCCTCTGAATTCCTGCCAATTCAGTAGCACTAAAGGTTAAAAATAATGAAGATAATTGCAACGTTATAAACTTACAGTGACTAGGGGAAAAAGAACTGTTGATGTCCAAGACAGGTGCATTATTTAGATGTTCTTTTTGTGAATTTCGAATGGTTGTGGCTACAATTTGAATTCCAAATATTCCTTTCAATTGGACTATACGCAGGCCTAAAAAGAGGGGGAAACGGTAAAAAGAAGGAACCAAATTGATCGTTCATTTGTCTTAATGAGAAAAGTCTGTGCACCTAACAGACACAAGATACAATAAATTTATGAAAATTTTAGCTATTCACTGCGTACATTAAGAGGTTGTTTAATCATCTATTGAAATATCATGTGCATAGTCTTATAGTTCAGCAAGAAATGCAAAAAAGGCAAAAGGTAATGTAATTATCTACTGGTAGAATAAATCTACTCAATGGGGGTGTCTGATTTCACGACGAGAATTGGATGTATAAAAATTGGACACTAACATATGACTACAATCATGCTGAAATACGGGCAGAGCAGGAACTGCAAAATTTCATGATTCACACACATTTAGGAAAACAGGTAGCAAACAAACAGTACTTCGACTTCGATCCAGAGATTACAAGAAAAAAACATGAAAAGAGAAGAACAAATGAATGAATAAGCTGTCGTCGTCACCATCCACCATACGTGTGGTCATGACTGATTTGAGATAAATATGGTGTTTCCTTCTCAAGCTAAAAATAGTCAACAAGAAAAAATAGCAGGTACCATCCAGACACACATACTGACATGCTATTGCCATCAATAACTTGATGAAAACCTCATCTCTCACAGCTTTCACAAGCAATTTCTATAAAATGCAAAAACAGAAGATAAGCTAGTATTCACGAATCAGGTCAGTTTGACACGACAACTGACAATGCAGACCTTGAATTGAGAAAAGCCCAACCAAGTCAGCTAACTTGAAACTTGGAGCTGGATTGACCAAACAAGTATTGTACTACAAATCTGTTGGTGCTCCTAATTTTAGCCTAACAAAAGTCTGGCTCTCATATAAGTTCGGCCTTTCGAAGACCCAAGTTGAGTCATAAGATAGAACATCACTTGCCCCAAGGATATCAATGAAGGTTCAAATGGAGAAAACCTCAAGAAAATCCAGGCCTTCAACACATCCTCTTAGATGAGCGCCCCGATACCAGACAAGGATCACTCCATGTTTTGGAAGAGCAGAAGGTTGGCCCCATGATTAACATTAGCCAACCAACATCCATCATGCTGCCCCAGAACAAAAACCAATCATCACCATGACTGCTTCCGTTCTGAATCACCAACCCCGCTGCGAATATCGATTATTCGGCTAGAACAACCCACATACATTTTCTGAGGTCATGTGTACCACAGATCATACAGCATCCACCGCCGAATTTGAAACTGAATCAGGTACAAAAACAACCCAAATATACTGACGCTCCATGTCACGTGCCCATAGACAGACACCACGTGATGGCCAGCTGCACTTTCAACCCGTGGTGATTCTGAATCTTATCACTAACCACAAACACAGAGAGACAGATAAAGAAAATGCTAACGAAGAGGATTTCAGCAGCAGGGAGGCACGGACAGACCTGAGGCCGCGGTGGTGCTGCGTAGCGGCGGTGGCTGCAGCGACCGCGGCTGCGGCCGCCGCTCGGCGCTGTCCTATTGCGGCCTTCTCGGCGGCCTCGACGTCGCGGCGCTGCACCTTGACGCAGCGCAAGCGCTTCCGGTTGCCCCACTGCAGCAGCAGGTCGCGCTCGGACGCCGTGCCGCCGGCTCCGCCGCGCGCGGAGCCTCGTGTCTGGTTGTTCTTCCTCGACTCCCTCTCCATCGCCGGACGAGCGCCGTGCTGCACGAAATAAACGATGAGTGGTTGAAGGATTATAAATGCGGATCACGAAAGGGACGAAGAATTCATGCCGTGCCGGGGCAGGAGTTAAAAAATTCAGCCAAATTGAAATCAGAAGAAGTTACCCGCAAAAAAAAAAAAACGAAATGAACAGAAGTTGGGGAATTCGTCTACTTTATGCAACTGGAAAACTGAAAAATCGAAAGAAAGAATGGGATGAACACTAAGTATTCAGCTAAATTCTCGTCTACAAGTGTCCGATCAAATCGGCAAAATAGAGCTACAATTTTTGCGTGGGAAAAAGGTGAACTGCTTGCTTGCAGATCGAACCAACGTAAAATCAGGGAAGGTAACAAATCAAATAGGAAATTCAGCTCGATGTAACTCACTTAAATCGGAACCAAGACAGATTAGTGAAAGGAGAAGAAGCAGAAGAAACCGAATCGAATGGTCGATTCTACAGTTCGGGGTCCAACAAATTGCAAATTACAGACATAATGGAACTGCAAAAAGGAAATCGAACACACATGAAGAACATACAAATCAGGAACTAGACCAAAAAAAGGGGAACTGGAAGAGACGATCCAAACCAGCATCAGCAGCACGGTACCTTACAAAAAATCCCAATCCTCCGATCGAACTACTTACCGCGAGGACCAACTGATCCTCATCAGTTACCTCCAAATCGCGCGAATCACAAGTCAAAGAGGTCAGATTCTAGCGAAACTCGACGCCGTAATGCAGGTATGCGAATTCGATCCAAATCGCCCACTCCAGACTACCGATCACTTCATTCGGGACAGGAAACGCGTAACCAGTGAATTGGATTCAAATAACCCATTCCAGAGTCCAGAAACACAGCATAACCAGAAGAATCAGGGGACGGGGAAATCCAACACAAGTAGAATTTTAGAAATCCCAGAAGAAGCGACGAGGAACTGGATCTTTCAGATCAAGCATGCAAGCCCGAGAAACCAATAATCCAAAGGAATCACAAGCTAGAACTCAAAGAGAAAAAAATCATACAAAATCCAACAGAAAGTTCACCGGAGCGGTAAACCTTCCTCCAAGCCACACTTTCCCCACCAGAATTACCCATAGGACACAAATGAGCCAAGGAACGAACAAGAGAACCGCAGACAGGAGAGACCAGTACCTAAGACAGATTGCTCCAATCCGATCGACCTCCCACAGCCAAATTATATTGCTCCTCTTCTCCTCCTAGAGACGCCAAACCAGAAGACTGGATTTAACACAGGATGGTGCACGCAGGTGCGCAGAATCGGATGGGAAATTGAGCTTTTTGCGTGTGTGTGTTGTTGTCCTCCTTGTTCTTCCCTCCTGTTGTGCAAGGCGAAGAAAACAGAGGAGGAGGAAGAAGAAGGCTCCCTCCATTTTATATGCCGTCACCCACTTCTGGATCCCTCGGACACACCAAAACCGGATCCGGGGCCGCACCTCCGCCGCTGATGCGCCGATGCACGGTCCTGATCGGCCACCGTCCCGCTCCCTGCCACCGGTGACTGGTGTGCCGAGTGTTTGCTCCACACGCGGTCGATGCCGCGAGACGACGCCAGGCCTCATGGGCGGGGCATCCTCAATGGGCGGCCCATTAACATTTTTCTCTAATGATAAATTTGAAAACCATTTTTAGGTCAATTTAGTAATAATGCATTGCACAAATGTAAATGTCCGTACGTGTAAATGTGTTTTCCATGTGTTATAAAGTTGCATTAGTATCTGAAAAAACATGTCCCTATAAACAACGAAAAAGGTTTGTAATATGACAAAAGTTTACACATGTCAAAATTAATGTTTTTTGTGCCCTTTACAGATATTTTATGCATTGCAAACAGAAAAAACTGAAATAGGTGTAGGAAAAATAAGATTGAAACAAAACATAAAATAAGAAAATAGGAAAACCGTTAGTGGACCGATCTAATATAGGGCTAGGGGCGCGTTTGTAGCTGCAGCTAAATGTGACAAAGTGAAATTTTACCGTGGGCGTCCTGGGGCTTGCTAGTCGGCATGGCTTCTTGACTGTGATATTGGTCTATTTGTAATGATAATAATTTTTAAGACAAAATATAAATATGATTTTCTACTATAAATATTTAAAAAATATTATCAGTTAAATGTTTTACTTGACCACAAGTATGTACAATATGTCACCGGTTATGTGAGCTAGAGAGATATCAACGTGTAGAAAGACAAGAATCTTTTTATATTCTTGTGAACCTCGAGGTCAACTTGATGCTTGTTATAGACCGAAGATTGTGTGCATCATAATAACCATTCATGCATTGAGCTAGGTTGTCTTGGCTAGATCTTGGCCAAAAAATGGAGCATGCAAGTTTAGTTTTTCCTAGATATTTGTGTGGTAGAAGGGTTTTTATGTGGAGATTTTGCTCAGATTTTGGTTGCTATAATAAATTCACGCAAACCATTGCACGACACCTCGGGCCAGTTTGCCATGCCCATGTAACCCTGCCAGCTACCACAAATTGAGGCACCATGTACTGCAACTTGCTATTATGCCTGGCCATGGGCTGGGCCTAAAAAAGCCCACGGGCAAAATCCCAGGCCCAAGCACATCCAACCTTCGCCCTCACATGAGTGCAAAATCCCACCGGCCTTTCGGGACTCGGGCCGAGCTTTTTCCTTAAAACGTAAATGTGCAAAGCCCAGGTCAATGCGACATTCAGGTCGAAATCTCAGTCCTTGGACCGCCCATGGTGGCCCAGCCCATGAAATTTCGGGTCGGGCCGGGCTTCCATGGCTATACGCCTATACTTGGCGTCCTACCCCGGAGCGTCATGTTACGTACCATGACACATTAAGGACGCGCGCTATAAGAAAAAGGCCAGACCGTGGATTATTTCAAAATCCTCTGGTGTTAAAGTTTCGGAAGGGGATCAAATTTATCAATTTTCAATAAGAAAACCTGTTTTGCAATATAAAAAGTGTAATTTTCTGAGTCAATAAATATGTGATTTTCTGAAGTGGAGTCGTCAGCGACTCAGCGTTACGTCTTCCGTGTACCGGTTCTTTTTTTTCCCAACACGACACCCTTCCCAATCAAGTACGAACTCGCTCCGATCAGCCATCTCCGCCGCCTCGATCCTATTCAGCCGCGACCTGCGGATTCGCGGCGGAGCTAGCGAGCAGCCGCCATGAGCGAGGTGTTCGAGGGCTACGAGCGGCACTACTGCGAGATCTCCGCCTCCCTCTCCCGCAAGTGCGCCATAGCCTCCGCTCTCGACGGCGGTACGCGCGCCTCTCTCTCCTTCGGCAGAGTCGTTTGCCTCGGCCGCCCTAAGTTTCCGGTTGCCTCTGTATCTTGGTCTGATTTTTCTCTTGTGTCCCCTTTGGCCAGAGAAGAAGAAGAAGCAGAAGCTGTCGGAGATCCAGGCCGACGTGCAGGAGTCCGAATCCCTGGTATAAATGATCGAACGCAATTCTCCTTGCGCATAATTTTTCATGGTGTCAAGTCTTCTGTGATTAAGTTTTAGCTGTGCTGTGGTGGAAACTTGCTGCCTACTTTACGTAAAGATTGTGTCAATGTGAATGATGTATATCTGTGAGATTTACGCGTCGAATTTCTGTTGGCTGTCTACGCCGTAGATCAGGAAGATGGACATGGAGGCGCGGAGTCTGCATCTGAGCATGAAGCCGGGGCTGCTGGCCAAACTGACGGAGTACAAGTCTGATCTGAGCAGGATCAAGGGCGAGATCAAGAGGGTCTCGGCGCCTAATGCCCAGCAGGCCACCCGGGAGGAGCTCCTCGAGGCCGGCATGTTGGACACACTCGCGGTGAGCTACCTATCCCTTATGCTTACGCCAACTCGTATGTGTGTTGTGCCGGTAGCACACTATCTGATATATTCTAAGTACATGGGGTTTCAGTAGATTTTGTTTATGTAGTGTGTCTGTGCGTTTCTTAAATTCAAAAGTAGTGCGTCTATGTGTTCCTTCAAAAAAATAGTTTGTGTGTGTGCGACCCTAGTATAGTGTTAGCCCAGATCATGCCTGCCGTTTATTGTTCGCCTTAATCCCTTTTGTACCTGTGTTGTTCAAGTGGCAGCGTTAGGTCTGTTGCTGTGAATTGAGCCCATAGTTGTTGATATCAGTAGCAAAATTCCAGAATTGTTTCTCTCTATTTTTTTCAAGATTTGTTGCATGCACTTGAATACTTCGATGATTTTGTTGACCCGCATGATGATGTTAGTTCTGTGTCACTCAGATTTGTTCTGACTCAAATACGTACTGTATTTCTGATAGTGTTAGTTTCGCCGTGACAATGAACTATGTTGTAAGGTTACCCCATTATGTTG
Organism: Poa pratensis; assembly: GCA_947311845.1. Classification (NCBI taxonomy): domain Eukaryota; kingdom Viridiplantae; phylum Streptophyta; class Magnoliopsida; order Poales; family Poaceae; genus Poa; species Poa pratensis. Next base: position 48,909,469 of record CAMZMU010000035.1, read on the forward strand.
GGAATCTGGGGCAGATTTTTTTGCTTGGAAGGCAATTCCCAAACAGATGGGTAAATATTGAGGGTTTTCTGTTCAACATGCTTGATATCCATGAATAGGATGGGTTATAGTGCGGAGCAGGATATGCATTTGCAGTATTGTGGCTTGTAAACAAGTGTTCCATACAGTTTATTTGATTTTAAGGCAATTCCCAAACAGATGGGTAAATATTGAGGGTTTTCTGTTCAACATGCTTGATATCCATGAATAGAATGGGTTATAGTGCGGAGCAGGATATGCATTTGCAGTATTGTGGCTTGTAAACAAGTGTTCCATACAGTTTATTTGATTTTAAATCTTTTGCATGAATATCCATGAAGTGATCACAACTACTATTATAAATTCTAATGGTTTTAGTTGGTAAATACAATGACGTTTAAGGGGGGCTCATTCTTATCCTCTCCCTTCTCTCTCATGTGAACAGTACTTTGAGAGTCTCTCCTCCGTCTCCGGGCCGAGCCGAAGCTCCTCTCGGTGGCGATGCTGCTGAGGGTGGGCTGAGGCGAGGTGCCGGCCTCCTCCATGTGCATATTAGGTTTAGGTTCAGGATCTGTCCTGTATGGACGTCTGGGAGTAGAGCACGAGTTCCTGCCGGCTGGATCTGGTGCATCTCGATCTGGTTTGCCTCTGCCGTGGAGCTTTGGCTTAAGCTGCTGCGGTTCGTGGATCTCGGATCGAGGATCTCCTTCAATAAAGCTGTGCCTTCGAGCTGCTCCGCCTTGGCGTCTGGGCGTGATGCTGGGCGGTGGTTTCTTGTGTTCTCCGGCGGCCTTTCATGGTGGAAGGCAAAGCAGGAGGTACGGGAAGCAGGCTTCTTTATACGCCGGAGTTCTGGTGATGCGTGCGGCGGTGCCTCCCCTGGCCGGCCATGGTGGCGAGGATGGGGGGCTCTCCGTTGTGGATTGTTGTGGTTTGGTGCTACTCCTGGCCGGCCGTGGAGGCGAGGGGGAGTGGAGCTCTGACGCGACAATCTCTGCGTTGACTTGCTACTCCGCCTGGTCCCTTTTCGGGGACTCTCTGGAGTGGGGGTTGGCTCAAGCTTGGTCTGTATTCTTCCGGACACGCCACCATGGTGGTGGTGTTGTGACGGTCGTGCCGGGCCTGCGCTGGTCTGCCGCTGCTCTCTTTGAAGCTGTGTCCGTTGAGGTGCATCCACAGAGGCTTGTTGGTGACGGAGAACTCCGTCCAGCCCCTGCCTGTTCTGGTCGAAAGGCGGCCATGGATTTCTTCCTCCGTCTTGGAGGTCTTTCTGGATCATTGCGCCGGTGCTCGACGCTTCTTCGACCCCAAGTGGTTCGTCCCCGGGGCCGTCGAGGCGGCAGGTGGCAATGGTTCAACGCTGGTTTGGAGATCCAAGCGAGCAACTTCATCTCCGACCTCGGCGCTTCTGTTGCCTGGAGGTCGCCGGCGTTTGGCAGAGGAGGACGTGATGGGCCTAGTTGTTTTTTATCTTTTGCCCTAAGGTCCTTTTTTCTTGTTGTGAGCCCTTGTTTGCTACCTCTAGAAAGAGCAGTGCGAGAGATGACTATGAGGGACTCGCTGTATTTGTATTCCTGCCGGTGTTTTAATGCAGCTTCTTAGCCCTTCGGGGCTCTTCTTGTTCAAAAAAAAAAAGTTGGTAAATACAATGAAACTATGTTTTCATTAACTTCAGTTAGGTCTGTAATTGAAATTTGCTCAGTTTTTTTTATAGATAAAAGGCACTTCCGGGTGCCCGACTTTATTAATAAGTATTAATGAAGCCATCCAGTAAACAGAAAAGAAAAGGAAAAAAAATCAGGCCACCTGCCGCCGGTACCAAAAGGGCCCCTTTGCCCTTCTACCTCGCAGGGACACGGCCGAGGACCCTGGGAGCGACCCCCACTCTCACGACCGGCACCGCAGCTCTTGTCTCGCCGATGGAACACGTCCCTACGTTCCCGCCGTAGGCGCCGCTGCACTTCTTGCTCGACTCCCAGATCGCCCCTTCCTCTGCCGCAGGTGTGCAGAGAGTTCGAATAGCGACGTTGGAGTCCATCTGGGCCATAGATCTTCAGATTGACGGTTTACCTCGCCACTGTACGCAAAGTGGTAAGTTGCAAAATAGTCCATCGATCTGGGGATGTACGGTGCAGAATAGATTCGACAACGCTGCTAACTGAACTTCTAACAACACTTGACACTTCTTCAGAGTTATCTGATCATGCATCCTCAACTTCGTCAACAGAACGAGGCCCACACGCGCCGAGAAGACGGCGCCGAGCACGGTGAGGCGGAACCCCTTGACCGCCGTCACCAGCGGAGGCCAGCCGCGCCGACCAAACCCCTAGCAGCCAACGCTGGCTGGATACGCGCCCATGTCGCCTCCCGAGACGCCATGTCCGTCGCCAGCCCCTCACCTCCACGGCAGAACAACTGCAACCAAACAAGCAACCAAACCAGGTAAGAAATCCGCCACCGTCCCACATGGAGCAGCAGCCGCTTCACGGCCCACCACTTCACGGCCCACCACTTGGGGCCGAGAAATGGAAGGCCCAGATGGTCGGGCCTCCCCAGGGCCCAAGCCACCTGCCTGGCCCAACAACGCAGAAGGCCCAAGCGGAGCAAACCCTAGCCTTGCGTCTTCGACCTGCGGGAAGGCCGCCGGTGGCGGCAGCGCAGCAGCCCGCACCACCGGGAGCGGCACCACCAACGAGCCCACCAGCAAACGCCCACCACCAGGGCCCCAAGCACCCAGCACGGCCGACTGCAGCTCGTCCCCTGACGAGCCCAGCGGCGGGAACTCGACGAAGGAGAGTGGCGACCACGCCGCCCCGATCCCCGGCGACGGCGCAACCGCCACAGAGGGGTCCGGCGAGGCGAGATCCCCCTGGATCTCCCCGCACGGCAGCACCCGAAGCTCTTGCGGGAGGAACTCCGCCAACGAAACCGCCCCTCGCGGTGCTTGGTACACGTCCTGCTCGATATCGACGTCGGAGTCCACCTGCGCACCTTCTTCGGCCCGCGACGCGCCGCCCTCGGCCACGGCGAGCACAGCCTGAGCCTGACGCCCCTTGCGCCGACGCTGCTTGCACTCCTCACGGCAGAGATTTGGCGCCCCAGGCCATGCCCAGCAAATCGGAAGCACGCAAGCAAAGAACCCCACCTCGTCGCCCGTCGACGAAGAGGACGGTGCAGCCATCTGCAGCAAGGGGAGGACCCCCCGGCCCTCCCCCACACGGCCGGGCGCGCAGCTCCGGATGTAGGAAAGCGTCCAGCGTCACCGCCCCATGCGGCGGCTGGGACTCGCTCTGCCCGAGCTCGCCGTCGGAGACCTCTAGAGCACCATCCTTGGGCCGCGCCGCACCGCCCCCGGCCACGGCCAGCTTCGCCAAGCCCCGGCGCCCCTTGCGCCGGCACTGCTTGCGGACAACCCCGCGAAGAACTGGCGAGCACGCAGCCCACTCCCCGACCAGCACAGTTGCCCATCCGCTCCACCACCTGAACAATGATTGAGCAAAAAACACGTTGGAAAACACATAAACACTCACCTCGGGAGAGGGGCAGAGCAGGGGTTGAAGGAGGAGCTCCAGCGGCGACGCGCACGAACCGTCGGTCGCGAGCCTGCGGCAGAAGACCTAACGTGACCGGGGGCCGCAACCTCGCCCAGCCACACGGGCAGCAGCACCGCACCCAGCCCCACGCGCTGCACCTTCCGCCTGCATACGGGCAGCCACCAGCACGCCCAGCCGCGCCCATCAGCGCGCTACCATCGCCGAGCTCCAGGACCCGACGCCACGCACCAAGGCAGGCGGCACCCGAGCACAAAAACCGCGGCCCGCCCGACCCAGATCGGGCCCGCGCAACACCTCCGCCACCAGCCGCAGCGCCACGCCCGCGTCACCTCCAGCGGCCACACTCCTCCACAGCACATCAGCACCAGCCGCAGACCAGGGTCCAGGGCCGCCTCCCCGGCCACCACAACCCCGCCGGCGACGCTACACACGGGCTGGACTCCGACAACGAACGAGCGCGAGGAACCCCACGAAAGGCAGGGGAAAAACAAAACGACCCGGACAGGCAGAAGGAGGAGAGAGCGCCGCGTCGAAAGAGACCGACGGCAGCGGCCGGGGCGGCCGGAGCCGGCCGGGATCTGAAGGCGACGGCGACGGCGACACCGCAGTCGCGGGAGAGCCAGAGGTTCATACCACTCGATCATCTCCCGACGAGCAGTAGTACTGTGAGCCTTTGTTACAAAGAGCATGTCCCATTTGCTCAGTTTTGAGTCTGGTACTCTGGTGATGGTTAAACACAGTCCTGTTGTAATCAGTACATTGCTGTAATGACAGAACCAGGGCGTGCTTGAACTCAGAACTACATTTGAACTCCATTGTCCATAAGTGTTTTGAAGTGCACATGCTAAGAGGCAATTTATAACAGGAAACCTCCAATTTTTCCTTATTTTATTCAGTATCTTGCTTTTATTCGTCCTGCTTGCAGGTATTCTATCGTCATGCCACTGTTTCCTTTCTGATGTACTTAAAAAATGTTCGCTGGTTTGTTTCATGGCTCAGATGTCGTCTGATCAGAGAGGAAGATTGATGATGACATCAGAAAGATTAAACCAGTCCTCAGACAGAATTAGAGAGAGCCAACAAACAATATTCGAGGCAGAAGAAACTGGTGTGCTAATTCTTCAGGACCTTCATAATCAACGGCAGTCGCTGCTGCATGCTCACACAAAAGTACGTGCTTTGTTCTCTTAAGTTATTTTTATTTGCGACTTTGAGCCATCGTTGGAGCTAGCATGTTCTTTCCACCTTCTCTTGTCCATTTATCCCACCAACTGTAGACAGATTTTACTTGGGTTCACAGTTTTCCGTATCAACAAAGAGATTTGTCCCAGTTGATCACTCGGCTATTTCTGTCAAGAAACCATACCTTTTGTTTTGTCACGCATATTCAACAGAGCTAACGGAACTTCAACTTCGCTGAATATTTTTAGCAACTTTCGTGCCCCCTTGACTAAAGTTAGGCTTTCTCTAGTATTATTACTTTGTGGTGGATTTATCAAACTAAAAAAAAATCCAGTGCATGATTTCCATTCTAATTGAGGATGATTCTCCTTTTGAGATTAGTTGAGGATGATTCTTACAGCTATAGTATTATAGTTACATATTTCATCATCTTCCGTGGGCGTGGGATACGTACTAATGATCAATTCCTTCTGTCCATGCTCACAGTTGCATGGCGTGGACGACTACATCGGCAAGAGCAAGAAGATCATAGCGTCCATGTCCAAGAGGATGGACAAGAACAAGTGGACCGTGGGCGGTATCATCGCGACGCTCGTCTTCGCCATCCTCTTAATACTGCACTGCAAGTTCCTTCATTAGAGCTTTAGCTCCTCCCCCGAGCCACGCTTTATGCAGATGTGCATCAGCTAAATATTCAGTTTCTCCTCAAGACAAGTAACTCTGCATCTCAGATGATGATTCGATCGATGAGTAGGGTGGTGTTGGACAGGGGAGAACATAGGAGGGCGGCTGCAGGATATTTTCTTACATGGCTCTGTTTACAACCAGAGAGCGCTGGGTTATTATCTGTCTCCCTGCTAGGCAGCTCTGCAGTGCATGTTTCCAAAGGCCCACATGTTGATACCGTTTGAGAACATCTCGCTGTGTCAAACAGATGTCAAGTACAGGTGGCGAATGACAGTTACACTTAAATTTAACATGGATTTCACAGGGTATTCAATAATTTTGCATATCCCCTGATGGCAATCAGCTACTGTAAATGCCCGCCGTAATTCCAATTTGGAGCATCAAGCGACACTGTTGGATATGAATTTCTGGATACGGTGATATGTGGATTCTGATGCTCGTGCAATTTAAAAACCTATATTTTTCTTGTTTTTAGCAACACGATTGTATATACAATTTTCAAGCTTGCGCTTCAAAATGATCAAATCACGCGTGTCTACAAGTAGTAGAATCCCTACATCCTGATATATGTCATTCCAAACCAAGATAAGAGCACCCACATTGACAACTTATTACCGAACACACTAGAACACCTAAACACACATTTAACAGTGGGAAAGCCAAAAACTATATGACTGTGCTATTAAGGGCACGTGCCCCAGATTAGTTTTCGCGGGCACGGACGTGGATAGTGGTGTAAGTATGCTATGCATGCATGCAACCACATTGATTCCTTTTGCTTTTCAAACTTTAAAATGATTTATCTCCTGAACCGTAAATCATAATTCAGATCCGTTTTCACGGTTGGCTTTGTCGTGACGAGAATTTTAAAACTAAATCCCATATCGATATGTTTTATGACCCTAGTTGCCAGATTACACTCACTTAGTCACCAGGTACCGATAAGTTGGTTATATTGGGTTGCGGGTAAAACTTTAAAAAAAATCGTAACCTTACCGCCAAGATCTATTCTATGAAGGTACGTTGCACCCCATAATGCGATGATCCAGAATACTTACAAATACCGTTGCGGAAGATCTTGTGTTTGTCGAAATAGATGTCGGTGTAGCCTGATGAAGAATCTCACGTCCACGCCGGGAGGTGAGATTGTTGCCGAACGTCGTCGTTGATGTAGACCTTGATGAAGTTGTTCCGTTGTCCAAGGAACTCGCTTGCACGAATCCCGCTCTAGCGGTATCCACACATACACCGTGTCAATCCACCCCGTGCGTTCACCGCCTAGCTACTAGCACGTGGTGAAGAGAGTCCGCCTTGCGGCGTAGTTTAGGTGGTAGATCTAATCAACTAGATTAGATCTATATGAGAAGTAGAGACGTCTAATTCTCAACACATGAGATCTACAAGAGAGAGAACTTGCACGGAGGCAAACTTGTGTGTCAAACCCTAGGGGCTTGGGGTTGCTTATAAAGGAGGCTTGGGGTTGCTTATAAGCCCTTCCCCTTGGGCCGGCCGGTCAAGGAAGGGAGGGAGGAGTCCCTCCCATTCCCCAACTCGGATTGGGGGGAGGAGTCCTAGGACTCCTCCCTCCAAACCTGCCTTTCCCAACAAGGAAGGGGGAGGAAACCCCCCTCCTCCAACTCGCACCAAGGAAGGAAGGGAGGGGGAAGGAAACCTTCCCCTCCCCAACTCAGATTGGGAGGGGAGGTCCCTCCCAACCGCCTCCTGCCATGTGGGGCCCGCCCTGGCCACCGACCCCGTGGGGCCCGCCCTGGCCGCCGTCCTCGCCGCCAGGAGGGGGGAAGCCCCCTCCCAACTCGGACTCGCCCCCCCCCCCACATACCATGTGGGGTGCGGCTGCCTTGTGGGCCCTACGGGCCCACTTGGCAGCCCCCTTTTATTGGGCTCCAAATAAAATCCTTCATTTATATTTTCCAATATTATTAATTAAATAAATAAATAATTGTTTTGTCTAATTAATTCCTAAATGAATATTTCCTTTTACAGAAAAAATTCCCGAAATTAATTACTTATCATATAACTCATATTTATATGAACCGGGATATCTAGTATCCGCCGACAAAACCATCGGATCAATATTTCCTTCTTCATAAGCACTCGGATAAAATCTGCTGACGATAGAAAACATTCTATCATCCCGGGACATTAGATGTCAGCATTCTCTCTAACTTATAATTCACCGGAACAAGTCCAGTGACATCGAAGCTACTCTGACACAATCTCATTCTCACTCAAACTACATCTTTACTCTCGATCAAAGATTGACCTACAGCTTAAGCGTGTGACCCGAAAGGTTCAGCAATCACAAAGTATTGTTTGGGAGCTTACCAAACAATAACCAGCAGTGGGTTAGGCATTCGTACTGGCACCCTTGTGTTGTGAATGAACAATAGAACATGTGCGTTACTCATTACGCTTAATCCCCTTACGTGCACGATACCAATGATATCTCGAGATTGAGACAATGTACTCTAGTGTGATCAAACCCTTCGATCATAACACATATTATTGTCGTACCAATATCATTCTCTTTTCTCATTCCGTATATTTGTTGTCCCGTGATAAATCACGCTTGTGTCTGGCCAGACGATTGGGGTGACAACAATAATACTGAGATGGCCTAGAGGATGTATCTCTCCATCGCCTGGAGGAGTAAGTGCCATTCTTGAACGATCTCTGTTCCAATACATTATCCTAGTTCAAGCCCAAAAGCCACCTATCATAGTCCCATGTTACTGCAAGACGTTTGGTGGAAATCAAAACTCGAGTGTCGAATAAGCGGTGACAAGATATTCTCATAGCATAAGGATCTAGCTAACGCTAACTAAATAGATGATCAATCGCTATTTCATCGTCGACGATTTGTCTCATAGCGAGATCATACGGTGGGTCGGTTCAGTGCAATTATCATTCCGATAAACCACTCCTATAGTTGAATGACTTATACAAAGTCCATGATCAGGAAAACATGATCATCGAGTAACAAGATAGGCTAGTCTTAGAGACAAGATCAGGAACTCTTTTACCGTTCATATCTCTACATGTGTATCGGAGGTTTTCCTCTTGTATACGTTGTATTTGCTATACAAGTACCCAATACAGTTGTAGCATAAAGATATAAACATTAATAATAAACTCAATTATTATTGTCTCTAGGGCATATCTCCAACAGGTTACCAGGTTAAAATCAAATGGTTACCATGCTCTTCAAACTTCTCTCTTCATCAACTTAACCCTTTGATGACGGTAATTCCGAATTTTACGTGTTTAGAGTTGATCAAATACTCACTCTTTGGGCGTGTAGATCGTGACTATCACATAGAACATATAAAAATTGCCTGGTAACTATGAGTTATTTGGGCGGTTACTGTTAACTACAAATGTGGTGACTACAATATTATAACCTGGCAATTGACAACGCAAAAACATATTCGTCAAAACATAATAAGATGGGATCTTGTTTCAAAGTACTCGTCGAAACAAAGTCAACGGTGAAAACCGATCATCAATTGGATTTCTGGTTTAAGAGATAATTTATTTTGAATTTTTTGTTGTGGTAAGATTCTTGCATGCATGTGCATGCATGCGTTGGTGGTCAGGTTCGATTATAGTTTCAGGCGCCAGACGGATGTTAGTGGTAGGACACGTCTCTAAAACTATATCAACACCATGTATTATCTATAATTTTCTGATCGATTACTCTAAAATTTCATATTAGGATATTTATGGGAACATACACTTTAGATCTAGTATTTAAGGCTACTAAGTAAGGCGCACACATGCAACAACTTAGGAAAGTACTAGAATTGATCTATGAAATCATGCCATTTTTTCTCTTTGTTTATTATATTTAATGATATTAGGTATTGCAGATCTAATTCTGTCTGAAAAAAGACATTTTAAAGATTTATCAGCCAAATATCGATAGAAAATTAAAATAAAGCACATAACTTTTGTTAGATGATAAGATTGATATTCTTGTATTTCCAACAAATTAGTTATAATTGTAGAAGGAACAGCACTGTGTATGGAAGAACAAACTAGTAAAAAATGTAGTTTGATCAAATGAAGTATATAACTAAGTACACTAGTTCAGTATAAATATTTTTTATTTAACTTGTCTTGGGCATATACAATTTATGGATTCGCTGCAAAAAGACACGAAATTCCATACTTCTTGTGTCGTCCGAACAAAAAGATTTTTATGTAGCCCCGAGATAAGTAAATCGAAAATAAAGTTAGGTGCTTTTGTAGACAATCTTGATTTTTTTTGTTTATTTAATCTTTGACTCTTTTCGAATAATTATGAAAACTAATAAACTCGAGAAAAATAGAAAAATAATATTTTTATATAAATTATTGAACAATCAAAAATTTACAAGGAGGAAATGACTTAGGAACATTCATGAAAATCGGGAAATTAAAATAAGGTTTTATTTCTGCCTTTCTCCAATTCCTTGACTTTCATATTATTTATCTTTTATCTACCAAATAGTCTTTATCCCTTATTTCTAGGGTATGGTATCTCGTTGTATTTTTAGATTTTGCTATTTTCATATCTTTGTTTTATTCTAAAATATGATTTATTAAAATGAAACAAGTTTGATTAGTTACATTTTCTTTTTTACTTTTTTGACATTGTACACCCGAGGCATACATTACTTGTATTGACAGAAGTGTGGATATATATATGACACAAATACAAGCATAAACTATGAGAAAACCTATTGCGCCGAGAGTGGCATGCCAAATGTGCCCTTAAAGGTCATGTGATTGTTAAGACACACAACATATTGGGTTGGGGGTAAAACTTTAAAAATTATCCGTAACCTTGTCGCCAAGATCTATTCTATGAAGATATGCTGCACCCCCATAATGCGATGATCAAGATACTTACAAACACCGCTGCGGAAGATCTTGTGTTTGTCGAAGTAGATGTCGGTGAAGCCTGATGAATAATCTCACGTCCACGCCGGGAGGTGAGATTGTTGCCGTACGTCGACGTAGTCGTTGATGAAGTTGTTCCGTCGTCGAGGAACTGCTGGCGCAAGTCCCGCTCTAACGGTATCCACACATACACCATGTCAACCCACCCAGTACGTTCACCGCCTAGCTACTAGCACGTGGTGAAGAGAGACAGTCTTGTGGCGTAGTTTTGGTGGCAGATCTAATCAACTAGATTAGATCTATATGAGAAGATTAGAGACGTCTAATTCTCAACACATGAGAATTACAAGAGAGAGAACTTTGCAATATTGTGTATTGTGTGTCAAACCCTAGGGGGCTTGTGGTGTTTATATAGATGGCCAAGAGGTGGAGGTGCTTGGGCAAGGGGAAAGGTCCCCTTGCCCAACTCGGCTTGGGAGAGGGAGTTGGAGTAGGACTCCAACTCTCCTCCCCTCTCTTTCCTTCCCCTCCTCCTCCTTGCCATCACCGCCGACGGGTGGGGCCCTACCTAGGTCGCACCGACCTAGGCGGGTGGGGCCCACCTGGGCCGTCCGCCGCTTGCCAACGTGGGGCCCGCCTTGTCCGCCGCCTTGCCCACGTGGGGCCCGCCCTAGGCCGCCAGCCCTAGGGTTCGGCCGGGGAGACCCTCCCCAACTCGGACTCGGCCCACCCCCACATACCATGTGGGGGTGCGGCTGCCTCCTTTTATTGGGCATAAAATATTTCCCTTTTATTAATTAGATAAATAACTAATTGTTTTGTCTAATTAATTCCTAAATAAATATTTCCTTTTACAGAAAATTCCCGGAATTAATTAGTTATCATATAACTCATATTTATATGAACCGGGATACCTAGTATCCGCCGACAAAACTATCGGAACAATATTTCCTTCTTTATAAACACTCGGAATAAATCCGCTGATGATGTCCGCTTCTCTCTAACTTATAATTCACCGGAACAAGTCCCAATGACATCGGAGCTACTCCGACACAATCTCATCACCACTAAAATCACAACTTTATTCTCTCAATAAAAGATTGACCTACAGCTTAAGTGTGTGACCCGAAAGGTTCAGCAAACACAAAATATTGTTTGGGAACTTACCGAACAATAACCATCAGTGGGTTAGGCATTCGTACTGGCACCCTTGTGTCTGTGAGTGAACGACAGAACCTGTGTGTTACTCATTACACTCAATCCCCTTACGTACACGATACCAATGATATCTCGAAATTGAGACAATGTGTTCTAGTGTGATCAAACCCTTCGATCATAACACATATAATTCTCGTACCAATATCATTCTCTTTTCTCATTTCGTATATATACTGTCCCGTGATTAATCACGCTGTGTCTGGCCAGACGATTGGGTGACAACATAAATACTGAGATGGCCTAGAGGATGTATCTCTCCATCGCCTGGAGGAGTAAGTGCTATTCTTGAACGATCTCTGTTCCAATACATTATTCTAGTTCAAACCCAAAAGCCACCTATCATGGTCCCATGTTACTGCAAGACGGTTGGTGACAATCAAAACTTGAGTGTCGAATAAGCGGTCACAAGATATTCTCATAGCATAGGAATATAGCTAACGATAACTAAATAGATGATCATTGCTATCTTCATCTTTGACGATTTGTCTCATAGCAAGATCATACGGTGGGTCGGTTCAATACTATTATCATTCCGATAATATACTCCTATAGTTGTATGACTTATACAAAGTCCATGGTCAGAAAAACATGATCATCAAATAACAAGATAGGCTAGTCTCAGAGACAAGACTAGGAACTCTTTTATCGTTCATATCTCTACACGTGTATTGGAGGTTTTCCTCTTGTATACGTTGTATTTGCTATACAAGTACCCAATACAGTTATAGCATAAAGATATAAACATTAATAATAAACATGGAGATAAATAATACTCCAACACAACACTCACCTAGCCAAAACCTTACTTCCTATATCGGGGTCCTCCTTATCCACTTTTTCACTCGTTTCCTTATGTGACGTGTTAATCATTCGTATTCTTTCGTATGACTTGCAATTTTTATGTGTTTGGTTATAAAGATAGATATGGACAGTTCAGACCACACCCAAGAATATTCTTAAAAATGTTGAGCCAATTGATCTTTCCAAATTAGTCGAATCATCCATCCACATTCTCTAATCGCGCCCGACTGCCTGTGTAATCTTAATAGCTGGCTAACAAATTATGCTTAACTAGAATATTGATCTAAACACCTATTAATGACTTGTTAACCACATTTCAGTGACCCGCTAATATTTTGTATTTATTTACTTATATCTAAGCACGTAGCATCACAACCACTTCAAATCTATGTAAGCAAACAGAAAATTGGCTGAGCACCATCCCAATTCCCATCCGCAAAGTATGATGCTCCTATCCCATCCTAACCAATTCAACAACCAAACCGACCCTTAGACAGAGTGGTGGTGGTTGAGTGCGTGTACTCGATTTGTAGAGAATACTAGCCTCTCCATTCTAAAATAGTTGACGCAGAATCAAAGAAGGGCACCCGCTTCCTCCCCCCGCGTCGCCCTCCTGTGGCGGTTCGGGGGAAACCCTAGGCACCGCCGCCGGCGGCCTCCACACCCGCCCCTCCCCCGCTTCGCCGTCGCCGGCAGGTGCGCCGGCAAAGCCGGCCGCGCCCAAGGACGGTGGCGGCGGGGCGTTTTCTCTCGAGGGCGGAGCTCTCCCATGGCGGCTGCAGGAGGGCGGCTTGGGCGAGGCGGCGCAACGGCGTGGCGGCACTGCGGCGTGGTGGAGGGAACAGGCTGTCTTCCCTGCGTGGCGGCGCGGTGGTGCAGCGTTGCGGCTGCTCCCGATGGGCTTGGCGGGCCCAATCTGGGCCGGTCGGTCCCGAGCTGGGGCACGTTCGATGCGGCGCGTTCAGGGAGCAGGGTGCTGCGGCGGAGCACGGAGCGGGGCGCAGGGCAGTGGTGCGCTGGTGCTGGGCGACGCGGAGGGCGCGAGAAGGTGGAGCCGCGCAATCTGCAGGCGTCTAGCCCGGCGCTGGCAAGGAGGAGGGAGGTGGTGCCACCGGCGCGGAGGCAGGGCGGCCGATGAGGTGCGGGCTGGCCATGGAGGCAAGCCGGGGCGGCGGCCCCGGACAGGTGGCTGATTCAAGGATCGGCCGCGGCGGGCATGGCGGCTGCTGTGGATGGAGGTGCCGCGGCGGCAGCAGCGTGCCATGGAGCTAGGTGGCTGACGACATGGCCAGGATGTCATCCTGTGGCACCCGAAGCTTTGCTGGTCGGGTTGAACTCCGGGCGAAAGCTCGCGCAGACTTAGGTCGGTGCCGACGACGGCGGCACCCTTGGGTGTCATTCTCCTTCTTGATCGCGTCGTTGTGGAGCTTTTCGACCTCGACTAACGCGTGTGGTTCCAAGAACTCCGGGTGAAAACCTATGCTCTTCGGGAGCGGGCGGTGGTGACGATCTCGTCACTACCTTGTTGGAGGCGCCACTTTGGAGCTCTGGGCCAGCACGGTGCGACGGTTTCGCGACGGATGTGCAAAATGGGCGTGTGGTCGTGGGTGGTGGACGTCGGGGCGGCGGCTCCGGGAGGTGGTGGTGCGCCGAGGCGGCGGCTTCGGTCCCTGTTGCAGTGGCGGTCCTATGGGGCAGGACTGTGACCTTACACAGGCTTGGGTGACAACCTGGATGAAGACTGCGTGGGCAGAGGGTTCGTTGACCTGACTGGATCGCCTTCGGGCAATGCGAAGGTCGATCTGGTTGCTACACCGGGGCGGCGGCCCCAGAATATGGTGGTTTTGGTGGCAACCAGGATGAAGACTGCGTGGGTAGAGGGTTCGTCGACCATGACTGGATCGCTTTCGGCCAATGCGAGGGTCGATCTGGTTGCTTCGCCGGGACGGCGGTCCCGGAAACGGTGGTGTGTTTTGTTGCGTTTGGTTGACTAGTGTCGTGTGGGCGGCGGGTCACCTCGCTTGTGCGGTTTTTGGCACTGTTTTCCTTATAAACAGGGCATTTGTATGGTTTTTTGGGCCCGGTCTTCCTTATAAACTGGGCCAATTCTTTTCTATCTATTCGAGGGTGGTACGACCACGTTATCCTCAAAAAATAGTTGACGCAATCATCTAAACCCGCTTCAAGTGTTCTGCGATGGATGTTGTACATGTACAAATGGAGGGACGAACACCATCATCTGACCCCCCCCCCCCCCCCTAATGTATCCTGAGCATCCACTCAATTTTGACGGGTCCACTTAGCAGCCTCATGGATCACATCACACGTCTGCAGATTTCATTTTTTGGTAAAATAAAGATGTGATTTGCGCTAAAAAGAAAGTGATTTTCTGAGTTAAAAGTACGTATTCCTCCGTTCACTAATATAAGACATTTAAGTATCAATATTTCTACTTACATACATCTAGATGATAGAATTAGTAAATAGTACAACATACGTCTAGAATCATACAAAAGCTTAAAGTATCAATATTGACTACATACATCTAGATGATAGAATTAGTGAATAGTACAACATACGTCTAGATGTATGAATCATACAAAAGCTAAAATGCCCTACATAGTACGGAGCAATAGAAAGGTACGCCACGCATTGCAGCTGAAATCTATTTAATAATGTAAATGTGTAAACAAAGACGTATAAGACCCGTGATATAAGAAGTAGTGTATAAAAATATTGAAGATTCAATTGATCACAATTAAAGGCTAAATTTAATTGATGTAATTTTTATGTGATGATTGAAAGTTGGTGACATGGATAATTAGATTGATGAAAAGTAAATGACATGTAGTACAAGAAAACATTGACTTTAATGAACGGTTAGTAGGATACCATATAAATTTGGTTGGCTAAGAGCATCTCCAGTCACGGTTGCCAAATCCTCCCAAAGGTCCGGACAGGCCTCCGGACATGAGAGAGAGTAAAATTGTGCATCCAACTATGGCCCCAAACTCTCCCCATACGTCTGGACTGTCCGTCAGCACCCAAACTCACCCATATGTGGGGAGAGTTTGGGGGCTGCCGGACACGCTCGGACAACCGCCATGTAGGAAACGGACCACTTTATGTAGGAGTACTACTTTTCTCTTTCTTTTTCCTTTCTTTCTCCTTACTAACCAATCACATGCAAATGACCCCACAGTTTGGAAAGAGTTTGGGGTACATGGTTGGATGAGTCCACTTTTAGGACCTGTCCGGCCACTGTCCTCAGACGCGTCCGCGGACAGTTTGGGGCCGGATATGATGGGTTGCGACTAGAGATGCTCTAAACAATGGATAGGGTGTGAATAGTTTGCTTTTGAGATAGAAAATTATTAATGCGTGGTTTTACTTCTGTAAGAGGTATAGACGTGATTTTGTGATGCGTTTGGACCATTTTTACCTTTCGATCTGAAGTGGAAGTGTACTCGTCAGCTTTCCGTGTTCCGTTCACCGGTTCCCAACACGGCACCTTCCTCCGACCAACCCATCAACCACCGCCGCTCGAGCTCTTCTCTCGATTCCGGAGGCTCCGCCGACCGCCGCCCTCGATCCGATTCAGCCGCGCGACTGCCGATTCGCGGCGGAGCCACGCCCGTGCGTTCGTAGCGTGCGGCAGCCATGAGCGAGGTGTTCGAGGGCTACGCGACCCAGTACTGCGAGATCTCCGCCTCCCTCTCCCGCAAGTGCGCCGCCGCGTCCGCCCTCGATGGAGGTAAGCACGTCTCTATCCGGCAGAAATCCGCCCCAAGTTTCCGGTTGCTTCTGTATCCTGGTCTAATCTTGCCCCCTTTTTCCTGTTGTTCCCTTTACCAGAGAAGAAGCAGCAGAAGCTGTCCGAGATCCAGGCCGACGTGCAGGAGTCCGAATCCCTGGTAAAAATGACGGAACTCAATTCCCCATGCGCAGAATTAGTTCTCCGTGTGCTTAATTATTAGCTTCCTGTGTAAACCGTGGAGATTTTACCAAGTTATGATATATAGTTTTGTAATTATGCTTTTCTAATTGATGCTTGGCTTGCTCCGACGTAGATCAGGAAGATGGACTTGGAGGCGCGGAGCCTGCAGCCGAGCGTCAAGGCGGGCCTGCTGGCCAAACTGAGGGAGTACAAGTCTGATCTCAACAGCGTGAAGGGCGAGATCAAGAAGGTCTCGGCGCCTAATGCCCACCAGGCCACCCGGGAGGAGCTCCTCGAGGCCGGCATGTCGGACACGCTCGCGGTGAGCTCCCTATCCCTTATGCCTACATTTAGGCTATCTTACGCCTATGATCAGCGTTTAGCCTCTATCTGATATTCTAAGTACTAACAGATGACATACCTGGACTAATAATTGATTCATGATGTGGTGTGTTTGTGCGTTCATTCAAAAAGTAGCTTGTCTGCGTGACCTTATGCTTACGTTTACGCCAATTCGTATTTATGTTGTGCGTTTAGCACACTTTCTGATATTCTAGGTACTCAGAGGTGACAGACATGGACTAGGTCTTTCAATAGTTTCTGCTGCTGTAGCGTGTTCTTGTGTTCATCCAAAAAATAGTGTGTGTGTGTGTGTGAACTCTAGTATAGTATTAGCTTAGATCATGACCTTCATTTTGTGTTCGCCTTAATCCCTTTTGTACCTGTATTCTTCAAGTGGCAGGGTTAGGTCTGTTGCTCTGAGTTGAGTCCATAGTTGTTGATATCACTACTCACATTCCAGATGCATTGCATGCACTTGAATACTTGATGATTTTGTTAACCCAAGCGATGGTGTTAGTTCTGTATCACTGATGTCCCGTGCTTCTGAAAATGTTAGCTCTGCTGTAACATTGAACTATGTTGTAAGGTTACCCCAGTATGCGGGGAATCTGGATGGAATTTTTCTTAAGAAGGCAATTCCCAACAGAGGGTTAAATATTGAGTTTTTTTTGTCTTCAGCATGCTTGACAAGTATGAATAGAATGGGTTCCACTGCAAAGCAGATCTTTCAAACATGATATTTAAAACAATGTGCAGTATTGTGGCTTGTAAGGAAGTATTCCATCCTGTATATTTGATTTTCAATGTGTTGCATGGATAGCATGAATTGATCACTACTATTATTAGACACTCTTATGTTTTATGTTTTGTAAATATAATGAGAACAATGTTTCATGAACTTCAGTTGGGACTGTAATTTGAAATTTCCTCAGTTTTGAGTCCAGCACTCTGGTTATGATTATATACAGGCCTGTTGTAATCAATACATAGCTATAATGATACAGAACCAGAGTGTGCTTGAACACAACTACATTTGGACTCCATTGTTGATAAGTGTTTTGAGTAGTACTTTTTGGACTCGTTTCCCTAGCTGAACAGTCTTGGATGTATACTGCGTTACCATGCAAAGTATGAGCAAGATAGCAAAGCCACATTTATTTCATTTTATTATAACTTTAATAGTTCTTGCAGTCCACTTTAATTATTATTAGATACCTTTAGTACATATTATTTTCGTTGTAACAAAGTTTCATGGCATAATTTTTTGGTAAAAACTTATATATGACCTTGCCATCGATTCATTAGCTCGCAGTTTAATTTATTTATATTCAAGTGCACATGTTAAGAGCACATCATGTGAAATCTCTAAAATTGCCTTAATTGTTCAGTATCCTCTTTTTTATTCGCCCTGCAATTATTCTGTTATCATAGCACTACTTCCTTTCTGATGTACTTATGCATTGTTTGCTGGTTTGTTACATGGATCAGGCGTCATCTGATCAGAGAGGAAGACTGATGATGACATCAGAAAGATTAAACCAATCTTCAGACAGAATTAGAGAGAGCCAAAGAACAGTATTCGAGACGGAAGAAATCGGTGTCTCAATTCTTCAGGACCTTCATAATCAACGGCAGTCGCTGCTGCATGCTCACACAACAGTATGTACTTTGTTCTTTCAAGTTATTTTTATTTGGATTTGGACTTTTAGCCAACGGTCGAACTAGCATGTTATTTGCACCTTCTCTTGTCCAATTATTCATGGATTGGTCTCTGGCCTGACATGTTGAGCAGCAATAACATCTTAGCTAGCAAACCACATAGACAAGAAATACCATCTGTTTGATTCTACTTTGGTGTTGATGCATTTACTCCACATAGGCTTATTGGTAACTGGTTATGTCCTTTACAAAGGTTCTATACCCAAACAGTGAAAGGTACCATTGCTGCCTAATTAGGTCTTTATTTGGTATGACAGCTGAATGAACATGGCTAACCTACCTTTTGTACAGGAGTTATACCATTGTCTGGTGCTAGATACTTCACATATAGATACAGCACATGCGTCCTGTTTCTTTGGACATGAGTTAGAACGTAGTTTGTCTTCAATGATGCCAAATTGCCAAAAAAAGAAAACATTTCTCCCAGCTGTATTGTGGTTGTGGATGATATTTTCCTTGGGTTGCCTTTTTCAGTATGAGAAAAGAGAGCAGTCCCACTTGATCACTTGGTAATTTCTGCCATGAAACATATATTTGTATGTTAATATTTACCTTTTATGCACGAGGTAAATTTCCCAGAGCTAGTGGAGTTAGCTTGCACGTTAGGTATAGCTGTTCCATGAACCCTGCCTATCGTTTAGGTTTCTCTGGCATTACATTATGGTGAGTTGCCTGGATTTAACCAGAAAAGCAGTCAGCGCACGATTCACCTTGCTAGCTGAGACTTGAGAGGATGTACGAATGATAATTCCTGCTCCTTGCTCACAGTTGCATGGCGTGGATGACTACATCGGCAAAAGCAAGAAGATCCTGGCATCCATGTCCAAGAGGATGGACAGGAACAAGTGGATCGTGGCGGCATCATCGCGGCGCTCGTCTTTGCTATCCTCTTCATACTGTACTTCAAGTTCGCTCGTTAGAGCTAAGCTTCTTCCCTTCCCCGTGCCACTCCAAACTATGTGCATCAGCTAAATATTGTTTTCCTAAGACAACTAACTCTGCATCCGAGGTGTGCGTGTTTGTGCGTGGAATGTGATGTACAGTACAGTGACACTTGCGACCATGCAAAACATGAACTATTTTCCAAGATATGTTGGGTTTTCTGGTCGGTATCATGCTCTCAATGTTTGGAAAACGATACAAACAGCTCAATGAGAGATCTACCATGCCACCTAATTTTGAGTCCAAATTTGACATTGAAGAACAGGAAAAAAAAAACTACAAAGCCAACATAAATGGATGAATGATAAAGCTGGAGTACTCGAAACAAACAGAGCACATCACTACTGAAGTAAAAAATATAGAGGAAAACAGAGCACATCATCAGTGTTTGCGAATGCTACCTCCCAAATCAAGCCCATGCCAGAGCAGGCCTCTTCACCCTTCGTCCTTGTTATCGTGTTGGATGTCGTTCTGGACTACTTGCTGCTTGCACCTGTCCTCCTGCTGCTGCTGTTGTAAGTTGCGGCACATCGATATGTTGCCGGAATAATTGCACACGCCAGAGTATACGACAAATGTAAAACTAATTTAAGATAATAATAATGGAGTCTTATTCGACCAGCAGCTGAAACGTGAACGATTTGGTGAGGCATCCGTGAAGAAAAACAGCGTGACGGAATTAGTTAGCGATGCATGTTTGACAACTCCAAAGGTTGAAACAGCTACAGAAGCTCACGCTCAAAGAAGTATTGATTCTCCTCCTTGGTCATGTCATGTAGAGGATGCATAAGGGAGAGAGATGGCTGTCTGTCATAGTAAAAAAAAAAGAGAGATGGCTGTCTGACCCACATCGCCGGGGCGAAAACGAAGGTCAGCGAGAGGCCGTTTACCGCATGCGCCGCCGTGATGAGCTCCGCCGGT
This sequence comes from Poa pratensis, assembly GCA_947311845.1. Lineage (NCBI taxonomy): Eukaryota > Viridiplantae > Streptophyta > Magnoliopsida > Poales > Poaceae > Poa > Poa pratensis. The sequence continues at coordinate 48,929,695 of CAMZMU010000035.1, forward strand.
CCGCCCCAAGGACGCCGATTTCTTGTGCTGGTTCTTGTACCCGCGGTTCCAGCACCAGCAGGGTGTTGAACTGTTGATACTTGATACCAAGGTCGTACGCACCAGATCGAGAGTTGACTAAGGTTGTACACAGCGTACACATGCATGCTCATACGTATCGATCCTTCATGTACGCGCCAAAGACGAAACATACTAAAATATATACAATGGAATATGGATCTACCAGTTGCCAACGTAAGGCTTTGTTTCTGGAATTAATACGTACCCCGCCGTTCCAGGCACGCATCACCAAACCACCGAGAGCCAGTTAGTTGCACTTCAATCTTCTTTGGAGGGATGACATAGACATACTCCTAGTCCTAGCTAGAGAAGCCTCAATTATCAGAGAAGAAAAGGCCAGCCGGCCCGAAAATTCAGCCAGTCGCCTCTCATCATCTCATCTGATCTTGCAATTTTTCTTCTTCTCGTGTCCCTCTTGACTTTCACGGTCAAACTAGCGTACACGCCTTGGTTTCTCCGGCGGCTTTCCGGTGACGCACCCGCCGCCGAGTCTGTTACGCGCGCGGTGGTCGATCGAAAGTCGCACCGCCACCGCGCGTAAAGCCGGCGAACGTTCCGGGGGAGCAAGAGGAGGCTCGTGCATGTGATGCGAGAGGAGCAATCACGGGAGTTTTGGTCGTCAGAGGGTGGTCTTCTCGAGGCGGCACTCAAGCTTTGGCACCGAACGAGGCAGGCAGCGATGCACAGCGGATAGATGCACAGGGGCAGCAGGGCCGAAAGGAATGTCTTTTTGGCATCGGGCAGCCATCCCGGGCCGGTCCCAAGTGCATGTGCTGACGGTGGTACCAAATACCAATACAACGAGATGCCATGAATTTCGCATAGGTTAGCTTGTTGCATGCTACAGTTCCCTGCTTGATAGGGTATAGTTTACGGTTGGTCAGTTGTAGTTGTGAAGAACTTATATCGTGTAATTTACCATGCATAAAATATACATAGCCACAAAACTGATGAGATTAAGCTGGTTACCCCGGATACAAAAAGAGAAACTACTACTCCCTCCGTTTTAAATATAATATGTTTTAACCTTTGTCCATATTCACATGTACATAAATTTGTATGTAAACACATTTTAGTTTATACATTCACTCACTTTAGTTTACATCTATACATTAAATGTAACAACTAAAACATTTTATATTAAAAATCAGAAGGAGTAGGAACTAGCTAAATTGTCGCAAACCACATCAATTCCAAGGACCCGCTGAAAAACAAATCGTAGCATGCATTCCATGGCTCCATCTTTCATGTCTGTCCAAAAAATGCGAAAACAAAAATGGTGCCGTGGTCTTACATGGCAAGATTCCGGTGCACAATGCAATCCACCGGGAGAGATGAAATTGCTCTACTTCTGGTTTAGCGGTGCTAATCATCACACTATAATGCATATAGTTTAGTGTATAGAGTAGTGTAGTACGTGGAGAAAGTTTTATCGCAAAAAAAAATTTGTGGAGAAAGTTGTCGAGTTTGGGTAAAAAGGTACCTTTATGTTCATGCATGCATGCATGCTTGGTTAATCAGTCCTTCATCTCATCGATTAGTATGCATGCAGAAAGTTGGGCCATGTCAGAATTCAGATAGAGAAAAGTTCACATCTTTTGATCATTTTTTCTTGAAACTTTGTCCCTTGGAATTAGCTTCTTTCACAAGGCCAAAACACGGTGATCAAATTTTTTTTTTGCGAAAAACACGGTGATCAATTAGTAACTCATACTTAAACTTGTAACTACACAGATTCATCCATGCATGATTCGTTCGTACATTAGTAGTGTCCATCAATTCCTCAGCGTACAAAATTACACACTTTTATTCCACTCAACACACAGCAAAGTCCAGCAACTAATTTCCCATCAATCAATTCTTCACAATTCGTTCGTACGAGTACGTATACGTGCTGTTACAACTGCATGTTTCTGTTGGATTTCACGTACCCAGCGACGCCGTCTCTTCCGAAGGCGAGCACGGTACTGCCAGCGCCGCCGCCGCCGCCGCCACGAGACAACGAGAGACCAAAACTCCTCCCCCCGTACCGCTGCAGCGGTGACGAGTACCGGCCGTCGTCGTCGCCTCGGCCTCCGCCAAGGGTTTCGAGCGTGGCGACCTGGGACTTGAGGAACCGGAGGTAGCTGGCGGCCTCGTCGAGCATAGACGCCGTGTCCATCTTGCTCCCGCCCGGCACCAGCCTCTGCAGAGCGCGCAGCCGCTCGCTCACCCGCTCCCGCCGCAGCCGCGCCGCCACCGTCTGCGGGTCGCTCGAGATGCGCACGTTCTTGCGCCGCCGGGGCTTCGACGACGACGGCGGCTCGGTTGACGCGTGCGCCGGCTCTCCGGCAAGGCTAGACACGGGGCGCATCGCGGCAGCGCGGTAGATCATCTCCTTCACCTGCGCTATCGCCTCCGTGTCCGGCTCGTAACCGCGCCGACCGCCGCCGCTCTGCCCGAACGTGATGCTGGTCGCGGTCCTTGTCGTCGTCGCCCCTGTTGCCGGGTACTTGTCGTCCGGTAGCTTACTATTCCTTTTCGTCGCGGGCGGGGCTACCTGAGCAATCGTCACCCGACGCGACACGGCGCACGGCGGCGACGCCACCTCCGTGTCGTGTCCGACACCGCCGCACGTGTTGGAGTCGCCGGAGGAGATGTTGCCGCCGCCGGTGGTGGTGCTGTACCCGGAGAAGGCAGCGTTCGAGCCGGCGGTCTGCTTGGGCTCCTCGTGGACGCTCGGGAACGCGAACCCGTCGTGCGCACCGGGGAGCGGGGCGGGAAGCAAACCCACGGAGTCGAGAAAGGCGCTGGATGACGTGTCGCCGTGGCCGGGAAGCGTCTGGTAGCGCAGTATGCTCAGATCGTTCTGGCACGGCGGCGCCAGACCGAGGGCACCGTAGGCGTCCGAGCTCAAGGTTCCATCGCCGGTGGAGTGGAGCTCCTCGAAGCTGCTCGCGCCTAGGAAGGCGGCAAGGAGGGCCTCGTCGTTCGGGCAGCTCGGCACGGCAGCAGGCTGCGTGCTCCACCCGAAGGCCTCCATGTATTTTGTGCGCCGCCGCACTGCACTGGTCTCCGGCCGGCGAGAAAGACTTGATACTGACTTGCTAATTCTTGTTCCAAATGGCAGAACCCTTCCGGATTATGTTGGTGTGCTACTTGGTATTTCGACTGGTAGCCAAATCCTGGGAGTAGCTATAGATGATGCTAATGTGCGCTGCAAGCAAATAATTCAGTGAGGTGAGCTTGATTGTACTACCTAGAAGAAATGCACCCAAATGATGAGAAGGAGCTTAGTTTGTACAGTGATCGATGTTCAGTTACAACTAATGAATGATGATTATGGATTAACACGTTCAAGGGTGGAATGAACACATAACAAATCAACATAAACCAAGTCCCTAAGATGCTAATTGATCGGGAAACAAATCACGTTCAAGAGTAGCAGCAACAACATCAAGAAGGGCAAGCAATAATTCATGGTGTGGTATACACAGGACTACAGTACCTGAATTAACTGGCGATCGAACTGATCATTCCTTCCCGGCCGCCGGGCTGCACCAATCGATCGATCTGGTGAAAGATTCTCGAGACGGATTGCTGGGCGCAAGTGTAGCTAGCTGCTATAGTACGAATAGCTAGGATGGTCCTCCTCCTGCGGATGGCTGGCTGGGCATATGGGCGTCGTCTTTTATAAGCGTAGCTGGCCAGATTTGTTTCATTTTTTCTCGTCGATCGATCGGGGGGGAAAGAAAGTGGAGTCGTTTTCTCTCGCTCTTTTCTTGCATTCTGTGGGGGCGGTTTCAGTTGGGGGAATGCATGTCACGCGTACAATTTGACACTTACATCTGAAGATAGCAAAACTCTCGATCATACAAAAACACGTGTAGTACTCATGTGTTAAATGTTGATTCTCAGTCCATTCAGATTTTCTTGATTCTCAATCGACTTTGCAAAAGTGAAACTTTAGTATAGTTGAATACTGCATGTTACATACTTTCTTAAACTAAAGTTGTATTTTCTAGAATTCGACAAGATATAAGAAAACATAAATCTACAATCTAGTAAGATGTAGACGGCCAATTTTTTTTTTTTTTGTTTCGCACTTATTACCAAAGTTAGTTTGGTCCCTCAATTTCATACTACATGATATTCTTGGTTCATCAATTGTCCAAACAGTTTTGTATAGTCTTTGCCGAACTGAAGCGCACTTGATCAATAATGATGTGGCGGTGGTTTCAAATACAGGGCAACCTACTCAGCGTGTAATTAAATATTACAGAAATGGGGGAGAGCGACCAGAACAAAACAAAGGAGATTTTCACTAAAATAATTATCTAATTCAGGAGAACCAGGGATAATATACATGCAAATTCGATATTTAAGGATACTATTTCATATAAGATTATAAAATAATTTTGAGAGAGGGTAAACAAGAAATAATATTGAAAACAAGAAATTATAACTAGGTTACTATAAGTGATGTTCGTTAAATACCAAATACAAATCATGCACATGATGTGAAACTGATTATTCAACCAACATGGCAGACACATTTACTGATTTTCTTACGGTTCAAACTATACTCTAGAAATTTTTATTAAACTATACTTACCTAATCATATATATAATCACTCACAAGGTATATATTTGATCGGTTGTACGCTTCAACAATCTCTATCATTATATTTGAGGATATCAAAAAAGAATACGAGAAAAAACATACATGCGTAAAATACACATGTATAAACTGTACTCACCCCGTATCTTCTGAACCGTAAATGATTTTTATGTCATCACATAAAAACTATACTCACCCCGTATCTTCTGAACCGTAAATGATTTTTATGTCATCACATAAAATACACATGTATAAACTATACTCACCCCGTATTTTCTGGTTGCAAAATAACTATTCTGCACCCACGATTTTTTACGTCATCACATAAAAAAAAATTATGTTATGTATAAACATATTTACGTTCATATTGACCTATAACAGAAAAAATTGACACAAAATTGCAAAATATATGTGAAAATAACGTAAAACTCATAAAAAACAGCTTTAAAATGTGCAATTTTGTCATTTTTTTGTAACGCAGCCTAAATATATTTTTAAGCCATCTCAATATTTTTTATGCTCTCTATGACTTACACGTAATACAAAATTTACGTGACGTAAAAATCATTTACGGTTCAGAAGATATGGGGTGGGTAGAATAACTTATTCTACACCCTGGGTGTCAAATAGCGCGTCCCTGCGTATTGTTATATATTTATCAAATTTAAATACATATAATAAATATTTATTTGAAATCTTTTCCATAATTTGGTAACCTTTTGGAATATTTTGTTTTGACTTTTGTGCAATTTCACTTTTTACCTACTAGTAGTGATCTTGTGACTCCTTTTATATCAAAAAAAGGTTTGCCACATTTTACACCAATTTACCTATTTGGTCGTTTTTCTAATCTAAAAAGGAGGAGTAGATCAAGTTTTTTGCTTAGGAAAAAGCTATATCCACAAGTTGGAAAGATGTGAGAGTTCTCTAGGAAGACAACTGACTTATCCATTATGGTGAACCAAATTCGGTAAAATTCGATGAAATTGTGTATATTATGCCGAGCAAGTGTGGCTAGCTACCACGTATTGTTCCTATGCCCTATCCTATAGAATTAATACACCCATTGTAGAATAAACGACTGAATTGTCCGCCTTGTCAGTTGCCATGTCATCATCACGCGTGAGATGCGGCAAATTCTTATAATGAGGTAAATATTATCACAAACTTGCTGTTAGACTGTAAATTTTGGGGAAAGGGGTAGGGGTGGAGGTGAATGCCACGCTTGTTTTCATTTTCGGCTTCAAGGTAAAGTCTGTATACGTACCTTATTTTGTACTATTCGCAATTGGCCGGTAGTACATAAAATGGAACTTTGGGGTTTTCTATGCTAGGTCTCCTCGATCATGTGACAGGACAAATGATTAAACAGGAGTACGCACCAACATTATTTCTGAATGGTTTTGTAACGTAGCAATGATGCAGCAGTCGTCTCCTTTTTTTACTAGATAAAGGCTGAATCTAGCTGGTCCAGTAAGATAACAAGATTTGCTGACCGTTTTGGAAAAGAACAAGACGTCAATAAAGCTACGACATATCCCTGAAACAGATGCGGCGTATTTGGAGATGAGAAGACAAATCTGTGCAAGCAAAGGTTAGAGGAGTGAGAGAACCGCCTGTGAGGGTGTAATTCTGGACTTTTTTCTCACAATGAATTCGAGTCACTCAACAAGTTCTAGTGCTCCAGAGAATTTACATACCTTCCTTAAGAATTTAGTAAAAAAATATGACTTATTTGTGATCTGCTTTGGTTCATTGTGCGATTACACGCTCATGTGGATATGTGTGTTAGTGTGCTTGTGTTATTTGTAATTGCAAAAGCAAACACATGAAATTGTGAATCAAAGAGATGCGCGTGTGGATGTTTGCGCATGTTCACCGTGGAACAAGTAGATATATGGAAAATATGATGTGCTGATACTTAATTGGCATTTTTCTCCCTTGATTTAAACATGGTTGTGAACATGTAAACATATATATATATATATATATATATATATGTGTGTGTGTGTGTGTGTGTGTGTGTGTGCAAGATAAGGTGAGAGGACCACACCGATGAGGATATACATGGAACCGATTGCAAGATAATAATTCATTATCAAAAAGAAAAAGGAACCAAAGATCAAGATAAGAATACAAAGTCTACTTGCATATATCATCTCAATAGTATAATATAAGGAGAACAATTAGGTAAAATGTGGATCACAATTAAAGATGCAAGCATGTTTCCCGTAATGACATACATGGTATGTAATATCATGGAGTATATTTAATCTAAAAAAATAAAAATATCATGGAGTATCACAAGTTCACACCTATATGGTTAACTGTAAAGAACAGTGTTGCAGTACTGTCGGTAGGGTTTGGATCTTAAAGGACAATGGTGCTGCTATACTGTCAGTAGGGTATGGATCTTGTCTCCGAGAGAGCCCCCATGTTTGCGTAACTCAAGCATCAAGATGTGGGACAACAGGCTATAATTGCCAAGATATTAATATGTGTAAGATGATTTCAATTCTGTAATCGAGTTTATGTGCATTTGCATCTTGAACATACCACACTCCTGACATTTTTGTAGGATGATCTCATATGTGCTAGTTGCAAGCTCGCATGAACCTAGAGGATCTTATAGGAATTTTGGCTCAAATATTTTTCTCCAAATTAATTTGAATACGATTTGGTGAAATTCGCACGTTTTAAATGTAGGTGGAATGTTAGTTTGTCTTCTTGTAACACATATGCTGCACATATGTTTGGTTTTTTTTGAAAGGAAGGGCCGAAGCCCCAATTTTCAATTTTATTGAAAACTGATAAGACAAACATAATTCACTGTTTCCTGCTCTCCGTCCCAGGGGGTACATCTTCCCCCCGCACGAGACATCGAGCCTGCCACCAGATCACAGCTACAACTACCCCTAACATTACAGGCAAAGTTTTCCAGAGCAAAAACTGCTCCCAGATGATAATCCATATTACAAAAACGACACAACCGAGCACTACTACTTATGAAATGGGGTCCTAAAACAGCTCTTCTACAACCAGGGTAAACAGCTAACTCCTAGCATCATAAAACTGCTTTGCTCAGGTTCCAGCCAGCCTCATCACCATCGGCCCCATCCTTGCCTTCGATGGTAGAATTCAGTCGCCACCAGCACCAACATTTTTGTTCCTCTGCGCTGTGTACTTTGCAGACTTGATTTCTGCAGACCGGCCCAATAGGAAATGTAGTGAGACATCAAGAAAATTATACTAGTTGGATCCTGGAGGATCGCTCCGTTGAAGCAGGCATTGTTCCGGGTTTTCCAGATTGCCCACATCAACGCAGCGATTCCTGTCGATACCAGGAACCTATCAGAAACAGCAAAACTCTCTAACCATCTAGGTAAATCATCAAAAACTACAGGAACTGTTTTAAGATTAAAAGCACATCTAATTATCCCCCACAGGTACTTAACAACTGCACAGCTGAAAAAAAGGTGATCTATTGTTTCTTTATTGGGCAAAACATACATTTTTCTGAACCTTTCCAACCTCTACTTAACAAAATGTCTTTAGTCAGTATGCTTTTCCTGAAGGCTAACCACAGAAACACTTTTACTTTTAACGATGTTTTCATGAACCAAATTTTACTGTATGGAACCTTTACTTGCGAAGCTTTAAGCGCAACATACAAAGATCTAACTGTAAACTACCCTGAAGAAGTGAGTGTCCATCTACATCTATCTTCTACTGCATCCCTCAAGCGAACCCCTGCACACAGCTCTTTCAAATTAAACCACATATCTGCTAGTTCTCCACACAGATTTCTTCTAAAGTTGAGCACGCCCCACCCTTCGCTAAGAACTCTACTCACATAAATGCTTTTACTGTGCGAAATATTATAAAGCCTAGGGAAACTATCTTTTAGCGGCATCGCTCCTACCCACAGATCATCCCAGAAATGTGTTCTTTGCCCATTACCTATTATCTTTCTGCAAAAACTAAAGAAAATGTCTCTTACTCCCATAACCCCAGACCAGAAATGCGAATGGACATGTTTAAGCTTTACATGTGCAAGTGTATGTGTGTGAAGGTACTTAGCTCTAATAAGATGTTGCCACAAACCATCCTCATTCTCAATTTTCCAGAGCCACTTACACAGTAAACAGATATTCATTATTTTGAGATCCAGCACTCCCAACCCTCCCTGCTCCTTAGGTCTACAAACCTCCTGCCATCTAACCAAATGGTACTTCTTTTTACCTTCTAGTTCATGCCAAAATAGCCTTTTCCGAAAGAAATCAAATCTTTTACGTGTCCCTTTAGGGAGGGGGAAAAACGATAACATATAGAACGGCACATTAGTTAGACAAGATCTTAGTAAGATGAGCCTATCCCATAGGAAGTAAACTTTCCTATCCACGAACCTGCTTTTTTTTCTACTTTACCCTCCGAAGGTTTCCAGTCAATTAGTCTAAGCCTTCTATCATGCATAGGCATTCCTAGGTATTTAAAAGGTAGGACCCCTTCCAGGCAAGTAAAAATAGAAGTAAACTCTACACTTCTATTTTTAGCTTGTCCACAGCAAAAAACCTCACTCTTTAGAAAGTTAATTTTCAGACCTGATAAATGTTCAAAAATACAGAGAAGGTTCTTAAGGTTTCTAGCCGATTCTAAGTCATCTTGGAACATAAAAATCGTGTCATCGGCGTACTGGAGCATTGCTAAACCGCCCTCTACCAAATTTGGTATCAAAGGTTTAATTAGACCTGCATCTTTCGCTCTTTCAACCAACACGGAAAGGACATCTACTGCTATGTTGAACAGGATGGGCGAAAAGGGGTCACCCTGCCTTAAACCTTTCATGGTGGGGAAGTACTTGCCTATATGATCGTTTACCAAAATAGCTACATTACCATTCACTACTGATTGTTTCACCCAATCTATAAATTGCGTGGGGAAACCTTTCATCCTAAGTATAGTAAAAACAAACTCCTAGTTTATCTTGTCATAAGCCTTCTCGAAATATACCTTAAATAACACTGCATCGAGTTTCTTAGCTTTAATTTCATGCAAGGTTTCATGTAACAGATTTATACCATCTAGAATGTTTCTATCTTTTATAAAAGCTGTCTGTACCGGGGATATTACTTTCTTAGCTAATCTAACCACTCTATTATTAATAACTTTAGTAAAAAAATTGAATATAACATTAAGCATGCAAATGGGTCTATACTGCTGTATACAACTAGCATCGGCTACCATTGGTAGCAGTGTCACTACCCCATAGTTAAAGCGAGATATATCTAAATTACCTCTATAAAAGTTCTTAAAAAGTTCCATTACAGCACCGCAAATCAACTTCCAGAATTTTTGGTAAAACTCTATGGGTAGCCCGTCCGGACCAGGGGCTTTGTTGTGTTTCATCTTAAAGACGGCATCCTCTACCTCTTCTAACGTAAATTGCTTGACTAACTCCTCTCTATCTTCCACATCTAGCACATTCTCTAAAGGGATTTCTAAAGATACACTCGCATTGTTCTGCACCGGGCCGAATAATTCTGTATAGTACGAAGTGGCAAAGTCCAAAATATTCTTATCACCAACTATTACTTTTCCATCCTGCTTTAAACTCGTAATTTTGTTCTTCCTCTTCCTACCACTTGCCTTTGCCATAAAATACGCCGATAGAGAATCCCCTTTAATTAGATCAGTTTCTTTTGAACGTTGAAACCATTTAACTTGTTCTTCCCTTCTAATCACTTGCAATTTCTTTTCAAGCTCTGCTCTCAAAGCATACTTTTCTGCCGTAATGCCTAACAGTTCACTTTCTTTATCTATATTATCTATCTCTACTGACAGAATTCTCTTCTGTTTTTTATAAAAAAGCTCTATAATTGATGTCCCATCCTTTCAGCGAACTTCTAAGTTTTCTAGCTCTATTTTGCCACTTATCTAAGATATTTCTACCAAAATAGGAAGCTTTCCAAACTTTACTGACTACCTCAAATAAATCTTCTCTCAAAAACCAGCATAACTCGAATTTAAAAGGTCTAACGATATGTTCTTGTTTTGTCCCAAAATCAAGAACAAGCGGCGAATGGTCAGAAGCGTCTCTAGACAACATATTGATAAATGCTAGAGGAAATAAACTCCCCCACTCCGTACTTACAAGATATCTGTCAAGCTTAGCCAAGGTCGGATTTATTTGGTTGTTCGACCAAGTGTAGCGTCTACCCGGGAGCTCAATCTCTTTCATGTCCCAATTTTCGATAACAATATTAAAAAGATTCGACCATTTTGATAATCTTCTATTCTTATTACTATCACTCATTTTCCTGAGCAAGTTAAAGTCACCTCCTACAATTAAAGGAACGTTCCTGAGAGAGAAAATGTGAACTAGTTCAACTAAAAAAGCCTCCTTATCTTTAGCATGCGGCGCCCCATAAACTGAAACAATGTTATAGCACTTATCTATTTTTTTATCTCTTACTAGCATCCTGGCATGAAACCTGCCTATCTCCGACTCTATCACTTCATATGCATCATTATTTACACCTAAAAGAATTCCTCCAGACTGTCCTATAGAAGGAACCCAGACCCAAGAAAAACTTAAATTACCACTAATATTTTTCAGAAAATTAACAGTAAAGTCACTCTTCTTGGTTTCCTGTATTCCCACAAAATTAACACGATATTTAACAATTGCCTCGTTAATATTAAAACATTTATCTAGTTCTCCTACTCCTCTAGCATTCCAATTAAAACCTACCATCTAAATTTTAAAAAGAGTAAAACGTCCCTGGAGTCTACCAAGTTGCGGAGTTGGAGCGGATTGGTCACCTACTGGGAAAATGCTAACTATTGGTCAGTAACGTGTGTAAATGTTGCACGTTAGTCATTCCGTCAATAACACCGTCAAATGCTGACGTGGACAATGTTTTTTTACAGAAAAGACCTTAACCTTCTGTTTTTTCTTATTACTCGTCCAGGCTTACGTTCACGTGGATGGACTCGCTGCTGCGCCTTGGGTACTCCAGGCCGCTGGACCTCGGCGACATCCCGCCGCTGGACGCCGACGACGCGGCGGCGGAGGCGTGCCGGGCGTTCCTCACCGAATGGCACCGGCGAAGGGAATCGTTGCAGAGGACGAGAAACCTCGTGCTTCTGGTGCTCGCCGAGTGCCACAAGAAGGAGCTCCTCTTGACGGCGCTGTACACGCTTCTCCGCACTGTCTCCTTCGCCGCGTCTCCGGTGATGCTGTACTTCTTCGTGTCCTACTCGGCTACTCCGACAGGCCTGGTCGAGATCTTGGCACCGGGGTCGCGCTCATCGCCGGCCTGGTGGTCATGAAGCTCGTGGAGTCGCTATCGCAGAGGCACTGGTTCTTCGGGTCGAGGCGGCTTGGCATGCGCATGCGCTCCGCGCTCATGGCCGCCGTCTTCGAGAAGCAGCTGCGGCTGTCCAGCGAAGGGCGGGGCCGCCACCCCGCCGGCGAGATCACCAACTACATCGCCGTCGATGCGCATCGGCCAAGCGAGTTCCCGTTCTGGCTGCACCTAGCGTGGAGCATGCCGGTGCAGCTCGCCCTCGCCATCGCGCTCCTGTTCTGGACCGTCGGCGCGGGCGCGCTCCCGGGGCTGGCACCCGCCGCCGTCTGCGGCGTGCTCATTGTCCCGTTCGCCAAGATGCTGCAGCGGTATCAATCGAAATTCATGCAGGCGCAGGACGAGCGGCAGCGCGCCACGGCCGAGGTGCTCAACAGCATGAAGGTCGTGAAGCTGCAGTCGTGGGAGGAGCAGTTCAGGGCGACCGTGCAGCGGCTGCGCGACGTCGAGGTGCGGTGGCTCGCCGAGACGCAGACCAAGAAGGCCTACAGCAGCGCGATATACTGGTTGTCGCCGACGGTCATCTCCGCCGTAATCCTGGCGGGTACGGCCGCTCTCCACAGCGCGCCCCTTAACGCCGGCGTGGTGTACACCATCCTCGCTACCATGCGCGTCGGCTCGGAGCCCATGAGGATGCTGCCGGAGGTGCTGTCCGTCATGATCCAGGTCAAGGTGTCGCTGGACGGCTGGACCGCATTGGCAAGTTCCTGACCGAGGACGAGTTCCAAGACGACGCCGTCGACAGGATCGGCTTGCCGGCCTCCAACACGAGCCTAGCCGTGCAGAATGGTGTCTTCAGCTGGGAACCTAGCAAGGGCACTGCAACACTGAGAGACATCAACATCACCGTAACGCGCGGTCAGAAGATCGCAGTCTGCGGGCCTGTCGTCGCGGGCAAATCGTCGTTGCTGTGCGCAACGCTCGGCGAGATACCAAGAATATCTGGATCAGTACGTTGCACATCTGTACGCGCTTGACTAAAGGACCGAGTAATAAGAAAAAACAGAAGGTTAAGGTCTTTTCTGTAAAAAAAACATTGTCCAACGTCAGCATTTAACGGTGTTAGTGACGGAATGACTAACGTGCAACATTTGCACAAGTTACTGACCAATAGTTAGCATTTTCCCAGTAGGTGACCAATCCGCTCCAACTCTGCAACTTGGTAGACTCCAGGGGCGTTTTACTCTTTTAAAAATAACCGGTCCTGAAACTCGACTTCTTCCTACGGCTATCCCTTTACCATTACTTTTATGCAGAAAACCTCTCTTGCTACCCAAGGATCCCAGACCTGCTAGTAGTCTAACTGTACTGTCCAACTCTCTATCTTCCTCATCTATCTCATCGTCATCAGAAAACATAACTTGTTCAGAAGTATCATCTACTTTCTTATCTTTACCATTGTTACATACTAAATCTCTACCATCTCTACTTTGACTTGCTGTAAAAAGATCTGCTATTGCTTTCTCTAACCCTTCAATAATATTAACAGGGGCATCTACCTCTAAGTTATTCTTACCAAGTTTTATCCCCACTCTATCAGCTAATTCATGAAGAGATAATTGAGCATTAGCTAAATTGGAGTGAAGGGGCATGAGGATGTTGCCTGCAGGACCCTCCAGGTTCCTTGCTTTTGCACGTTCCACCGCCTTGTCCATAGACACGTATGTTTGGTGCTCCGTCAGACTCTCAGCAATCAGCATCATGTCATACACAAGTCGTTAATAGGTACAGTTTAATTATCACTTAATTTAATTCTACAACTCGATCGTATCTCTTATTCTGGTTGTCTCTGAAGTCAAATATTCCATGAAGTACTACATAAAGTACAAGTAGCACACTTGCACTGATCAACAGTGCACGGAGCACAACCGTTATTTAACCTATTCCTTCCAATTGATTATCCTTGGGAAAATCCATTTAACTTACCTGATCGCCAAAAAATTACTACACGAAGCTAGATTTTTTTTTTGGATAAGGAGACAAATGCCAACGCGTGCACATTGACACCACCGCCTGCACACACCACAGGCTCATGCTTTGCGTGCTTCCTACCAACACTCTTAGAACCCAGAAAGTTCAACGTAAAATACACGAATATCAATGCATTCCTACTGGCCGACTCTCACATTTGTAGGTGCAAGTGCGAATTTACAATTCACTAAAATATTATTTTTTCGATAAAAGGAGTCACATGGCCGCCAAAGTAAACGCCTAAACTTCAAACAAGACCACCCTTCAGTAAAAAAAATAAGGGCTTGTTTGATTCAAAGGAATTTTATAGGAATCTTGTAGGAATTTATCCCATAAGAATTTTTCCTTTGCTAGTAGTTTGATTCATAGGATTAGGGCTTGTTTGAAACGCAGGATAGGACAATCACGGGAATAGAAAAAACACAGGAACGGGAAAGGAATGCAGGTGCAAAACGTAGGAATGCAAACACAGGAAAGGATCACACAAAACTTGTTTGGAACACAGGGAAAGAAACCACAAGAAATGATCACACAAACCTTTGATTTGCCTCGTTCCTTCTCACAGGAATAAAAAAAAGTGGTCGGAGCTAATGTTTCCTTTCCTGTGATTTTCCCGTGAAAGCTACATCAAAGGAAATATTCCTTCACTTTTCCTATGGCTCAATCCTGCATATCAAACGATGCTACAGTGCAAATTCCTACCGGAAGAGGAATCATGTACTTTTCGTATAGAAATCATTCAAATCAAACGGGCCCTTAGTTTCTATAGGATTTTTTCCTATAGGAATCTTTGTACTAGTTCCTATAGGAATTCTAACATCCACTCCAAACTCCTTTTACAATTCCTTTGATGGAATCAAACAAAGTTTGGTGCAAATCAAATCCTATAGAATTGGAAGGTGCATGACATTGCAATCCTACACTTTTCCTATTCCTATGTCTTTCCTATCCTACAAATCAAACAAGCCCTAATATGCTAACTAAAAGTTAAATTATACAACCTACCTAGTCAATAATCGTCCAAAACCTCGTATTTCTTTTCTATCACCTATAACTATCTAGCAACAACAATAAAATTTCCTTAACAAGTACTCCCTCCGTTCGGAAAAAGGATGTCGTTTTTGTGACATCCTTTTCCGAACGGAGGGAGTACAAAACCAGATCAGAAGTGAGAAATAGCGGGAAAGGGTTTACACTGAGTCAAGTTTATGTTTTCAAATACTTCGCTCTAATTATCTCCATTTGCAAAGCAAACTAGTGTTCTTCAGTTGAATGTTAGTCACACCCAAACCTCCTTGATCCCTAGGCTTGAGAAACATAATTAACTGATCCGGCGGGAGGGATAGTTTTAACTCCTTTTGGATTCGTATTAAAACATCATGTAACTAGGTATATTGACCAACATATTTCTTGTTCCAAAACCAGACATATCACACACTCTGAACTGATGAAAAAGAAACAATTTTAGCCCGGAACACAACAATCTTTTAGATACTGTGTGGCACCTAACTAATCTTAATTCTTTGATATGAATGCTCCGGTTACGATCACAGTCATATATGTTCTAGCTTGTTCTACATTACCGCTTCCTTAATTACTCTATATTACATAAGGCAACACACAATGAAAAGACTAGTGGAGCAGTATATGTGATCTGCAACTATGGATGTACTATGTTCACTGTCTGAGTGTCTGTCTTTGGTTCCACTCATCAAAGGTAGAGATCGATCATACGTGATGCTCACCTTTCAATCACCTGGAATATTCCGCAATTTAATTCTGTACCAGACCGTCTCACGAAGACCTTCAAGACCTAGCTAGTCTTGTATCGATCAGTTAGAAGTTAGAACTTAGAAGAGTCCATCCACCTTCCGTTTTCTAGAACCTCTGCCGCCGCCGCCTCCTGGCATCACCGTCGGCCGGCACGTGCGTCAGCCGACGGCATGCTCGACGTAGCGGCGTAGCATAACGCATGGCAAGGCGGGCCGTCGCCGCCGTGCGCGTTGAAGCTAGGCGAGACACGGTCGATCTGCTACAGCAACGGAACTGCTACGCAATGTAGACGCAGGGTACGCCGGTGAGCTGGAGATGCCAGTTGCCGCTTGTTGCATTTAAAGTGGGGTCCCACCAAGTGACGGCCTGACGTAGTACGTCCTCAACCGTCGCGCGGAGGGGCCGGAAGGCCGGTACTACAACGGCGACAAGAGTGGGTCTTTGCCGGCCGGCCGCGTCGTACGTTGCGTCCAGCGCTCAGGATCCCGGCCTGGTCGGGCTCGATCGGCTCGGGTCATGGCCTCCGGCTGTGGGCCGCAAAATGGATCGATGCCTCCTATTTGGTAGGCCCTTGATTTGTGGCAATTTTTTCTTTTGCGAGAAAGAAAGAAAATGCATTTGACGGACAATGAGTATGTGGCAAAATTACCTGCACTCGTGAGTGATCTTTCACATATTTCTAGCATTCTATGAAGAAAGAATGCTCTACTCCTCCACCGAGCCCGTGACCTAACCCTAGCCGCCGCCGGCGACCCCGTCCACGCCGGCCGACCCACGCCGCCAACAGCTCCCCGACCCCTACCTCTCCCCCGCACCCCCCGTCAGGCCCCGTGGCGGTGGCCGCACGCTTTCCGTCCTCCTCGCCTAGCCCCATCACTGTCTTTCCCTCCCGTTGCCGCCACCGACAGGGGTTGTCGGGCTTAGCCCAATGGGCGGCGACGGCGGCCTATCTTCTCCCGCATCGGTGTGGGTGGAGGTGGGACTCCATCCTCCCGGCGGCGGTGCTACCCGAACGACGGTGGTCCGGCCACGGCCGGGTGGTGGTGACATGGCGGCGGCGCTGTGCGGTGAGCAACATCGTGCATTTTGGCGGCGAGTTGGGCCTTGCAGCCCAAATTTGGGCCCGTCGTGCCCCATCTGGGTCAGGCGGTCCGGCCTGTTCTGAGGTGCGCTCTGAATCTGGTGGCGAGGCAGATATTGCAGGGGGCAGCGGCGTCGGCGGCCCGCCTGTTGCAGCATGGCTGAGAGCTTCACGTGCCTGTTCTGGGACTGGTCGGACCCTATTAGGACTGGTGTGCCCCCGTGGGAGCTTTACGAGCCCTTTGTGCGCGGTCGGACCTGACGGGGACTGGTGTCCTTTGCTGCCACGTTCGGTCAACTACCGTCCTTGGCAGTGGAGATTGTTCCTTCCCGCGCGGCCGCGGTACTACTGACCCCGGTTTATACTTCTACTCACCTCCGTCTTGCAGACCTCATGTCGGCTACTTCGGTGAGACGACGATGGTGTCTTTGGAATCGTTTTGCTAGGCTTCAACGAATTTGTAGGTCGCCCTTGGTACTTACATTTCTATCAACACGCACGTCCTTCTCGCGGTGCTAAAAGTAGATATTAAGATACACTTATAGCCCCGTTCTCAACTGTAAGATGTTTAGCTTCTTTTTATCACACGTATCTTGATTTATTTAGTGCAAGTTTTTTTTTTAGTTTTTTTGGTCCACACATATCCGACTTGTTTTAGTGCAAGATTTAATTCTTACACTAAAAGAAATCTAGATGTGTAAGAGCTAGAAAAGGCTAAAACATACTCCCTCTGTCCACAAATAACTGTCTTAGATTTGTCAAAAAGTGGATGTATCTCAAGTCTAGATACATCCACTTTTGTATAAATTTAAGACACTTATTTTGAGACGGAGGGAGTAGTATATCTTAGTATTTCGTGCATTGATAACACATGCCTGTAAAACTTGCAGCCTCGGGGAAACACCTACGGACGGGGTGTGCCCTAGATGACTATATTCCGACTCCGACGTGACACGCCGACAGCCAGAGATAAGTCAGCACAGCACCTAACCATCGAGCTGTACTGCTAAACCGCTATCATTTCGAATTTCCTGAACTTCCGTACGCTTATTACAACCACATGAACTAATGCGTAAGTGCGTACGTGGATGGATCGAGGACCAGACAACGAACCATTAAATGCGGTGTATATGAGCTGACAGTTGAGATTTAGTGCTCAAGTACGTTACGCGGTTGTGCATTAATCCGATCTTCCTACTTTCATGCTTGACAATTGACAGTCTTTTTGACGACCAAGGCGACGAGTTCCCCATTGTATTATAGAAGAAAGAATGGTTAATTAGAGAAATTGAATCCAAAAACCATACAAAACGCGGTTAGAAAGAATGGTTTGATCGATCTCGCCGTTTCCAGAGTTAATTATGGTAAGAGAGGAGCTTAGATACATACGTATGCGCAGCACATCCTGTGCAAATTTCTCTGTGTAAATGTTTGGTCGAACCTCTCGGTACAGTTTGATTGCCAGCCTTACGGATTGAAGATTTTGGAGAATCCATGAAGGAAATTCAGTCAAAACCACATCGATATAATTTCTTCTGATGAAACGTCTTACCTGATTTTTCATATTTATGCAGAGAATATATGTAACTGACACTTCTTAATATATTATATTTATCGAAAATAAGCATATAAAGTACATAGTCGCGCGTGTACCACATGTCAGGTTTCACGGCGGCGCACGATCCGGCCCGCTTCCTAGTGAAAAATCGTTTGGTTAGTTATAATATTCTTTACAAAATTAGCTCACTTTGAATAAAAAATTGTGTTTTACGGGCTTGCGGGACGACCGCTTGAAGCTCTTAACCACATTACGTTACTGTTCATTGGGGTGTACATGTACAAGACAGCGTATTGGTATAGCGCCACCCGTAAGCTAGCCATGATCGAGATAGTAGATCGATACCGAGACCACGGAACAGTACATACAAGTTACAAGTAGCGATCACCGCATACACTGACTAGTGACTACACACATGTGAGCCGGTGGTGGTCGTCTGCGCCAATAGTGTTTTCGGCTGCTCCGTTGTGTGTGTTCAATTCGTCGATAGAAAACAAAAAAGATAGCTAGCTGATACAGGAGGATCGCTCAAAAAAGGAAGACATAAGTTGATACAACAGGAAGGAATACACAAGCACGCAATATTCATGGTTCATTTTTTTTAGAAATGGGAGCCTCGCCCCAGGCTCTGCATCAAAATGATGCATACGGCCGGTTTTTTATTAAGAATAAGTATCTAAGTTCAGATTGTATCGCATTATTACATTCACTGATCAGACAGTGTGAAAATAAATATTCATGGTTCATGGCCCCATGCATCTGCAAGGAATCGTGTCAGTCAGGAGGACGTAAGTAGTTTGTGCCTGTTGCGGCACAGGATCAACGGCCTCCCCTGCGTACGTGGCCCTTAGTTCTACCTTCCGGCTACGATCGATGCCTCTGCTCATCTGAGCCACTAGCTATTATAGTCCGAACAGCCAGCTCATCACAAGTTCAACGATTGTGCACAGTTCCTCTTACTCTATGTTTCCAAATTCTTATTACCCTGTGTATTAGTTGATTAATTTCAAACTTTATAAAGTTTCACCATCTAAAAAAAATCATCTTCTACAATATCATATCAATATTACAAAACATCAATGATATATACATTCATATTGTACCTTTTGGTCAAGAGGAGACCAAGGTTCCATTACTAGAATGAAATCAGGTAGCAGCACAATGACTAAAAGCATGTTTTGAATCTAGGTTTGGGCGAGATGGCCGAACTTTGGGTTTTCTCAAAATCTCGTACGAAACTGATAGTTTTGAAATATGGGATGAATATTGACCGATATTGGGAAGAAAATTTTAACAAATTTTTCCAAAACATCTGAAATAAACCGGAAAATGCTTATCAGAATCCTTCGCAAAATATACATGTATACAAATACACAGAAGAATCGATGCCTCATGAAAACATTATATATGAGACTTGAACATCATACCAACACTAACCGTCCAGATTAGATTCACCATCCCCGAAATAACATCATGTTAACCATTCGAAAGATCAGTTCAACAACAATATTCAGATTAACCATCACATCAGAATAATAGTCTTAAAACAATAGTCCAGATTAACAGGCGAGTGTGAAAGTTCATATTAGGAGTCCTAATAAGCGGCAATAACCACATAAAAGTTCAGAATTACACTCCACAAACCATGCAAACAGTGATTTCAGTTATGATTCTTATTGTTCAACCTTTCAATCTTGTTCCCCGGTTCAACGCTGATAGATGAATAGATCCACATTTTGATACTACACACACAAACAAAAGATGTACATATACTTGCCTATGTATGTCAAAACAGAAAAGTTACAACGAGAAATTAATGCAAAAAAGCCGAGATAAAGCTACTCCTCTAAGAAACTTCAAATAGTCGACCGTATGTAACAAATTTGACAAAATCTATCTAATTAAGACTCCAAACATGAACAAAAAAATTAAATATAAAACAGTCAACAAATTAATGTTCAGATGAACGGACCGCCTACACGTCCGTACGCTGGCTTATTGCAACTTTTTTCCTGCAAACTTTGAACTGAGGTGTAGTACTACGTAGATGGATCGAGGAGCAGACAGCAAATTACTATTCATCAGAGGTATAGCCAGCCGTATAGACATGATGGAGATAGTAGATAGGGCGCCAAACAGCATATTATGATCGGCAGGCCCGTACGTTCTCTCTTGTGGGTTGGAGGATGAGCTAGGCAAGAAAATACTGCTAGCAGATGTTCACGCATGCGTGGCGTGGCGTGGCGGCGCGCCAGAAGAATGTGGAAGGAACCGTATAGCGGCCAGGGAGACGGCTGGATGAGTATGTAGTTGTGCGCGCGATTCTGCAACTGTGCCTGTTGCTAGCAGATCGATGTCAAGACCACGGAACACTACTTACAAGGAGCACTACCGCGTACGTACACTACACACACATGTCGGCCGCTGCTAGCTAGCTGGTCGTCTGCGCCAACACAAGAAAATACTCACTATTACTGTCGGATCGCTCAGAAAAGGAAGGGAGTCGATGCAAAGAGGAAAGAGTGCACAGCGGCAATAGTTGCAGGCTGGCTGGCGGCTGGATCGCTACCGCTCCTGTTGTCAACGGCCGCCCCTACATATTGTGCATTCCGCAACCGCAACCATGGGTGCCTATTGTTCGTCGTTTGAGAAACCACCAAGTCCCAACAGCTAAAGTTCATCACAAGTGCAACACTGATTTTCCTCTTTCTTTGGATGAAAACTTGACATGTTCCATCCATGGACAACAAACGCCAAGCTCCACCGCTGCTCTATCTCCCTACCAGTCAAAGTATGTACAAAATTGCTTACGCTTTATAGCCCCATAACATCTTCTCTTCTTCCAATAACTCCATATTTTCTGTTACTCTGATCATGTTGCCCAGGTCAGACGCTGTATCTGACAGTGGTAAAAGCAAATGAACATATGAGGTTTCTCAAACAGACGTAGTAAAGTAGTGGGAGTCAAGCCAATTTTTTTGCGGGGTGTCAAGCCAGAAATGTTACCTCTATATTAATGGAAAGAAGATATATTCAGCGTAGAAGAGATTCCAGATAAACCGGTAGTACTGTGAAATAGCATCCTGCCACACGAGAGAAACAGCTAAATTTCTTTATTTCAGAAGCAACACAAGTGCACTTGGAATTCCTGCATGCACATCTAATTGTGCAATTGATCTTACATTCCAACAAATATTTCAGCAAAATCCGTAGCACTAAAATCAAGCCAAGAAATCCAATCACAAGAAAGGAACTACTTTATTTATATGTGCTACGTCGCAACTTGAGAACTCTTCACATTTGTTGGTTAACATTCCATGTTTAAGGCACTGCAATGTCATGTTTCCTCTCAAGACCAAAAAACTATTGCATGTATGATACAATACTGCAGAAACAAAAACATGGGAGCCAAAAAACACAAATATATGCAAGCTCACAAAAATTACTTCTCCTGGAAATCTTTTCGATAATAAAGTCTATTATTATTTCAAGACTTGCATGTACGAACTGGAGCTGTTCAGAACATTAGTTAGAAGCTTCACCTTACTGTATTTTGCTTGCTCCAGAATCCATGTCTGAAATCATTCAATAGAATACAGAATGTTAGCCAAAGAATACATGTGCTCCAGAACCCAAGGAACTAGCTCCCAATGAAAGTGTTGCATTTTTGCATCAAGCTTTGGGTTAAAATTTGCTTAAGTAATATTGGTATATTACTAGTGATTTGACCTCTGCACTCCAAGCTCAACAAGCCCATGTGCTTGTGCCTCTTCAATTCTATATTTTTACCCCAGATAATTAACATCTAAGAACTATCGGCATCACGCTTGATGGCGTAGTTTCTGTGATGCATGTTGCAGCTTTGGTTCCTATGCTGGTGTCTCTAGCATTCAAACTGTGTCTTGTTTGTCTACCCTGATAATAAAGCTGGACCATTTTGGTTTTCGTCTAAAAAAGTCAATCATAGGTTAATTGGAAGCTAGTTATGCCTGATTGAACCGGTAGAGATCTCAAAAAATGCAGGACTTATCATCTAGAGGGGTCTATCTATTTACCTGTAAAATTAAAGCAACTGCAAGAGCAGCATGGAAAGGCACCATAACAGTGCCCCTGAACGCCTGCAATTTTGAAAACACCATCAGTGCAATCAAACAAGGTAACACTGCTTAGCACAAAACTGTGCATCAAAGTAGTGTCTTTTTCAAAGCATCCTCTGCTCAGAAAGGGATCCTTGGTATACAAAATTTATCAAGGTAAAGAATGTTGTAAGTTTTACTGGTCTGCCCTTAGATGCATGTATCTATCACTTGAAACGCAGCTGCGGTTGAGGTTGGGAAATGCAGGGCATGCATATTACGTGTGGTGCTATTATGCCCTCTAGCTGGATTGAGCGGGGGGGGGGGGGGGGGGGGGGGGGGGGATCAAAGGACGGTCAGACGTAGTAGAAATCGAACCTGAGGAATGAGAAAAGGTACAACAATTGCAGTAATATAATTTGCCAACAATAAACCAGAGCCAAGGAAGGCAATCTTTCTGACACCAAGCTTTGTCGCCAAGTTGATATTTGGAATCTGCACGGGGCAAAAGATTATAAGTACAAGATTAGTAATTCAATTAATGAAGTCTCGTACACAGATAAAAGTTCCATAGCAAACTAGAAGAGGGTCCATACTTGAACACAGGGTTATGCAAAACCTACACATTTCATGACTTTCAATTAAATCATTTCAAGATTACTATGGTTTAGATAATTTCTAGGAAATCGGCTGAAATTTCTCAATCCAGCTCCAATTAGTTTTGGCTCATTCCAGTTGGTAAGACTACGATAAATTAGAGATAAAGATTGAAAGCCTCCAAGGCTTACAATCTTAATTGTACTGTTTAACCCTACCAATTAGTAATTTGTTTGACCGATTACTGCCAGTTTCGGGGCTACATCCGATAATTTATTATAGAACTAAAACAGTGACACAAAGACATGGATGCGAACCATAAAAACATCTGCCTACACAAATATCTGTTTAGCTGTTAATTTGAAAAATGACATAATCTTTGTTGGAAAGCTACACAAATATCTGTGATGATTACAAAATCATGCATAAACTAGAAACTCACTTGCGGTCTCCTTCAACATCCGGAAGATCTTTCGTTATAGCAATGACCAAAGCAAATATTGTCACAAAGCATGTAATAAAAGCAACAGGCGAGCTGCAGATAGAAAGGTATAATATAGCATTAGACATCATGAATGTCTGCAATGAGATGCAACAAACTACTATGATTGGATAGGTGCATAATGACTAGAATACAACGCTAACTTCAGCAATAAGTCCGAACAAACTTCCAGTGACTATCTTACCTCCATTGGAATGTAAGACCTAAAGCAGCTCTAGTAGCATAGTAAACCCCAAAGTTGAGAAGAAATCCACGAACCTATGAAAAAAATGAAAGATGGTTTGTCAAAACTAAAAGAGAAAGATCTGTAGATAGCATGGTCTTCAAATAAAACTGGAAACGTGATAGCCTGGCCTCCAAATTAGCACAGCATAACTCAGAGAAATCAGGTCTTCAGAAATCGTGTACTTTGTGAGCTGCTAAGAAACTAAGGACTAATCTGATAAGTAAAACACATTCGAGCAAATAAACTGTTCTACAAGAGAGCACAGTTAAATATCTAAATTACTCTCCAAAAGCTCTCCCAAGCAAAAATCTGTAAATGATATACTAGAGTTTTGGTGGAGGATATTTGCTAGTCCTACTCTTGTTTCGCCCAAGTTTTTTTTTTATAAAGTTGACTTATACACTGATCATGTTCTGAACTCCATAAGAAACACCATGTGCACCAGATACGGCAGCCAAGACCACTCAACATAGGAAAACGTGTGTGTGATGCTAACACTGTTAATTTTCACTCATGCTAAACAAACAAATAATTTGGGGGCCAGGTTGTCCATTAAAAGTTAAAATTTCCTTTTGGCGCTACAGCCTATTTCGTCATCTTCTTACAAATACTGCATAGAGAGTGCCATTCAGAACAAGTTAGATGAGTATGAAATTATTCACGAATGTATCTGTCACGTGCAGCCATTATGAGCCCATGTGAATGGCCCAAAAGAGGGTCGCAGACTAGCAGTTGAGTTGTTATATTTTTTTTGGAGGTTTATCTATAGATTGACTACAGGTAAGCAGAGATGATCAAGTAAAGTTACCAGTGCTTTATTGAGAATAATTCTAAAACAGAAGAGCAAACCAAAAAACTAATGCTAACACAATAGTAAATAAGAAGGGAAGAGCAAAGTACCGTCGCAATGATAAGAAAAGCAGCAACCGGATATCTCTTTAGTCTGAATGGGGGAACTGAATAAATAGTGCCAAGAAAGAGGCCAAGGCAGTAAAGAGAGGTAATGAAAGATCCAAAGGTTGAGACGACAATTGAGAAGCCCACCACTGCAAATGCTACGACCAATAACCATGCTGTCTGCACTGAGAGATCACCGGCAGCAATAGGTAAATATGGCTTGTTTACCTGTTCAAGTATTCAGTGGCAAAAACTTAGAAATGACAGGGATAGCAGATACAGTAATTGGCCTTAGCGACATGTTGCTTCAAATGGTAATATTTCGCAACGGCACCTTTACAGAAGTAGTAAGTGCAAGTCAAACACAATGCATGGAAAGCTATATACATACTTGTCGATTCCAATATCATAGATCTGATTAATCCCAACAATGTAACGTTGCCGCAGATCAATGCAACAAGCCCATAGAATGCTTTGAATACCAAGCGCCAATCTATCAACTGAGGATTCTCTATTAAAGCTCTAGCAACCAAAGCCCTGCACCAACACAACAGTTTCAGCACTACAAAATTACATCTGGTTCTGTCATCATAAATTTAAGGGCTGATGCTCACGTCGATCCCAAAGCAGTTCCTCGGATCGTGTGTGGCCTCAAAAATCTCCAGCAAGAATCCTTTAGGTCTGCTAGCGTCTTTAACAGTGGAGCTGGTCCAGCGGCGCCAGCTTGAGAGCATGCCTGTGCCAGGACCATGTCAAATCAGTGTGATCGTAATGTCCGACAGGACGCATAGTCACGTACTTCACTTAATTAAGTGCACTGATAGGTGACTACTAGCGAAAAGTGAGTTCAGTCATCATCAGTAGTCATGAACAATGTGTGCAATAAGGGAAACGCAACATGTAATCATTCACCATGCTGGCATGTCTCCTCTTCCAAAGAGAAAGAAAAATGTCAATTGTGATACTCCCTGATCTCCAGTTTTCCCCAAGGGCCAGCGCCCATTCTTTAAGAATTTGGATTACAGTGTACTTGAGTTATACAGATGCTACTAGGGAATCATGACGAAAAATGCGGGCCGACTAGGATTCCGGACATCCAGGGAACTACAAGCATTTGCATCCTCTCCCCCAAGCCCAAATGCAGTAAAATCAACTTGCTGGAACTAAGCTAAGCTATCAGCGGCTCCTGTCAGAAATCAAACCTCGAATTGGGTAACCTAGACTAGAGGAAACAGCGGCTCTGATTTGCTCGAGGTTACTGGCCGAGAAGAGATACACCGCTGACGCTGGCATCCAACGAATTTACCTCGAAGCATTGGGTCGGAGACACGGGAGCGGGATGCTTACTGCACGGTGTCGCGCCGGCGCTGGCGCGCGGCGCTGCAGGGCGCGCGCGGGGAGTGGGGGAAGCGGGCGGAAGCGGACGAGAAGAGAAGTGAGGCGGACGACAGCGACGGGCGCCAGGTGCGGCAGGCCGGGGCGGGGAGGAGGCGGGCGGCGGCGGTGGTGGGCGCGTGGGTGGGTACCGGAGGGGAGGCCGCCATGGGAGGGGAACTCAGTGTGTGATTCTTTTTTCCTCAGCGGCTCAGCCACCCATCGCCATTGTTGATTGGTTGCGAGCAGCGAGCGAGGGCAGATGACACCAGGGCCGTGCGCGTGTTATCCTATGGCTGCCAAGCGGACGGGTGGGAATTTCGTCTCCCATTTTGAGTCTCGTACAAATATACTTCTCAATGCCCTAATTTTATTTGTGTTCTAAAACCATGTAGCCCCAATTTTATTTGTGTTCTAAAACCATGCAACGGTAGAAGACGGTGAATGTGATTTACATGTTGGAAAAGGAGTCATGCCATGCCATTCGAGAAGAGGGGCGACGGGCGCAACTTCCAGATCTGGCGGACGGCCGGCCAGCCGCCACCCGCGGTTCCACTCCCGCCCAGGCGGGTCGAGGAGAACCGCTACCACCACGGCCGCCGCTCGCCGCCAAGCCGACGCCGCCATCTTGGACCGGGGCGCCGCCCCGACGTCCTCCATGCTCGCGCCCGACCCAACACCTCGGCCCCGCTCGCCAGGGCGCCGTCGGGAGCGACCACCGTGCCCTCCGCCTTTGGCGGGCAGGGCGCCGCCACCGCCGCCGGCGCGGCGGCGGCCAGGGGCGGCGGATCTGGGGGCTTTTCGCTAGGGTTTGGGGAGCCTCCGGAGTCGCCCGAGCGGGAGCGACCCGGGAGGCGTTTTTCCTTGGGGGGGGGGGGGGGGGGGGGGGAAATCCTCAATCTTTCTTAGCTCACTTGGTATAACCACACACATGTATAGTCTCGAACCTCTAAAACTATGACACCTCTCATTTAGCGAGCGAGCATAAGATGGGATCGATGCTTCGCTTCGAGCGGCTTATATTACCTTCTTGTTCGAGTGTGACAATTTAATTTGGTACTCACCATTTGATTAACATGCGTTTGTTGTTGCACAACTTTATTCGTGGCAATAATACTAGTCAATATTTCACCCACTCATGTAAAGTTCTGTAGTTATGCGAGCACACATACCATTACTATGTTACTAGTCTCATAAAAGTTGATCATATATATCTGTATACGAAAGTTGGATATCAAAGGCAAATATGTGTTGGGTGGCTGTAATGCTGACCCAAATGTTCTAGCTCCGAAAGAACCCCAAATAAGAGGTGGCTGAGAGCCTGAGACCTCCACAGGGTTGGGTTAAACTGAACTGTGATGGTTCCTTTAAGCTAAATGATGGTACTGCTGGTGCAGGTCTGGTGCTACGAGATGAAGAGGGACAAGTGATTTTCTCTGCTTGCCGTAATTTGATGGATTGCATGGACGCAATGGAAGCTGAAACATTGGCATGCCATGAAGGCCTACTGCTGTCCTTAGACTGCTCATGCATGTCTAGTGGATGAAATCAGAAAGAAGGTCCAGGATCGATCACCCCTCTCGCACTACATCTCGGCGATTAAGGCTTTAATTAATTGTAGAAGAATTATTTCCTTTGTAAAAGTAGATCGTACACAAAATAGGGCTAGAAGAATTTCGCGAGAGCAGAAGGAAGATCTCTCACTTGGCAGGGTTCTGGTCCTGAATTTTTGGTTCAGGTGCTCGACCATGACCGTCATGTAATGATGTAATTATCCGCACAAAAAAAAGTGCACTTGAGGTATGCACGATGCTACTAGGGAATCATCGCTGAAATGCGTGGGCCGACTAGGATTCAGGACATCAGAGAACTACAAGCATTTGCATTCTCTCCCCAAGCACAAACGCAGTAAAATCAACTTGCTGGTACCCAACAAGTTTACCTCACAGCATTGAATCAGACACACGGGAAGGGATGCTTACCCGCACGGTGTCGCGCCGGCGCTGGCGAGCGGCGCTGCATGGGGCGCGCAGGGTGTGAGGGAAGCGGGCGGAGGCGGACGAGAAGAAGAGTGAAGCGGACGGCGGCAACGGGCGCCCGGCGCGTCCGGCCGGGGCGAGGAGGAGTCGAGCGGCGGCGGTGGTGGGCGCGTGGGTGGGTATCGGAGGGGAGGCGAGGGAGGCCGCCATGGGAGGGGAGCTCAGTCTGTGATTTTTTTCCCTAAGCGGCTCAGCCACCCATCGCCATTGTTGATTGGTCCCGAGCAGCGAGTGAGGGGAGATGCCACCAGGGCCGTGCCCGTGTTATCCTATAGTTGTAACTAGCACGGTAGCCCTCGCAAATGCGAGGGCATCATCCGTAGTTAGTTTAATAGCATTCTTGAGATTAAAAAATAGTTTAATTGATATCACATTATTTTTTATTGTGTAATGTGCAACAATAAACAAAAATTTGTACCACTACTGCTGAACAAAAATATCACAGACGCGAGTAACATATTTGGCAATCTAAAATTTGTGGGTACATGATTATCATGCCGTAATGTTGAAGCACCATGAAACTGATATTGGATCTGTAAACTGGACTATAATTCTTAGTAGATCCATATGCGAGGTTAGTTTTAACTTTGATAAAAATCGTTGAATTAAGATTAAATGGTTTCTCCTCCTAATAGGCAGGTCACACTAAATATTTAGATTATCTTGTTCTGGATTTTCGTCTCTCATTTGCTCACTTCATGTCACAATGTGCAACGTTTTACAAACATGAGCCTTTATTTCTTTATATGGAATATACTGCTAAAGGTAAATTATTTTCTTGCAAACATATTTGTTAACATGCTTATACATAAATAGACAAAGTTAGAGAAGTAGGATTATAAGTTTTCCAGACTCTTAATTTATCCTGATCTTCTTCAATGGTTCTATATACCAGGACACATGTACTTTCTGTGTTATGCAAAATGACTATGCGACTTGGATAGCATAGTTTAAGATTTAAGTAATTGTAAATTTTACTGTGCAATTAGAATGACATGTGCTTTTATATATGTTAATTTTGTTATCAGAGAGAAAGACACCAAAAAATTCCAATAATGTCTACATTCAAACCAAGCAATATCTGCAAAAAAAAAATCAGAAGAATTAAGTGTACATTTTTTGGATCCTCGGATTAAAATAGTATTGACACACCGTCTAGATACTAAACATGAAACATATCAAGCAAGAATATGTGCTGACTTAACCTATGTTTATAATTAAGTCATAATTTTTTATAGTATGAGGGATGTCCTGTCGATAGTGTGTCGACTAATGTTTATGTGTTCATCAATTTGAATGTTTAACGCTCTGTGTCTCATTAAGTGGGAATAGTCGTTAAGTGGAAGGACATCGTGATCCTCGTGAAAATATGTGTGTGTATCATTAACTCAGTAATTCTCTTAATATGAGGGACGCTTCCGTTCGATCTCGTGCTTCTTCATACGTTTTGTGAGAGTGTTGGTTTGATGGCGGTCGTGACTTTATTAATTTTAAAGTTGACGACTTAGAACTTATGCGTACGTTTTGTGAGTATGTTGGTATGATGGAAGTCGAGTAAATTTGCAATTTATATTACACGATCATAGAACAACATACTCGTTCCTTTCACAATTACCCTGTGTTCTGATTTTAGTCAAAACACCAAATTTATTCTTACATAAATTTTCACCAAATATATAGAAAAAGATCAACATGCGAAATATAAATCATTATTAATAGAATTTATCATAAATGTATTTTCCTATTATACAAATTTTGCATACGAATGTTGATATGTATTGTTACATGCTTAATTGGTCAAATTTTACAAAATTTGACTTTCACTATTGAGATGCAGGATAAATAAAAAAGAGAAAGTAATTACTGATCAATTTAATATTTTTCTAAGCTTTCCGTATCCTAGCAGGTCCTACACTTGGCCATCACGTTCCAGCAAGTTATTTTTTCTAGCAGCTATCACGTTCAAGCCAATTGTGGTTTCCGTCTCGTACACGGCTTTTAAAAGGACATAGCTATTTACAGTCTTGCGTAAGTGTTTTTTATTTGCAACTATCACGTTCCAGATTCTCAAAAAAGAAAAAGAAAAACTATCACGTTTCCAGCTAAGGTAGCTATCTCGGCAGTTTTTTTTAAAGCAAACGGGTCTACGTGACAACTATCTTCTCCATATAAATCGTGTTAAATGTGGTACATGACAACTATTTTTTCATAAAATCTCAGCCGTATATTTTAGATCTAACTACTAAGATTAATTAAGATGATGTGGCTTAACGTGGTGTCTCGAAAAACTAACTCATTTTGCTTTTAGTATATAATAGATGGGCGCGGCGACACGCCGCGCCCTTGATGACAAATTTGATGTATAATATAACAGAAATGACAGAAGGGTAACAATTAATATTGGTATTTAGGTTAGCATGACACGCAATGTAATACTCCCTTCGATCCATATTAGTGGGCACAACTTCGTCTAGATACACATGTATCTAGTCTAAATACTTAATAGATACATATGAATTTAGACAAAGCTATGCCCACTAATATGGATCGGAGGGAGTAACATTTTTGAACAACTACAGCCTTTAGCTTTACAGTATTCCTCCTGCATCTAATTATTTCGACCCTTCAGTTAATCATGTTCTATTGATCAAGTCAAAGACTCACGCCAAGTCCTATAAATGTCAAATACACTTGAAATCATAGGAATTTTGTACACACCCAAGAATACGTCTCAAGCAACATCATCGAATGTTCAACAATCAGGGCATGGTTTCAGTTCAATGTGCGAGGAAAAGGGTCAATCAATTTGAAAAAATGAGATAACGTGGAAGATTGAAAAAGGCCGGCAAGGAAAAATCCTTCTCCAGAATGAAATAAATAAGAATAGAGGGAAACAAAACTCTATAATCCTCTTACAAACCTTTAATCGTGATTCACAAATTTAAACTACAATTTTGCTGATAATGAAAGCTAGAATAATCTAACAGAAGTCGGCTTTATGACCAATTGACCAAACGAATGAGCGAGCCACCTGCCGCAAACATATATAGATGCATTAAGAATGAGGGTTGACACTTTGCATATAACACAAACTGAAATAATACACCACTATGTGAACCAATACAACAAAACAACCGATGGAAAGAAACAAAGATGCAATCTATCTACATCCATCCAAAATGTATTTATACATTTATTGTTGCATCGAAAAAGTTAGTAGAGAATGTCGTAGGGAGATGATTTATTTACCTCGGATTGAAACTTTGGTGCGCATGCATAGCTGAAATTGAATAAACTTTCAGAGAAGATTCAATCTCTACTGTTTTGTTTATCTCAAAATACCTTATAGTCACACATTCATGACGATTTAGAAAATAAATTTTCCACTTTTGCTGAATGCAAATGAAAATAAGCCAACAGTCCTGCAAGAGAAGAAAAGGTAAAAGTAAGCATTGAGACGACTTGTGCACCTCACACAAGACAGCAGGCCACTTATATTACTGAAAATATTGTGCAGAAATCGCACGGTGATTGTTACCATCTAAAATTTACTTGATGCTACCTGCAGTTTGTATCCAATAAATATGTGTACATGACAAACTGTACTTTAAATTGGAATAAGTGAAGTACTAATACAGACAATTAAACTGCCTGGAAATCAAACAATAACACGAAGTGCAGAAGTACTAATACAGCCGACTTATAACTTTATAAGAGTGAGCATGTCCGGAGAACAGTTGCACTTATAAGAGTTGGCTCGATACTGCAATGCTCGCATCAAAACAGAAAAAAAAACACTTACCTAGCCATCCATAATGGCAGTATACCAATGAATTACATTCAAAAATGTGTCATGTGTTTTCATGTAAATCTGGCACCACGAAGTCCTTCCGTTGGAATAAGTGAAGCACTAAAACATGCAATCTTGATCAAACTAACTAACACCGCGAAGTCCTTCTGTTATGCTAATCGGAGCTGCTGCTTGAAGCCTTTCTTGAGGCTCAACCCACATGGAACAGCAAGAATATGAATCCTCAAAAATGAAGCTCATGTTGTACCGGTTCCACTGTACTACAGTCTACAACAGCATTAAGGCACATTAGTATCACAACACAGCCGGTCCCAAGCCCGGATAAAGGAGGAGGGTTGTGATAGGCTTGGCAAGCCAACGGAAAAAAACCCAGCCACTCTTATGGAGATGAAACCCAAAAGAACCTCGTTGGGGCGTAACCCTCTTAGCGACGCGCCATATCGGAACCCGGGTGTGGTGTCAAATGGGCAAGGGCCGGGCCGCCACCCCCTTGGTGGCGCGCCGTATCTTGATCTGGATACGGTGATAAGTGAGCAAGGATCGGGTCGTCGCATCCTTAGTGGCGCGCTGCATCGACGCCCGGGTGTAGTGAAAAATGAGCAAGGGTCTTCGCATTTGACTCGACGAGTGCGGAGGGTAAGGAAGTTAGCCGAGCCTAGGAGGATCCGCTTAGGTAGCTGGAACGTAGGGTCCCTGACGGGCAAGTTACGGGAGTTAGTTGATACGGCGATAAGGAGGCGTGTTGATGTCCTATGCGTCCAAGAGACCAAATGGAAGGGACAGAAGGCGAAGGAGGTGGAGGATACCGGCTTTAAGCTGTGGTACACGGGGACAACCTCAAACAAAAATGGGGTAGGCATCTTGATCAACAAGAGCCTCAAGGATGGAGTAGTGGACGTCAAGAGGCAAGGAGACCGGATTATCCTAGTCAAGCTGGTTGTTGGGGACTTAGTTCTCAATGTTATCAGCGCGTATGCCCCGCAAGTAGGCCACAACGAGAGCACCAAGAGAGAGTTCTGGGAAGGTCTCGAGGACTTGGTTAGGAGAGTACCTACTGGTGAGAAGCTCTTCATAGGAGGAGACCTCAATGGCCATGTGGGTACATCTAACACAGGTTTTGAAGGGGTGCATGGGGGCTTTGGCTATGGCATCAGGAACCAAGAAGGGGAGGATGTCTTAAGCTTCGCCCTAGCCTACGACATGGTCGTAGCTAACACCCTCTTTAGAAAGAGAGAATCCCACCTAGTGACTTTCAGTAGTGGCCAACACTCTAGCCAGATTGATTTTGTCCTCTCTCGAAGAGAAGATAGACGCGCTTGCCTTGATTGTAAGGCGATACCTGGAGAGAGTGTTGTCCATCAACATAAGCTGGTGGTGGCTGACTTCCGTTTTTGGATTCGTGTCCAGCGGGATAAGCGCCCAAAAGTTGCTAGAACAAAGTGGTGGAAGTTAAAGGGAGAGGCAGCTCAAGCTTTTAAGGAGAGGGTTTTTAAGGAGGGCCCTTGGGAGGAAGGAGGCGATGCAAACAGTATGTGGATGAGGATGGCGACTTGCATTCGGAAGATTGCATCAGAGGAGTTTGGGGTGACCAGGGGAAGTAGAAGGGATGCTAAGGATACCTGGTGGTGGAACGTTGAGGTCCAGAAGGCTATTAAGGAGAAGAAGGACTGTTTCAGACGCCTATACCTGGACAGGAGCGCAACCAACATGGAGATATACAAGGGGGCAAAGAAGGCCGCAAAGCGAGCGGTGAGCGAGGCAAGGGGTCGGGCGTATGAGGACCTCTACCAGTCTAAACACGAAGGAAGGCGAAAGAGACATCTATAAGATGGCGAAGACGAGAGAAAGGAAGACGAGGGATGTCAACCAAGTCAAATGCATAAAGGACGGAGCGGATCAACTCCTCGTGAAGGACGAAGAGATCAAGCGTAGATGGCGAGAGTACTTCGACGACCTGTTCAATGGAGAGAATGAGAGCTCTACCATTGAGCTAGACGATTCCTCCGATGATACCAGCCGACGCTTTGTGCGGCGTATCCAGGAGGCTGAGGTTAGGGAGACTTTGAAGAGGATGAAAGGAGGCAAGGCAATGGGCCCTGATGGTATCCCCATCGAGGTGTGGAGAGGCCTTGGAGACATAGCGATAGTATGGCTAACTAAACTTTTCAACCTCATTTTTCGGTCAAACAAGATGCCCGAAGAATGGAGGCGGAGTACATTAGTGCCAATCTTCAAGAACAAGGGGGATGTTCAAAGTTGCACTAATTACCGTGGAATCAAGTTGATGAGCCATACAATGAAGCTATGGGAGAGAGTCATTGAGCACCGTTTAAGAAGATTGACAAGCGTGACCAAAAATCAATTTGGTTTCATGCCTGGGAGGTCTACCATGGAAGCCATCTTCTTGGTACGACAACTTATGGAGAGATACAGGGAGAAGAAGAAGGATCTTCATATGGTGTTCATTGACTTGGAGAAGGCGTATGATAAGATACCACGGAATGTCATGTGGTGGGCCTTGGAGAAACACAAAGTCCCAACAAAGTACATTACCCTCATTAAGGATATGTATGATAATGTTGTGACAAGTGTTCGAACAAGTGATGGCGACACCGATGACTTTCCAATTAAAATAGGACTGCACCAGGGGTCAGCTTTGAGCCCTTATCTCTTTACTTTGGTGATGGATGAGGTCACAGGGGATATACAAGGAGATATCCCATGGTGTATGCTCTTTGCGGATGATGTGGTGCTAATTGACGATAGTCGGGCGGGGGTTAATAGAAAGTTAGAGCTGTGGAGGCGGACTCTAGAATCGAAAGGTTTTAGGCTTAGTAGAACCAAAACTGAGTACATGAGGTGCAGTTTCAGTACTACTAGGCACGAGGAGGAAGAGGTTAGGCTTGATGGACAGGTGGTACCTGAGAAAGACACCTTCCGATATTTGGGGTCTATGCTCCAGAAGGATGGTGATATCGATGAAGATGTGAGTCATCGAATCAAAGCTGGTTGGATGAAGTGGCGCCAAGCTTCTGGCGTCCTCTGTGATAGGAAAGTGCCACAAAAGCTAAAAGGCAAGTTCTATAGGACGGCGATTCGACCTGCGATGTTGTATGGCGCAGAATGTTGGCCGACCAAGAGACGACATATCCAACAGTTAGGTGTAGCGGAGATGCGCATGTTGAGATGGATATGTGGCCACACAAGAAAGGACCGGGTTAGGAATGATGATATACGTGAGAGAGTTGGGGTAGCACCAATTGAAGAGAAGGTTGTCCAACACCGTCTAAGATGGTTTGGTCATATAGAACGTAGGCCTCCGGAAGCGCCATTGCATACCGGACGGATAAAGCGGGATGAGAATGTTAAGAGGGGTCGTGGTAGGCCAAACTTGACATGGGAGGAGTCTGTTAAAGAGATCTGAAGGATTGGAATATCACCAAAGAACTAGCCATGGATAGGGCTGCGTGGAAGTTAGCTATCCATGTGCCAGAACCATGACTGGTTTCGAGATCTTATGGGTTTCAACTCTAGCCTACCCCAACTTGTTTGGGAAAAAAGGCTTTGTTGTTGTTGTTGTTGTTGTAGTATCACAACACAAATCATGGTGCGTGTCATTTGAAAAGGCAAACTCTTCTTCGGAGAAAATCCAACTCATATATGAGGGGGTAATTAGCAGTACAAAACAATCAAAGCTCCAAGGGTGTCTGCGATCTTAGGAGAACAAACGTTAACGATATTCTTCACCAAATATCAATGATCAAGATTTGGCAATTTGATTGCACCAAATCAGAACTAACTGGTCGTTAGGTAGCAGTAACACATCATATTTGAACAAAATCTAAATGGGATATGAAAGTAAAAATAGACCTTCATGGGAGCCAACGCTCAGAGCAATCCTAATTTAGGAAGCTATAAATATTGCTGGTGAGGATTTGTGACAGTTACCTGCTAACATATTGCGCATAAAGGGGATAATTTATAGCTTTGGTAGTGGCATTCAAAGAAACGTCACAATAAGGTGCCTATTCCTAGGCTAAAAATTGGAGTGGTACTTCTAGCCTTCTGGGTGTTAAAAAGACAACGGTTTCTTTTCTAGAACCAAAAATTTGTGTAGGCCGGTAGAACTATGCTTATTTTCACGTAAACCATTTTAATGTACCTCTCATCAGTGAGGAGAACTCCTGCTAAAGAGAACTACTATTCAAAGGGGTCAATAGTGCATCCAGTATTACTTTTACAATTATGGAGAACAAAATAGGGCAACAAAGACACATACAACATCCTAGTACGCCATCCAAAATATATCATTTTTTGGCATGTGTATTGTACCTAAACGTCCTTGATATCCAGTGCAAGACAATGTATCCAGTTTACTCTCCATGGAGAAGAAAACAGGACAACAATGATACACATTGCATCCTAATACTCTATCCAATTTATGTCGATTTTGGCATTTTTCTTGTACCTAAACATTCTTAAAATCCAATGTAAGATGATATATTCAGTGTAGAATAAATCCTATATATTTGTCAGGTTCCCTGCATGCATGGCCTGCAGTATACCCTTGTCATCTTGAATGAACACTAAAATTTCTAGTTATATTGTTCACAGAAAAAATGATTCGTGTATCTCAACAATCTCTCATATACCAATATTTTCTTTTTGAAAGTATCAAATCCTTTCCAGGTGTCTTAACGGTGAAGTATCAGAACTGCAAGTTAAACTTGGGCTAGCTAAATCTGGCTAGCTATGAAGTAGCCATAAGCCATCACCGCTCAGGCAAATGGGCATGGATGCATGCTACTAAAACTGAAGAACGCTATGACTATATTATGAAATGCAGCGGTCTGTTTGTTTCCAGTCATTCGAAGGAAAATTTAGTTTTCAGTCATTGGAGACCAAAAGTGCTCAACCATATTCTGTGTCAACTGCAATAGGCAAAGACTTCAGAAAAAAGTCACCAAACCAAGACTAAGAACTGAACTCAGTCTAGCAATTTTATCAGAGCATCCCACACTATTCAAGTCTAAAATCAATAAAACCAATCAATCACACGTGCAGGTAAGAAGCCTAGAGTAAAATCTTCGATGAGTAGCAGCCCAAACAGTTTACTCATCTCATTTTCAGGATCTGATCAACCCTAACACCATCAAGATCCCACCACTAACTCAGAGGCGTACCAGCCATTCACCGTGCTGCTGCCTACATAGCTAATGCGCAAGCTAGATTCGAGATAAACATAGGCATGTTATCAACAAAGAAGAGAGGAAGCAAGGGGTCATGTAGCTAGCAACAAACATGTTGCTGAAGCCGGAGAGGGCTAGGGTCTTGAGCAGCTAGCAGCAAATCTGGCAAAATAAAATCTGAATGCATCGATTTAGCAGGAGCAGAAGGTGGAAGTCGAGGGCGCACCTGTGGGGCAGCAAGAGGGCGGGGATGCGTCTGTGCCGGAGCAGCGCGTCGGCGTCCTCGGCGGTGGCGGCCGGGGAAGATTGCCCAATCGTTTAGCACGAGCAGGAGGTGGAAGATTCCGCGGTGCCCGTCGGCATACGCCTCCACGGCGCCATAGGTGTAGCAGTACGAAGGATCTTGTACGTTGGGGACGTGAGTGCTAGCGGAGCCGCGGCGCGTTCGACGCGCCTCGACGCGGGGAGGCCGGGAGCGGCGGTGCGGCCGCTTTAAGGACGCCGGAGCGTTGCCGGCGACGACCGGAAGCGGCGGAGGACCCGAGCGCCGCGGCAACGAATTCGGCGAGCCACGGCCGTCCCTGGACACGATCCGCGGCGAGGAGGTGGAGGACGCGGCGGCAGAGCGTCCGGTGGCCTCTGATCTGAGCGGGGAGGAGCGGAGAGGCGGCGCGGCGCTACGGCAGCGGCGGCGAGCTCCGGCCGTCGCGGGAGAGAGAGAGGGAGGGGGATTTGTGCAACCTTTTGCAGAAACGTCCTCCCGTTTTCCTCCAATTGCAACTTAGTCCTTCCGCTCGTAAAACGGTGGGTAGCGGAGCTATTTCGTGAATTGCGAGGGACATTTGTGAAAGCCTGTCGCGGAGGTGCTGCTGGGACCGTCGGATCGACGAACGGACGGCCCGGATCGTGATCGGTACTGTTCATTTAACAGTAGCCGATCGATCGGGTCCGTCGGATCTCGATCCAACGGTCCAATTTTGGAGCGCGGAGAGGCCTCCAAAAACTCCCCCTTAATATATAGGGGTAATGGCTGCCACGCGGACAGGTCAGAATTTCTCTCCCCTTTAGATTAAAAATATAAAAACTACCCTTTGATTCATAACGGCAATTTTATTGATTTTGAAAAACAAATGCGATAATAATATAAACGCATGTTTACAATGGTGACGTGTTGTGCCTCCTCATCAGCCAATATCAGCTGGGCAAGCGAACCTCGATTCACGATGATGGTCCCTTATCTAAGGTTGCCCGTGATGGATTGGAAGGGTTTATCTGATTCCAGATGTGTAGCTTATTGGCGAATCTAGATAACACTCCCTTAATATCAAGATACCATTCCCCATACCTCTAAATCCTATCGTGCCTTAGTTCACTTTGTATGAACACATGCATGGATAATCTCAACCTCTAACGTAAATATGGCACCTCTCATTTAGCAAGCGCAAGCATATGATGGGATCGATGCTCCCCTTCAGTTGGCTTATATTGTCTTCTTATGTGATGCGTGACACTTTAATTTCTTACCCACCTTTTGGTTCCATGCATTGCACAATTTTAGTTGAGGCAATAACCCTAAAAAGATAACATTTCATCTAATCATACTAAGTTACAGAGTTATGCGAGAACACATACCATTACAGCTGAACGATATACACCTTTATACTTCTTTAGCTATATTATATTTATACCACCGCTTCAACAACCAAATGCATTTATATATTTTGTTATTAATGGCTGATGTGTGTACGTGTCAGAAGTTTCCCATCTGAAAGCTCAATGTTATCCTATATGGCCGATGTGTGTACGGACCAGAAGTTCCCCATCAAGTCCCCTTAACTATATCGTACATTTTGTGATTAAACAAAGAGTAAAATACACACAAAGCGGGCGGAGGCGGACGAGAAGCAGGCCGGGGCGGGAGGAGGCGAGCGGCGGCGGCGGTGGGCGCGTGGGAAGGTACTGGAGGGGAGGCGAGGGAGGTCATGGGGGAGGGCCGGAGGGGAGCTCAGTCTGCGCCTTTCTCTCTTTTTTTTCTCCCTCCTCAGCCACCCATCGCCATTGGTGAATGGTCGCAAGCAGCGAAGGAGGCGAGACGCCACCAGGACCGTGCGCGTGTTGTCCCTTTTTCAGTCTTTTTCCCTGTAGCCGCGATTTTATTTGTTTTGCGACGGTAGAAGATGGCGAATGTGATTTGAGCAAAAACCAGATATAACCGATGTACAACAGCAAACAATTTCATAATAATAATGGATAATCAGTCTGCTAGCACTACATCTTTCCGGCAAACTAAAATTTATCCTTTAATTGACGGGTGCTATCGACCCGCTTCCTCCATCTATCTAGCACCCGTGCTCGGATGAAATATCCTGCTAGGGATTCTATTAGTGCGTTGTGGCTGTCCGAGATGGCATGTAGGGGTGTATGTGAATTTGGATGAGTAGATTATGTATGAATCCTAAATCCTAGCGTTTCTCAGCTCAGATGGTAAGGTTGTATAACCACACACATGTATAGTCTCGAACCTCCAAAATAGTATGACCCGTCTCATTTAGCGAACGAGCATAAGATGGGATCGATGGCTCCGCTTCGGGCGGCTTATATTACCTTCTCGTGTGATGTGACGATTTAATTTGGTACTCACCATTTGACTATATGCTTTTGTTATTGCACAACTTTATTTGTGGCAATAATAGTAGTCAATATTTCACCAACTCATGATGTGAAGTACTGCAGTTATGAGAGGACACATACCAATACTACATTAC
This sequence comes from Poa pratensis, assembly GCA_947311845.1. NCBI lineage: Eukaryota > Viridiplantae > Streptophyta > Magnoliopsida > Poales > Poaceae > Poa > Poa pratensis. The sequence continues at coordinate 48,969,581 of CAMZMU010000035.1, forward strand.
TAGTCTTATGAAACTTGAATCATATAAACCTTTATACGTAGTTTGCCATTATATATTTCTAGCACCATTTTAGCAACATGTTCATTTACCATATTGTGGTTATCCAGCTCAACCCTTTATGGCAAAATTCATAATTATTTATCTCCCAAACCATTAACTTGAATAACGATATATTATTAGGTTGAGAGCTTCGCAACCCGTACAGTGTTGTGTCGGCTCTAAGGCACCAAGTATGAAAACAATGTAGAGAATAAAAATGTTGGTTGAAGATTAAAGTTTCACACACGACTCTCGCGAGGGAAAGACTATATAAGCCTTGTAAAAAGTGTAGGGCCATATTATGTTCACCATAAAGAGGTTCACTGCAATTTCGGATGGATGCTATGTGTGGTTTGGTTCTCCATCTCCAATTCTCCATACACACACGAGGAGAGTTACGGCATGCTGGGATTTATTTTTGGATTATCATGCTAGGAGTTAGAGGCATCAAAATTGACATTTCCCCCAGATCAACGATGTCACTGGCTAGATTTATTACCATTAAACCAAGATCTAGCTTTATGCTACTCGAATTTTTGTAGAAATATAGTTTTTGGTTGTTTCATGACTGACAGAGAATGCCCAGTTAAAAATTGGGCATCTTGTTTCTTCTTCTAAAAGGAGGTTAAAACCCTCCTCATCTTCATCTTGTGATGCACACAATAAATTATTAAGAGAATATGTAACAAAGGGAAAACGAAGAATCTGTGCGAAGCTGGCACCCTAACCACGATCCTATGAGGATTGGATTGTTGAGAATTCCAACTAACTATCAGCGGCTAGTTCGTGCACGTGATGGAAATCAAACCTCGAATTGGCATGTTTACCCAATAAGTTTACCTCGCAGCATTGAGTCAGAGACATGATGCTTACCCGTACAGTGTCGCGCCGGCGCTGGCGGGCGTCGCTTTAGGGGCGCGCGGGTGTGGGAAAAGCGGGCGGAGGTGGACGCGAAGAGGAGTGAAGCGGACGGTCGCAATGGGCGCCCGTGCTGCTGGCCAGGGCGGAAAGGAGGCGAGCATCGGCGGTGGTGGCGCGTGGGTAGGTACTGGAGGGGAGGCGAGGGAGGCCACCATGGGAGGGGAGCTCAGTCTGTGTCTTTGATGCCCACAAGTGTAGGGGATCGCTGAAATCTTCGTTGGGAAGTATTACCCAAATTTATAGTTCGACACGATGGGAACACAAGAATATCAATAAGACTTTGGCAATTGAGGCGTCACTCTCAACCACACCTGTATATCAATGAACTTGCAGCAGTAGTTATGGCAGTAGTATGATTCAAGTAACAAGTAGAACAACAGCAGTAAAAAGTGTTTCCCAGTTTTCACCGGAAAAGTGAAGGTGTAACTCAGAGGATTAAAACGTAGGCATGAGGTGACAGCGGGGTGTTGCATGAATAAGATTGATCATATAATATATAGCTAGCCATGGGACTATCTCTAACTCCGATATATGTAGGTATGTGTTCCATAATTAGTTGTGCGTACTAACCAAGAGAATTTGCACAACATCTATTGTCCTACCTGCCCATTTCACCGGGGCCAACTTGGAACTACAGGTAATTAAGGTCTACCCTTTCGAATAGACCGGAACAATGCATTAACACTTCATGAACACATAGAATCCTCAAACTAAAACATCTCCCCCTTGTTTTCCCTATATGTCACTTTTAGGGTTCGCAGGTTCAACATAATAGCAGGTGATACACTTTGCAGATAAATACCAAACTCAAATATATGATGAGGCAATATAAGTTCAGTACTGAAATCATGCCACTCGGGCCCTAGTAGCAAGCATTAAACATAGCATAAGTGCATCAACACAATACAAAAGTATCCTCAAGATAAACCCCTAAAATCTCGAACAACGGGTAGCATTACATGATCAATCTCATCCAATCCCCATCCACCTCATGTGCCTACAGCGGACTACTCACACATGGTGATGGAGAGGAGCTCATGGTCGATGGAGATGAAGGCGGTGAAGATGGCGGTGAAGACGGCCTCCGGATCCCTCCACCGGAGGAGAAATCCTGGATCAATCTGTCCCCGAAACGAAGATCGTGGTGGCGGCGGCGGTGTGTTTCGCGAAAGCTCCTCCTTCTAGGTCAAGCGTTTTTCGTATATATGAGGGGGTACGTCGAAGACCGAAGGCGAGGCGGTGCCCGAGGCCCATTTGGGGTGGGCCCACGCGGCCAGGTACAGGGGCCGCGTGGGGCACCCCCTTTTGGCCCTCCGGCACTCCCTCGTGTCCATCCTTTGCACGTTGTCCTCCTTTTCCATAGAAAATGACGTGGTATTTTTCCCCGATTTTATTTCCTGCAAAAATAGCCAGAAAAGAGACTTTGCTAAAAACAGCGTCAGATTCAGCAGTTTTATTCAAATATGGGAAGATTCCGGAGCAAATTATGAAGCAAAGTGCTTGGAAAAGTAGATGCATTTTGGATGCATCAACTCCCCCAAGCTTAGCTCGTTGTTTGTCCTCGAACAACTCAAACGTAGTGCAGAAGCGATGAAAAGACTTTGACAAGAACTTTGCATTGCATATGTAACACGTTTAATACCAACAAGCATTCAATTCATAGCTTCATAACAAATAACAAGATGCTAGCAAAGGTATATCTAATCAATGTTAAAGCATTTATATTTGCTGCAAGGGAAATAACATGTAATGTCAATACTTGGATGAGTTTGCTCAACTGTAGAAATAAACAAAGGTTTTTGCATCGCTATGATTGAATCATGTCAAGATTTTTGAGATCTTTTGATTCTTTCTTTTGTTGACTAGTGAAATCATTGTGCTTACAACCTTGCTCTCATTTTTAACAAACCATTTGTGTTCCCTATTATGACTCATATGCTTGACCAACTCATGGTTGAAAACCTCATGCCCCGTGAATACGAGTACCTACACCATGGCTACTCAACTCGGGCCACTAAGCAAGTTCGAATTTTTCAGTCATTGCAAGTAATAAAAGCGTCATCAAGAGCGTCAACTGGGGTACCTCTTGTCCCAGGACCTGGACAAGCCCATGTCCCAACAACAAGACAAACAGACAATGAACAATCTCAGCACTCTTTTATTTACTATTTGTGTAGCTTTTTATTATGATGTGCGTCATAGAATGTTCACTATGGTGCGCTGCAAATTTCCACCATGAATGATGCATGGCTTAGGTTGGCGGCCCAGGCGTCTCTCTAGCCAATTATTCTCACTCATCAAACTTACTAAGTTTCCTCCTTTATTTCGCAATGATAGCCATCCATAGACCAAAGCACATGATATCAACTAAATATAATTTAGTGCAATGTTGAAAGCTTTCCATGTGTCAGCACATTTCAGCTAGTTCCCAACCACTAAGCCTGTCAAGCATATGACTTCATGTTTAACATTTGAAAAACTTTTACTCTTTTTGGTTGGCAAGTTTAGCAAGCACAATGGGATGCGTAGACCTTTGTTTAGAGCCACAATTATTCAACACACAGCCAAGTATTGTCACTAAATAATATCTCACTTGCATCATCATATAACATACTAGAACATGGAGAAGATAAACATTTGCTACCACTTCCCTAGATGTTAAAGAAACCATGATGTGCTCACTTGCTGTTATTAAAAAGTCTACATAAGCACGGCAAAGGTGTCATACCTTTCATCCACTTCATGCACATCAACTTATCATCGTTGTTCTCCTCTCCCAACTTGAACTGCGCAATAAAAACTCAAATCTGCCATAAAATGTCACTGCATACAGTACTGTTTTTACCCTACCTAACACCTCAGAAAAATCTCATAAATTACAGGTGTGTGGGTCATGATATGTTGCAGCAGTGGTTAAAATTTTAGCTCAATCGGAGTTACAGGGAATAAATGAAAAATGAAACAGTGAGCAGATTTCAGCAATTTCAGCACTTCTGTTTTTGCGTTTGTTTCAAGAAAACGAAAATATTTTTGTTCTTTTTGGTTTTTGATGCATAAGAAAATGACCAGAAGCAAATAACCAAAAGAAACAAATGAAATCTTTTTGTGTTTTGTGATTTTCAGAATAAGAAACTAAACATAACAATGCAACAGTGATATAAAACAACGAATGGAGAGGAAGAGAAGCACTCCCCCAAGCTTGCGATCAAGCTAGTATCCTGGATAGTGGCCGTATCCACCACTTCCACTTCCAGGGTAGTAACCATGTGGGTATCCTTGCATGCCTGGGTATGGTGGCATCTCTTGAGGTTGGTAGCCTTGTACCTCCGGAGCTTGTGGCTCCTCTTGTGGCGGCACCTCCTCTACCTTCCACTTTCCGGTACTCCTGTCAAAAAGGTCAGTACAGGGGAGCCTAATGGGCACTCGCTGCCCATTAGTGCTCAAATATGTATAAAATAATCCTCCCATACTTCACACTTATTTCCATGCGAGTAGTCAAAGTAAAATCAAGTAAATTTGACCTTCCCACACGAGTACCCATGTTATCATCATATCCTCTCTCATTTTTAATGTACTTATACACTAAAGTAGCAATAGCACCAGCATAAATAGGGGTTTCATCGGTGATATTCCTACTCACAGCGGTGTGCAATGATCTAGCAAGAATAACTCCCAAGTTGTACCCACACGGTGTGTTTTCTTTTGCACATTTTAGTAGATAAACAATCGGTCCAGTGCAAGCAGAATTGTTGTCCCTAGCAAGAAATCCTCTTGCGAGAAACAACGCAAAGTACCTCAAACTTGGGTGCTGTATATGAGTAAATTTCCCCTATTCAACCTATCATGAGAGCTAACGTGATAGAGTGCCAAAATGCAACAAGTTCAGGTTTAGAATCAGCACCGGTTTCATCCCAACTCCCCGTGGTTGCCACACCAATGGCATTGCAAAATTCCTCTAGAGACATAATGAGACGCTCCCTCTCATAGTAAATTTGCAAACAAAGGTAGGAGGGGGTGCCTTACTTTTCTTACTACGTCTGTGGAGCTCAGGACCCTCAAATCTGAATGTAGAGAGGAATTCTCGCGAGAGTTCCTCGTATGTATCTTGTGGGTTTGAGTAAACCGAAGTAGCCAGTTGCAGCAGCGAAGATGTTGAAGTCCTCTTGAATCCCCCACTGTTCAAGAACATGGGGATCTTGCCATCTTGTTGCGTGTATCTTCAACTTCTCTCCCACAAAGTATGCGGAATCCTCCCAAAGATGTTGGTCATCAAGGTTGAGGGAGACTTTGCATGCTTCTTCTTGGTCTTGAGCTCATCCCTATCAATGCCTTGCCCTTGTTGAACATGGTACCTTGCTGCCCATAAACAATATTCATCAAAAATCAAGATGCAACACTCTAAAACAACATTGAGCCATCCATAACTAGTCTCCACATCATCATATCAACTAGAAAACTTAAATCTATGGATTTCCCAAGCATAATAGGTGACACCAAGTGCAGCAAAATACTTCATACAAGATGCATAAGAACAAAAAATAATTGGATGGGTGGAGGAGTCACATACCAATGAGCAATCCCACCAAACAGATTTGAAAAATCTGCCCTAAACTTGGAGATCCAAGGATAGCAGGAAAGGAGCACGGGAAAATTTGGGAAAAATACCTGGAGCTGTTTTTCTGTCGAGGGGAAGGAGATGAGCACAGACCCCTCACCTAACTCCCTCTGTGGGCCAAAACAGTGGGTCCCACACGGCCAGGTACAGTGGCCGCGTGGGACACCCTATTCTGGGCCCTGGTGGCCCTCTGGTGTCCCCCTTTTGGCTGTTAGTTCCTCTGGTATAATAACTTACCTCCTAATTTTTCTGGAATTTTTCGAGAAAATTTTCTGAACAGAATTTTTCAAACTACAGTTTCTGGAATTTCTGAACTTTGAAATAATCATGTCTAGACAAAAACTCAAAAACTCTAAATAAATAGAATTAAAATGCAATGTAAATTTGTGGGAATCAAGTTTGTATCATTTTCACATTAGTAATGAGGTTGATCAAGTCTCATTAATAATATGTAAAAGATATAACAAATGATTCTTTTATTCATAAAGATAAAGAAAGATTTCAAGACACCTCATATTTGATTGGAATAGTTCCAACCATCATGATAGCATATTTTGGTTCAGGAGGTGGTAATGGAATTTCAAAGCTTCCAACGATAAGAGTATTTCTTTTAATGGAATTCACACTTTGACTTACCATTGTAACAGCTTTCTTCTTGGGGAAATAAATAGTATGCTCATTTCCCTTGACATTGAATGTCACTTTGCTTTCAGTGCAATTTATCACAGCTCCTGCAGTGTTTAAAAAGGGTCTTCCAAGAATAATAGATAGATTATCATCCTCAGGCATTTCTAATATAACAAAGTCTGTAGGAATTAACACATTAGCAATAGAGATAGGAACATCCTCACATATTCCAATAGGCACAGCAGTTGATTTATCAGCCATTTGTAATGAAACTTCAGTTGGAACCAATTTGTTTAGGTTAAGTTTCTTATATAAAGAGAAAGGCATAACACTCACACCAGCTCCTAAATCACATAGTGCATATTTCACATAAGTTTCTTTAATATGACAAGGAATATTTGGTATAACAGGATATCCACGCTTTTCAGGCATTTTCCCTTTAAATGAACTAGCTGGGTGGCCCGCGCAATTGCGCGGCTAGATGAAAAACTTTTCACGTGTGATAATGCAGCACATTGTTTGTAGCCTTGAAAGTTTTATTATGATGGAGTGGACTCTACTCTTAAATTTGTATCTTTCTTAAAATTGCAGCAATATAACTGCCTATGACTCCTAGCTTTTGGACTGATTTTGCCATCAATAGTAACATCAACAATGAAGAGCTATGCTCCGTCTTGATCAATCATTCGAACTATAATACCCCTAACTGATTCATGTAATTTATATTGTTACTTTAAAAGCTTGAACATGAAGCAATATATAAGAGATGCCTTTCGTACTTAAAGTAGACGACTATATTAATAATTGTATAGAACCTGACATCAATTAGAATTACCAAAAAATTATGGTCATGTGTTCAACAATGGTGCTTTCATAAAGGATCCGACACCTGTCAAAATGAAAAAAAATACATTAAAAAAACTATTTTTTTAACTGGCGTGACAAAGTAGGAGTAAGTTCTTGTTTGGAGCCTCTATAGCGAGCAGAAGTAACATCACTTATATGTTCTCCTACCAGAATAGTTGGTATTGCCATTCAGCAATATATCGACAAATAAGGAATTTTTTTCAAGGGATTTCTATTTTCATGCCCCTGGTTTCGTAGTTGTAATCATTTTTCCCAGTTCGCTAAGCATATAAGCACAATATAATTGTTCGGACATTTAATAGTCTCCTTAATGGAGCGATTATGAAGTGACAAAAACATGCAATACGCCATTAAGAACATCTCAATTCACAAAACTCAGCACAAATTTTACACCTGGGAAAGCAGCAATGCAGAAAACGATATAGATAAATATTAACAATAATCCTTTATTTTGTAAGCATAGTTCCATAAGGAGATAATTAAAAGATATTATGACAGTTCTGACCAAATGGGAACCGTAATATACGTATTTACAAAGAAGAAAACAAATTATTTCCAAATCTTCTAATGAACTGGGGGTCATAATATGACAATTTACTATGCACCAATTTGGCATTGATATTGATATATTGTATTGTACCACTTTCATCGGTGTTGAAAAGCTATGAAAATACCCATGTTTTAGAGACAGCTAATCACTCTGTTTAACATAGGCTTCACTTTGTTATGTCCTTCAAGAATTCACCTCCACCTACCTGATTGTTTCACCTACAAAAAGAGTTAATGTAACATCATGTCCTATAAGCTTCGGTGCATGCTCATATTAATGTAATTTCATATGTTGCTTTCCCATTGAAGGAAATTTATTTATCACTATATATCCATTAGATATCAAAACACTATCTCTTAATGTAATAGCATATTCTTTCATCATATCGATGTTATTTTTCACTGACATACAGTTCTTTTTCATGAATGAAACATATTGTTATGTGAATGGCAATTGGCAAGATTTATCTCTTCTAACATTTAGAATTGTAGCCAGAACATCCTTTTCCATTGTTCCGATAACACATTGTCTTTGATGAAAATGTACGATTTTATATATCCATAACATATGAGCCTATGCTGCTTCTGATTTGCATAACTATGCAAGTGAGCATAAATTCATCAATGCCTTCCTCGTGTGTATGATCTATTTGTGTCGACCCTGTCTTTATATTCCCGAGCCCCATGTATGTCACTACTTCTAAGTAACATATGCATCTTAAATGCAATAAATGCAAATGATATTAGTATTACTTTTTTCTCCACGTTTGAGGTTTAAGGTAAGTGTATTATACAAAACAACTTTAATTTAGACCGGTGTTTAGTCCATCAAGAGGACATATTATAGGGAGTGAGCCTAGATCTGTTTGCTGGGAAACATGATGTCCAATGACATATTTTGGTTTTTGTAGGTCCTTTGTTCGCCACCATATTAGCATTGATACGTCTAAATTAAAGAACTAATAGGTCAACCACTACGAAATAAAAATATACTATAAATAACCATTTGTCTTATGAACCTTTTACCAAATCATAAACGATTAACCGTTCTTCATAGTTTTAGGTCAACATATTTGAGCCCTTGATGCAGTGAACTCTTATTGTAATAGATCGTTAATTGAGATCTATGAAAGACCGACCTACTATTTTGAGGAAATAGAAAGGAAAGCAATAAGTATAAGCTACCTGACATCCACCAAAACGAATATAGCGAGTATCATGTCGTGTATGCCACAAAATTATTAACCAATGGGAAATGAGCCCTGCAAAAATGAAACATAGATAAGAAAACATAAACAAAAAAATGAAACATAGATAAGAAAACATAAACAAAAAAGACTGTCTTCACTTTCTTAGGCCGTAAGCATGTTTGGAGCTTAGATGGCAAGCTGAAATGGCAGCAATAACTACATGCTCTCGATTGGTAATAGTTGCATTTCTGCCATATTTAAAGGATTTTCCTGTACAATATAGAAAATTGGCCGATAGGAATAAATGATACTCCCTCCGTCCCAATAACAAAATTGAGACACTTATTGTGGGATGGTGTGAGTAGGTATTTGCGTCAACTTCTAAGTTCAGCTATATTAGGATGCATCATCATCCCGCAAGCAAACTACCAGATTATGGTTTTTTCCTATTTCCTTTAAATCCGATAGATTCTAGCAGATCCAGTGTAACATCCTTGTTTAAGAAATCAGTTGATCATTCTATTTACCTGCCTCCAGTCTATTATCTCGTAGAGTCTGAAGCTTCAGTTACCAGATTTTTTGCCCAGGCTCAGAGTGCAATTGATGATGAACAATTGCTAACTTCCACACACTTTGAAGAAGGGAAATCTTTTATTTATCGTTGTGCTCTCTCTGACTCTGATCCCCGCACCATGATGTCAGCACTTACCTAGAATCGATCCTTGCATCATGCATGCGAACAGTTGCACTACTAATTCCTGAGTTCACGAAAGAAGTACTTCAGCTCATCTGCATACACATCTGGCTCTAGCTGTTTTCATCCTGCACGATCAAAATTTATATATGCGTTACAAATAGCATTGTGCATATCAGATAAAATTACATGCCTCAACACGGACATGCACGTATACTGATTTCCTGGCCGGCCAGTTAAAGTGGACTGACGCTGATCGCCAGATCGTGTCCTTGCCGACGTCGCGGCGTGAGTGACTAATGCTTCGTCTCGCGGCGGCCGGCCGGCGCGGCATGTTCTTTTTTTCCGTCAGTTATCCTTCTCGTGTATCAAATCCGATCAACAGCCGGATTTGAGAACCGATCGGGAGCAAGATAGTACAAATTCACAGCGATTATTCCCAGCTCTGGCGCGCGAGCGATGGTGCACACGCGCCGGCGTATCAGCACATACCAGGCGCGCCGGCGGTCATGCACACGCGGAGGGCGACCGTCGCGTTGGTGCTGTCGCGGGGCGCCGCACATGCACATGCACTGTGGACAGGCAAGCTTATGAGCCGAATCTGATGGAAGCTCCAAATTCCAAACCCTAGGTTGCACTTTCGTGGAAGAGGAGAAAACCTGCCGCTAGAGGAGCGGAGACAGACATACAATGATCGGGAGTCAAGATCTAACGGCCGGCACTGCATATATTTATTGTTGTTGGAGTCCGTATTGCACACGCGGAATAATGAGATTTCTTAACGTTGCCCGTGCAAGTTTCTTACGTGCCAAGTCCATTAATCTGAACCGTTGGTATTTTATGACTTTAGATCGATTAATCTAAACCATTGGTTGTCTTGTGTTTTAATTATATAATAGATAATCAGCAAGCATAGCAGTAATTGCATCAGTAGGAATCTTTCTTTTATTAGTGACAATATCTTTCATGTATTTTGAATATGGAGGAATTTTAATAGCATCAACAAGAGGAATTTGTAAACACAAAGATTTAATCAACTCAAAGAATTTCTCAAATCTAGCATCATCTAAAGTTTTTATTACCTCTTGAGGATATGGTATGGGTCTTTGTACCCATGGATCCCTTTCTTTACCTTTCTGTTGATTTGGATGTTTCTGTTGATTTGGATGGTTCTTCTTTTTGTTCTTCTCAGTAGATGGTTGAGGGTCTTCCTTTTCAGTAGCTTCAGGTTCTTCAACATTCTCTTCCTCTTGTGGTTCTTCTTCTTCATTATTATTATCTTCAGTCTTAGCATCAGAAATAGAAGTATCATTATTTTGTTCTTCAGAATCATCATTATCCGGGTTTTCATTGGCAGATTTGCCTGCAGAAAGTTTCTTCTTTCGAGCCACTTGCTATTTCCTCTTGGGATGGTCTTCAGGATAGTCAGGATCCTGCGTACTTGCGCCTCCCCTAGTATTAACTCCACAAACCTATTCCTTTACAATAAGACTTTCATACAATATTGATTTTGAAGAGAAATCATTTGTTCAACTTGATTATTCATCATCTCACAATGTTTAACAATTCTGTTTACCTCTCCCACATTAGCATGTAAACTTTCACGAAGAGATTTAATTTTGTTAGAATTCTCCATAATCATCATTCTAATATTATGCTCCTCAGGATTGTGACGATAAGCAAAATCATTCATATATGATACTTCAATAGGAGATGTTACCTTTTCATTACCTTTTGTGGAGCTAATAGCATTGACTTGAATTGGAAAACATGGTTGATCATCAGGAAGTACATGGTTGATCATCAGGAAGTTTGACACCCATTTCAGATAATTCCTTGAGATGAGAGGTTTTAATTCCCTTCTCTTTAATGGCCTTTGAAGCTTCTTTCATTGTCTCTTTGTCTAATTTGAGCATACCTCCTTTCTTTTCCGGAAATATCTCTTCAATATTCCAGTCTTCATAGTTTCTTGAGATAGTTTCCAATAGCTCGGTTGCTTCATCAACGGTCCTTTCCCTGAAAACATTACCTGCAATAACATCAAGATAACCTCTAGTGTTTTCGGTTAGTCCATTGTAAAATATATCAAGTATCTCATTACTCTTGAAGCCATGGGTAGGACATTTCCTAACCATCTTACTATACCTCCCCCAAGCTTGGGGTAAATCCTCCTTCTCTTTCTGTGAAAAGTTGCTAATCTCAATAGTTAGGCCATGAATCTTGTCAGCAGGGAAATATTTGTTATAGAATACTTGCAAATATTCTTCCTTGCTAGTAATACATCCAGGTTCTAAACGATTATACCAAGTTTTAGCACTTCCTCCCAAAGTGAAAGGAAACAACTTTAAGAAATAGTAGCGTTGGTTAATTTCATCTTTCCCAAATAACACAGATAAGTCATGCAAAACAGCAATGTGTTCGAAAGGAAACTCATCCTCTCTCCCATAAAACTTATACTTCTCAGCCTTTTCAATTATTTCAGGATCAACACTAAACTCATAATCTTTATCTTTAATTTTAATAGCTGGAGCATTCATTTTCTCAGTAACAGGGAAAAAATCATCAAGAGGAGAATTTTTATAGCTATCAAGTTTATCCAATTTATCAAAACCCGAACCCAAAAAAGCCATAGCAAATGCAGCCTCTTCCCAGAGGAAGTTTCCATCACATCATCACAATATTCATTATCTTCCAGCTCAGATTCCACATTTTCAATAATAGGAGATTCAAGATTTTCAGGTGTTTCAGTCATCTCAGATGTTTCAGATGTTTCAGGTGTTTCAGGTGTCACTTCTTTGTCTATGCTACTGCATATTAAATCACTTTCATTACTAGTAGACATTTTAGGCAAAGGTGAACTAGATAAAACTCTTCCTTTTTTCTTAGGAGCAACAGCAGAAGCAACATTAGGTGAAAAGTTTGGCCTACTTGGCAAATCCGTACCTCTGCGAGTAGTTGAAGGCCTCATTTCCTTCGGAGTAATCTTTTCCTTACCCATGGTTAGGATAAAGCAAATGCAGCAAATAATATGATAACAAGTTATCTTACCGATAAAGCTAGGTTCCCCGGCAACGGCGCCAGAAAACGTCTTGATGTCCACAAGTGTAGGGGATCGCTGAAATCTTCGTTGGGAAGTATTACCCAAATTTATAGTTCGACATGATGGGAACACAAGAATATCAACAAGACTTTGGCAATTGAGGCGTCACTCTCAACCACACATGTATATCAATGAACTTGCAGCAGCAGTAGTTATGGCAGTAGTATGATTCAATTAACAAGTAGAACAGCAGTAGTAAACAAGTGTTTCCCAGTTTTCACCGGAAAAGTGAAGGTGTAACTCAGAGGATTAAAACGTAGGCATGAGGTGACAGCGGGGTGTTGCATGAATAAGATTGATCATATAATAGTATATAGCTAGCCATGGGACATATCTCTAACTCCGATATATGTAGGTATGTGTTCCATAATTAGTTGTGCGTACTAACCAAGAGAATTTGCACAACATCTATTGTCCTACCCACCCATTTCACCGGGGCCAACTTGGAACTACGGGTAATTAAGGTCTATCCTTTCAAATATACCGAAACAATGCATTAACACTTCATGAACACATAGAATCCTCAAACTAAAACATCTCCCCCTTGTTTTCCCTATATGTCACTTTTAGGGTTCGCAGGTTCAACATAAATGCAGGTGATACACTTTGCAGATAAATACCAAACTCAAATATATGATGAGGCAATATAAGTTCAGTACTGAAATCATGCCACTCGGGCCCTAGTAGCAAGCATTAAACATAGCATAAGTGCATCAACACAATACAAAAGTATCCTCAAGATAAACCCCTAAAATCTCGAACAACGGGTAGCATTACATGATCAATCTCATCCAATCCCCATCCACCTCATGTGCCTACAGCGGACTACTCACACATGGTGATGGAGAGGAAGCTCATGGTCGATGGAGATGAAGGCGGTGAAGATGGCGGTGAAGACGACCTCCGGATCCCTCCACCGGAGGAGAAATCCTGGATCAATCTGTCCCCGAAACGAAGATCGTGGTGGCGGCGGCGGTGTGTTTCGCGAAAGCTCCTCCTTCTCTAGGTCAAGCGTTTTTCCGTATATACGAGGGGGTACGTCAAAGACCGAAGGCGAGGCTGTGCCCGATGCCCATTTGGGGGTGGGCCCACGCGGCCAGGTACAGGGGCCGCGTGGGGCACCCCCTTTTGGCCCTCCGGCACTCCCTCGTGTCCATCCTTTGCACGATGTCCTCCTTTTCCATAGAAAATGACATGTTATTTTTCTCCGATTTTATTTCCTGCAAAAATAGCCAGAAAAGAGACTTTGCTAAAAACAGCGTCAGATTCAGCAGTTTTATTCAAATATGGGAAGATTTCGGAGCAAATTATGAAGCAAAGTGCTTGCAAAAATAGATGCATTTTGGATGCATCAGTCTTTCACTTTTTTCCCTCCTCAGCCACCCCTCGCCATTGGTGATTTGTCGCGAGCAACGAGAGAGCGGAGATGCCACCAGGGCCGTGCGCGGGTTATCCTGTGGCTGCCACGTGTACGGGTGAGAATTTCTCCCCTTTTGGTTTCACAACGGCAATTTTATTGATTTTGAAGAAAAGAATGTGATAAAATAAACGTATGTTTACAAAGGTGATGTATCGTGCCTCCTCATCAGCCAGTATCAGCTCAGAAAGGGAACCACGATTCATGATGGTGGATCCTAATCTAAGGTTGCCAATAACGAATAGGAAGAGCTTATCTGATTTTAGATGTGTAGCTTATTGGCGAATCTAGATAACACTCCCTTAATATCAAGATACCATTCCCCATACCTCCAAATCATATCGTGCCTTAGTTCACTTTGTATCAGCACACGCATGGATAATCTCAACCTCTAGCGTAAATATGACACCTCTCATTTTAGTAAGCGCAAGCATGTGATGGGATCGATGTTTCCCTTGAGTTGCTTATATTTTCTTCTTGTTTGATGTGTGACACTTTAATTTCGTACCCACCTTTTGGTTCCATGCATTGCACAGTTTTAGTTGAGGCAATAACCCTAAAAAGTTAATATTTCTAATTATAATAAGTTACAGAGTTATGCGAGAACACATACCATTACAACGAAACGATATACAACCTTATACTTCTTTAGCTATATTATATTTACAACACCGTTTCAACAACCAAATGCATTTATATATTTTGTTATTAATGGCTGATGTGTGTACGGGTCTAAGTTCCCCCATCTGAAAAGCTAATGTTATCCTACGGGCCAGAAGGTTTCTCCATCGGAAGTCCCCTTAACTATAGTGTACATTTTGTAATTAAAAAAGAGTAAACACTAGTCCTATAAGTATTTTTTAGATGTCAAGTTATATTAGTCGTACTTCTTTAGAAATGCACATCATATCGCAGTGCTAATTCTCTTTTAAACGTGTCACCGCAGGTCCTAAGCTCGTCGGAACAGCTTTGACCCCAAGTTGACCGTCGCCATGTAAGCACTGAGGCCCACTTCACACAGCTGACCGGGTGTAATCGTGCACAAACAACCCTGGACTCTTTTCTCTCTCATTTCCTTGCCTCTCCTTCCGCAAATCGAGCAGTTCAAGGCTCAAGGCTTCTGCTATCATGGCCGCATGCTCGCAGGCTTCCATCTTCTCCATAGTAGCACAATTATGTGATGCAATGATTTCAACTCAGATTTATGTCATAATAGCAGTTAACAATCTATCTATTATATAATTAAAACACAGGATAACCAACGGTCTAGATTTAGCACTCACAAGCAATGGTTCAGATTTTATGAGAAAGGTTATGCAACCGTACAGCGCCAGGAGATTAGCAACGCACACATATGGAAATTCTTTTCTCATACGAAACGTACGAGATTGCATAGTCCATATTTAGAAAGAGAAAGAGCCAGCCGAAATCGATTAGAACTACGACAGGGAAAGAATGTTAAGCAATCATCGAAGAGATTAGAAGACCACGGAAACACGGCGATTCTCACCGGCGCCCGGCGGTGCGGCACATGTGTTCGCTGGCTATGCACAGCATCCAGGTCGAACCCGCCGTCATGCCAAATTCGAGTGGGTTCGTGGATTCCAACTTGCGGCATCTGCTGCTGGACATGATGACGATCAGATCGATCGATGTTGCCGCCTTGCCGGTCATGATGACTATAGCGTCAGGGTTCTAGACGTGCGACCGTGCTCACAGAAGGCGTCCCTCACGCACAGGGAGGCTGATTGATCCTTTAAGAGGGCGGAGTTCAGGCAGGAGAGTTACGTTGATGATTCGCGTACATACAGGTCTTGACCAGGTTTTCGATAGAGAGAGATCGTCGTACGTGTATCCCATGAAGCAGTGTTGATCCTTTGACGCCGGCAGCCATCACAAGCAAAGAAGTAGCTCCGTCGCACACAGATTATGATCATATGCATGAGCACGGAGAGGGGTTTGGTAGAACAAGTTTTGCGGCCGGTCAGTGTGCCTTCCGATCTTGCCGACAAGCCGTTGAGCCTGGAACATAAGCATATGCAAGGTAGATTTTGAATTGAATGGATGCACGTGTTCAAGCAAAATCAGTCTCCTCCATTGCTCTTCTGTTCATCTTTCAGACTTTGGCGAGAGGACGATATCAGCTTCTCTGAATTTACGACAAAGTCTATGCAAGCCGGCCATGGCGATATCAATCTTGCCATAGTGGGTCGGCCATGGCGATATCGATCTGGCGATAAACGACGGCATTGACAGGCCAAGTAGCATTTAGGGTCGATGGCGACTCCAGGCAGCAGAAGTACCACGATTCCATCGAATGCATCGGATGCGCATTATTGTGCGAGAGCATAGATAGAAGTGCAGCCGGGAGTTTTTAAGACGAAAAAAAGCAATCGGGAGTCAAGCACATGTAGATGGATCGTGCGAGAGCTGACGGCAAAGAAGTCCAACGGCCTCCGCCGGCGGCCGGAAGTTGCAAACTTGCAGATTGATGGTGTGAGAACTGACGCATGATCCATGCAAGCTAGACGCATCCTGGCCAGGACTAAGAAGTCCGCCGGCGGCCAGGAGTCACACACATGCGGAGTATGGTGCGATGGCTGATGGATACAGGTATTGCCTTGAGTGCTTGATGAGCACGTTCTGCACACATGATTAAGGATTAGCCTGGATGCATCGTATGAAAAGGGCCATGCTGGATGCACACACTTTGGGTTTTTGCCTGCCTGGGCATCTCGATCGTCAGTTTTCAGCTGGACACTTGCAAGTTTTCTAGCAACAGAAGCACCCATATATTTATTAGTAAGCTAATACACATATGTGCTATTTGTTTCAGGTATGTGATCACTATGATTAGTCCATCGCCGTGAAAAGGAAGGGCCATGCTTGGAACAACAACGAAGCAAGTTCAGATATTTGAGATGAATTTACTTGATGATAACCCATTGTTAATGTATCTAGAGCAGTGATGTTTTACCATGCAATAGTTCAAACTATTAACTAGACAGTCAGGTTTGTATTCTAAAGTTATTTTCAGATTTACCTTTATATAGTGAGATAATCCATAAATGGATGAACCTTTTACGATATATTTGTTTATTTTAAAAATACTATATACAACAAAATTGAAAAATACTATATATTTTGATTTTATAGGTCAATCAATTGTATTATCCATGTTTATATTATGTTTCAGGGACATAATGCCTTATATCAGATAATCGACGACACTCAAAGGCCGATGATGCGGTTATCCATACAATCTCTGGTAAATTCTACTCGGCGATGACAAGGCCTGTGACGATATCACGCAGACAATGTGGCAAAAACATCAAACCCCTCGGTCTATGTCAAAGCCAACGACGATCATGGTGGAAATTAAGATCGGCGTGGCTACAACACACACATACGTCAGTCGAATCGACCAGCCAGATTGGACTAAAACTTTGAGCCCTAAAAACCAAGAGTTCGGAGGCATCATTGTTAACCATCAGCCCCATTTTTGTAATTGCACGAGCTCAGAATTAGTTGTCGCGTTGTTGCATGCATGATGAAAGGACTGATTCTGAGGTAATAAGCTTTACTAATTTCAATCCGACGATATATGGTGCCCCGATTCGTGAGAAGATTTGCAATGATTTGTTTCTTTCTTTTGTTGCAGGGGTGAAGAAGAACTCTATTTGGTTCTCCAGATTTCTCCATTGTTTTGTTCCGGGCAATAAAATTGGTGTGAATGTTCCCGCAAATTAGGTGAGTATAAATTGAATCGATGTTATTTCAAATCACCTGCTGCTGATGTCACTAAATTTCCTAATGATCATATGTTTTCTTGGTATATGCTACAATAAGCACATCAGCATAGGCCGATAAAAAGGCCCTAAATTTCCATATGGAAACTACAACTGATCCTTTCTATGAGAGAGCTTACAAAGTTTCCGTTGTTTCTCCTTACCATCTACTAAAGCTTAGAGCCTAGGTTCATGTACGACATTGCAGCCTTTCTTTTAGATATTTTATCTATTCTTCTTTTTTTGCAGGTTCATGCCCTTTTGGATAATTGTTTGTGAAATGCATGATAATAAGATAGGATTTTAGTATACTCTTTCGGGAGAATTTCAGGTAGCTCTTATAGCAGTTTTTTTATTTCTCAAAAGATAGTATTTCAGTTGTTCGGTTAAATGTTTATTGGTACTGATCTGTCATGCAAACACCAGAAAGTATCAGCGTACGGTGGGAAAATGGTGAGACATTTCTCAATAGAATAACCAGGAGAAGCTCATTATTTGACATAACTTAGCATTCCATAATTCTTATATCTTAACAACATGTGGCGTGTCAAAGTGTTATGGGACCAATATTTCACGAAGTGTACTTTGTCATTTCAAAATTAAAGTATTCTATTTTGACCAATCGTAGCAAGAATATGCGAGTGCAAAATTACGTGATTTTTTATACTTCTAGAACAGAGCTGCGACGGCTATTCACCAGCATATTCTCCCATTGTGAAGTAAGAAAAACCTAGATAGGTTTACGAGACTCAGTGAGGGAGGTAGTGAGCGAATATGCCTAATACATAAAAAGAACTACCTGAATATGTGATATACAAGAGAAAATCTACTCTAAACTTCGGATCACTGTAACTTATTATCAAACAGAAAATACGGTACACATCTTTAGATAAAAACTTACGAGTCAAGAAGAGGAGAGTTTCTAATAGAATATCCCGACACATTCCGACCTAATGCTAGAAAGCTTTTTTAAAAGCTAAATGCTAGAAAGCTAGAGGAACATGGAAACAAACAAACGAATTTAGAGGAACAAAAAAATTGTACTAAAATATCTAATAGCTAGAAAATTCAAGGTAACTAAAATATTAAGTTATATAGAGATGATAGATAATATTAGCTTAATTTCAAAAATATGACAGCAAATACAACATCAATAAATAGTCTAGCCGCGCAAATGCGCGGGCCACCCCGCTAGTTATGTCTTAATTCGAGTGTATTACTTCAGCTTAACAATTACGTGACGCTGACTAATCGAGCCTCTAGTGTGTAAACAAGACAATTGAGAGAAATTGTGACAGATAGATAAGATACGCCACAGATCATCACTGGGGCACCCTAATTCACACAATTTATGATAGGAACAAAACTTAAGTCTGACATTAAACTGGCAGTGCACTGAAACATACAGTGTACGGGTTACATTTGAACTTGAAGATGCACATCAAAAGGTGAACGTAAAAGACTTGATTTCTATCATTTGCGTTTCTTTTGGCAATGCGAGGAAAACAAGAAAAAAATATCGGTTAACCAAATGGAATATCCTATGTCGGCCCAAGGATCAAGGGGGGCTCGGCATTAGACACAAAAAACAAGTGTCTTCTTAGCAAATGGCTTTTTAAGCTACTAAATGAAGATGGAGTCTGGCAAGAATTGTTACAAAACAAATACTTGTCGAATAAGACGTTGGGGCAGGTAGAGGTTTGCCCAACAGACTCACCCTTTTGGAAGGGTCTCATGCGTATTAAAGAGGAGTTCTTTAGTCGAGGCGCTTTCAAAGTTAACAATGGTAAGAATACCAGATTTTGGGAAGACACTTGGTTAGGGGATACACCTTTAGAACAACAATATCCATCTTTATACAACATTGTTCAGCAAAAGAATGTGCTGGTCCATGATGTGTTTAGGGAAGCGCCACCGATAAACATCTCTTTTAGGAGGGCTCTCATTGGAGATAGGTGGGAAGCTTGGGCTCACTTATGCCTCCGGCTGATGGATATTAACTTGAATAACAATTCAGACACTTTCGTATGGAAACTGACCAACAATGGGGTATTTACGGTGAAGTCGATGTATGAGGACCTGATGAATGGCCATACTCCCTTTTTGCGTAAATACTTGTGGAAGTTAAAGATCCCCTGAAAATCAAAAAAATTATGTGGTTCCTAAATAGCAAAGTCTTGCTTACTAAAGATAATTTGGTCAAGAGGAATTGGCATGGGTGTACAAAATGTTCTTTTTGTGGATGTGAGGAGTCCGTAGACCATTTGTTCATTACATGTCCTTTTGCTAGACTAATATGGCGGGTGGTTTTCTGCACCTACAATATACCTCCTCCTTCCAATGTTTCTAATATGTTTGGGAATTGGTTGAACAGAGTAGATAAAAAGACCACAGCTAGGATTCGTATCGGCGTTTCAGCTATATGTTGGTCTATCTGGAATTGTAGGAATGATATCGTGTTTAACAAGAAAACCAATTTTCATGTCTTACAGGTTATCAATATGGCTACATAATGGATCCAGCTATGGGCTACACTGCTTCATTCGGACCAGCAGGAGCTTATGGTTACTGAATGCGCGCGGCTCCTGTTGGTGGCACATGAGTTTTTCTCCCGACATACGTGGCAGCATATTAGACGACTTCGGTAGTTGATATTATGTTGTTTTTTCGTTGGTTGATACATGTCTCAACCTTATGCGATATTTGAGTTGTAATAAGTTGATACTTTGAATAATTTCAATAAATGGTTGTGTGCATCACTCGATGCAGAGGCCGGGGACCCCCACTACTAAAAAAACATCAAAAGGTGAACTTAAAACTACAGCTAAGGTTCTATGCATGAGGTTTAATTCAGCACACCTAGCAGGAATCATTTTTCACCTTTCTTTCGGCCAAAATGAATCCATCCAAAACGAAACTGTCCAAGAAGTTGATGTCCAACATGAAAACGTCTTTCTTCTACTTCTTTGCCTTGGCAGCGCTAGGGCCGGTGGAGGAATCTAGGGCCTTGAGCTTTGAACTGCTCGATTTGAACTCGTAAGAAGACGAAAGCTTGCGAGCTTGCGGCAAGGAAGGCGCTTGTGGAGGAATCTAGGGCCGGTGGCGGATGTGTGTGGGATGGAGGCGAGGCACCATGGGGAGCGGAGTTCAGCCTGTTTTTTCCCCCTTCCTCGGCCACCCATAGGTTGAAGGTAGCGAGCGAGCAAGCGAGCGGAGATCCCATGAGGGCCGTTCATGTATTAGCATATGGTTGAGGTATGTGTTCAAGTAACAGGCTTGCAAGTTTCACTTTTGACTCTTTTATTTACTAGTTGGCATGTACGTGCTTTATAATTAAAGGGACAATTTACATGTAGAAAACACGTGCTTCCGCCACATCCTTCGCTCTCCCTGTATGTGGTGGTCACCTCCCCTACTCCACATCGCGTGCAGCTACCGCCTATCATCTCTACTCCGCATCATTCACTGGCCGCTGATAAACCTCTACAACATGCCTACCCACAGTCCTCCACCGTGAGCTTCCTCCGAGCACCCCCACGGCCTCACAAGTCTACAACCTCGTTTCGAAATATATCTTATCGCACACCATTCATTCTGTTTGGTTGCTTCAAGATTGGTGCTAACATTTTACAAAAAACATCCATCAACAAAATCTAATTTGTACCAAGAGGTCCTTAACTTTTGTAGCACGCACCTTGCATTTCAAAACAAATTCATTTCTCATCTTTGAGAACATTTAACTTTTTTAAGAATCAGCCGCTTTAGATATTTTAATTACCTTCCAACTTTAGATCTGGAGAAAGAACTGACCGGATCCAGAAGAAAATTTCTTAACCATATACGGAAAGGAACCAAATCCAATCTTGAAACTATCAAATAAAAGCAAATCACATCGGTGGGAAACATGAACGTAATCACCGAGTCCTTGTGATGAGATTACACACCCACAGGGCACAAAAGCTACTCATCCCCAGTAGCTCCATGCTAATGAGAAAACAAGAAGTCATATGTGTTACATGAACTCAGTAAGTACACCACTAAATAGAATGTGTTCTACAACATATTGGTTAAATACTTTCACTCGATCTACGAATATTCTTCATGTGTAACGACTGAGACGAAAAAATTCTGATGTACAATCATGGGGAAACACTATAATCAGTAAATGTAAAAGGGAGAAAAAAGTCATATACCCATATAGAGAACATGGCAATGAGCATCGTCTCATGTTAATGGGGGCACGCTCACCAGATCCGGAAGAAGATGCACCCCGTTGATTCTCCATATGCCGTAAGCCGGTTTCTGTATGAAATGCAAATTACAGGAGTCAGACAACAAATGATACATGCACCTTCTTCAGAGTATACATGTCTAATTCTCTGTAAGCTCGCATCTATAATTGAAATTACCGGTTGCAGGCTTGCAGTCTCTGTAAATTATATCTCTGTTTTTCTTATATGAGGCATTTCCTCCTATTGGCAATAAAATAGCAGCTCCGGCTACTTTCGAGAAAAATGGACTTGCACATACATGCAAATCAGAATGGATAGAGCATAATTAAATATGACACCAATGACATTAAAGTGCTTACGGAAGGCTGTTTAAAGTGATACAGACAGATCAGAGCATAGTTACTTTCTACCCTCGGTCATAGCACATCATAGGCCAACTTAAAGGCAAGAATTTAAATCAGATGAATGTTCAAAATCAAGTATGGAGAAACAACTAAAACCGTCAAGATATCCACCATTTACATATATACATATATTCTTCAACCACGAAATCTACTATCATTGTAATTTCATAAAGGGAATATTCTGATCAATATCCTTTTATTCAGTTACAGATGGTAAAACAGAAAGGCTGAATCATCTACCTAAAAAGTGAAATCACAAACTCTATATTGTATGTTCAAGTAAGATTTACCCTTGATTCTGAATAATATCTCCATGGTATACCACTACTTAGTACACAAATATGTGTGTCTGGATGATATATAGTGGGTTCAGGAGTTTTGACAATCAATCAAAAGAAATATAAAATCCAGTGGTTGCCTGCAATTTACCATTTCACTGGAGCATAAGGCCATCTATCTTCTTGAACATTTCCCTTGCCTGTGATGTTACCATACTGAGGCATCCCTCTCTGATGTATCAGTAACAAGTTGGACTGTTAAACAGGAGAATCAAGTATCCTGTCATTATCTGCAACATCGTCTTATTGGGATCCTTCATTCACCTTCACAACCACCTGAATTCTCTGTTAATTGGTTTCACCCTTGTTATAAACAAGTCAAAGTATCCTCAAGGTAAATAGCAATCAAAAGTTTAGACCTGGACACTGAAAAAGCGAGGTAATTCTGCAATCAAGGTTATTGTAAAAGTACCAGCAAATTTGCTTACAGAACGTCTTGAAATGATTCACTGAATGCTTCTGCATAAATTGGACTGCAACAACGTCTTCTTTTATCAATTAAAGGGGACTACAACTAAATTTATTTGAAAGCAATCATGATTTCTTGTCTTATTAAAATAAATCTCGATTCTTCGCTCTGCCCCGCCACGCAGTCCGCGCCCCTAGGATCTGCTCCTTGTCGCGCAGCTTTGCTATCGCGCGGACGCGCCGGCACGCCGTCTAAGTTCTGGCCCGAAACGCTCTCTTCTCGAGGCTGTTGTGCGGGGCTGGACTAAGATCGGCTGATCTTCTGGCTCCTCGGTGTGTGCTACTGGCTAGCCCAGATGTGGTGGTGCATGACTACCCGTGGCCTGGGAGGGCTCATGCTCCATTGATGCTGCCTCGCTCTAGATGACTGCGTTCTCAGATGCATGGCGAATCAAGAGTGTCTGTGTGAAGATCGGCTAGGCTGGAGGTATTATCTCGCACTTTTAGTCGAGATCAATTATCCACGGCTGCTCCATGGAGTTCTTGCAAAGGTTGAGTAGAAGCGGTCCTAGAGTTTCTCACGTGACAAGAAAACGAAGATCTACCAGACGTAGGCGTGTAAACGGATCGGATCGGATCGGATTTTGCCTCTACCATATCCTTTACCATATTTTTTTCTCGGATTCGGATCGGATCGGATAATGAACGGTTGCGGATTCGGGGCGGATAGATATAATCACGGATTCGGAACAGAAATAGAGCGGATTCGGGGCGAAAAGAAAATTAGTCGGATCGGTATACGCAATGTATATCATCAAGCCACATAACCAAAAATAATAGCTCAACAACATAATAATCTAACAAAGTTATACTCCATAGTATGTAGAATGACCATGCAAGGGAGTCGTTGTTCAACAAATGAGCTCCACAACTCACTAAATACAAATTGTGGTCTATTAGTTTAGACATTTCGGTAGAAAATCGGATTATTCGGATTATAACCATCGGATAATCCTAACTAATATTCGGATAATCCATATTCGGATGCTATTTTTCATCCCATATCCTATACCGTATCCGGGTGTTCAGTTCGGAATCGGATATCCTTATCCGGGAAATTCTTCAGAACCGGATATGGATTCTTTAAAACGGATTCGCCGACGGATTTGGTACGGAAATTATCCTATCCGTTTACACCCCTAACCAGACGTCAATCCTCCTTGATCTGGCCGGTGTGGCGAGTTCCGGAAGGCTCCGCCGGCGAACTTTCATGTGCGTTTATGCCTAGAGTTTGCTGGATCGGGTGGGATTCGGTCGTGCCCACGATTCTCCGTTAAGGAGCAAGCGGTATGAAGCTCTGCTATCTGTTGCCATCTCGGATGAAGTCAAAAGCGGAGAATGTCATGAAAGCCGAGATCGGAGGAATAGGAACGGTGATTTGACTCTTGGTGGTGATGAGGAACTTGCTTGAAGTTTCAGTAATTGTATGCAGCGGTATGAAAGTGGGGGCGACAACACGGTGAAGTTCAATGTTCCACCTCTTTTAGGGTGAAAATCCAAGGTCTGGGCTTAATTGGTTGTGCCTGGCAATGGCCTTGCTGAAGACATTGTTTTGAGAGCGGGGACTATCTCCAGGGTGAAAACCCAAGATCTTGATCGGGCGACGACGGCGCTTGTGCACTGTTTCCTTCTTGAAGGCGTTGCTTTTGGAGAGATTGGATATCAGGTGTTGTTTTGGTGGTGGTTGTGCTGCAGCTAAAAGGACTGTAAGTCCGTAGCGGGACTTTTCTTTTTTTAGTTTCTTCTTCTTATTGTCTTTTGGTTGTGTGCATCCGTAATACGTTCGGTTATTACGTTGTTGCAGAGGCTGAGTGTAATTGGTATCTTCGTGATATTAATATATACTCTTTATCTAAAAATTAAATGAATAGCACTTCAGTTCAGTTATGTATCAAAGCAAACCGAAGACTGCATGATGAGTGCGTGATTTATTCAGAGCTTGCTTTTCAAGATGTGCATAGTAATATCAATAGGCCATTAATTTGCCAGTATATATCAATATATAACATCGGTTAAGAAGGCCTAGAATGCACTGAAACAATAATGCAGTTCTGTGCACACAGGCGAACAAAATCTGAAGTTGTGAGCTTCTAAGACTACTTACAACGGAGAGGAAGACGAAATTTTGGTGGCAGGGGGTTAGGGCAGCCGGAAGTGCACCTAGGATGCAGTTAATCGCAGGTGGCCGTGCTCCCATTAGGCCGTTCGTCGTAGTCAGCGGAGATCCTGGAGGTAGTTCATCGATGGCGAGCAGATGCAGGCGCTTGGATGTCACCAGGGCAGCGGGCTCAACTGAGAGGGAGACGAAATTTTGGCTGCGGCGGGCAGTGCGGGTTGAGGCGGCGCGAGGCCGCGCTCGGGGAGGGGGTGCGGGAGAGGCACGGCGCTCCGAGGCGGCGGCACGCTCCGAGGCGAGGGAGTGGGAGAAGCGTGGCGTGGTGCTCCGGGACGGCGGCCGTCGGGAAGGCGCTCCGGGACAACGACTGTTGGGAAGAACCGTTTGAGCGCACGGGGATCCGGCGTTGGGGCGTGCTCGGCCCTAGAGGTGGTGCTGGCTCGAGCTGGGTCCGGCGGCGTGCCCATAGCACATGGCCCTCCATGGAGGAGAAGAGCGCTGGCTGGCGCCGGACGGCTTGTGCAGGGCAGGACGGCCGACGGCGACTCGCTACGGCCATGAGCACCCACGCCGACGCCACGGCTCGTGCTCAAACAAAATGCTCATGCTGAAAGAAACAGGCAAAACTGTGGCAATTTGATTGTATTATGTGATTTGGTGGGAGGGCAAAAAAGTCCAAACTAGACAATGTTGAGTTGTCAGACATTGGAACGATCTGGGCTGTTTGATCGGATATTGAACGGTACAGATTTAAAGTATCAAACAAGTTTGCTCTTTTAATAGTAAGTATAGATCGTGAGACTCGTTCAAACCGTGGCGGATGCTATTCAGGATCCTTAGAGCATCTCCACCGGGAGCCTCCAAAGAACCCCAAAGGCCTATTAGGGGTCCGGACACCGAAAATCGCCACCAGCGGCACCCCCAAAGGCTCGCTCCGAGCGATTTTGTGTCCCCCGCCCGTCATACACACAACGCGCCACGTCCATGTTAATGAAGGCGCGCAGGAGGCCGTTCTGCCGCGTTAATAGCGATCAGTCGCCGGGCAGTCTCCCAGGCGATTGGACTGGACGAAAGGCGATGCGGCGAGACGGCGGCGGCAGGCCTGATGGCACGCATCGCATTAACGACGGCGACAGTGTGTGTGGCAGTCCACGCGCCGGCGTAGCGGCGTTCCCACGCAACGCATTT
This sequence comes from Poa pratensis, assembly GCA_947311845.1. NCBI lineage: Eukaryota > Viridiplantae > Streptophyta > Magnoliopsida > Poales > Poaceae > Poa > Poa pratensis. Next base: position 48,996,134 of record CAMZMU010000035.1, read on the forward strand.
ACGCCGGCGCGGTTGCTCGCGCACCGCCCAGCTCCCCCGCCGCCCGTAAAATGCCTCTCCCACGCCGCCTCTGTCCCACACCGCTCTCTCTTCTCTCCCTCTCGCACACCCTCTGCCGCGCCGTGTCCCACATCCTTGTAAAATATAACAAATATAAAATGCCTCTCGCACCTGCTGCGGAACGAGCACGACGGCGACTCGCCGGGGTTCCTGGCCGCCATCGCGGACTCGGTGACCACCATCGAGCGCGACAGCCCCAGCTACATGGCCGACATCGCCACCTCGGTGGCGACGGCGTCAACCTCATCCTCCTCCGGCGGCGCCTCCTGCAGCCGTGCACCGCGCCGCCAAGACCTCGTGTCCACCAGCCGAGGCGGATCCGGCTCCACCTCTGCCTACATCGTGGTCGACGACGACGACAGGGGCCATGGCAGCGGCGAAGACAGCGACGAGGCGTGGCTGGAGGCCAACTTCCGCGACTAGGGTTTAGGGTTGGGCCGCCGTAGTTCAAATTTTATTCAAACTCTTTATAAAATATAACAAATATGAATGAAATTTGAACTTTTTAAAATTTTCTGCAATCTATTTGAACGCCCGCAAGGTGTTCGATCAATTGCGCGCGTTTGGGGGTGGGCCTTTGGGGTGCGCCGCTGTGGAGGGCCTCCAAATGTTAGGCGGACACATGTCCGGCACCCCCAAAGGAGACCCAATTGGGGGGTGCCGGACATGCATTTGGAGGCCCTGGTGGAGATGCTCTTATCTGATATATCAGGATAGTGTATTGATCGTCATTCCTCAGCTGCAATGTGCAACTGTGCATCATATGAATGAATATTGGTGCGGAGCTTGCTGGAGCATCTAGCCAGGGACAAGGCAAAGCTGAGGGAAGATGTGTCATTCTTGATGTCTCTAAATCCTAGCATGCTAATCCAGAAAAAGAAATCCTAGCATGCCTTAAACCCCCTTGTATGTGTATATGGAGATGGACAACTAAAGCACCACATTGCATCCATAAGAAATTGCAGTGAACCTCTGGTATGCACTACGGGAAAACGGCCAGTTTCCGACGGCGTTCTGTATGCCGACGGCTTTTTATCGGGGCCGTCGGCATATAGCTGAATACGCCGACCGCTAGAGTGATACCGTCACTAGTAGGGAAACCCTATATAGGTGGGTGGACACTTTGTGGCGCACCCTTAATTGGTGCGCCACAGAAATATTTCTGTGGCGCATAGGAGGAGGTGCGCCACAGAAATATTTACCTTTCTGTGGCGCATCTGGTGTCGATGCGCCACAGAAAGTAGGTTTTCTATGGCGCATGCCTCTCCATGCGCCACAGAAATTATGTGGGTCCCACGTGCAATCATTGGGCCTAGATCCATCTGGGCAATTTCTGTGGCGCACCGCAGCTGGTGCGCCACAGAAAGTTCACATTCTGTGGCGCACCGCCGCTGGTGCGCCACAGAAAGTTCACATTCTGTGGCGCACTAGTTAGAATGCGCCACAGAATATCACCTTTCTGTGGCGCACCACAGAATATTTGCTTTCTGTGGCGCACCAGAAACGGTGCGCCACAGAAAGGTGATATTCTGTGGCGCACCGAGCTGAGTGCGCCACAGAATGGTCGCCCAGATCCACAAAAAAGGTGGCAACACCCACTTTCCCCATGTGACCTTCTTCATTCTCCCCCATGCATCTAGCTCGAGCTCCTCCTCTCTCCCATGGCATTTTGACCATCCTATTATCCATTATTTGTTGTTAAACCTACTTTGTTTGACATAGAATTGGTGAGGGCTTGGGGAAAGCCTCCATATATATTCTCCTCCTCTCTTTTTGTCCACCATTTTCCCTCCATCACCACACACTCTCTCTCATCGATCACGGTCACGTCTCGGCAACGGATCTAGATCTACAAGGTGGGTATTGTTGTATGGGTGTTTGTTAAAGGCATGAGAAACTTGTCGGCGGGCGATTGTGTGTGTGGTTTGCATGAAGCAAACTATTTGTTGAACGGATCTATGCATGAAACTTGTGTGTGTGGTTTGCATGAATCTTTGCATGTTGTTGCTTGCGCCGGCGTGGTGCATGGATGTTTACCGAAATATTGATTCATTTCCATTTCGGTAAATTTTTGCACCACATATGTCCTACTTTTAGGGGAAGTCATATCGAATTTTTTCGTCGAACATTTCCTACTTTCCGACTTCCCGCATGAGAAGCTTGTATGTGTGTGTGTGTGTGTGCATGTTGCGGTTAATTAATTCTAATTAATAACACATACTCTATATGTATACCGCGTAGGCGACCATGGTCATCAAGATGAGCTCCAGTCGAATCAACAACTACAAGGAAGAAGCGAAGGCGGAAATGAGTCGGTGCAACGGGCGCCAGATACGATGTCCGTGTCGAAGTTGCAAACTTGTGAGATGGATCGACCCAGAGGTATTATAGAAGTGCATGTGTAGGGTTATATATTATATATATGCTATGCTATGAAACCAAAATAGGATAGCCATATGATTTCCAACCATGACAATTGATTGATTGTCTTGCCTCTCTACTTAGATGAATAAATTATACTCTATTTATATCACTAACCAATATATATCCCAATCCATCTTCAGGGTTATGTCAGAGGGATATTGAAGACCGACTAGAGGCACAGAATGACACCAGGAAGTGGAAGACGAAAGAAGGCTTTCTACCGTTCCCGGCGCCGCTCAAGAAGAGGACTCCATGATCATGCATGCTCCCGCGCGCTCTTGCTCACCATTATCGCTGATGTGTACTACATTTGATCATAGTTAGGCGGCGAACACTTGATTTGTAATGTGTAGTGTGAAATGATGAAACATTCGGCACTTTTGTGACTATGTGTATATACGTATCTCGATCGGGCACTAAGTAATATGTGTGATGACATATTGATTAATGTGTTTGTCTGTTTATATACCTGTCAAATATTCCTATATTTCTGTATAAACCTGTATAAATCCTGTATATACCTGTATTTGTACAACAATATGGAAAAATACCGGTATTTCTGTTTAATATATCTGTGGTGCATGCTTTTTGTTTTGTGGCGCACCACTTTCTGTGGCGCACCAAGAAACAGTGCGCCACAGAATGCCTCTGTATAGGGGTGCTGCCGAGCTATTTCTGTGGCGCACTGCACTGGGTGCGCCACAGAAAGTTTCACTTTCTGTGGCGCACAACCTGGGTGCGCCACAGAAATAATTTTAGTGGCGAGAATTCTGTGGCGCACCCAGCAAACCTGGGGGTGCGCCACAGAATCCCAAAACCGTGCGCGGGTGCGCCACAGAATCCCAAAACCGTGCGCCACTAATAGACGTTTCTGTACTAGTGCGTCGGCATACCACAAGCCGTCGGCATACGGTGTCTATGCCGACAGCTCCAACAGACCAGCCGTCGGCAACTAGAAACTCGTCGGCGTACTATCTACACGCCGACAGCTGTGCCAGTGTGGCCGTCGGCATCGTTCCGGCTGTTGGCATACATGTTACTGGCGTTAGTCAACGTGACGGCGTGCGTCTATGCCGACGGCTAGGACGTTGCAGCCGTCGGCATACAGTTTGGCGTTGTTTCGCAAAATTGCCGGAAAAAAGGTTTGTCCTGGGATTCGAACCAGGCACCCGTGGGTTGTAGCGGAACATGCCTTGCCAATGAGCTAGTCCTGATATATTGTTAGGTTAGTCAAGTGTTACTCTTTTATATATTTCTGCTATGTGTCTTTTCAAAAAAAAAAGTTAAAACCTGGGCATCAATCCAAACCAGTAAGCGAAAATTAGAACAATCATTTCATAAAAGACACAACCTGACATATCATTTCATAACTTGATTTCATAGAGTCATTTCATACAAGATAGCTTGATTTCATAGAATCATTTCATTACAAGATAGAAGTCTCACATACTCGGCGACATAGTTTCATCATTACAAGATAAAAGTCTGACATACCTACTACATTAGTACTAGACACTTAGTTCAGATTAGTTCAGGACACTACTACTGAACCAACTAGTTCACTTCACCAATCTAATCATGTCAAGATGAAGCTTATGGCGCTCGCCCGTAATTGGCGTGAAGCTAAAGACTACTATGTCACCCTCCCTTAACTTGAACTGATCCATAGCTTCAGGCCATCCGGTAGTCATTATTGCATGGTCTTGACTTCCCATCTTCATCTCCACAAAACATTCTTTTCCTGCAGGACTGCATTCAACAAGTACCGTCTTCGAACGCTTTCCAAGATAGCGTTTCAGGTAGTCTTTGGTGAACTGAGCTCCAAACACCTGTCCAAATAGAAAGATTGCAACAATTATATAGCAAACATAGTATATAAAATAGAAAGATTGCAACAATACATGCACTGTTGCATGTTCAAGTAAACAACAGCTAACCATTTTGCTTCCTTCTTTCATTACAGATGATTCCGACATCCTGTAAAGATAAAATTTGATACGTGCTTCCGGACCATAATCAGCTATCTCTATCAACTGCTCCACTTGATAATAACTCAGCCACACATCACTTGCATATATCATATGCAAGTCAAATGTGCGACTTCCCCTAAAACGTGGTCCTATATGTAACAAAATCATATCTAAATGTTAGGCAATGTACTACATAACAGTAATAACACAAGGGATAAACAATTTGTTGATAACGAGCTGAATACCTCTCCTGATAAACATCAGTCCATCTACAGCGTAGCCTAAATGTTCATCAGTTGAAAATGAGCCACTGTCCTCACTAGAGATGCCCATAGCGTTAGACTCTCTGCTCATATCCCTCTCTATATCAAAGCAAAATGGAATCAGTACACAGCCTGCAACATTTTCCTCTATATTTTGTTACTGAAAACAAGCATGATTACATAAGTAGTACCAAGAATTATACACACCCATTTTTGTTCTATATCAAAGCAAAATGGGATCATTTTTGTTCTAAGTCCCCTGGCCACAGATATGTACTAATATATTCATGGACAACAACACCTAGAGTTCAGGAATTAGATTATCAGTTTCTGTGTTCTGGTTTAAAAGAAAATTAGTCCACACACACCCAATTTTCATTATCCTAAATAGAAACTGGAAGCACAACACCTAGAGTTTAGGAAGCAAATCATCAGTTCCAGCAGGCACACATACTAAAGCAGGAAACTAACACCACTAACACCATGTACACAAAATCAGGACACAAAAATCCAAACAGACCAAGTTCACACACGGCGGCGGCAGCAGCAAATCACACACGGCAGCAGCAAAATCACTATACAGACCAAAAGACAGATACAACAAGGTCTCCTATAGCACGTTCACAGATACAACAAGACGGGATCGGGTGAGCTTACAGGGGTGGATGGCGGTGGGAGAGGATGCGGCGGGGGAGCGGTGGACGGGTCAAGACGTAGCAGCAGTAGCCTCTCGAAGCTGGCCGGAGAAGGTGCACGAGATGGGGCAGCCGGCGGGGAAGCTCCGGCCTTGGGGCTCCCTCCTCACGATTGGGGAGGAGGGAATCACGGGCATGCGACGGGGGCTTCACGGCGGCGGGTGGCGACCGGGCATCGCTGCCTGCGTGGAGGAAAGGAGCGGCGGCGCGAAGTGTGGAGGGGAGGAGCGCGACCGACGGCGGCGCGTGGAGTGTGGAGGGGAATTTGCGTCTGATCTCATCCCGATCGATAGGGGATGACCTAAATCCAGGGCCATCTTAGGGTATGCCGACGGTAAATTCACTCGAGCCGTCGGCAACATGTTTTCTTATATTTCTTTAAAACAAATATTGGTATAGTTTCTAATTAGTAATACACAATAATATAAATTGTACCCATGCTTTTATTTCAATTTGGATGCCCGTTGCGCCATTTCCGACGAAACCCTAGACCGTTGATTAAGAAGTCAACATTTTCGTCTACCCCCTAGACCGGCGTCGAAAGGGGTAGAACAATGGACTTTGTTGCTTGTTTCTGTTAGGATAATACATAGGATTATTTAAAGTAATTTTTATCACAAGTTGTCACAATATGCCATCCAGTTGGTCTGAAGCGGGAGTTTCCACCTCATAGTGCATAGTCCATTGCAAAACCCCTTTCGACGCAACAAACCTCATAGTCCTATGTACTATCCTAACACAACTAAGCAAAAAAGTCCATTTCTCTACCCCTTTCGACGCCGGTCTAGGGGGGTAGACGAGAATGTTGCCTTTTTGGTCAACGAGCTAGGGTTTCGCCGAAAATGGCGCAACGGAGCATCGGAATCCCACCAAACCAAGCATGGGTCCCTAACATAAGTTTGTAACTATTTTGGGACATCTAAAGAGTCAGCAACAAACTCCCAAGTGTGACCCGCTTCATATACGACACTCATCCTCCACGAAGAGTATGCAACTATGAGGTGGAAACTCCCGCTTGGGGCCAACCGGATAAAATATTGGGACAACTTGTGCTAAAACTTGACTTAGAATATCCTATGTACTATCCTAACACAACCAAGCAAAATAGTCCATTGCTCTACCCCCTTTCGACGCCGGTCTAGGGGGTAGACGAGAATGTTGGCTTTTTGGTCAACGAGCTAGGGTTTCGCCGGAAATGGCGCAACGGACCATCGGAATCCCACCAAACCAAGCATGGGTACCAAAAATATGTTTATAACTGGGATGGGACATCTATTAGTATGTATTTTTAGTTTGAAATGTAACCAATGTTTTTATTTTTTAGAAGAAAATAGGAAAACTTGTATGCCGACTGCCCTAGTGAAAATACCATCGGCACACAGGTAAATGGGCTTGATATAGGCCCTCGACGCCACACTTCACGCTCCACTGTCCAGACGCCGCCGCCGCTCCACACTTCACGCTCCACTATCCAAATCCGCCGTCACCGCTCCGCTACTCCCCTCCTCCACTCCTCGCCGCTCCTCCCTCCACGCCGCCGCTCGCCGCTCCTCCCCTCCAAGCCACCTCGCGCTCCTCCCATCCACGCCCGTGCCGCCCGTGCTCGCCGCTCCTCTATTCCACGCCCGTGCTCGCCGCTTCTCCCTTCCTCGCCGCCGCTCGCCGCTCCTCCCCTCCACGCCACCTCCCGTGCTCGCCGCTCCTCCCTCCAAGCGCTACGGAGGCAGTGAGGCCCGCCGCCCTGAAGCCCGCCATCGCCTGCCCGTGATTCCTTCATCCCCAATCCTGACGAGGGAGCCCCAAGGCCAGAGCTTTCGAAGACCTTCCGGCCACCCCACCGGCTGCCCCATCTCGACAGGCTCTGCGCACCTCCTCCGGCCGTTCCTTCTCCAACCGGCATCGAGGGTACTATTCTTCTCTCCCTGATCTTATCTCCCTGTGGAATGATCGAGGGTACAAGAACAGGAAGATAAAATGAACAGCACATAAAATGAACAGAGCCCCTTAGGTTGAATGGGTACATGGAAAACTTTACCATGTGGGTCAACCTTGGCGAGCATGACCGTCATAGAGAGGAGGTGATGAGGCAGCGCATTGGAGGAGGACGACGGGGTGAGAGATATGTTAGATACTTTGCAGCGTGGACATATGCCACATTTGCAAGCTCCGGAGGTGGAACCGGAGGAACCAGAGCCAACTGCAAAGGCCTTCTTTGAGGTGATGGAGTCTGCAAAAAAACCTCTTTATGAGAAAGCCAAAATCCCTCAGCTGGATGCCATCTCACAACTGCTGGCACTCAAGGCTCGGCACGCATTTACCCGATCTTCCTTTGAAGAATTGCTGGCAGTTGTGGGTAACATGCTGCCTGAAGATAATGTTCTGCCACAAAACATGTACGAGTCGAAGAAACTCATGAGTGCGCTGACGCTGGATTATAAGAAGATAAATATCTGTCCTAAGAATTGCCTTTTGTTTTATAAAGAGTTTGAGAAGGACAAGTACTGTTCGAAGTGCGGGTCCTCTAGGTATGTTGAGGAAAAAGCCAATGATGCTGGTGAGAAGAAGCAGACCAAAGTCCCCACAAAGATTCTTCGGTATCTCCCATTCATACCAAGAATCCAGCGCCTTTTCATGACTCAGGAGTCTGCCAAACAAATGACTTGGCACAAGCATGGGCATAGATACAATGAAAAGAAGATGGTACATCCAGCGGATGGTGAGGCATGGAAGGAGTTCGACAAAATCCACCCTAGAAAAGCTGCAGATGCTCGTAATGTCAGAATTGCGATAGCAACCGATGGGTTCAATCCATTTGGCATGACAGCCACCCCATACAGCTGCTGGCTCGTGTTTATCATTCCGCTCAATCTCCCTCCCGGCATCCTAATGCAGCGCAAGACCATACTCATGTCGATGATAATTCCAGGGCCTGAATACCCGGGCAAGAATTTGAGCGTGTTAATGCAGCCACTGGTGGATGATTTGCATGCTTCTTGGGATCATGGGACATTGACATACGATGCAGATTCGGAGACAAACTTTCTGATGAGAATTTGGTTCCACTATTCTATGCATGATATGCCTGGGTATGCTCTGTTCTGTGGATGGTGTACGAATGGGAAGATGCCATGCCCTGTTTGCCGTCAGGCTCTTATTTTCATTTGGCTGAAGAGGGGTGGCAAGTATTCTGCTTTTGACCAGCATCGACAATTCCTTGACAAAGACCATCCCAGAGAAGACACAAAGCACTTCAGGAACGGGATAGCTGTCCATGAAGTAAACGAGATACCGACGTTCACAGGTGCAGATGTTGATGCTGAGCTAAAAGCTCTTCGGGCTAAAGCCAAGGGCAAAGGTTTTGAGGGATATGGTGAGGACCACAACTGGTCTCACGTTGCAGGCTTAACAAAGCTGCCATATTACAAGGACCTCTTACTTCCCCATAACATCGAGTTGATGCACACTGAAAAAATGTGGCGGATGCCTTATTTTCCACTGTCCTCAACATTCCAGAGGAAACAAAGGATAACATTAAGGCTAGAGCTGACCAAGAGAAGCTGTGTGATAGAGAAGAGCTAAACATGAAGCCACCAAGAGGCTCTAGAAAAACTTGGGAAAAGCGAGATGCCCCCTTTGTCATTAAAAGGCACCAAAAGAAGGAGGTATTTGCGTGGCTGAAAGATACGGTGAAGTTCGGCGATGGTTATGCAGCAAATATCAGTAAAGGAGTCAATATTGGAACAGGCAAAATCACTGGGCTCAAGAGCCATGACTATCACATATGGCTCGAGCGGCTCCTGCCCGTGATGGTTAGAGGCTATGTACCCGATTGTATCTGGCGAGTTCTTGCAGAGTTGAGTCATTTCTTCCGCATGCTCTGTGCTAAAGAAATATGTCCCAAGATGATGAAGCTATTGCATAAGAAAGCACCAGAGTTGCTCTGCAAGTTAGATATGATTTTTCCGTCGGGCTTCTTTAATTCAATGCAACATCTCATTTTGTATCTCGCAAACGAGGCACTGTTGGGTGGACCATGCCAGAATCGTTGGCAGTTTGTTATTGAGAGAGAATTTAAATATATTCGAACAAAATGTGGGAATAAGTGTAAGATTGAAGCTTCCATAGCTGAGGCTAGTATCCTCGAGGAGGTGGATGATGTCAGGACAACATTCTATCCTGCCCATGTTGCCACTCTGCATAATAAGGTCTCTCGATACAATGCTGATGAGCACAAGTATAAACCCAAGCTGGACCTCTTCAAAGGACAAGGTGGCACAGCTGGTGGCTCCAAAGTTTACAACATGCCAAACTCCTTGTGGCAGGACATCATGTTCTATGTCTTGCACAACACTAAGGAAGCAAGGCCATTTTTGAAGCAGTTTGTCCGTGAAGAGTGGCAGGGAAGGAGTAGTCCTAATGCCACTGATCTGGATAAACTTCTAAGGAAAGGTGCCAATGGACAAAAAAATTGTGAATTGGTTCATGGAAAAAGTAATTTGCTAACTTGTCCCTGTTATAGTAATTTCTAACTTGTCCCTGTTATTTAGTCTAACTTGTCCCTGTTACAAACAATTCCCTGTAGGGAAAAGATCCTAACACATCTATGCCTGAAGAATTGAGATGGGTTTCTCAGGGTTTTGCAAACATGGTATATTCATATGATAAGTATGATGTTAATGGTTATCGCTTCCATACGGAGAGACATCAGAACAGCCGGCCTAATGCAAAAACTATAAATACTGGAGTGTTTACTGGAGGAACAGATGAAGAGTACTACGGAAGGATAGAAAATATATATGCACTTTCTTTCCTTTCTGGGGCTGAAGATCTCAGTCTTGTGTGTTCAAATGCCACTGGTTTGACCCTACAGCAGGGGACTGAAACATACCCCTTCCATAGGTTTAGTAGAAGTTAAGCCATCAATGGTCTATCACGGGTCAGATGTCTTTATCGTAGCTAACCAGGCTACACAAGTGTATTATCTGCCCTATCCATGCCAAAATGAGGAACTAAAGGGCTGGGAAGTTGTGTACAAAATATCGCCACATGGTAAGCTAGCAGCCCCAAACGATGACGATTACGACAACATAAACCCCGTCACATACGAGGGAGAGTTCTGTCAAGAGCAACAAGGTGATGGAGAATTTGATATTCTTTTGGATGGTCTTGATGCTCTCTTGGATGAGACAAGGAATGGCGAGGCAGTTGTGAATCTAAAGGACATAGATATGCTTGACAAGTTACATCTGGACGATGACAGCGATGATGAGGCTCCACATCCCTCATTGGAGGCCCAGCATAAGCCTGTGCGCGATAGTGATGATGAGGCCCCACAAGAAATCGATTACGACTCCGATGATTCTTATGGGTTCTAGCTGGTAGTGTTTCTCTGTAGGACCTGTGTTGGACTAGGTTCCTGGTGTTGTTGTTGTCTAGTTTCTGTACTTTGAAAAACTGCATCTTTTTGTGTCCTTATGCTTTTAGTGGGCTGTAAAACTGCTCTACCTATGCTGTAAAACTGCATCTTATTATGTCCTTACTAATACTTCACTCTTTCTCAATGCAGGTGACTGAACCATGAGCAAGCAATCAAGCAAAGATACACTGGATTTTATTTTTCCGAAAGAGAAGCCAAATGTAACCACTCGATCCGGAAGAGTACCACGTCCTCGCGTTTTGATAGGTGAGGAGGGTCTACTGGGTTGCTGGAAATTTTGTAGGTTTTTCATGCTAGTATTTTGGAATTCTGTAGCTTTTATTGTTGCTGGAGTATATGTAGATGCTACTGCATATCATCACATCGTTTGCCACTTGTTCTTTCTAAATGCAGGTGAGGATTCTGAACCCTCACAAGTAGGTCGAGTGGGCAGGGAAGACCACCTAGAGGAGGCAGTGCAGTGAGGGGACGGGTGGGCGGGGGAAGACCTCCTACAGGACACCATGGGACAATGCAGATTCAGACTCCTTCCTCTAGCGACATACCATCCGCCACTGGCACTGGGATTGAGGATGACAACGTTGAGAGCGAGGAGCAGAGTAGGGAGGAGGAGGGTGAGGAGGGTGAGGGTGAGGCCGAGGAGGAGGAAGGTGAGGAGGGTGAGGAGGGTGAGGAGGATGGTGGGGATGAGATAGAGTCAAATGGAGGGGCCCCGAAGGTCAGGTTGCGCGGAATTGCTAAGGTCCCTACCAAAAAACCAGCTACTGAGGAGGAGAAATGGTTCATAACTCCAAACCAGAAAGGGTAAATGGACTCGGTTCATAGTCTTGTTGTGTTCTAATAGTTCAACACATACTAATACTTTGATTATTGTGCAGCAATTGGGATTTTGTTGGACCCCAGGGCGATGCCAAGTATCCTAATGGGATACTTACTGTTTTTCTGAAGAGGCACTGGCCGGGCCTGTACAACCCATCTGATGACCCGGCAGCCCCCTTGGTGTTAGCAACGAGGTGGAGCGACTATGAAGCTGCCAAGACCGGCACATTCGGGACTCATTCGAATGCTGTCTACACTAAATTTTGGGCAAGTTTTATTTAAATATGCACAAGTCCATATATTTGGTTCAATGTTCATCACAAACCAGTAACTTTTCTTTCTTACACATGATTGTAGGAATTCTATAGAGTGCCAGCGGAACAGAAGGTGAAGGCAGACAAAGTCTTTGTGGAGGCTGCGAAGAAGTTGACACGGCAGATGATATACGAGGCTAAATTCGTGGCCATCTCGCACTACTACGAAATCAAGCTCAAACAGAGTATGACGAAGAAAAGAATGAGGGAGGAGAAGATTACGATGCCAAAGCAGCACTATATTGACGTAAGTAACATGTCTTTTTCCCCTTATTTGTGCAAAAGATAACAGAGAGGAATCACTTCAACTGTTTCAACATTTTTCTTATCTGTTGATGACAAAACTACTTACTTGCTAGTACTTTATCTGTTGATCCAACACACCAGCATGACAAAATCAGTTGCTTTCTTGGTATCACCCTTTTTATTCCATGAAGATGAGTAATATACATACTTGCTTCCATTGTATCAGCTTTTTCCTTATCTGTTGAATCAACACCAACATGACATAATCACTTTTAACTTGCTGTTCTGCTTTACAACCTGGAAATTTCTGTGAGCCTTTTTCTGTTTATAAACTGAAGTATTTGGATACCAATAGCTAGAAAGTTCTTACATGAAGTATGTTTGGGTGGCATGCTAACTTGCTGGGCTAAGAAAATGCTATATTTTGATTATTGAGGTGATTCCTGATTGGGCCCATGGTCAGCCCGACGCATGGTCGGCTTTGGTGGATAGGTGGATAGGGGAAGATCCAGCGTTCTTGGCCACAAGTAGTACCAACTCTAGCAATCGCGGCAATAAAGGAACACACTGTCAAGGGAATCGGAGCGATCGTCGCTTCAGGAAGCACTTGGTATATATACATGGAACATCCTCCTTTCAGTTCCTTGCATGTTCCTATTTTATGCATAACCTTTCATTTTGATGTTGCAGGAGGCCCAACTGAAGCAGCCGGTCTCAGAAATGAGGGCATGGAAGCTTGGCCGTCAGCTCTCGGCGCCTGCCAGTGACGGTGCCACGCACTATGGCAAGACTGCCACATATTCCGCGGATTATTGTAATGAGTTTAAAAGGCAGCATGGGGAGGATTCCAATCCTGAAGAGGCCGATATTGATCCAAAGGTGGTTCTTTTGACGGGACACGACAAGCCGCATGGCCGCCACAAGGTTGGAGACAGCACACTCGAGACTGACATGACATACTCACAGGTCCGAGTTACCAGCCCGAGCGGAAGTATGTCTACCGTACATCCTGTACGCTCGCGGGTCCCCACTGTAAGTATCTTCTCCCCCTTTTCTGACTTTTGTTCTTGCATGGCTATTCTGATGAGATTCATGGTGGAATATTGTAGGTCCAGCAGATTCAAGCTTACAGTTTGATTCAGCAGAAATTAAATTTAGATCTCAAGGAATACTAGGAGGCTCAGGCTCTGACGAATGAGTACCAGCAGCACTTCAACGCGGTTAGTTGCCCATTGTCGCAAATAGCATTATTTTTGTACTTTGGCCACTTTTAACCTTTGTCTTTGCGATGCATGACATGACCGTTTCTTAATAAACCTGTAGGCGTTGAGAGAGTTTGCGACTACTGGGATTCTGCGGAGACAGGACCTGCACCACCATTACCTCCAACAGACATGCCAGTCTTGCCAACACTGGAAGAATTCTTGGCATGTGGCACATCTACTCCGGTTAGTCGACTCTTCACGAACTTGTAGTTACTCTATCTTGCTCAAACTGGCAGGGATCAAGTGCGTCCAACGCTTTCTTTCCTGGTACCAGTACTGTTGCTCTTGTAATTGGTGGAACTACCAGTGGTGCTGCTACTCCTGGCACCCGTACTCCTGGTTCACAGAGCCCACAGACCCCATCTTATCAAGGTCATGTTGTCCATATGCCTAGCTCGTCCCGTCACCAGGACAGTGACCAGGTTAGTTGCTTCAAGGCTTCTAACTATATTAGACTTAGACAGGCAAACATTTATTACTAGACCAATTCCCATGCTAAATGGTTCTACTTCTTCTTTCTGTAGCTATGATGCTCAAGGCGGTGGAGTGGCGCTGCTCGAAATCTATCCTTGTTGTGCTTATGAACTCGTACTCGTGCTGTAGTGAACTTTGGTCATTGTCTTTGCAAACTTGTGGTATGTGGTGGATGTCGTGCTTGTACTGAACCTGTGGTGCTTGTACTGAACCTGTTATGTACTCATATGCATGTGTTGGTACTTGTTAGTCATATTGTGTTTGTACTATTATCTATGTGTGGATTTCATGATGATTGTAATGTGTATGAGGATGTGATGATGAGAATATTTCTGTATGTATCTGTTTTTTATGAATTTAAATGCAAATGCACCTGTAGCAATTTTAATTTGCAGGGCTGGCTGAAATGAAACAAAAAAAATAAATTGGTCAGAACTACGCCGACGGCTTAGCCATCGGCACACAGGTTCCCAGATCCCCAGTTAACATCTATGCCGCCGTCGGCATAGGGGTGACCTGGAGCACTTAGAGGATTACGCGTGGACTACGTTGCCGACGGCTGAGCCGTCGGCATACTGAAACCCTAGCCCGTCGGCAGCTTATGACGTGGGACCCACGGCTCCCAGAGGAAGACACGTGGATTTCGCTGCCGACGAAGAAGCTGTCGGCATACAAAAAAAACCGTCGGCAACACTTCACGTGGGACCCACAGAAACTGAAGCGTGGGGCTCGTTGCCGATGGAGGGGCCGTCAGCATACAAAACAGACAGTCGTCGGCAACCTGTTACGTGGGACCCCCAGAAGTTCTCAGAAGTTTACACGTGGACACCTATGCCGACGGCCAGGCCGTCGGCAACTAGGAAGACATCGTCAGACCTCACCGTCAGGCAGGGCTAAATGCCGACGGGTTTTTCGTGCCGACGGGCGGCGAAAACTGTCGGTATATACTTGTATGCCGACGGCTTGTTGTTGCCGACGGTTGGGTCGTGCTTTGCCGACTGAGAAGATGCCGACGGCTGTATGCCGATGGTGGCCGTCGGCATAGGTCTATGCCGACGGTTTCGCGCTCGTTGCCGACAGTTCCTGGCCGTCGGAAACTGGGATGTTTCCCGTAGTGATGGTTTACATAATATGGGATCGGCGCTCTTCGGCAAGCTTATATTGTCTTTCCCTCGTGAGAGTGGTGTGTGAACTTTAATCCCCTATCCACTTTTTGATTCTTACATTTGTTGTCGTACTATGGGCAATTATGAGAGACAAATGTGGGATCACAAGCAGCAATAGGTAAATATGGCCTGTTTACCGTGTTCAAGTATTCAGTGACATAAACTTAGAAATGACAGGTATAGCATACACAGTATTTGGGCTTGGTGATAATGTTGCGTCAAATGGTAATACTTCGTAACGTAACGACACCTTTACGGATGTAGTAAGTGTAAGTCAAAACTTAGTACATGGAAGGCAATATACATACGTGTCGACTCCAATGTCATAGATCTGATTAATCCTAACGATGTAACCATGGCCGCAGATCAAGGCCACAAGCCCATAGAATGCTTTGAAATACCAAGCGCCAATCTATCGACGGGGATTATCTAGCAAGGCTCTTGCAACCAAAGCTCAGCATCCACACAACAATATAAGCACAACAAATTTACATGTAGGTGAAGCTATTATAAATCTAAAGCTTGATGCTCACATCGATCCCACAATAGGTTCATCGGATCGTGTGTGGCCTAAAAAATCGCTTGCAAGCGTCTTCAACAATGGAGCCGGTCCAGCAGCACTAGCTTGACCACGTCAAATCAGTGCGATCATGGCTCCGCTCCGCTCCCCCTCCTAGGGTTCCCAACCCTTCCGCGCCGCCGCCGCCGGAGGCCGCCGCCGTCGCCGTCGCCGCCCCTTCCACCCCTTCCCTCCCCTCCCCTCTCCCTCATGCCCCCGCGTCGCCCTCCCGAGCGGGGCGACCGGGGCGCCATCTCCTGCCCCGCCCCCGTCCCTCCGCAGCCCAGGTCTCCCATGCCGTCGCCGGCGGGCGCCGCCGGGAGTCGCCCGCGCGGTGGCCGGCGGCGGCAGGACCTTCTTCACCCGCGCGCGGTGGTGCCGTCTCGGGAGGCACACGGCGGCGGTGCTCTTCGGCTTGCAACGGTTCGGGCTTCTTCTCCGGGCAGCTCCGGCCGGTCTGAGCGTGGCGGCGCCTCCCCTTGGCGGCAGGGCCGCGGCCGTGGTGAAGCTGGTCTGGCACGCCACCCCCGGCCCAGCTCTGGCCCTCGAGCCCCATCTGGGTTTTAGGCGGGCTGGCCGGATTCTTCGATGGCTTGGTCTTCTACACGTTGAAGATGGAGGGCAGCTCGGATGGGGGACGACGGCGCCAATGGCGTGCCTTCTGCAGCGCGACGGCGGAAGCTTTACGGGCCTCTCGAGGTCCGGCCAGGCCTGTGGGCCCACAGGCCTGGTGTGCTTCTGCTGTTGCGTCCGGTCGGTGACCGTCTTTGACGGTTCCTCCCGCGTGTCGACGGTGCTGCAGTCCCTGTCCCGGCTCTTCTTCTCCGATGTGTAGGCCTCTTCTCTCTGGGCCGTGGAGAGACAGTGTGAGCGGCTTCATGATCGTGGTGCGCTGGGTGGTGGGTGGTATGGTGGAGTGCTCCGGAGCGTTGGGGGTGCTGAGAGGTCGGGAGAAATTCCAGTCGCCTTGTCTGACACCAGCGCGGTAGCATCTGAGGGTGCTGCCAGTACTTCATGAAGGGTGTCGAGGGTTCCTCTCTCCCCACAGTGTACCAGGGGAAACCCTAGGCAGCAGCGTCGTCATCGTCGCATCCCTTCCTGAAGGTGTTGTTTTGGTACCAGCGCTTCAGAGTACTCCAGTGGGCGCAACGATATTGGAGCTTGTTCGCTTTTGTCGATCCGCCGTTGTCGGCATTGTTTCTTTTATATCTTCTCTTCCGTTTCTTTTGGGCGTGTTTGTGTTGTTGGCGCCCCAGCAAGGTTGTATCGGTTGTGTGCTATATTTATATAGCGGGGCGTAAGCCTGTTTCGTCAAATCAGTGCGATCGTTATATATAGTTAAATTCACTGATAGGTGACTATCAGCAAACAATGAGTCCATCATCGGTGAGTTCAGTCATCACTGGTAGTCATGAAAAATGTCTGCAAAGAAGGGAAATGCTGCAGCTAATCACATTTGTCATACTTGTGAGTTGTGAATCGTGATACTCCCGATCTCCAGTTTTCCCAAAGGGCCAGCACACAACGCCCATTTCGTCTACAACGCAATCGAATCATCTACCAAAGACAACTAGGGATTTATTACGGAATTATGTGGGCAGGGCACGACTAGCATTCAGGGAACTGCATGACTGCATCCTCTCTCCCCAAGGATTCACGGAAATCAACGGCTGCAAGTAAGCTAAGTTGTCAGCGGTTCGTCCGTGCTCGTGGCGGAATCCAAACCTAGAATTCGGCAAGGTAAAGGAAACAACGGCTCTAATTTGCTTGAGGTTACTGGCCCGAGATACACCGCCAATGCTATGGCATTCAGCAAGTCTACCTCGCATCATTGGGTCGGAGACACGAGACCAGGGTGCTTACCCGCACCGTGTGGTCCGTGTCGCGCCAGCGCTGGCGGGCGCGCTGAGTCCCTGTTTGTTTCTATAGTTTTTGTGGGGATTGGTGGGGATAATACTCTAGTGGATTGGGTGAAACCCCAAACTTCACCCAATCCCCTAGGGGATTGGAGATCAATCCACTAGGTAGGGGTAGTGTATTGAATCCCCTAGGGGATTGAGGAAAAATGAACTAGAGTTTGGGGATTTGTGGGGAAAGGTGGGGATAAAACCTGTCCAATACACTAGAAACAAACGATGTTTTGAAGTTTGGTGTTTCACCCAATCCACTAGAGTATTATCCCCACCAATCCCCAGGCGGGCAAGAAGAGAAGCGAAACGGACGGGCGCCCGGTACGACCGGCTGGGGCGGGCAGGTGGCAAGCGGCGGCGGTGGTAGGCGCGTGTGAGGGGACTGGAGGGGACATGGGGAGGGAGCTCAGTCTACGCAGTTCTTTTTTCCCCTCCTCAGCCACCCCTCGCCATTGGTGATTAGTTGCGAGCAGCGAGGGAGGCGAGATGCCACAAGGACCGTGCGCGTGCTATCCCTTTTTGAGTCTCATTCCCTGTAGCCGTGACTTTATTTGTTTTCTATAACCATGCGACGGTAGTAGATGGCGAATGTGATTTACCTGTTGGAAAACGAGTCGCGGTGTGTTTGAGCAAAAGCCAGAAAATATAGATGTACAATAGCGATTTTTTTTTCATAATAATAATACATAAATCAGTCTACTAGTACTACATCTCTCTGGAAAACTAAAATTTATCCTTTACTTGACGGGTGTTATCGACTCCGCTTCGTCCGATCTAGCATCCGCACTCGGATGCATTCTCGAGCAAGGGGTTATGTTCGTGAGTTGCGCTTCTCCGAGTTGACATGTAGGGGTGTATGCGTATTTGAGTGAGCAGGTTATCTATGAATCTAGACAATAACACCGTGATACGAAAATACCATTCCCCATGCCTCTAAATCCTAGCGTTTCTTAGCTCACTTGGTATAACCACACCGATGTATAATCTCAAACCTCTAAAATAATATGACACCTCGCCTTCGACTAGTGAGCATAAAATGAGATCGATGCTCCATTTCGGCCGGCTTATATTGCCTTCTCGTGTGATGCGTGGCGATTTAATTTGGTACTCACCATTTGATTACATGCTTTGGTTGTTGCACAACTTTATTTGTGGCAATGATACTAGTCAATATTTCACCCACTCATGTGAAGTACTGCAGTTATTTGAGGACACATAACACTACTACATTACTAGTCTGATGAAACTTAAATCATATAAACCTTTATACGTAGTTTGCCATTATATATTTCTAGCACCATTTTAGCAACAAGTGCATTTACCATATTGTGGTTATCCAGCTCAACCCTTTATTGCAAAATTCAAAATTCTTTATGTCCCAAACCATTAACTTGAATAACGATATATTATTAGGTTGAGAGCTTCGCAACCCGTACGGTGTTACGTCGGCTCTAAAGGCACCAAATACGAAAAAAATGTAGAGAATAAAAATGTTGGTTGAAGATTAAAGTTTCACACACGACTCTCGCGAGGGAAACACAATATAAGCCTGGCAAAAAGCGTTGGTCCCATGTTATGTCGACCATATAAGAGGTTCACTGCAATTTCAGATGGATGCTATGTGCGGTTTGGTTCTTCATCTCCAATTCTCCATACACACACGAGGAGATTTAGCGCACACTGGGATTTATTTTTAGATTATCATGCTAGGAGTTAGAGGCATGAAGAATGACATCTTCCCCCAGATTAACGATGTCACTGGCTAGATTTATTACCATTGAACCGAGATCTAGCTTTATACTACTGGAATTTTTGTAGAAATAGAGTTTTTGGTTGTTTCATGATTGACAGAGAATGCTCAGTTGAAAATTGGATGTCTTGTTTCTTCTTCTAAAAGGAGGTTAAAACCTCGTCATCTTCATCTTGTGATGCACATAATTAATTATTAAGAGAGTATGTAACAAAGGGAAAACGAAGAATCTGTACGAAGCTGGCACCCTTACGACGATCCTATGAGGATTGGATTGTTGAGAATTCCAAAGTTATAGTTTTGCAACTGGCTCAACTCGTCCCTCAACACCGATCAGTACTTGTCACTTATGCAACATGTCCTCACCCTTTATGTAATGGCTATTTGTCGCATCATCTTAGACATAATTGATGCAATCTTTTCATCAACGCCACAAAGCGCGTCATCCTTGAGCTCCCATTCATCGCTCTTGCTCTTGTCGATGGTGCCGGTCCTTTTCGGTGGCGGCGGTTCCACCTCTTGATCTATCTTCTTCTTCTTCTAATTATATTTGCACAAGTTAAAAGACCAAGATTTTGTGGGATGGTGAAATTGTTCTTGTCGACTTTTAATTTTCTTTGTTAAAAACATCTCCTAATATGTAAAAATTGTGTTGTGAAAACTTATAATTTGGAATAATACATAAAAAGACTATATAAGTAGATTTATTAGCGAGAATATATAATTGGATTTGTCATGATCTTCTTCAGGATATATATTACGTTCTATAAACTTTTTCCTACACTCTCACAATTTTCTTCCAACGTGTTTGTATTAGCAGCCAATATGGCAGACTTCAGACCATGCCAGTCCTTAAATGCGGTAAACAATTCCATGCAAATTGTTGGAGTTTATGTTGTAAACAGTTTTATCAATTTGCATGACAGAAGAAAATTCCCTAAAATTTCACAATCTGTATGACCTAAAGTAGCAAAGTAAGAAAGCCACCTTTATTATGCACTAGCATACATGCAAATTTGGTTTGTATTGATGGATGGATAATTTCAATAAACATAAAGTTTAAATTCACCGGTGCCAATTAAACTCATTGATGGACGACGATAGTTCCTTTCTTGGAGACAAAAACCGAAAGACTACTTATGGAACTTGAAATGAAGAAGAGTTATATTGATTAATTTGATTAGGTCAAAGCATAATGTAGCCTTCCGGTTCCAGGTCGAGAGGACAACAGCATATTACAGACTGCATGTATGTGTTTCCGGCTTGGGCATGGAAAATGCACCTCACTTTGGCATGATATGTGGACTAATTGCCTGGCCAGGAAGCCATGATCTGACCATCCCCGTCCGTGTCTGACTGCCAAAACATAAGAGCATCTTCACCGGGGGTCTCTAAATCGTTGTCCGGCACCCCCAACTGGGCCTCCTTTGGGGGTGCCGGAGGGCAACATTTGGAGGCCGCCCACAGCGGCACCCCCCAAAGCAGGCACCCAAAACGTTTTTTTTTTTTGTAATTTTTATTTCAAACTTCGGCTCTACAATCATTCATTCAAACGAGATTTAACAAACTTACAATTTCGAATTTAAACGAGATTTAACAAACTAAACCTAGACTATGCGGAGAGAAGGGGGCCTATGCAGCTTCTTGCCAACCAATACACGCGCCGGCAGGGAGAGAGATGCCGCTTATGGCGGGCCGAAAGAAAAGAAGATGTGAACCAAGCGCAAGAATCATCAAGAGATTTGCATGCCTCGATGATCCGGCGCCGGGATTTCATCTTCTGTTCCTGCCGGCTACGGCCTTTAGAAACGTTCCCGCCGGCTCCCCATATCAAGGGCTCCGGCCTTGAGAAGCATTCCCGCCGGCTCCCCCATACCACATGCGCCACCGAAATTAGACTTTCTGTGGCGCACCAAGTCTGGTGCGACTCAGAAAGTCACATTTCTGTGGCGCACATGGCCAGGTGCGCCACAGAAATTCATATGGGGGCGGGTGAAATTTGACACAAAAAAAAAATGTGGCGCACTGGGCTTGGTGCGCCACAGAAATGTGAGAATTTTGTGGCGCACCAAGCAGATCCACCTGATGCATGTAAAATTCATACATGAACTTTACACTATATCACTTATATTCCAATCATATTTGCATCATATAAGGGTTATACCACTGTTATTTAATGATTTTAGGAAATAAAATAATTGTTTCCTAGTTTTATGGAATTAACCCTGCGCAGGCAGAAAACCCTATTTCTTTCCGTTTATGTTTCAGGGACCTAAACGATGTCCAAATGATCTGGAAAAATACAGGCGTCAATATTTTGGAAGGAGGAAGACTTGGGAGCGAAGGAAGCAAGCAAACGGAGGCCGGAGGGCCAAAATAGGGTGGCCCACGCGGCCACTGTACCTGGACACGTGGGGCTCACCAACTTGGGCCTCGGGGCTTCGCAGCTATCGATCTTTTCTCCACCGCCTTCGTCTTGACCTAAAAACGCCTATAAAAGAAGTCCCACGGCGTTCTCGAAAACAAGCGCCGCCACAAGACAGAAAAACGAAAACGGAGATCTGGAGGTGCAGATTGGAGGGGGGAAACTCCGGCGGGGCGCTGCCGGGGTGGTCTCCACCTTCTCCAACGACTTCTCCACCGTCTCCATGATGAAGGGGGAGTAGTCCACCCTCTGGACTATGGGTTTGTGGTGGTAACTTATGTATCTCTCCTCTCTTTGAGCTTCACTAATTAGTACCGTATGAGCTACTGAACATGATTACGGTCATATATGTAATTCTTATGGTGGATATTGTGGTATGAGATGATTTGTTATGAATTTACTGTTGTGTTGGAACTTTTATGACTTGTCATATTTTGATAGAATATTGTTCTTTAGAAGTATGATGTATGTGGATACGGGATGGCCGATGTGACACGGCATAGGTATTGAGTGACACGGTACTGCCCAACATCCTTTATCTGGGGTAAAAAGAAAGAGTATGATGTGGGAGTGACAGCAACCACGCTAGCCTTTCGAGGGTGACCTAGCAACACAAATGAGTACCTCTTTCAACTATTTGTTTTAGGACATATAGCCGTCATAAAAAGCTACCATTAAAACATGACAATTGTGTACTTTATCTATAACTTGATAATCACCGTAGATGAGAGAGAGAGAGGATTAAGTGAACCCATGAACCCATGTCCATTGTTTCTATAAGAGAAAATCTTTGTCTTGTCCTCTTGCATTGAAGAGGATTGGGACACTTATACATTCTTGTTTTGTTACATTAAACTTCCATCCATTAAATCAACCACCTTGTTTTTTAAACTTGTTTAGTGCATAATCGACTAAAACTTGTGACACTTTAGTTGTAGGGAATAGACAACTTTTCCTTCTTTCTCCTGCGGATCGATACCTTACTTCCACATTGAGAGGTGCTACAGTGATCCCCTGCTCTTGAGGGTTATCAAGTACTTTTCTGGCGCCGTTGCCGGGGAGCGTAGCGCTTAAGTTTCTATTCTTGTGTGCACTAAACTAAGCTTGGGAGGTTTTTCATTAACTTGTTTTATATCTTGCAATCATCTAAGCTTGGGTTGGTTTCTTTAACTTGTTTGATGATACTATGTCTCCCATTTATGATGATGAATATGATATTTTCACTCCACCTACTATTGAGGATATAGTTTATGTTGATTATGATATGCCTCATATATATGATGTTTATAATGATGAATATGATATTTTCAGTCCATCTACTATTGAGGATAAAAATCATTTCAATTATTCTATGCCTCCTATTTATGATGATTACATTGATGGATGTGATATTTTTACTCCCACTATTACTAATGAAACTGATTATGTTTGTGTGGAGAGTAATATTACTATTATGCTTATGGATCATGATAATAATGTTTTATGTGATAGCTATATTTTTTATTTTATTCATGATGCCGCTGAAATTATTTTGAGAGAGGAAAGTATGGTTATAGAAATCTTCATGTTACTAAATTTATCCTCTTTATGATGAAGGTTTTGACCTTTCTATTGATTTTCTTGTATTTTTTGGGTACTTTAAAACCTACTGGTCCTTATGAGAGAGGGAGACACGGTTTCATATATCTCAATAATATTAAGTCTTCTCTCTTTTTGTTGAAAATTTTGAAGTTGCACTTGCTTTGCCTTCCTATGCTAGTCACTTTGTGCTTTATTGATTTATTTTATTACAAGATCCCAATGCATAGGAAGTGGGTTAGACTTAAATGTGTTTCATATTTTTCTCTTGATGCTCTCTTTCCTATGTGAGCATCATTAAAACTATCATAGCCTAGCTATATGGCTATAAAGAAAGCGCTTTGCGGGAGGCAACCCGGTTATTTTTATGTGTGATTTTCTTTGTGTCCTCTTGCTGTAACAAGAGAGTTTGTTTTTAGTTAAGTTTCTGGAATTTTCAATAAAGTGTCAAGTTTTACTCATTTTGGTTTGAGAAAGTTGCTTATAGCATTCGGAGATTTTATTCCTGCACGAATCTGTGCACGGTATGATTTTTAGCTCTTATTTTGTAACTCCGAATGAGCTCATATTTGAACTGTAGTTGCAACTTTTCATCCTATGTATGCATGAATTATTTCGGAATTTTTCGACAAAGTTTGGTAGGATAAAAAATACGTTTTGCTGCTGCTGTTTTTCTGGACAGATTCTGTCAAATTTTGTTTGATGCATGCTTTGAGCTTTTAACTTTATTCTTTTTGAGGAAGACTTGGGAGCGAAGGAAGCAAGCAAACGGAGGCCGGAGGGCCAAAATAGGGTGGCCCACGCGGCCACTGTACCTGGACACGTGGGCTCACCAACTTGGGCCTCGGGGCTTCGCAGCTATCGATCTTTTCTCCACCGCCTTCGTCTTGACCTAAAAACGCCTATAAAAGAAGTCCCACGGCGTTCTCGAAAACAAGCGCCGCCACAAGACAGAAACACGAAAACGAAGATCTGGAGGTGCAGATTGGAGGGGGAAAACTCCGGCGGGGCGCTGCCGGGGTGGTCTCCACCTTCTCCAACGACTTCTCCACCGTCTCCATGATGAAGGGGGAGTAGTCCACCCTCTGGACTATGGGTTTGTGGTGGTAACTTATGTATCTCTCCTCTCTTTGAGCTTCACTAATTAGTACCGTATGAGCTGCTGAACATGATTACGGTCATATATGTAATTCTTATGGTGGATATTGTGGTATGAGATGATTTGTTATGAATTTACTGTTGTGTTGGAACTTTTATGACTTGTCATATTTTGATAGAATATTGTTCTTTAGAAGTATGATGTATGTGGATACGGGATGGCCGATGTGACACGGCATAGGTATTGAGTGACACGGTACGCCCAACATCCTTTATCTGGGGGTAAAAAGAAAGAGTATGATGTGGGAGTGACAGCAACCACGCTAGCCTTTCGAGGGTGACCTAGCAACACAAATGAGTACCTCTTTCAACTATGTGTTTTAGGACATATAGCCGTCATAAAAAGCTACCATTAAAACATGACAATTGTGTACTTTATCTATAACTTGATAATCACCGTAGATGAGAGAGAGAGGATTAAGTGAACCCATGAACCCATGTCCATTGTTCCTATAAGAGAAAACATTTGTCTTGTCCTCTTGCATTGAAGAGGATTGGGACACTTTACATTCTTGTTTTGTTACATTAAACTTCCATCCATTAAATCAACCACCTGTTTTTTAAACTTGTTTAGTGCATAATCAACTAAAACTTGTGACACTTTAGTTGTAGGGAATAGATAACTTTTCCTTCTTGCTCCTGCGGATCGATACCTTACTTCCACATTGAGAGGTGCTACAGTGATCCCCTGCTCTTGGGGGTAATCAAGTACTTTTCTGGCGCCGTTGCCGGGGAGCGTAGCGCTTAAGTTTCTATTCTTGTGTGCACTAAACTAAGCTTGGGGAGGTTTCTTTAACTTGTTTTATATCTTGCAATCATCTAAGCTTGGGAGGTTTCTTTAACTTGTTTGATGATACTATGTCTCCCATTTATGATGATGAATATGATATTTTCACTCCACCTACTATTGAGGATATAGTTTATGTTGATTATGATATGCCTCTATATATGATGTTTATAATGATGAATATGATATTTTCAGTCCATCTACTATTGAGGATAAAAATCATTTCGATTATTCTATGCCTCCTATTTATGATGATTACATTGATGGATGTGATATTTTTACTCCCACTATTACTAATGAAACTGATTATGTTTGTGTGGAGAGTAATATTACTGTTATGCTTATGGATCATGATAATAATGCTTTATGTGATAGCTATATTTTTATTTTATTCATGATGCCGCTGAAAATTATTTTGAGAGAGGAAAGTATGGTTATAGAAATCTTCATGTTACTAAATTTATCCTCTTTATGATGAAGGTTTTGACCTTTCTTTGATTTTCTTGTATTTTTTGGGTACTTTAAAACCTACTGGTCCTTATGAGAGAGGGAGACACGGTTTCATATATCTCAATAATATTAAGTCTTCTCTCTTTTTGTTGAAAATTTTGAAGTTGCACTTGCTTTGCCTTCCTATGCTAGTCACTTTGTGCTTTATTGATTTATTTTATTACAAGATCCCAATGCATAGGAAGTGGGTTAGACTTAAATGTGTTTCATATTTTTCTCTTGATGCTCTCTTTCCTATGTGAGCATCATTAAAACTATCAAGCCTAGCTATATGGCTATAAAGAAAGCGCTTTGCGGGAGGCAACCCGGTTATTTTTATGTGTGATTTTCTTTGTGTCCTCTTGCTGTAACAAGAGAGTTTGTTTTTAGTTAAGTTTCTGGAATTTTCAATAAAGTGCCAAGTTTTACTCATTTTGGTTTGAGAAAGTTGCTTATAGCGTTCGGAGATTTTATTCCTGCACGAATCTGTGCACGGTATGATTTTTATCTTATTTGTAACTCCGAATGAGCTCATATTTGAACTGTAGTTGCAACTTTTCATCCTCTGTATGCATGAATTTTTCGGAATTTTTCGACAAAGTTTGGTAGGGTAAAAAATACGTTTTGCTGCTGCTGTTTTTCTGGACAGATTCTGTCCCATTTTGTTTGATGCATGCTTTGAGCTTTTAACTTGATTCTTTTTGATCAATTGAGTTTATGAGTAGACATACAACATAATAAACTTTCTGGACATTCATATGATGTTTTGTTTAAGGATTATATGCAGCAAGAAATCTATTTGTTTATCACTACTAATGCACCCCACAGAAAAGAAATGGGAGAAACGGTGTTTTGAAGTTTTTTCACAGGGATTGGAGGAGATGCACCAAGAGCTATCCAAGGATGGTGAAGACCATAAGCTTGGGGATGTGAAGACAACCCCACTGGACCTACACACTCTCGGTTTGCACACGTCTAACTTCTGTTTTTCGATCGAAACACTTTATCGCATAAACTTGGAGCGTCTTTTTGTTTTTTTTGGTTTGATTGTTATTTTGTGAGACCACCACACTATCATTTATATGTGAAAGAGCTACTGGAAATATGGGTTGAAATATGTTGGATGCTTTTATTAAATTGGGAAAAGGGATGTTTGAGTTGATTTTTAATGATACATATAGTTGCATGATTCATGAGCTTGTTAATGAGTAATAATTTACAAATGATTTATCAAGAGCTATCTCTTATTCATGTTTTGATGCTGAATGTTATTTTACTTTGTTTAACATGGTTTAACTTGTTCTATGGACACTCATGCATGCATTTAGATGGTCAACTTTCTCCCTCATGCTAGCCCAAAACTCCAACAAGTAAAAACTTGTTTCCAACACCTTCAACCAAAGTTATTCCAGTGAGTCCACCATATCTACCTATTGGCTTTATGCTATTCCGAGTATGTATATCATGATATTTGTGTTATCTATACCTCTGAATGAAAATGTTTACGTTATTGATTGTGATGGGAAAAGTTGGTTATATAGCTCTCTCGAACTTGATGCACAACTTTATTTTAATTGCATAAATAAAACATGACCCATTGTGATTAAGATTATGATGTTAGTGGCTTGATAAATGTCTGAGGTTGGGAGTTTGCCCATATGTGTTGTCACATGCATAGCTTTCAACATGCTCCTTCTCATTTAGTTGATATCATGTACTTTTGTTTATGGATGCCTATCATGGTGAAATGAGGTAGAAATGAAGTAGTTTAAATGAGTTTGTATAAATGGTTAGAGAGACGCCTGGGCCGC
This sequence comes from Poa pratensis, assembly GCA_947311845.1. Lineage (NCBI taxonomy): Eukaryota > Viridiplantae > Streptophyta > Magnoliopsida > Poales > Poaceae > Poa > Poa pratensis. The sequence goes on from CAMZMU010000035.1 coordinate 49,023,734, forward strand.
TAATCTAATCCATGCATCATTCATGATGTAAATTTAATTACATGCTATCGTGAACCGTCTGTGATACACATTATAATAAAAAGATATTCCAATGGTAAATAAAAAGGGTGTTGAGGTTGTTCGTCTTGTTTGTTTGTCTTGTCATTTTGATTTGGGCTTGTTCCATATCCTGGGACAAGAGGTACCCCAGTTGACGCTCTTGATGATACTATTATTACTTACAATGATATATAACTTAAACTTGCTTTGTTTTCTAAGTTGAGTAATCATGGTGTAGGTACTTGTATTCAAGGGGCATGAGACACCTAACCTTTACTTTATTAAGCACACTACTCATATTTGCTTTCACATTAAACTTTAATCATTCAAGATGCTATGATAGGGGTAATGAGAGCTTGACACCAAGAATTCTACATTGCAATCATTAACTTAAGTAGAAGAGTTTGGAAGTTAGATGAAACTTATGCATGCTTTACCTCTACTCACATATACATCTTTCCAAAGTGTCCACCTTTTATATTCAGATTTTCATCTACACCATGACCAATGTAGGATGTTCTTACTTATCGTTATGCATACATGTGGTCCATATTACTATCTTCTATGTTACACTTTGTAAACTATCATTGAACATCCTTGCATTGAATACTTGATATCACTTCATAAACTATCTTGCATATTGCTACTCATTTGAAGAATGAATCATTTGACTCTATGTAGCAGTAGCAATCATCTTTGATATTCATTGTTAGTGCTATATTGCAAAGCCCATGTTAGTTTTATCACCTTCATACTCGAGGACGGGTATTGGTTAAGCTTGGGGATGTTGATGCATGTAAAATGCATACATGAACTTTGCACTATATCACTTATATTCCAATCATATTTGCATCATATAAGGGTTATACCACTGTTATTTAATGATTTTAGGAAATAAAATAATTGTTTCCTATTTTTATGGAATTAACCCTGCGTAGGCAGAAAACCCTATTTCTTTCCTTGTATGTTTCAGGGACATAAACGACGTCCAAATGACCTGGAAAAATACAGGCGTCAATATTTTAGAAGGAGGAAGACTTGGGAGCGAAGGAACCAAGCAAACGGAGGCCGGAGGGCCAAAAGAGGGTGGCCCACGTGACCACTGTACCTGGACACGTGGGGCCCACCAACTTGGGCCTCGGGGCTCCGCAGCCGTCGATCTTTTCTCCACCGCCTTCGTCTTGACCTAAAAACGCCTATAAAAGAAGTCTCACGGCGTTCTCGAAAACAAGCGCCGGCACAAGACAGAAACACGAAAACGGAGATCTGGAGCTGCAAATTGGAGGGGGAAAACTCCGGCGGGGCGCTGCCGGGGTGGTCTCCACCTTCTCCAACGACTTCTCCACCGTCTCCATGATGAAGGGGGAGTAGTCCACCCTCTGGACTATGGGTTTGTGGTTATAACTTATGTATCTCTCCTCTCTTTGAGCTTCACTAATTAGTACCGTATGAGCAGCTGAACATGATTACGGTCATCTATGTAATTCTTATGGTGGATATTGTGGTATGAGATGATTTGTTATGCATTTACTGTTGTGTTGGAACTTTTATGACTTATCATACTTTGATAGAATATTGTTATTTAGAAGTATGATGTATGTGGGTACGGGATGGCCGATGTGACACGGCATAGGTATTGAGTGACACGGTACCGCCCAACATCCTTTATTTGGGGGTAAAAAGGAAGAGTATGATGTGGGAGTGACAGCAACCACGCTAGCCTTTCGAGGGTGACCTAGCAACACAAATGAGTACCTCTTTCAACTATGTGTTTTAGGACATATAGCCGTCATAAAAAGCTACCATTAAAACATGACAATTGTGTGTACTTATCTATAACATGATAATCACCGTAGATGAGTGAGAGAGGATTAAGTGAACCCATGAATCCATGTTCATTGTTCCTATAAGAGAAAAGTTTTGTCTTGTCCTCTTGCATTGAAGACTATTGGGACACTTTTACATTGAGAGGTGTTACAGTGATCCCCTGCTCTTGGGGGTTATCACCACCACCACCACCACCACCACCACCACACACACCCCCTGGATCGCCTTTTTAGTCTTGTAGGAAGTAAAATAAAATGATAAAAAATTCAATAAATAAAATCCTTTGCGATGTAGTTAGGTATGAGTGTCTAGTAGGTATAGAAATTTTGAAATATGAATTTTGACCTTTTCTGCAATAATTGAAAAAAAATCTTATAACGGCCATAACTTTTGCATACGACGTCGAAATAATGCAAAAAATATGCCAAAAAAACTAGAGAAAAAATCTCGGGGTCGTCGTCACCGCCGTCCTCGCCGTCACGCTCGTCGTCTGTTGCGGACAACTCCGGCGTTGGCTCTCGTCGACCGCTAAAACGCGCCTCGTACTCCTTGTCCACCACGGCGTGCCAGTAGGGCGACGAGATGGAGTACTTGGGGTCGAGCTTTTGCTCGTACACACTAGTAGAGAAAAGCTTATAGGTAGGTGACTTTATGTGGCGCACCAATTTCCGTGCGCCACAGAAATATTTTTCTGTGGCGCACCAGGCCGGGTGCGCCACGGAAAGTCACATTTCTGTGGCGCACGAAACCACATGCACCATAGAAATTAGACTTTCTGTGGCGCATCAAGCCTGGTGCGCCACAGAATGTCACATTTCTGTGGCGCGCATGGCCAGGTGCGCCACATAAATTCATCTAGGGGGCGGGTGAAATTTGACAAAAAAAAATCTGTGGCGCACCAAGCTTGGTTTACCCGATTAGCAATTCACAGATTTCTCAAATTCCAAAAGAAAAAAAAAGTTATTTCAAACAGACGACTTTTCGCAGCAAAATAAAAAAAATCAAAAAATTCAAAAAGTCCAAAAAAAGACACAGAAATGTATAACAAAGAAGATTGTTGAATTTTTTGGATTTTTTTTGAAGTGTTTTGACTTTTTTGAATTTTTTTAAGTTTTTTGATTTTTTTATCTTTTGAAACTTTTGAATCTCCTTTTCAAACTTTAGAAGTTTTTGAAAAATCTGAAATTTAAAACACACATTTATAACACATACATAACATATACACATATAAGACTTAAGAGGGTTCATATGATATATATAAATAAGAAGTTGAGTAGCACAATGGTAGGTGAAGTGGGTGGAACTTAGAAGTTAAGCGTGCTAGGTTTGGATCTTTGAGGATGGGTGACATAGAGGGAAGGTATCAGTTAAAAAATATGAAAATAATTCAAATAATTAGGATTTTTCATATTATTTTATATTTTGATTTTTCTGAATTTTTTTGAAACTTTTTATATTTTTCTGCATTTTTTGAATTTTTTGAGAATTCTGTGGCACACCAGGCCAGGTGCGTCACAGAAATGTGAGAATTCTGTAGCGCACCAAACCCGTGCGCCACCGAAAAAAATAGTGGCGAGAATTCTGTGGCGCACCCAACAATTTGGCTTTTCTGTACTAGTGACGGCATCTCCGTCCACTTGCGCTTGAGGAAGTCGACGCGCTCCTGCCCGCTGAGTCGCGGCGCCACCGGAATGTTGGCGGCACTCCTCACCCACCCGTCCGGAAGGATGGCGACGTCGGCCACCGGTACCTGGTGGCGGCTGCACAGCCGCGCGGTCTCCAGCGAGAGCACGTAGGGAGGTGCGTTGTCGGCCTCCTCGGGCCACATGCGTCGCTAGAACGCCTTGGCCATCTCCGCCTCCTCGTTGCGACGCCGGAGTTCCTCCAGCTGCTCGTGGCGTTGCTCACCGCAACGCCCATCGCGGCTGCCCACCATGGTGGCCTATGTTCTTGAGGGAGAGGGAGAGAGGGAGAAGCGATGGTGTGAGGAGAGGAGGGTTGCGCTGCGTCGGGTTTAAAGGCGGCCGGATGAGCGGGGTTGGGTGGCCTGCATTAACGCGGCCACCGCTTCGCCTGGCCGCGCATTGACGACGACGAAGCGCCTGCAGGGCGCCGCCGCGGCCAGCCGCTGCGACTCCAGCACGCGTCGCTTCCGTCTGCGCCATGGGAAGCGACGCGTCGCAGCGACGTTATTGCGATGCGTCCTGACAGGCGTGCCGCCGTCCCGTCGTCTCGACATTAAACGCGGCGGAACGGCCTCCTGCACAGTCAATTTAACACGGGCGCGGCACGGCGTGTGTATGACGGACGGGCCTGCGCTTTCAGGGCCATGCCTGCGGCAATGTCCGTCACCCCCAGGAGGGCCTCAACTTTGAGGCCCTCCTGGGGGTGCCGGCCAGACACAAAATCGCTCGGGACGAGGCTTTGGGGGTGCCGCTGGTGGCTGTTTTTGGTGTCCGGCCCCTAATGGACCTTTGGGGTCGTTTGGAGGCCCTTGGTGGAGATGCTCTAAGCTCCTGGCTAACCACGTCCAAATCACAATAACTACTTTTTTGCCATTTTGCATGCACTCGGAAAATGCAAGGAAACTGGTCGAAGCAACTTTATTGGCCGCGGCCACCATTACCCTCTCCATTTTCCGATGAAGATCTGAACATGAAAATGGTCCCAAGCAGCAAAACAATCGGTCTGGAGGGCATGCAAATCTGTCTGGATACATCATATCTAGCCACAATCCTTGCGGATGGAGGGGGCCAGGTGGCACTCACCAGACACTTTAATTGGTATGGCGCAAACCCACCTCGTCAGTTACCCCCACGGGCCTTGCTGCTCCCCGACACTACGGCGTTGCTTGTGCTGCTTCTCACGCCTCATCGGAATTAAACCGACACGTTGTCGACATTAAACCGGCGCCACCAGACTCTTTTGCCAGAACGGTGCGTCGGCAATTTCCCCATGTCTCTCCCTAGACCTCCATGTGAGCGCCGAAGAAAGAGTGAGAGGAGCTACTGTCAGTTTTCAGTGCCCCCCGCCTATGCGTGAACCCTGCGACCATGTGAACGCCGGGCTTGCTGCATGCCTTGCGTGCATTGGAGAGCCCGTCGCAGCCGCCGGCCGGTGCTGCCCTACTCCATTCGACAGACCCGAATGCCACAAAGCCTCATGCAATTGTTACATAGGCGGAGGATGTCGACATACTCACCGACTCCAACAATCTAGCTTAGATTAGATAAATTTTGTTCAAATTAGTTTAAAATTTCAAAAATAGGAGTGGAATTCAAATATTAAAATTATATTTATATACAAGTTTTTGGTTTTGTGGCTTCTTCTAGGGGAAACCGCCCCCATTGGGCCGGACAAGTGTTCAGGTGCCTCCAAAGTACGTAGCCTCCGTTTTGTCGGGTGCCAGACATATTTTGGAGGCGCCGGTGGATATGTGGATATGCTCGGAAGAGAACTTCATCATCTCACGACTTTTAGTTTGGATTTCCCTCGACCCTAAACTTATTTTGGCGATTGATGCAATGATCGGCCAACACCCAGGAGGGGATATATCATTTCAAATTTTCAATACAAAGCTGGACTTGGGCATGCAGATTTGGTGCACATGGGTGCTGGGTGCATGTCAATGCTAATAAACAATAAAATCGAAACATATTACATAAAAAAATAAAAAATATAGCCTATATCATGCATGTAGAGTTCACGCCGGGGTATGTGTATGTAAAGTCTAAAATTAAAAATAAAACTATGTGACTTGAGTGAAGAGTACGAAGTGTCCAAGGTATGCACGATGACCCGATTTTTACGGTGCGAAAATACAGTTCCATCTTCTCTCTTTTTTACGGTGCGTGATGTATCCAAAATTTCTGAAACTTTTTATTGCGATTGATGAGATTTTGAAAGTTCAGATTCATGTACGTTGACCATGGTATTTGCGCTGCTTTGACGATCTCTTTTCTTGTGAAATGGGGCAGCCCCGGCATTTGCACCGATAGATTTTTTTTAGATAAAGAGCATATATTAATATGGCGGAGATATCAATTACACCTAGACTCTGAAACAACGAAATAACCGAAGTCATTACGGATGTACACAGCTGAAAGACAATAAGAAGAAAAACTAAAAAAAAAAAATCCCGCAACAGAGTTACATTCCTTGCAGCAGCAGCAGCACAACCACCACCAAGCCAATACCTGATGTCCAAATCTTCAAAAGCAACGCCTTCAACAAGGAAACCGTGCCAGGCACAACCAATTAAGTCCAGACATTGGGTTTTCACCCTGAAGATAGTCACGCTCTCAAAACAATGCCTTCAGCAAGACCATTGTCAGGCACAACCAATTAAGGTCAGACCTTGGATTTTCATCCTGAAAGGGAGGACTTTGAACTTCACTTGTGTTGTCGCCCCCACTTACATACTGCTGCCACAATTCTAAAACTCCGAGCCAGTTCCTCATCAACGCAAAGGCTCTGAACACCATTGCTAGTCCTTCGATCACAGCTTTCATGACATTCTCCCTCTGGTTTCAACATGGATTTGCCCATGATAGCAACAGAGTAGAGCTTCGCGCCGCTACCTCTGGCACGACCAAATACCACCCGATCCAGCATTCTCTAGGCATTAGCCAATTGGATATCGCCAGCGGAGCCTTCCGAAACCCGACACTCTGGACAGATCAAAGAGGACCGACGTCAAGCAGATCTTCGTCCTTGTGCGAGTTGAAACCCTAGGACCGCCACCATTATTTGAGCACACCGGCAGGCCCTCACGCCGCTGGTCGGAGCAGCAGATCGCCGCCCCGGCTAAGACCTCCGGCGGGATGGCATCGGAGAAGGTAGCAACTTTGGATCAAATCGGAGCCCTCAAGGCCCAGATTGACCCTGCCACCGTGACCTCGCGGCCGTCGGCGGCACGTCGCCATCTCCTCACCGCCCTCCCGCCTCCCTGCCGCAAGCAGGCGTCCGCCGCCGACGCCCTGCGGGCCGACGGGCGTCGCCGCCATGGCCTGGTCGCGCACCTGCGCCGCCAGATCGCGCCCCGCGCGAGAGGACCAGACGGCCGCGCCACCCCCCGCCCCCCGCCTTCGACGGCCAGTGCGTGGCCGCCACCACCGGCGCCGGTGGCAGCGGCCGGATGGAGAAATTCGGGCGGCGCTCGCTAGGGAGAGAGTCGCCTCCGGAACCGCCCTCGCGCGAGCGGCCCAGGAGGATCAACAAGCTGGTATCAGCCTTTGCACCGATAGATGCATATGGCTTTTTATCTCTTTATTAAAACTCAGTTATTATAACGAATCCATCATAAATCACATAAGGTTGGCATAATATCAACCATCTAAAGAACATGCACAACATATGACAGTGCATCAACACGGTCTCGTGTCTCTAAAAAAGGCTTGAAAGTTACAAGGAGATAGCAAGGACAAGATGATACAGAGTATTATTGACGCTCAATGCATTATTCCGATATATCATAACATTTCTCAATATTATTAATTGCACGCACGTCGGTGTGTATTGTACGTCTAGCAAGTGAGGTTGCCCCGGCGTCGACGCCGAGCTGGCGGCAGTAGTTCTGGTACAAGGCCACGCGTGCGTTCATCTGAGCGGTGTTCTTGCCGTCGCACTCCACGGCCCCGTTGATGGCCCTGATTGTGGCGCCGAACCCCTGCGACAGCACCCCATGGACGTTGTTCATCCAGAACCACAGCGCCGTCTTGAACGACACCACATTGTCCTGCGCCACCGTCTGCGGGTTCCTCAGCCCGTCGAAGCCGATGCTCTGCCCCGCCGCTCCGTAGTTGTAGTTGTACGAGATCTGCAGCGGCCCGCGGCCGTAGTACGTCGCCCCCGGGGAGCAGGGCCACTGCGGGTATCTGGTGTCGCAGTAGTTGTTGCTGGCACCGTTGATCTCCTCGATGTAGCAGAAGTCTGTGTATAGCATTAGCGTAAGTTATAAATAGATGCAACATATATGTATCAACGCATGTGTTCCAGCAGAGAAAGAGAGAGGTTACATCCGGTCTCGTGCGCGACGTGGGCGAAGAAGGCGGCCATCTCGCGTTTGGCGGCGTCGGAGCTTCCTGACCCGAAGCTGGAGTACGCAGGCGAACCGGCGGCGCTCAGAAACGCCTGGCGGGTGTAGAAGCTCTGGCCTGCGCAGCTGCCGCTCGACTGAGACTTGATTCCGTTGAAGAAAGCATCGGTGACAATGCTGCCCACACCTCCGCCGCCGCCCGTACACGGGCCGGCCTGGCACCCGTCCCCACAGTACGAGGAGTTGGTGCCGCAGAAACCGAATTTGCTGCAGCAGAAGCCCGACTGGCAGCCGCAGTTCTGCGCTGCCGCGGGGGAGAGGAGGAGCGCTGCTATCCCGAGAGCCATGAACGACGTGAGCACCGCCATACCATCTAAATATCTGATGAAGTGTTATGTTGCAGGCTTGAAGCTTGCTACGATCGAGGTGGTGCTGTGATTGAAATGGCATGGGGGTGGCGCGGTTTATATATAGAGAATGGAGTACGTAGACGTTGGAATACAAGTCGTATTTGTACTACTGCGAATTTCCACAAGCAACATCATCAATCAGTGGAGCATCTGGAAAGGAAGACTCAGTCGTTAACTTGTGTGGAAGAGCTAGCTCTTACATTTTCAGGATAAATATCTCCACGGATTGCGGACACAACGGGACGTTGACATGGCGGCCTTCCGTATGGGTTGGAGAAGCTCAAAACCGCGAAGATGACAATGCCATCTGCCGTTATGCCCTCACGTTCAGATATATCAGGAGTTGCATGCTTTCTACTGATTGACGTAAAAATGGAAAGGCAAATCTCTCTTGACGACTAACCTCTTTCCTTGGTCGTTCTGCGGGGCCTTACTTAGGAGCCCAATAATCCTCACCAGCGGGAGTATCACTAACGATTTCTCAACCAAATTTCTGGTTAGAACTTTATCTAAAAATTTCTGGTTAGAAAACAACCATTGTCCAAGTTTGGCCTGGACCAGCATCAGCAGCCACCAGGAAGTCAATTACGTACCGTGCCGCAAAACAATCAACCCTTTTTCCACAATTCAGGATCAGACCTTGCTATGATGTCGACACATATGGCCCTAAAAGCAAGTCAACATTCTTGAGTTTGGATGCTAGAGCACTCTAAAGAAATGGTGGGTTGTAAATTCCGGATGTCTTTTGTATGGTCTTAAAAGCAAGTCCACATCATTGATTCCAAAGCGACCTTTTCCCCCCTCTACAGCCACCCATGTAGTTGCAGCCTTGCAGGTAGCGGCTAACGGAGATGCTACGAGGGCCGTTAGTGCATTACCCTATCGTTCAGGTAGGTGTTCATGTAATCATGTTACGGGCTTAGAGCATCTCCAGTCGGAGCCCCCAAATCCGTCTCCATAGTGTCCGCGGACGCATCCAGTCCAAAAATTTGTCCCCAAACTCATGCAAGACATGCAACGTCGATCCGATCCGATACATACCGGATCATATTACAAGACGTGGAGTTCAAATTCAAATGAAATTAAGAAAGTTCAACAAGTTGTCCGATAAAAGGGTCGGATCAAGGGGCGGATCAAGGGGCGGATCCACCGGAGCCATCAACGCTGAGGTCACAGTCGGAGATCTTCTTCTTCATCACGAGGATCCATTTGGCGCTTGGCTCATCCAAGAGGGAAGCGTCTTGGAACATGATTCTTTGTTCCTCCGTACTTCTTGCAATCATGTTCTTCTCGTGCTCCATGGCATAGGCATCCGCCATCTTCTTTTACTCCATCTCATAGGCATCGGTCATCTTCTTTTGCTCCAATTGGAGCTTCAACCAAGCCTCCTCCTTCTCAATGTTCAACCTCTCCCTCTCAATGTCCAACCTCTCCTTGAGCCGGAGGCGTTCAAAGTCCATTCTCTCCCTTTGCAAAGCCAAGAAGACGTCATACCTCTCGGCCTTCTTGTCCTCCCTTTCTTTCTCCAACTTGTGCATTGTCGGGAATGTAACCCGGGTACCCCAAAGTTAAAGGTTCTACCGAGTTGGTAGAGGTAACAGCAAATAAATAAGTGCAGGATAAAGGAAAAACGGAAGAAAGCAGCGTGGGCCGATTTTAGTACTGTCCAGGCCGGAGTACCTAATCCTGGGCCGAGTTCTCGTCCAAACTCGGCCAGGCCGAAGCATCTCCCAGTCCCAGTTTGGGCCGAGATGTTCCCTGTCCCGGAGCAGACCGGCATCTGGTGTATCTCGGAGTGGACCGGGATTTGCCTAACTCGGAGGTCCGAGTCTGACTCGCCTCGGCGGCCCAAGGCCGGCCTGCTACCTCGGCGGTCCGAGAGTTGGTTACCTCGGCTGAGTCGGCAGCGCACGGCCTCCTTCGTCTCCATCGTGACCGCGCCTGGACGGCGCCGCCATCGATCTCCCTCGCCGTGCTCTGCCTCGGCCTCCCTCGCCGTGCTCCGCCTCGATCTCCCCGGCGAGCTCCGCCTCGCACAGCTCCCGCCAGGCCGGCTCCGCCCCGAGGTCGCCCGTCTCGGCCTCCCGCGCCCAGCCTCGGCCTCCCGCGCCCCGGCTTGGGCCGCCTCCTCCGGCACTCCCCAGCGACCTCGGCTGGGCCTCACTTCGCCCCCAGCCTCGGGCAGGTCAGCGCTGGCACCTCGGCTGAGCCTCGGCCGGGCCAGCATCTCCAGCCCCGGGCGGGCCGAGGTCCTCACCAGCTCGGCTGGGCCAAGGTAGTGGTGGCTCAGCTGGGCCAGCATGCTGCAGCTCGGTTGGGCTGAATTAGCCACAGCATGGCAGTGTCGGGAAGATCCTTACCTCGGACTGGACTAGGCGCCCCATCGACCAACACCTCCACACCTCTGGCGTCCCCAGGCACTTCCTCGTCAAGTACAAGATACTCGCCGCCACCTACCGAAGATCCCGGAGATAGGAGCTAGAAGACAAAGGCAAGGACAAGACAAGCCACGCCCATCCTGGACATGGCTACAGTGCGCGTACATGACAGCTATGACGCATGCATAGTGTTGACAAGACCCCAGTAGTCATATCATGTACAGTGTGTGCACAGTGTACAGTGCATAGTGCCCCTTGTCTGCTTGTCCTCCCCTTGTCCCCTGGGCTCTCTCTATATAAAGGGCACCAGGGGAATCGCTCACGGGACGGCGCCCCTGCGCGGGCTCACTCTTTCTTCTCCCCCCGCTCACATGGAGCTCCTCTTAGCTAAGACCTCTTAGAGACAAACTATGCTCAGCTCATGGAGCACACTAGTGGAAACTGGCCCTTTGGTGGAGAGGGGTGTTGGGCTCTAGTCCCGGGCGTGGTTCGAACCTGGACTAGAGGAGGGAACTAGTACCGGGCCGGCGGCTCTGACGCTGCGCAGGTCGGTCCCGGGTCGTAGGGCACCTCTAGTTCCGGGCCGTGATACCACCCGGGACCGAGGCAGTCAGCGGCAGGGTGGAGACAGGAGGGTGGCCTTTCGTCCCGGGCCGTGGTACAGCCCGGGACTAGAGGTCCCGCTATATCATCTCCCACCCCGGGCCAGCCACCATTTTTGAACTCTCAAGTCATCTCCATTGTTTCCTCTCTCAAGCTCAAGTGTAGCCCCATTTTTTTCCAAGATTTGTCAAGATAGACGGCACCCATCTCTCCAAGGGTTAGCAACACTTGATCCTTTCACCCGGCGGCCGAATTTTAGCCATTTCCATACAAGTTTAGCTCATTTCATTTTTATAGTGCTACCTAGGTGTTTGATGAAATGCCTAAGCTAGGTAGTTCATTTTTTTATTTTTTGAGCTCAAATTAATTTATTATTTGTGGATTTTAGTGTCGTCTCGGTCCTCACCGCCGTCGATAGCCCCCGCCATCCCGTGACCGGCACCACCTCGGTGAGCCTCTTTTTTATCTTTTATTTTAAAAATTACTTGTATGATTTGAATGCATAATTATTTTTCTTGTATAATTTTCTTATGTTTTTTATATGTATAGTGTCATGGTTTTGATATCCGTCCCCGTCGGCCCTCGTCCGGTCTATGATTCGGATGTGGTATATTTTTATCACTATTTATTTTGTTTCGTGTTTATAACAATCATGCCGACCAAATTGACATAGATATATTTTTATTTAGGAGGTAGTTGAACCGGAAATTCCAGCCGACCCTATTGTAGAGTTTTTTAAAAAAGAAAACAACGATTTGAAAGCAAAATTGAAGATAAGTGAAGATCTTCGTCTCCAATGCCTAGAAGAGAAGATGGTATTGGACTTGAAGATTGCCGACATCGTTGATGCTCACGGGGTCGAGCTTACCGACGTCGTCGCTGCACGAGATGAAGATGGATGCAATGCGCAAGCTTAGAAAGATTAGAAAATATGTCATTAGTCAAGAGGCTTGGTATCATTATGCTGTTGGTTCAATAGTTACCTTAGTTGCGATTCTGATCGCATTTGTTGTTGGATTTAAATTCTTTAGATAGTTGTATTCTAGTTTCAATTAATTTATGTTTTATGAGAACTATGTATTACATTTGGTCACTACTATACTTTGGTTTTAATGTGATGAACTTGTATTAATGAATATGGTATGTTTCCTATTATGTTGGTTTATCGTAATGGGTTTTAGCGGTGATTTGCAGATGAGTCATCCATGGATGTACGCTGACCGACGCTCTAAAGAGTACATGGATGGCGTGCAATCTTTTCTCAATGTGGCTAAGGATAACAAGGGGCCGAATGGTTTTATGTGTTGTCCATGCAAGAAATGTCGGAATGAGAAGGATTACCCTAACACAGACAGAATTCACCTCCACCTGATAACTTCTGGTTTCATGCCCGGCTATAATTGTTGGACCAAGCACGGAGAAAAAGGGGTTATGATGGAAGATAACGAAGAAGAAGAGAACGATGACAACTACATGTACCCTGAATACGTTGGTAACCCAACAGGGGAAGCTGATGATGAAGAGGTACCAGATGATCCCATCATACATGATGATTTACGTGGGGTCATCGTTGATGCACATACCCTAGCAGAAACTACACTTGAGAAGTTGAAGTTGGAGCGCATGTTAGAGGATCACAAAACAAAGTTGTACCCAACTTGCGAAGATGGCAACACAAAGCTCGGTACCACACTGGAATTATTGCAATGGAAGGCAGCGAATGGTTTATCTGACAAGGGATTTGGGAGTTTACTGAAAATAGTGAAGGACAAGCTGCCGGCTGGTAACGAATTGCCCGAGAGTGCGTATGAAGCAAAGAAGATTATCTGCCCTCTAGGATTAGATGTGCAGAAGATACATGCATGCATTAATGACTGCATCCTCTACCGCGGTGAGAAGTATGAGAATTTGAATGAATGCCCGGTATGCGGTGCATTGCGGTATAAGATCAGAGCAGATGACCCTGGCGATGTTGAGGGCAGCCCGCCAGGAAGAAGGTTCCTGCCAAGGTGATGTGGTACGCTCCTATAATACCACGGTTGAAACGTTTGTTCAGAAACAAAGAGCATGCCAAGTTGTTGCGATGGCACAAAGAAGACCGCAAGAGCGACGAGATGTTGAGACACCCGGCTGATGGGTCGCAGTGGAGAAAAATCGATACAGAGTACAAGGAATTTGCACGTGACCCAAGGAACTTAAGGTTTGGTCTTAGCACGGATGGCTTTAATCCTTTTGGGGAGCAGAGCAGCAGTCATAGCACCTGGCCTGTGACTCTATGTATCTATAACCTTCCTCCTTGGTTGTGCATGAAGCGGAAGTTCATTATGATGCCAGTGCTCATCCAAGGCCCGAAGCAACCCGGTAACAACATTGATGTCTACCTGAGGCCATTAGTTGATGAACTTTTACAGTTGTGGCGTGATGAAGGGGTACCTGTGTGGGATGAGTACAAACAAGCGGAATTTAACCTACGAGGGTTGTTGTTTGTAACCATCAATGATTGGCCTGCTCTTAGTAACATTTCAGGACAGTCGAACAAGGGATACAATGCATGCACACTGTTTAGATAGCACTGAAAGTATATATGTAGGTAACAAGAATGTGTACCCGGGTCATCGTCGATTTCTTACAACTCAGCATCCCCTAAGAAAGAAAAGCAAGCAGCATTTCAAAGGTGAGGAAGATCGCCGGCCGAAGCCACCCCTCCAAAGTGGTGAAGATATATATGATGCGGTCAAGGATTTAGATGTAATCTTTGGAAAGGGTCCTGGCGGACAGTCTGTTCCGAAGGACGCTAACAACCACGTTCCCCTGTGGAAGAAGAAGTCTATATTTTGGGAACTACCCTATTGGAAAATCCTAAAGGTCCGCTCTGCAATCGACGTGATGCACGTGACGAAGAATGTTTGCGTGAACCTGCTAGGCTTCTTGGGCGTGTATGGGAAGGCAAAAGATACTCCGGAAGCACGAGAGGACCAGCAACTTTTGAAAGACCCAAAGAACCTGCATCCAATGAGGACGGATAAAGGACGTCCTGCTAGCTACGTTCTTACCAAAGAAGAGAAGGAGATATTTTTTGAAGTCCTGAGCAGTATGAAGGTCCCGTCTGGCTTCTCGTCGAATATAAAGGGAATAATAAATATGGCAGAGAAAAAGTTCCAGAACCTAAAGTCTCATGACTGCCACGTGCTGATGACTCAACTGCTTCCGGTTGCATTGCGGGGGCTTCTACCGGAAAATGTTCGAGTATCCATTGTTCAGCTATGTGCGTTCCTCAATGCAATTTCGCAGAAGTCAATCAGCCCAACCACTCTATTAAGGTTACAGAAGGATGTGGCTCAATGTCTCGTTAGTTTTGAGTTGGTGTTCCCACCATCCTTCTTCACTATTATGACACATCTCCTAGTACACCTGGTCGACGAGATTCACATTCTGGGTCCTGTATTTCTACACAATATGTTCCCCTTTGAGAGGTTCATGGGAGTGTTGAAGAAGTATGTTCATAACCGTGCTAGGCCAGAAGGAAGCATCTCCAAAGGGTATGGAACAGAGGAGGTCATTGAGTTTTGTGTTGACTTTATTCCCGGCATTAAGTCGATTGGTCTTCCTGAATCGCGACATGAGGGGAGACTAAGTGGAAAGGCACTCTAGGAAAGAAATCATACATATGCAGGGACGGGTATTCTTTCACAAAAGCACACTACACAGTTCTGCATAATTCCACTTTGGTGGCTCCGTATATCCAGATGCACAAGGATATTGTACGCTCTAACAACCCGGGGATGGATGACTCCGCCATTGCAAAGGAACACATGGAGAATTTTGGCGGTTGGTTGGAAACGCATCTGAACAACAACAACACAGTCTCAGATGAGCTGTTCTTGTTGTCTAAGGGGCCATCTTCGACTATTTGGACTTTCCAAGGGTATGAGATAAACGGGAATACATTTTACACGAACGCCCAAGATAAAAAGAGCACCAACCAAAATAGTGGTGTCCGCTTTGATGATAAGAGCACGAATGAGGCCACGGTCACATATTATGGTTGCATAGAGCAGATATGGGAACTTGACTATGGACCTTCTTTGAAGGTCCCTTTGTTCTGGTGCAAATGGTTCAACCTGAGAGGCGGCGGGGTAAAGGAAGACCCATTGTACGGAATGACTACAGTGGATCTCACGAATGTTGCGTACGACAACGAACCATTCGTTCTAGCCAAGGATGTGGCTCAGGTTTTCTATGTGAAGGACATGTCTACCAAGCCAAAAAAAGAAAAGATAAGGAAGTGAATACATCAGCCGATGAGCCAAAGCGCCACATAGTTCTTTCAGGGAAAAGAACCATCGTGGGAGTGGAGGACAAGACAGACATGTCAGAAGATTACGACAAGTTTCATGAAATTCCGCCCTTCAAAGTGACCACTGACCCAAGCCTCAAGTTATATGCAGACCCTTGTCCATGGTTACGGAGCGATCAGAAGAAAGGGTCTCACAAAAAGAAAAAGCGAAGACTAAATAGGGATGTTGTTCATGATGTGTAATAATTTATTAAACTTTTATATAATTTTGTGCTACGCGCGAGCATCAAACTTTGTCAATTAAATCAAGCGTATGTAGTACTTAATTTATAATATACTTGATTTATAAATCAAGAAGTCGTTGGAGAAGGGGGAGACCACCCCGGCAGCGCCCTGCCGGAGTTTTCCCCCTCGAATTTGCAGCTCCAGATCTCCGTTTTCGTGTTTCTGTCTTGTGGCGGCGCTTGTTTTCGAGAACGCCGTGGGACTTCTTTTATAGCCGTTTTTAGGTCAAGACGAAGGCGGTGTGATTACACCCAAGAGCAGGGGATCACTATAGCACCTCTCAATGTGGAAGTAAGGTATCGATCCACAGAGCAAGAAGGAAAAGTTATCTATTCCCTACAACTAAAGTGTCACAAGTTTTAGTTAATTATGCACTAAACAAGTTTAAAGAGCAAGGTGGTTGATTTAATGGATGGAAGTTTAATGTAACAAAACAAGAATGTAAAAGTGTCCCAATCCTCTTCAATGCAAGAGGACAAGACAAAGGTTTTCTCTTATAGGAACAGTAGACATGGGTTCATGGGTTCACTTAGTCCTCTCTCTCATCTACGGTGATTATCATGTTGTAGATAAAGTACACACAAAATTCATGTTTTAGTGGTAGCTTTTATAACGGCTATATGTCCTAACACACATTGTTGAAAGAAGTACTCATTTGTGTTGCTAGGTCACCCTCGAAAAGCTAGCGTGGTTGTTGTCACTCCCCACATCATACTCTTCATTTTTACCCCTAGATAAAGATGTTGGGCGGTACTGTGTCACTCAATACCTATGTCGGGTCACATCGGCCATCCCGTACCTTCATACATCATACTTCTTAATGGACAATATTCTAAACACTACTGCAATGATTCATATTTTGTGTGTGTGACCACATCTCTCTTATCTATCTACACTTGGTGGTGTCAATCACTTCATGATAAGGATAAACAAGGCATTATGCATAAATCAAACCATCACATGCATCATAGAATATCTCCAAAGTATGACAAATCATAAAAGTTCCAACACAACAGTAAATGCATAACAAATCATCTCATACCACAATATCCACCACAGGAATTACATAGATGACCGTAATCATGTTCAGCAGCTCATACGGTACTAATTAGTGAAGCTCAAAGAGAGAAGAGATACATAAGTTACCACCATAAACCCAAGTCCAGGGGTGGACTACTCCCTCTTCATGATGGAGACGGTGGAGATGTCTATAGAGAGGGTGGAGATCACGCCGGCAGCGCCTCGCCGGAGTTTCCCCCCACCAATCTGTAGCTCCAGATCTTCGTTTTCGTGTTTCTGTGATGTGGCGGCGCTTGTTTTCGAGAACGCCGTGGGACTTCTTTTATAGGCGTTTTTAGGTCAAGACGAAGGCGGTGGAGAAAAGATCGACGGCTGCAGAGCTCCGAGGCCCAAATGGTGGGCCCCACGCGGCCAGGTACAGGGGCCGCGTGGGCCACCCCTTTTGGCCTTCCGGGCTCCGTTTGCTTGATTCCTTCGCTCCTACGTCTTCTTCCTTCCAAAATAATGACCCGTATTTTTCCATATTTTTCTGACGACGTTTGGGTCCCTGAAACATAAAAGGAAAAAATAGGGTTTTCTGCCTGCGCAGGTTAATTCCATAAAAATAGGAAACAATTATTTTATTTCCTAAAATCATTAAATAACAGTGGTATAACCCTTATATGATGCAAATATGATTGGAATATGAGTGATATAGTGCAAAGTTCATGTATGCATTTTACATGCATCAACATCCCCAAGCTTAACCAATACTCGTCCTCGAGTATGAAGGTGATAAAACTAACATGGGCTTTGCAATATAGCACTAACAATGAATATCAAAGATGATTGCTACTGCTACATAGAGTCAAATGATTCATTCTTCAAAGGGTAGCAATATGCAAAATAGTTTATGAAGTGATATCAAGTATTCAATGCAAGGATGTTCAATGATAGTTCACAAAGTGTAACATAGAAGATAGTAATATGGACCACATGTATGCATAATGATAAGTAAGAACATCCTACATTGGTCATAGAGTGTAGATGAAAATCTGAATATAAAAGGTGGACACTTTGGAAAGATGTATATGTGAGTAGAGGTAAAGCATGCATAAGTTTCATCTAACTTCCAAACTCTTCTACTTAAGTTAATGATTGCAATGTGGAATCTTGGTGTCAAGCTCTCATTACCCCTATCATAGCATCTTGAATGATTAAAGTTTAATGTGAAAGCAAATATGAGTAGTGTGCTTGATAAAGTAAAGGTTGGTGTCTCATGCCCCTTGAATACAAGTACCTACACCATGATTACTCAACTTAGGAAACAAAGCAAGTTCAAGTTCTATCATTGTAAGTAATAATAGTATCATCAAGAGCGTCAACTGGGGTACCTCTTGTCCCAGGATATGGAACAAGCCCATATCAAAATGACAAGACAAACAAACAAGATGAACAACCTCAACACCCTTTTTATTTACCATTGGAATAGCTTTTTATTATAAGGTGCATCACAGACGGTTCACCATAGCATGTAAGTAAATTTCCACCATGAATGATGCATGGCTTAGATTAGCGGCCCAGGCGTCTCTCTAACCATTTATACAAACTCATTTAAACTACTTCATTTCCACCTCATTCACCATGATAGGCATCCATAAACAAAAGTACATGATATCAACTAAATGATGAAGGAGCATGTTGAAAGCTTTGCATGTGACAACACATATGGGCTAACTCCCAACCTCGACATTTATCAAGCCACTAGCATCATATTATTAATCACAATGGGTCATGTTTTATTTATGCAATAAAAATAAAGTTGTGCATCAAGTTCGTGAGAGCTATATAACCAACTTTTCCCATAACAATAATAACATAAACATTTTCATTCAGAGGTATAGATAACACAAATATCATGATATACATACTCGGAATAGCATAAAGCTAATAGGTAGATATGGTGGACTCACTGGAATAACTTTGGTTGAAGGTGTTGGAAACAAGTTTTTGCTTGTTGGAATGTTTGGGCTAGCAAGAGGGAGAAAGTTGACCATCTAGATGCATGCATGAGTGTCCATAGAACTAACTAATCCATGTTAAACAAAGTAAAATAACTTTCAGCATCAAAACATGAATAAGTGATAGCTCTTGATAAAGCATTTGCAAATTATTACTCATAAACAAGCTCATGAATCATGCAACTATATGTATCATTAAAAATCAACTCAAACATCCCTTTTCCCAATATGATAAAAGCATCCAACATATTTCAACCCATATTTCCAGTAGCTCTTTCTCATGATAATGTGGTGGTCTCACAAAATAACAAACAAACCAAAAACAACAAAAAGACGCTCCAAGTTTATGCGATAAAGTGTTTCGATCGAAAAACAGAAGTTAGACGTGTGCAAACCGAGAGTGTGTAGGTCCAGTGGGGTTGTCTTCACATCCCCAAGCTTATGGTCTTCACCATCCTTGGATAACTCTTGGTGCATCTCCTCCAATCCCTGTGAAAAAACTTCAAAACACCGTTTCTCCCATTTTCTTTTCTGTGGGGTGCATTAGTAGTGATAAACAAATAGGTTTCTTGCTGCATATAATCCTTAAACAAAACATCATATGAATGTCCAGAAAGTATATAATGTTGTATGCCTACTCATAAACTCATTTGAATAAAAAAGATTCAAGATTCAAGTTCAAAACATGCATAAAACAAAATGGGACAGAATCTGTCCAAAAAACAGCAGCAGCAAAACGTATTTTTCTACCCTACCAAACTTTCGAAAATTCTGAAAAATTCATGCATACAGAGGATGAAAAGTTGCAACTACAGTTCAAATATGAGCTCATTCGGAGTTACAGAATAAGAATTAAAAATCATACCGTGCACAGATTCGTGCAGGAATAAAATCTCCGAACGCTATAAGCAACTTTTCAAGACCAAAATGGGTAAAACTTGGCACTTTATTAAAAACTCCAGAAACTAAACTAAAAACAAACTCTCTTGATACAGCAAGAGGACACAAAGAAAATCACACATAAAAATAACCGGGTTGCCTCCCGCAAAGCGCTTTTTTATAGCCATATAGCTAGGCTTCTTACTTGTTGTTTATCGAAGATGAAGCTCATGAGGGAGCTTGATGTGCCCCTCTTCCTTGGGAAGTGTTTTATGCACTATACCAGGGTCCCATGGTGCTCTCAAACCGAAAATAATAGTCAAGTTGAAACCTAGTTGAGAGAAACACAAAACACAAAAGTAATAACAACGAAGTCTAACTTTCTTCCTATGCATTGGCATTTTGTATGTGAATGAATCACCATAATTAGAAGTTTCCAATGCATATTATCAATATTTGTTTGCAGCATATAGTTATTAGTAACATAAAGAGGGTTCTTATCACCTCCTCTTTCATAATAGTTGCAAGTAGTAGAAATAAATTCAACCATATAACCACAAGAATCATTCAACTTAGATAATTTAGGCACATAAAGAGGATTATTAAATTTATCTTGGAATTCATTAGCATGCTTCCCTCTTTCAAAATAGTTATCAAGATCAATATCAAGTTTAATATCATGGTTGCAAAAAAGATTTGGAACTAAAGATAATTGCAAACCACATAAGTATTTCTCAACATAAGCAAATTTCTCCTCTATGGTGTTATTAGGAGAATTCAGGAACAAAGTAGGACTCTCATTAGTAAGAGTATTTTACAAACAGCAAGTATATCATTTTTATCCTCACATAAAGTAGTAACAAGTTCTAAACATGGAGGATTATCAATAAGCATAGGACCATCATCTAAAGCATTATCATATAACATATTTAAGCAACACTCCTCATTATTATCAATAAGTTTACTAACAAAAGGTTTTTGAGTTTGAGTGTTACTATCATATGTTGATGGTGAAGTTGGGGGATCCAACTCTTCATTCTCCAGTTGTTCATCTTTTTCAGCATCTTCTTGAGATTGCATGGGCATCCCCAAGCTTAGGTTTTTATCCTCTTCTTCACATTCTTCTTCTTCCAAGCTTATGTGTTCATCATCTTCTTCCTGCAAAATATTAGTACTTTCTTGGGGAGTAAAATATTTAAGAAAAACCTCCCTCAAAATACTCCAATCAGTTTTCACTTCTTCATCCAAAGACATGTACCAATCACGAGCATTACCAGATAAAGACAAATATAATAGCTTCCTTTTTATTTGATCATCAGAAATACCAGGAAGCCTAAATAAACCACATATTTCATCAATTGTTTCTATGTGTTCACATGCAGACTTAGTTCCATCCCCTGTAAATGTTTGTTCATAACTCTTTTAACATGACTAATGGGAACTTTAAATCCCACTTAGGTACCTCAGACACAGTAGTTTCAACCACTTTAGCAGTAGTGGCATAAGCACTTTCATATAAAGCAAGATGCAGCGATGCACGATTCATAAAAGCCATAAACCTCCCCAAGCTTAGATGATTGCAAGATATAAAACAAGTTTAAAGAAACCTCCCCAGCTTAGTCTAGTGCACACAAGAATAGAAACTTAAGCGCTACGCTCCCCGGCAACGGCGCCAGAAAAGTACTTGATTACCCCCAAGAGCAGGGGATCACCAGCACCTCTCA
The DNA here is from genome assembly GCA_947311845.1 of Poa pratensis. Taxonomy (NCBI): domain Eukaryota; kingdom Viridiplantae; phylum Streptophyta; class Magnoliopsida; order Poales; family Poaceae; genus Poa; species Poa pratensis. The sequence continues at coordinate 49,045,233 of CAMZMU010000035.1, forward strand.
ATGTGGAAGTAAGGTATCGATCCGCAGGAGCAAGAAGGAAAAGTTATCTATTCCCTACAACTAAAGTGTCACAAGTTTTAGTTGATTATGCACTAAACAAGTTTAAAGAGCAAGGTGGTTGATTTAATGGATGGAAGTTTAATGTAACAAAACAAGAATGTAAAAGTGTCCCAATCCTCTTCAATGCAAGAGGACAAGACAAAGGTTTTCTCTTATAGGAACAGTAGACATGGGTTCACTTAGTCCTCTCTCTCTCTCTCTCATCTACGGTGATTATCATGTTATAGATAAATTACACACAATTGTCATGTTTTAGTGGTAGCTTTTATAACGGCTATATGTCCTAAAACACATAGTTGAAAGAAGTACTCATTTGTGTTGCTAGATCACCCTCGTAAGTCTAGCGTGGTTGTTGTCACTCTCACATCATACTCTTCCTTTTTACCCCTAGATAAAGGATTTTGGGCGGTACTGTGTCACTCAATACCTATGCCGTGTCACATCGGCCATCCCGTGCCTACATACATCATACTTCTTAAGGTACAATATTCTAAACACTAGTGCAATGATTCATATTTTGTGTGTGTGACCACATCTCTCTTATCTATATACACTTGGTGGTGTCAATCACCTCATGATAAGAATAAACAAGGCATTATGCATAAATCAAACCATCACATGCATCATAGAATATCTCCAAAGTATGACAAATCATAAAAGTTCCAACACAACAGTAAATGCATAACAAATCATCTCATACCACAATATCCACCACAGGAATTACATAGATGACCGTAATCATGTTCAGCAGCACATACGGTACTAATTAGTGAAGCTCAAAGAGAGGAGAGATACATAAGTTACCACCACAAACCCAAGTCCAGGGGTGGACTACTCCCTCTTCATGATGGAGACGGCGGAGATGTCGATGGAAAGGGTGGAGACCACGCCGGCAGCGCCCCGCCGGAGTTTTTGCCCTCCAATCTGCAGCTCCAGATCTTTGTTTTCGTGTTTCTGTGATGTGGCAGCGCTTGTTTTCGAGAACGCCGTGGGACTTCTTTTATAGGCGTTTTTAGGTCAAGACGAAGGTGGTGGAGAAAAGATCGACGGCTGCGGAGCTCCGAGGCCCAAAATGGTGGGCCCCACGCGGCCAGGTACAGGGGACACGTGGGCCACCCCCTTTTGGCCTTCCGGGCTCCGTTTGCTTGATTCCTTCGCTCCTACGTCTTCTTCCTTCCAAAATAATGACCCCCGTATTTTTCCATATTTTCTGACGACGTTTGGGTCCCTGAAACATAAAAGGAAAAAAATAGGGTTTTCTGCCTGTGCAGGGTTAATTCCATAAAAATAGGAAACAATTATTTTATTTCCTAAAATCATTAAATAACAGTGGTATAACCCTTATATGATGCAAATATGATTGGAATATGAGTGATATAGTGCAAAGTTCATGTATGCATTTTACATGCATCACGGTGGAGAAAAGATCGACGGCTGCGGAGCCCTGAGGCCCAAGTTGGTGGTCCCCACGCGACCAGGTACAGTGGCCGCGTGGGCCACCCTCTTTTGGCCCTCCGGCTTCCGTTTGCTTGCTTCCTTCGCTCCCAAGTCTTCCTCCTTCCAAAATATTGACGCCTGTATTTTTCCAGGTCATTTGGACGTCGTTTAGGTCCCTGAAACATAAAAGGAAAGAAATATGGTTTTCTGCCTGCGCAGGGTTAATTCTATAAAAATAGGAAACAATTATTTTATTTCCTAAAATCATTAAATAACAGTGGTATAACCCTTATATGATGCAAATATGATTGGAATATAAGTGATATAGTGCAAAGTTCATGTATGCATTGACCACGCGTGGCCAGTGGGCGGTCACTCGTGGCGGTGGGGCGGGGGGTGCTGGCAGGTGGGCCAGCATTGACCATGCGTGGCCAGTGGGCGGTCACACGTGGCGGTGGGGCGGGGGGCGCTGGCAAGTGGGCCAGCGATGACCACGCTGGCCACCTTTGACCCGGTTCTGGCCCAAATTTGGGCTGGGCTGGGATTGGGACAGCCCATGTTATTATTATTTTTGAAAGATTTTCCTTAGATGCAATATTAAATTGTTTTTTCATATTTGTATAGTTCACTACTTTGAATTATTCTACTAATGCTATCATTGTTCTATCTTTTTTTGTATTAGTTAAGCAATGGATGACGATGCTCCCTTCGCAAGGAGAGAAGGGGAAGAAGAGATGCTTTCCTACATTAGGGAACCCGGAGAATTTCGGCATCCCGCGGAAGGAGCTGAAGACCGTATGGAACCGGATGACGACTGTGGCCCGGGAATGGAACCGGATCAAAGGAATAACGAGTACGATGAGGACTCGGAAATTGGTGGACCCACGCCGTCTGGCGAGGTATATTAAGCCTATGTTGAGCAGATGCAATAACTGATTTGTACATATATGTATTCACACATGTTTCATATTTTTAGACCTCGGCATCGAACCAATCCACTAAAGGAGGCCATGCCCAAGGGATGGGCAAAGAAGAGCATCTCACAATTGACGAGGTGAATGCAGCTACTGGCCAACCACTGGCACCCGTGCCGAACGCAGTTAAGTTTGTGCATCAATGCGGAGTCACTGTCAGGGACAACGTTTATATCAGCACTCAGGAATGGATTAAGCCAGTAAAGTTAGAGGGAGCTAGTTACGTCGACGAGAGAACCAAAGGTGTGCTTTGGAACAAGCTCATTGCACATTTCACCCTATCGGTCTTGGAAGATGAGGTGAAGAAAAAAGTCATGATGGACAAAGTCAAGCATTTCGCTCTTAAGAAGATGGCTCAACAATTCAATAACTACAAGAACAAATTATTCCGTGAGTGGAATGAAGATGGGAAACTTCCGGATTTCACCGGCACACGAGAGAGGCAGCGGCCTCACTGGCCTGCATTTCTGGAGTACAAGAAATCGGAACTAGCTAAGTAAAGGTCGAAAACGAATAAGGATAATGCAGCGAAAAAGATATATCACCATAAGATGGGGCCAGGTGGCTACCGAGTTTCCAAGCCTAAGTGGGAAAAAGTTGAGGCCGAATTGCGTGCAAAAGGGCTCACCCCGGTCACAGAGGAATGGGACAGAAGGATAAGGAATTGGCTACTTGCGCATGGTGGGGAGTATGACATGGAAACAGGGGAGTTAATAATTGATGAAAACAAAGTAGTCAACGGAACCCAGCAAAAAATTATTGACTTAATTGCCAAGTCTAAAGAGGGAAAGTTTATTTCCGACAGAGAGAAGGACGAGCTGTCAGAGGCCCTCGGGACAAAAGAAAAAGGAGGACAAGCACGAGGCTTAGGAGAAGTGCCGTGGAGTGAAGGGTTTCCCCAGGACCGTGAATCTTATAGAAGCCGAGCGAGAGCAAAGAGGAGGAAGGAGCAGCAGGAATCAGACCGGTTGATGATCCTAGAAAGAAATCATGACGAGATGGTTGCTCTCTATAAGGAACAACATAAGCAAATAGATCAAATGCGCGAGCAAGGAGCGCCAACTCTTCAGCTGGAACAAGCGAGTCAAGGCGGCCCATCGCATCGCAGAAGCAGCGTGGCTTCCTCGGTTATGGTCGGTGATGATGAGACAAGTTACCCCGTGGATTATATCACGGAGAAAACAACTTGTGAGCTGCATGTCCCAGTCTTTAACTTATCCATGAAGGCTGCGGACGGCTATGCTTTAACTGTTGACTCTACATCATCGTGGCTTGGCAATGCCATTCCAGATGGATTTGCTCGTGTCAGCGTGGATCAAGTTGTACAAGGATATGAATCACTGAACCTTGAGTTCCCAAGAGCTGCTGATGAGTCGGTGGTAGGGGACGTCGTGGGTGGTCTAATTCTATGGCGGAAGAAATACATCAAGTTTGCAGGCTGGGCGCCAAGGCCACCATCGTCTCCGCCAATTCATGATTCACCACCTGATGACGATGAAGGGGACGACAACCAGCAGTCGTCTCTGCATCAGTCGTCTCCGCCGCCACGTGCGCCGACTCCGCCGCCGAGTCAGCCGATTCCGCCGCCGCGTCAGCCCACTCCGCATGAGCCGACTCCGCTCCGCATGAGCCGACTCCACCGCCGCATGAGCCGACTCCTGAGCCCCGACATAGGAAGGGCGCCACTTCGTCGTCCCCCGACGTTCGCCCCTCCCAAAAGTACCCAAAGGCCCTCCCGTCAGAGCTTACGACAGGACGCCCGAGGAAAGGGACGCGATCGTGGATGCCGAACTGAAGGCGCATTTTGCACAAAAAAGCCCGAGGAAAAGCAAACATTTACTGCAAAGGAAAAAAGTGGGCTACTGGATTCCTCACGGAACCATCGCAATATGAGAAAAATAAGCCAGATAACTATTTACGAGCTCTGAGTAAAAGTAGTAGCTCTCCCAAGATGGGAAGTAGTAGTGCCAGAGGGAAAAGAGACGTTGCCCAGCTCGGACAACAGGCAAACAAGTCGATAGCCCCGCTCGTAGTTATACCCACTGGTCATGGCTCCGCGACGGACCTAATTCCGAGTTTATCCTTCAAGAAGGACTTTGCTGCAGATGCTGGTATTACTCTTGCTCAACTGGACAACGAAAATCTCCTTCCGTCGGATGTAGATGATTCATGGAAATGGAAATGGGGGAGGTCCCTGCTGCGAGGTGATCAGATAATGTTTCTACCGACATGTCTGCGACAACTACATAGTTGGTACATGAAAACCACAAAGGAATATGATGAATTTTTGATCTCTGTGAAAGTTACAAAAAATCATTTCATGGGTGAAGAACTCTGGTACTTATACAACCTTGACGCCCTCGACTTGGCTCTCGTCGGTACCTACTGTATGTAAGTGATTCAATTCATTTATTTCCAAAAAATATAAAGTCTTTAGCTCTCAGCTCGGTCATTGCCATCGCTAACTATGCTCACTACGGTATTATGCAGAATGAAGAGTGATGAATGTGACAGAAAGGGCATCTATGGCTTTGGGTTCGTTAACCCAGTACGAGTTAATGCAAGGACACTAAAAAACCACGTGAAGGACACGGAGAAAAACTTGCTAAATGCCCTAATGAAGCAACATTTCAAGGTGCAGATAATGTTTCCTTACTACTTCAGGTAAGAGAGTGCTACTCGCTTGTACAAATTAAGTGTAACTGATGAGTTACTGACGTGTATATAATCATGCGCAACGATCATTACATTCTGCTAGTCATTGAAGTTGATAGATCAAGAGTTCAAGTCTACGACTCTTTGGACTGGCCTGAGGCGAGCTACCAAAGAATTCTAGATATGCTCCAAAGGTAATTTCAAACATTATCGCACTATATCAGTCTCTCTTATTGATTTCAGAGATATCAAGTAACTAATAACTCATTTATTCTTTTTTTTTCGGGCAGGGTTTGGAAACAATTCAAAGCGAGGACAAAGGGTTCAGGTTCATTTGAAGAAGAGCTGACTTTTATTCACCCACAGGTAGGTAGTACGGTCTAGCTAGGTTCGCGCATCTCTTTATTTATATATTTCAATACCACTATATGTTGACTATGATTTGATTGAATTCTATTCTCGTAAAGCACATCGAGAGGCAACCAAAGGGGACCAATTTCTGTGGATATTTCGTTTGCGAGTGGATTCGTCGTGCGGTCACTGAGTGAAACGCAAATACGTCGGCACATGTGGACGTACGTGAACAAATATATTCATAATTTTATTTTATTACCAACAATTGTCTTCAGTGTCATTCATATTTTTTGTTACTCATGATTGATATTCGTATTGATCTTCTTCTTATACGTGAAGGATTCAATGCGGAGGAAACTACCACCAAAGAAGCGTTTTCAAGCACTAGCAGAGGAATTTGCGGGGTTTCTGCTCAGCAATGTCATACCTATAAAAGAAACATACAATGGAGAATAGCGGTGAAATCCTGGTTATGATCTCCCGCGTAACCGAATAGACAGGCTCTAGTCCCGGTTATGATCTCCTATTGTTTTACTTTCATCTCCACACACGTGTAATCGAATAGATGGGCTCTAGTCCCGGTTATGAGCACCTCCATGTAACCGGATAGACGTGAACATATTTTTATTTATGAACATTTTGATATGTTATATGTAGTTTCTGTTTTTAATTAAATAAACGCGTATTTTTTGCACCATTGCAATATTAAATTGGGAGGAAAAACAAAAAATTACAGGCTGCCACGTGTGAGGTCCTTGGTCCCGGGTCGTATGACCAATCGGGACTAGAGGTCCTCCACCACGCTCGCGCCCCCGCGGCCACGTGGGAGCCTGTTGTTCCGGGTCGTAACGGACCCGGTACTAGAGGGGGGGCTCTAGTGTCGCCTTGCTAGTCCCGGGTGGACACCCGGTACTAGAGGCCCTTACGACCCGGGACCAGTGGCCCTGTTTCCACTAGTGGCACCTGTATCAGCCATATGCAGAGAGGAAAATACACAGAGTAGGCTGGATGCTACAGTAGGGGTTTTACCTCCTCACGAGGGCCCCGAAGCAGGGTAAATCCATGTGTTCATCTGTTCTTCCGTGTGCGCTGTTCAGTGCGCTATCCCTTCCCGAATCCTCTAGCGTCCATCGGCCCTAACCTCAAGCCTACCCTTAGGCATCTGTTGTTTCATACGACGACAGTTGGCGCCCACCATGGGGCTGGTAGTGGCGCTTGCTGGATCAAATTCGGACGGGACCTTCTTCGTCAACTCGGGGACTCGACATCACCATTGGCCCCTGCGCTCTAGCTTGCTGTTGTGAGCTGAGGCTGGCGCAGCCTCCACCAACGGTCGTCATCAACAAGTCTCAGTGGCGCTGTCTGGAGTTCTATCTGGACGGGATCTGATGAGTCGGGGACTCGACTTCGGCATCGTCCCCGGGTGTTAACTCATTCTCGAGTTGGCTAAAGTTCAAATCCGAGATACCCTGGAAATCCGAGGTATGCTGGAAATCTGAGATACCCTGGAAATCTGAGGTGTGCTGGAAATCCGAGATACCCTGGAAATCTGAGATACCCTGGAAATCCGAGGTGTGCTGGAAATCCGAGATACCCTGGAAATCCGAGGTGTGCTGGAAATCCGAGATACCCTGGAAATCTGAGATACCCTGGAAATCCGAGTTAAGGCTTGGAAATCCGAGATAAGGTTGGGAAATCCGTGTTAAGGCTTGGAAATCCGAGATAAGGTTGGAAAGTCCGAGTTAAGCTTGGGAAATCCGAGTTAAGCTTGGAAATCCGAGTTAAGGCTTGGAAATCCGAGATAAGGTTGGCAAATCCGAGTTAAGCTTGGAAATCCGAGTTAAGGCTTGGAAATCCGAGATAAGGTTGGGAAATCCGAGTTAAGGCTTGAAAATCCGAGATAAGGTTGGAAAATCCGAGTTAAGCTTGGGAAATCCGAGTTAAGCTTAGAAATCCGAGTTAAGGCTTGGAAATCCGAGACAAGGTTGGGAAATCCGAGATAAGGTTGGAAAATCCAAGTTGAGCTTGGGAAATCCGACATATGTTGGTCAAATCCGACATACAGGTGGCTCAAACCGAGATATTGGTGGCCTAGGTCGATATGCCGGTGTCTAGATCGGCATAAGCATCTTCCTCAACTGCTCCAACAACACTGCATCGTGAGTATCAATTATATATATGTATTACGCTTTTAGATAGTCTCAAACAGTGCTCGGGGACTGCCCACTCTTTTCTACCTTGCTTTGCTTAGTTATTTTCCCCCAGAGCGAGATGTCTTGACCCGGGGACTGGCTGGCCAGTCAGTTCTGCTTTTTCTCCTAGATCGGTAAAGTAACTCGGGGACTCGGTTGAGACTGAGTCTGTGTCTGCGTGCATAGTGTTTGCTGCTAGATTTAATTGCTGTCATGTGCTATAGTTAGTTTCCTCTGTTAAGTAGAGTTGATGTTCCATTAAATATTCAGTATATGTGTGTTTGAACTAACGTTGAAGGGTGGTATCGGTTTTATTGAGAGAATATTCGTCACCAAGATCATGGTTATATTGGTTATTCTCAAATCACCCAAGATATCATGGCATTACCGGTATTCTCCAGATCGCCGTTTATTTCGGTTTGCCACAGTATCACGGCATCATTCCATATCCCAGATCGCCGTTTATTTCGGTTTGTCACAGTATCACGGCATCATTCCATATCCCAGATCGCTGTTTATTCGGTTTGCCAACGTATCATGGCATCATCCTGTATCCTAGATCACCGTTTATGTTGGTTTGCCAAAGGCAACCTATGAGATATGTCCGTGCAGGTGATATGTCGGTCCAGCTAATGCTGGCGACATCCAATGTTGGTAAAAGCCCAAAAGTGGCAAAAACCGACATATGAGATATGCCTATGTCAATTCAGCTCAGGCTGATGACATCTAATGTTGGTAAAGCCCAAAGTGGCGAAAACCGACATATGAGATATGCCTATGTCAATTCAGCTCAGGCTGATGACATCCAATGTTGGTAAAAGCCCAAAGTGGCGAAAACCGACATATGAGATATGCCTATGTCAATTCAGCTCAGGCTGATGACATCCAATGTTGGTAAAAGCCCAAAGTGGCTAAAAACTGACATATGAGATATGCCCATGTCAATCCAGCTCAGGCTGTTGACATCTGATGTCGGTAGGCACCCAGAGTAGCTAAAAACTGACATATGAGATATGTCCGTGCAGGTTATATGTCGGTCCAGCTAATGCTGACGACATGCGCCTTCGGTAATGCCCAAGGTGGCTAAAAACCGACATATGAGATATGTCCGTGCAAGTTATATGTCGGTCCAGTTAATGCTGGCGGCATGCGACTTCGGTAATGCCCAGAGTGGCTGAAAACCGACATATAATGGTGCCCATGCTGACATGATGTTGTGTATATGGAGGTTTTTTGTATGGTTATTTGTTTTTGTAAGTCTGCGCGTGACTCTGCGAGTCCCCCACAGCCTCGGGGACTAATGTCGGGGATGTAACCCCGGGTACCCCAAAGTTAAAGGTTCTACCGAGTTGGTAGAGGTAACAGCAAATAAATAAGTGCAGGATAAAGGAAAAACGGAAGAAAGCAGCGTGGGCCGATTTTAGTACTGTCCAGGCCGGAGTACCTAATCCTGGGCCGAGTTCTCGTCCAAACTCGGCCAGACCGAAGCATCTCCCAGTCCCGGTTTGGGCCGAGATGTTCCCTGTCCCGGAGCAGGCCTGCATCTGGTGTATCTCGGAGTGGGCCGGGATTCGCCTAACTCGGAGGTCCGAGTCTGACTCGTCTCGGCGGTCCGAGAGTTGGTTACCTCGGCTGCCTCGGCAGCGCACGACCTCCTTCGTCTCCATCGTGACCGCTCCTGGACGGCGCCGCCATCGATCTCCCTCGTTGTGCTCTGCCTCGGCCTCCCTCGTCGTGCTCCGCCTCGATCTCCCCGGCGAGCTCTGCCTCGCACAGCTCCCGCCAGGCCGGCTCCGCCCCGAGTCCTGTCTCCGCCCCGAGGTCGCCCGTCTCGGCGTCCCGTGCCCAGCCTCGGCCGCCTAGCGTCCAGTCTCGGCCTCCCGCGCCCTGGCTTGGGCCGCCTCCTCCGGCACTCCCCAGCGACCTCGGCTGGGCCTCACTTCGCCCCCAGCCTCGGGCAGGTCAGCGCTGGCACCTTGGCTAAGCCTCGGCCGGGCCAGCATCTCCAGCCCCGGGCGAGCCGAGGTCCTCACCAGCTCGGCTGGGCCAAGGTAGTGGTGGCTCAGCTGGGCCGGCATGCTGCAACTCGGCTGGGCTGAATTAGCCACAGCATGGCAGTGTCGGGAAGATCCTTACCTCGGACTAGACCAGGCGCTCCATCGACCGACACCTCCACACCTCTGGCGTCCCCAGGCACTTCCTCGTCAAGTACAAGATACTCCCTGCCACCTACCGAAGATCCCGGAGACAGGAGCTAGAAGACAAAAGCAAGGGCAAGGACAAGACAGGCAACGCCCATCCTGTACGTGGCTACAGTGCGCGTACAGGACAGCTATGACGCATGCATAGTGTTGACAAGACCCCAGTGGTCATGTCATGTACAGTGTGTGCACAGTGTACAGTGCATAGTGCCCCTTGTCTGCGTGTCCCCCCTTGTCCACTGGGCTCTCTCTATATGAAGGGCACCAGGGGAATCACTCACGGGACGGCGCCCCTGCGCGGGCTCACTCTTTCTTCTCCCCCCGCTCACATGGAGCTCCTCTTAGCTAAGACCTCTTAGAGGCAAACTATGCTCAGCTCATGGAGCACCTGTATCAACCATATGCAGAGAGGAAAATACACAGAGTAGGCTAGATGCTGCAGTAGGGGTTTTACCTCCTCACGAGGGCCCCAAAACAGGGTAAATCCGTGTGTTCATCTGTTCTTCCGTGTGCGCTGTTCAGTGCGCTATCCCTCCCCGAATCCTCTAGTATCCATCGGCCCCAACCTCAAGCCTACCCCTAGGCATCTGTTGTTTCATACAACGACATGCATGGATTCATCCTTCTTCGAGAAGATGTCCTTCCATGTGGTGGACATCTTCGTGGCGGCACCGTCTCGTGCCACCCGGTCCTTCTCCCACTTCGTCCCCATCATGGTCCTCTTCCGGCCACTTCCACCTTCGGATGGCCCATCTTCTTCATCAACTCCAATTGGGATGGAAGAGCTTGATTCATCGTTGGTCTTCCATTTCTTGGCCGAATTCTTGTGATCATCATATTGGAGCATCCACTTGGGCTTCCCGTTCAACTCTAGCCAACAATGTGCGAGGGTGAAGTGTTTCTTCTCCACTTGATGGTACAAAGTGGTGGCCAAACTTGTCTATCAAACACAAAAGTAGAGAAATGACCACCATGCCCGCCCGGGGCTTACCAGAGGGTTGGGATGTTAGGACCCTCTGTAGATGGGGTAGTCTGCTCAAGTTTAATCCCACCTCGTTTAGGGGAGGATTCCACACCCAGTTTATAAGGGAGAAAATTATCCTCCTTTCAGTCCGGTATTTTAGGATGGAATGGGCTTTCTTATTTTAGTCCGGCCATGTGCGCATAAACATTTGGAACTAAGATGAGAGCTGGGATAAATCTGAGTGGATGCTAACTTTTGTATCATAGCTAACATCGCCATGCCCGCCTGGTGGGCTTCCCAAGGGATGTGATGTTAGGACCCCGGCCCACTGTAGGCCGGCTTGGCTGGTCAAGTTTAATCCAACCTCGGCTAGGGAGGAGGCCACACCCAGATTATAAGGGAGAAATACCTCCTCCATTCAGTCCGAGATTTTGAGATGCAATGGGCTTTATTCTTGTAGCTGGGCCGTGTGAGAATAAACGTCTGAAACTAAGCCGAGTGCTGGGCTCAATCTAAGTGGACACTGACACATATGTGTGGACAACTTCCAACCCTGACACCCATCTCCGTGCGATGGATGCCTTCCTTGTTCCTTCACGTCGTGCCATCTGAGATGGTGTCGACGCTTTACTTGAAGGACAAGATGAGGAAGCCTGGGGGCTGGGCATCTACAGATAACATCCTTGCCCCTGCCAGCCCGCTCCTCAGAGCTCAGGCAACCTCAGCCGTCCTATAGAGACCAGATCAGATCGTGGCCGTCCATTTCCTAGACTTCCCCATCGGCAGGTCGATTTCTACACGCCTGGACTCGCTCGGTGTCGCTGCCGGTGGCCCCTGTGTTTTCTGGGACCCGCTTGTCAGCTACTGGGGTGGACCGCTACCGCGTGAGCTGTGGAAAGGGGCGTCGCTGCGCGGTGGCAGGGGTCGTCAATCTGTAAAAATTGAGGGCAAAATCATCTTTTCACGTCCATTCAATGTCTACGGGACGACGGCCGTACGCTCGTGGTGGGCCGGGAGGCGACGGCGGGTACGAGAGCTACAGACGGTGGCCTTCTCCGCCCTTGCCCAGCGCCGGGCAATATGCGACGCGTCTCCTCGCTTCTGAACCCTAGACGAGATATTTCTCGATCTAGGGTTTCCGAGCAGCCCCGTCGTGCCCGATTTGCTTTCGTCTCCGCGGCTTCCACCGCCGATTTGGAGCCCGTGAGCCTAGCGACCGCCGTGCCGCTCCCCGGCCAGCCACCCAGCATTCCCCTCCCCCAATCTTCCTCCCTTCCGCTCGCTCCTGCCTTTTTCCTCGGCATCCTGCTCCTCTCCCTCGCGCCGCCAGCTTCCTGCACGATTTCTGCCTCGTGACGGAGAAGGGATTCGGAGGTCGACCTCACACTCCTCCTCGCCGCCGCATCTGATTCGTCCCGGCCTTGAGCGATGGCGCCGCCGCGTGGACACGACGCTGGTTGAGGTAGGTTGTGGCTGGATCTTCCCTTTCTTCCCCGTTTGTTGTACAATTGCTGGATGCGGTCGGTTTTGGCTGTTAATCTTAGATTTGATTGTTTGTGACCATTCTCTTTGTAGAGTTGCTGCTGTGACCTGCTCTTCAGTTAGATCCGTTCCTCCATAGGACGTGCTGGTTTGAGGTAAGTGCAAACAATAATTTCCGCCATCAAGTAGTCATGCTCAGAGGTAGAGTTGCTTCCAGGTTCTTCAGATTGTCCAGATAAGAGTTTTGTGCAAGCCGTGCTTGGTGGCCATGCGTAGAGGTAGAGGTAGAAGCAGTTTCCTAAATTGCTAGGGCCTAGCTGAACGTGCTAAAATGCTTTGTATCTCATGATGTGTATGCGATTTGTCTCCCAAGCATTGATCCATTATGATATTCGATCCATCATTTCCCAGCTTATTACTTCCATCGTTGAGTGTTGTTAAATTGCTACAACGATCTTTTCATATTTTGATGCCTACAGGAATTCATCTATTGTTGTTTATTTTTGTTCTTCAGGTTGAAATATCAACAGATCGTTGTAGGCATCAAACCACTTGCCTCATTTTATTGGTGTGCTGCATTATTACCTTTATGTAAGGAGTTTCTGTAAGAAGTTTAGAGAACATGTTCTCTGTTGCAATTTAATTCCCTCAAATTTCTTGCTGAGTTCTGATGCACACGATCATTGCCTTCTGCAGCTGTGACAAAGATACTAAAAATTCATCTGCGCAGAAGGCTCTATTCTAGAATTCTCCCCTCACCAAACTCAGGCTCCAAAGGTACTTACGCTTTCTGTCCACATTCCCATGCTCATATTGTTGTGCTCAAGTTATTTGTGTAGATGTTAGTGAGAATATATATAAGTACAGTCCAGACTTTGTTTAGGTTTTACTTTTCTCATGTATATACTACAAGATATATTAGGTATACATGGAGATATGAAAAGCATATACGTAATATGGCAAAGCAGACATATAAAATGACCCGCTTGGCGATGCTTAAATGTTTGACCAGATGAAAACATTTCGGAGCTCCATGTTGTTCTATATTTTTTTGCACGAAAATTACCCGCTTGGCGATGCTTAAATGTTCAGATGTATTTGTACTTGAGATAGAAGCAGTTTCTTAGATTGCTAGGTTGGTGGTGATTTCTTGTGAACAATAGAACTGACACCATCAACTTTGTTCATCTGGATAGAACAGATGTATTATTTGCTGCTGGTTGGTAGAGTGTTTGTCAGTTTCTGTTGCTGTGTGTTTTTTCTCAATGGCGTACATGTTTTTTCTCCTGTCGTAGGTTCCAAAATTGTTGCTTGGTCGCTTGCTGTTCATATATTTTACGTGCAAGGTGTCATTGTTCAGCAGATGAATATTTGAGTTTCTGCTTTCTCTTCATATTGCTTTTGTATGTATAAGCCTATGCCCAACGATTTTACACAGAAAGTTTCAGTGCTGGTTTGGTTGCTGTTAGAGGTTGCCTGCTGAGCCGGTATATATTCTTTTTTATGCATTGTTTCTTATAGATGTGCGTTATGGTGTGGGAGTGTCTAATGATTTTCCTGCCTAGGTTGTTTTCTGTTTTGTTTGGTAATTCATTTCCTACCTTTTCTTTACGGCCGATACTCTTTGCCGATTTCGTTGCATAGATATGTGGACTGCCTTCTATTCGCGTGTGACTGAGGTGGTGTGTTGTAACGCTGTTTTTTCTGGGTATGTACCTCTACTGGTTTTCCATGCCCTCATGACCAGGCTGCTCTCCAATCCCTTTCTTTAGTGTTTTATGGGTTTTTAATTAGTAAGTTCTGAAGTGTAGTATACCATATCCCGGTTTCCTGATTCAAAGATAGGTATTTTAAAGTTACTTACTGCTGATCTATGACCGAGGGTTGCTGTTTGTTATTGCTTTGCTCAAGTGCCATTGAGAACTGATGCCGCTTTTGTTTCTATGCTAGATTCTGGGTTCTTATTTTCTGTTGTCCAATGAATATCATAAGAAGTCAGATGGTGATTTGCCCTCATGACCAGGCTGCTCTCCAATCCCTTTCTTTAGTGTTTTATGGGTTTTTAATTTGTAAGACCTTAAGTGTAGTATACCATATCCCGGTTTCCTGATTCAAAGATAGGTATTTTGAAGTCACTTACTGCTGATCTATGACAGAGGGTTGCTGTTTGTTATTGCTTTGCTCAAGTGCCATTGAGAACTGATGACGCTTTTGTTTCTATGCTAGATTCTGGGTTCTTATTTTCTGTTGTCCAATACTCCAATGAATATCATAAGAAGTCAGATGGTGATTCGGGTCACCAGGCAGCAAGATCTTTATGATGTTAATGATCGTGACCAAAAATACATCAGTACAAAACTATGCCTATTTCTATATATCTTTATGTTTGTAAATACCCCCCTCGGTTCTTATTTGTTCTGCCTTTATTTGACTTGATACTGGTGGAAAACTATTAAGGTGATGTCGTTCTGTACAGGTGTGCATCTAAGGTGAACAATTAGTTCAGGCCAATATACTTGAATTTTCTTGACCAGGACCTTGCCTTTAAAAAGATTAGATGAGCCCAGCCCAGGTCATTGCCTTTGAAAATTTAGCTGATCGCATTCCACTTTCCATAATATATGCGTCTTTGTTTGTGGCCGTCATTCTTGATGGTATCCTGATTATTATATGGATTGTGCTGTGCTGAGTTGTTACAACTATCACTTCGCTATGTTAGAAATGGATAGTCAAGTAGTGGGAGAGGAATTCCTATGCTACTTTGTTGGCCCCGGATAGTATAAGTTCTTTAGGTTTATTTCAAATGGTAAACTTATTATTTCAACTTGATGTGTAGATGGCCACTTGCATGCTTGGAGGATAGCTAGGATGCACCGATTCTTGGAAGTTCATAAATGTCCTGATTCGACATGTTCCCCAATTATTACGTTGTCCATACTTCCGGCGCAGTTAATCGAGAGAGACACCGGGCAGGTACTGGTCCTTGTGGAAAGTTGGAAAGAGTACTTGTACTGTCACAGGTCACAAACATGATGAATTTGATTCCATACCTGACATTTCCCTTCTCGTCGACAGTTTTTTAATGAGAAGTAACGGGAATGAATGAAAAATGTGAATTGAAAGATGGGTACAAAATGAACTACAACATCAAATGCAAACAATCAAAAGGTGGGTTGTCACCATCACTCTCAGAGGAGAAGGTAATATAAGCCAGCCCAAGAGCATCCATGTCATCTTACGCACAATATGCCGGCTGACTTACTTGATCGACACCATTTTTACCCATGTCCATATGGACTTACCAAAGAAACCTGAAGGGCACGTTAGGATTAGGAGACATCAAGAATGACACATTTACTGTGGTTCTGCGTCATGTTCAACATGTTCTAGTAACCTTCACGGTCTTGTACTCCCTCCGTAGATAGACCATTTTTGTGACTTCATTTTCCGAACGGAGGGAGTAAAAATTTGGAACCACCTGTTTTTATTAGCCTTCTTGAAGAAATTTGGAACCACA
This sequence comes from Poa pratensis, assembly GCA_947311845.1. Classification (NCBI taxonomy): domain Eukaryota; kingdom Viridiplantae; phylum Streptophyta; class Magnoliopsida; order Poales; family Poaceae; genus Poa; species Poa pratensis. Next base: position 49,061,069 of record CAMZMU010000035.1, read on the forward strand.
TGTTTCTGATTTGCCTCGTCGTGATTGACATGTTAGATCATATTTTTTGCCTCAGAGATCTTTGCTGATGTTTGGCACATATCACCTGTGAAAAATAATGTTACTAATACAAGCAGTGATGAGTTCAATTTCGATTGGTACGAGGTGTCAAACTAATACAAAATCTGGAGCAAGCTTGTCCAGAACATTTATAAGATAAGAATGCAAATTTGTTTGTCCACAGAACAAATAAACTTGTGCTCACTCTATTCCGTAATATAAGCAATTTTAGCTGACTTGCTAAAACGGCTCATATTGTGGAACAAAGTGATAACTCAAAACAAGTTCACATACTCCTTGTCCTGGTTTTTGTCATGCTCGGGCCTTTCGTAGACATGTTGTTCGGTCTCCTTTCGGCAGACGAAAAATGTCTAAGCCCGGATTGCTTTCCGAGTCTAACGAAGAGTATGTTGTTTTAATGAAAATGGAAAAACAGAAAATAACCAAATCAACCAAAATGGACAAAAAATAGCCAAACTAACTAAATGGACAAAATAAAATAAATAGCCAAAAAGTGCACACCTGAGGAAATCTCAAACCTTCAGAATTTTCTGAATGCTCCCTTTTTCCTTTGCTACCTGGTGTCGTAGAAATAAGTATGGTCGACATATAGGGCTGGTTGGGGAGCTCTTAGTCATTTTTTAAGTGACTATTATGATAATATTGTTGCCAAGCGGCAGCACCAGCAACAGTCTTGTGTGGCGGGCGACAACTCCACCACCCGCGCCCGTTGTTGCCAAGTTTGAGTCGGACAGCGAGTAGTAGAGCAAACCCTGGTTCTAGGATTTATCTAGCTGAATTTTATTTTGAACTTATGTCCTACGTTTAATTATTTAAATCAAAATCATTTCAAGAAATGGACAAAATGTTGAAATTAAAAAAGCGGTCCGACCAAATGGGGTGCCGTTGGGTGGCATGGTAAAAAAAGAGCGCACATGTGACGGACACATCTCCGCGCCACCACTCCAACATATCGAATCAGACACATTTCATGTCTGCTTTAGGTGTCAGCGTTGGAGTTGTCTCTTAAAGTTTTACTCCCTCCGTTCCAAATTACTTGACACACATTTGTCTAGATATGGATGTATGTAGACACTAAACAAATATAGATACATCCATATTTATACAAATGCAAGTCAACTAATTTGGAACGGAGGGAGTAAGTTTTAGTGGTACTATTTATTGGTTCCACGGTCTCTTACAAGAAAATGGTATACATTTATTCTGTGATTTTGAATGAGTGAACTCTTAAATGTGAAATATTGACACAACCAGAGTCGCGGGCAACAATGCGTATACTCAAAAGGTGGGTACCAAATTAAGTATCACGCATCACTTTCACAAGGGATGTCAATATAAGCCAGCCGAAGAGCATCGATGCCATGGCCCCTATACGAGAGGACTTATTTGATTGGCCCATTTTGTGGTTACCCATGTCCATCTAGATATACCAAGGAAACTAGGCTTGCTAGGACTAAGAGGGATCGAGAATGACACCTTCACTGTTGTTCTTCATGTGTCTAGATGCTCTCCATTAATCTTCGCATCCATACACACTCGTTCAGCCAGCTCGTCCTCAGCTCCATACAGACTCATGCTAGAGAGTAGTGACGCATTACACTGCTGTCGGATCTCGCTTCTGACGCGAAGCAAAACCACATCAATGTTGCCTCTCTTTCTCATCATCTGCTGCCCCGTCCGGCTAAGCATTCCGATCACATTTATACGTCGTTCAGTCTTCAGTACGAGGATGCAAGTGCCCTCGTTGTGTGTCGGACCAGTAAGCTTAGCCAAAATTTAGTCGTTGTTTCCTATAGGACCTAATTAGAAGCTACGGTGTTTGTTATAAGCACTGATTCACCGTTGACAACTCCAGCAACTTAATATACTTCATTCGGGCTTGGAGGATAGGATGTGATGATTCCTGAATGTCCTGATCGGCACACACACTCCATGATAATTACTAGTCTCAGTCTAATGGCGTTGTAATCTTGTCCTTGATATTGTAAACGCTAAGTGCGTGTGTGTGATAACCATGTTGTAATTCTGGCACTTGATGTAATCACATTGCCTCGACTAACTGACCGGCGATGGCATTGTCATCTATAGTGGCTGCAACTCTGATAAGCAGTACAGTAGTAGAGGCAAGGTGATGGACATCATTCCGTGTAGCTGGTCATCGTGAGCATGGGCGTGCAGTATGAGCACACCGATGTACTGCTGGGTCTGCTGCTTGTGTAGAATGTTTGAGAACCGAAAGAATGAGAGAACGAAGTGTTGATTTCATTGATGATTGAGGGGTTTATATACCCCTGAACAGGCGCCATCGAAGGCGGTTTACAAGGTTGCGTACGATGTACGAAGTGAGGCGTCCCTTCGCTTAAGGCGGTTGGACAAATTCTAACTGCTAACACTTAGCCTAATAATAACTCTATTTTATTCCTAACACTCCCCCTTGGACAACGCCGTTTCTTGAAAATATCTTGTATAGTCTTTAGAAATCTTCTTGCATAGTCTTGAGAGTGTTCTTGCGTATCCAGGATAGTGTCCTTGTAAACAACCCTGTTTTTAGAATCAATCATCTTGAAATTCTTCATCTTTACAATCTCTCTCCCCCAAAAACCCTGTGGGAAAAATATGAGGAGAGATGTATTTGATATGTTGTTAAAACTCCTTTAAACCCGTGGGAAAAATAAGGAGAAAATGATACAACATACAATGATTATTGTCTCATTGACAACTCATATGAGAAAAACCTTGATAGGAAAAATCTCACTAGTGAGTTTAGAGATCAATATATATGCCTTATATACTTCCTTTAAAAACCCGATGGAGAAAAATAGAAAAGTATGACATATGATAATGAAAATATATAGCCTCATTTAGCACATTATATGAGAAACTTGAGAGTAAACTCATAAAGTGAAAAGGAGTGAAAATGAGTGCAATACGACGTGCCACTGAAAACTCCTCTAAAACCCAGTGGGAAAAATATAAGGAGAAAGCAAAATGGCATATCTGAACACTTGTATTTATATTGTCTCATTAAAAACCTTTTATGAGAAACCATGAGGGAAAAACTCATCAAGGGAAAAAGAGTACAATATATATGATCTGAGGATCATCGATGGGTTATGACATGGAAGTTTACTCCCCCTGAACTTTGCAAATCTCAACAAATTTCTTGCAACATTGTTCTCTATATAACCCATATGCATTTGAGCAATACAAGTGGTATTATCTTGATAGATAATGGTAGGTGATTCTGTTGAATCTTAACCACAATTTTGAATGTGGTATCATTCTGTGAAGCCATATACATTTTATGATGCTTCGTATAAAGTGATTATTCCAGAATGATTAGTGCTAGTAGACATTAGAGTCTATATTGAAGACTTCCCTTAAAAGGATCTTCCACTGAATTCAGTCATGGATATGGCATTTTCGGGATCAGATAATTATAGCCAATATATGTATATCACACAATGGTCAATTCTTGATGTTCCTGAGGGATTTAATCAAGATTTTTAGTGCCTTGAAGATATCAAAGGATATTAATTACACAAGCACTTCAAATAAATTGACATCAAAATATTGTCACACGTGATGCAGTTTGCAACAAATGATATTGAGATATGGAACTAGAGGTCCCCATACCACTTCATCATTGCTACTATGTGAAAAATGAGTTTGCATCCCTATAAGGGATAGTATGACCATATGTGTATTTGATATTATTTATCCATATTTAATTTCTACCATATTTTATGGATATGTAACGACCATAGATATGTATTCCTAAAGGGAATATTCTCAAGTTGTGAACTTGAATAGTATTTGGTTTCATCCAAATCTCCGTCTTGATATGATTGCGAGTACCTTTCATGTATTGTATAGACTTCAATGATGAAATCATCGACATATACATAGGTCATGTAGAATCCAATGAGGGATTTTGTTAATGACTACATGTAAGCAATCTTTATCCGAGTTATTCTTTCGAAGAAAGAAATCTCATAGTCGATTGTACCACACAAATTTTGACTATTTGAGTCATTGAGTGACTTTTGATGTTTTACACAATATATGTTGCGATTTGTTCTTGGACATTTAGATATATCCGAGCTAAGTGATCCACATGAGTATGAAATCACCGTGTTTATCAACTGCATGGATAGTTTATTTGTACTGCCAATAATATTAATACCGAAACATAATTCCACTTATACCAAGAGGGTATGTTACATCATAATCGATGTTGGGTCTCTGCGTGAACCCTTGTGCTACAAGCCTCGCTTTTTCACCACCTCATTATGAACGAAATTCATTTGTCTTCCAAAAGGGAAGATACTTATGAGGAGAATGTATTACTGCGGTAAATACCTCTCTTTTGTTTAGCGAATGCTATTCTTGTTTAATTGCCTCCTTCTAGTTGAACCAATATATGAGTGCATGAGGCACTCTACCATGGATTTTGGTTCAGGGCCCTAAAGGTTTTAGCAATTTAAGAATAAATATTTGTCGACAAATGTAGTCTTTATGTTATATGATTCTGTTGAATCAATGAAAATTGTGGAAATAATATTTACATCTTTTAACTCCTCGTGATTTCCCATAACAATGGAGTCAAGGTGTTTCGATGTCCCAACACTTAAAAATTGTGTGCACATATATGTTGGGTTTGGATGATGAGCATCCGTTATGTGTTATTCAACTTGAGGTTGAACTACATTTACTAGTTGAGGATATAAGTTCCTCTATTTTCGCGAATACTTATGTGACCATGTGTCTCCCCCTTTTGCTCTCATTTTGGGGAAAATAGTGGTTGTATGAGATACTTCCACTTTGTATGGCACAATGCATGCATGCATAATGTGATTTAATGACGTCTTTGTCATAAGTAAATGTATGTGGCAGATTTGCAATGTGTTGCAAATATATTGAACTTCATGTTCAGATTTTAAGTACGTGAATATCAGGACTGAATGTCTATGACATTTCTAATTTATCGGCATTCTTTGTGGTACGAATCTCCCCTTAAAGCCAAAAATGTCCTTATTTTAAATGTAATCAGCGTACGGGCTATAAATAATTTCCCTGATGGGAGCTTGAGATATTTATAATTAACAGATAAATAAATAGATATACCTCACATAGATCCCAAATTTAATGTGAGGGCCCGTTAATGTACGCCGGAGTGGTGAAATCGGTATATAACCGATATCGCAGATGGGAAATACTTCTTTGATTTCCACGTACTTACTGCAAGGGGAAGCAGTATAAATATGCAGTTTGTATGATCTAGAATAGATCTGCGGCGTGTAAGACCGCATGTCTCCAACAAGATGTTGGTATATTAAATTCTGTAGAAGTGGTCATTTAATTAGATTTGATTCTTCTGATAAAGAATTTATTTACACCATTTTGGCTATGTACATGAGGTACTTGATAAAATCATAAATGCTCGTGAAAACGATATTCAAATGGTATAACCCATATGCTAGAATAATCTGCTCATATTTGATAATTTGAGCAATTAATTTAGTAAAATCATGGGTTCATGGATATTAGAGACTCACATAAGGGCATCTATTAGATGTTCATAAATACCATGAATATATGTCTCAAAATGGTTGAGTAGTCCATATATAGCTTCTTGAATGTGTTCAAGAATTTGAGTGGCTACTTTATTAATTTTTAAGGTGAGAGAGCCTTAAAATTTATTTACTTATTCTCATGGCACATTTAGTGCACATAAAGTCTGATGACTTGAGAATTTTTCTAATTTTAAGGTGTGACCTACAGAATTGTCAATGACTTTCCGTAACATCCCTATTTAAGGGTTACCAAGGCGAACATGCCAAATCTTCAATCTATGAAGATACGGAAAATAATTTTGGACGCAACGAAGTTTAGTATGAAACTTTATTCATACATTCATATCATGTCCGAGGAACATGAATACATGATATAATGGACAACATACCTCATGTAGTAGTATTGTTATAGGCTGATGCATGGGATAGGTTCGAGACTAAACGAGGTCTCCAAAATATCTTGGGGATTTTATTCCGCAAGAGATCCATAATTGTGAAGGAGTGATCTCCTTATCCCATTGAACTCACATTAAATATTGAATTTTGCGGTATAACCCCAAAAAACATGTTTGCGAGCATATATATGTATGATGATTCATACAATAACATATACAATAAACTTGATAGTTATCTTATCACTTTTGGTAGGTCCATTATGATTCTGCTTGTCATTTACCTACACTTTACATTGATTTCTCGTGGTTCTTTTTGAGACCATTATCACCCGTTGGGTGTATAAGATGATTCTTCATAAGAAGAAATCGTATATTATTATCTTGAAATGGAGATGATAATGTTGTTACATTATCACCAAAACAAGATGTAAAGTGATTTGTAGGTTTGGAAAGAGATGTATTTTTTTTATCTACCTCATAACATATTATCAACTTGGAGTTGATTCCATAGACAACAGAACTGGAAGCTGTAATGGACTCATCTAATCTGAGTTCATGAATTCCTTTGTGGAAATGCAAGCCATTTCCTGCATGAGATGATCATGCATTTCACTTACCGTGATAGTAAATAAAAAAATGCTTCGACTGAGCATATTTATGATCAGTATGATTCCTTAATGACCATAATGTAGACATTTAATGTTGAGACATTCAATGATATTTCTATCAATGGTTTGGACTTCAATCCTAGATGGATGGGTAATGATACATTTACCACCAAAAACATAGAAATGTTTTTTTTAATTGGTTAGTCATGGTGAAGAAAATCATCACCATATAATATAGAACCTATAGTAGTTTGTGAGAAACTCAACCATCGATTTTTATGATGGACTCTATCTTGATAGATAGAAGATGCAACGATCATATCAATGATATAGACTCCATTATTTTTATGTTTAACAAATATAATGGAAACATGAAATGATCATGCATGAATTGATTTAACTATGATAGTAAAATTTATTAAGGTAAACAACAAATATGCTCTAGTTGAACAATTTGATATTTTAAGCTGATGCTTTTATGCCACATGTTTCAAAGTGTAAATTAACACATTGTAGATAATCTCCATATTTTTGGAGTACATCTGACAGTAATAGGAAGCATAATCTGACGTATGTCAGTGGACAACTTTATGCAACAAAATTAATTTCAATTGCAAAATAAAGCTTGTCGTACAAAACAACATGCTTATAGATAATGCTAGAGGCAAATATATAGAACATGTGTCAAATCCTAGCAAAATAGGACCTGGAAGGTAAATAATGGTAGCACATGTAAATGCAGAAAAATATACATGTACTCCGTAATAGAGACTTCAGTGCGAAATCTAGACTAGCCTAGGGCTAAATGCATATTTCTGTAAATCTGAGGGTTAAACAGAAAATGCAAGGGGTGAACGTGTGAACTGCAAAAACACCGAAGGGATAAGGTTCTCTATTCCCTTGCTTTTGCGGTTACTAATTTCCCAGTGGGGAATTTTACATCGCTCATCGCCACAGCGATGTGAGGTCCGAGGCGACACGCCGCCGTGCCGCCTTTGGGAGGAGCAGGCCGCTTTGTGCGCCGGCCATGAGCCGCCGCCGTTCCGGTCACGTGCGCGCTGGAGGGCGTATCCGCACGGTGCACCGGCCGTTCGCCGGAGTCCACCGCGTTTGGAGGATTGGGCTGCTTCAGTTGGTGGATGTACAGCGCCGTGCAGTCGGCCGGAGGTTACCGCTGCCGGCCCGTTGTGTCTCTGCTCACGTCGCGCCGGATGGCGCCGCGGCCGGGAGGGCTCGCTCGCCGTGCCGCGGGCTGGATAAAAGCCGCCGAGCAGGCTAATGCCCGGTGCCGCCGTCGGCCGTGCTGAGAGAGGCCGCTGACGCGGCTGCTGCCGGCCCTTGGGCGCCGCTCCTAGCGGCCACGCCTCCGCGAGGAGCCAGGCCGAGGGCCATCGTCCTGGGAGAACATCGCCGGGGCCGGGAGGAACGGTCGCGCCTGGTGTTCGTCGCGCGTGCGCCGGAGGGCAGCCGAGGGCGGTGCTCTGGCCATTGGACGCCGATGGGAGCCGAGGGCTCGGCCGCCGCCGTGCTTCGCGACGAGGCCGTAGTCCACGGCGCAGCACGTTCTCCGGCACGTTTTGGCCTTTTGGGTCTTCGCGATGGAGTGAGCCACACCGCGGGGAGCCGCGCAATAGGGCCGCCGCCAGTCTCGCGCGTTGGATGACCGCACCGTGAGTACGCTTGCGGTCTCGCCGTGGAGCGACATCCTGCCGAAGCTGCATAAGGTGAGGTCGCTCGAACGCCGCCGTCGAAAGCAGTTCTTGGTTCTTACCTCCGTTTTCCTCTTCTTCTCAATACGTTCTCTTGGCCTGATGCTCTCGGTAGAGTCGAGTGCGTGATAACGTGTTTGAGAACCGAAAGAATGAGAGAACGAAGTGTTGATTTCATTGATGATTGAGGGGTTTATATACCCCTGAACAGGCGCCATCGAAGGCGGTTTACAAGGTTGCGTACGATGTACGAAGTGAGGCGTCCCTTCGCTTAAGGCGGTTGGACAAATTCTAACTGCTAACACTTAGCCTAATAATAACTCTATTTTATTCCTAACATAGAAGACCCTGAGTAAAGGGTGTTGAACAAAGCTCTGTCCCCGTCCTCTGTTTTACTCTGTTTTTTTCATCTCTGAATATTTCCTGCTTCAAATTGACGCCGGTGAGGGAGAGTAGCTACGGATTGGGTCCACCGTGTGATAGTGAGACTAAAGTGATTCAAGAAAATGTCTATAGTTTACATTAATCAAACAACATGGATCATCAAGTTAAAAACCTTTCAATGAATCAATACTTTGGAGACATGAAAACCGTACATAATAAGAGTCAAATTATGTCACAAACCCTACCAATCTTTCTACTAACTCTAGCAAATTTAAGATCAAGTCAAGTGAATCTAGCACAACCTCACTGCATCAACTGTTTCAAAATATGCACGCACCTCTTAAGTGTGAAACTTGATAATCTGTACGTGCCAAAGATTTGCACATATGGAATGGTAATGTCCATTTGCCTGTTCAGTACAAATTTTTCAAGGCAACCATAAATCAGGTTAAAATTACAAACCTTGGAGGTTGCTTAATGTGGTGGCTCTGCACTGACAAAGCTATTTCAGCATAGGCATGTGCCCAGGACAGACTCCACCGATCATGTTCTGGGAGAAGCACTACTACAAGTCAGTAGAGAGTGTTCTTGGACAGGCCCTTCGGGGAAAATTAGAGACAATGTAGTATGACAGCTCATAAGCATGATGAATGTGATTACCTGCCGTTTCCTTTCTTGGAGACATTTTGTATGAGAACTAGGAGCGAATGAACTCTTAAATGTGAGTTATTGCCACAACTAGAGGTGCACGTGGCACAAAAACATATGCATCTAATCAAAAGGTGGGTACCAAATTAAGTGTCACACATTACTCTCACAAGGTAAGTTAATATAAGCCAGCCGAACAGCATCGATCTCATGTTATGCCCACTATACGAGATGACTAATTTCACTGGCACCATATTGTGGTTACCCATGTCCATATGGACATACCAAGGAAATTAGGGCTTGTTAGGATTAGGAGGCATCAAGAATGACATATTCAATACTGTCCTCTATCACAGCCTAGATGCTCTAGTAATCTTCACAATCATGTACAGTCAAGCAACCACCATTGCCAATGAAACTTTAGATGACATTTTCGGAACTTTTAGACCAATATCACCAATAAGATGTAATAACGTTGCAAATACAAAACAGTGAAGGGTTGATCTGAGATTGCGTCTAATACTAAAGAAGGAAGAAGCTTGACGAAAATTATAAGCTAGAACCAATTTTCGTTTTCCTTGTCCAAGCCTTTTGTCATGCTCCCGCCTTTGAAAGACATGCTGTTCAGTCTCCTTGAGGCGGCAAAAATATCTGAGTCGGCGTTGCTTTCAAAATCTAACAAAGAGAGTGCCACCCTTCTGTAGTACGGCATGCCCCCAGATCGCTGTCTCTGCATCTTGCATTGCCCTCTATGACTGCCACCGCTGCTGTCCAACCTTGCTTTGGCAGACTTGGTCAAGCTCATGTAGCTCGGCCCTCCAACACAATCACCATTGTCGGATCTTCCTTCTGATGCCATGGTGTTGGTAGCAGATTCCGGAGTTACAGAAGATGTCGATGGAGAGTTCTCGTCGCGCGCAAAGTCTGAAGAGGAAGCTGAGATCACTGAAGGAGGCATTGCTTCCACCCTGGTTAAGTCATTGTTTCTTCTGAACTTGATGAAGCCAGAATCAGAATATTTGGAACCTTCAAAGTTCATCTGCTCATCGTTCTGCAGACGATGCGATTCACCGAGGTTTGCATCCATATGCCTACTCTCCCAAGGTTTTATTGCCATCCATCCTTCTACATAAGACTCGTGGTTCCTGAGAGAGCTAGCAGGGGAGCTTGGCCTTCCACTGTATTTAGAAATCCGGCACTACAAGAAATGCATTTAAAAATTAAAAAAAAAAGAATCAAATAGGAGCAACATTTATCTCAGATTGAAGGTATGTATTAATACAGATCTCTCATTCGTTCATTGTATACCTGTTGGGAATAAGCATAAGTAACTGCCCGTTGTCTCTTCACAGCTCCCTCACGCTTCATGTGCATTCTTGATTTTAGTTCGCTGACAGAACCTTGCCTGCCACACCATTGTTCCTGCAGTGCTAACAGTGTCAGCTAATCTTCACAAACCAGTATTATGCAACTTTTTTTTTTGCATTTATGCAACCTTCTTAACTAATGTTACATAGTTTCTCAACTAAAATAATAATCCAATATATCATGTGGCCATCCTAATAAATTGACAGAAATGTCACACTTTCCTCTGACCTCCCTTGGGTGTAAGTTGTGGTCTGAACTTTAAACATTTGCTTATCACTAGTTGCTTTTTCTCACCTAACATCGTCACTATATGGATCCATTCAAGCACGCATGCTATATGTGTAAGCAGAAGTTTAGCTGTCCATATTAGTCTTACTGGCAGAAGTCCTTTTAGGTAATAGTAACCATATTAAGCCACATATCCACTAGTACAGACCTTTCACATTATACATGGGTTGTTGGAAAAGATATACATGAGTTTAAAAAAACTACTACATTTCGCTTCAAAATCCTTCTGCTAAATAAATGCAAGAGACAGTTGAGCATTTAAATAACAATTTCCACTCCAAATTTATCTCTGAATTCTCTCCTGCAAGCGAAACGATCTCTAAATCTAATGTTCAAAACAAATCTAGCATACAGAAGTAAATATTTCCCGACTGGATATAAACTGTGAGCATGACAAAAGTTCTTACTTTATAACTCAATTTGGATACAATTTATATTAGCAATTGCAATGTTGTTGGAGGAAAATTATATACTTGAATTCGGATACAATGTATATTTGTAATGGGCAATGTTGTTGATCCACAAGCATAATTTTTCTGAGTATGTGTTGTACACTTATAATGGCAAAATTTGAAAAGATTGTTTTTTCTTTCGAAATGCAAGAGACTTTACTCAACAACATAGCCCATGGGCCACGGCTAAGCAGTGAATTTGGAGGCCTATATTAGAGGAAGGCATAATTCAACCTCAAATCTCCAATTCTCCATTAAAAAAAAATCGTAGAAGCAATGAAGATTCAGAAAACGACATGTACATTCTCAACATTACCAAGCGATGCACAAACTGAACCTGAGGGATGCACTGCACTCAAGCACATACAGTACAAACGAAGGAAAGCACATGTATGGTGTATCTCAGATTCTGTGGCAGGATCGGCACGGCCGTTGCGGTCCTGTGACCGCGCGTCGGCGGAGCACCGCGCCCGTCGCTCCATGGCGCGCTTCTGCACCCGCAGCAGCGCCTGCATCCGGCCGAGCGTGACGGCGAGCTGCCTGCGCACCAGGCGGCCGCGCACCAGCGCCTGCAGCCGCACGATGCCCCGCAGCTCCTTCAGCGCGCGCCTCGCCTGATCAATCAATCGTCACACGCACACCGCATCAGATAGCTGAAGTATATATCGGTACCAGGAACCCGTGGAAGGATATGAGGCTGGGTGGCGTTACCAGGAAGCCGCGGAGCGCGGCCCACTCCCGCCGGATCACCCGGAAGTCCGCCGGCGACGCGCGCGCCGCGACGACGGAGCTGCTGAGCGTGCCCGCGGATGACGCCGGCGACGCGCTGCCTGTTCCGGCTCTCGGCACGTCGGTGCTCTGCTTTTCAATACATGTTGTTCAAGTCGGGATTGCTTTCCTGAATGTCGTGATCAGCACACGTTCGCAGATAATTTCGTCGTCCACACTTCCAGCGAACTTCATCCAGATTGATACCGGATACCGGTCCTTGTGGAAAATTGGAGACAGTGTAGTGTCACAGGTCACAAGCATGGTGAATTTGATTACGTACCTGCCCTTTCCATTCTCGTGGACATTTTTATGAGAAGAAGTAAGGATGAATGAAAAATGTGAATTCAAAAGTGGATACCAAATGCAGTACAACATCAAATGCAGACAATCAGAAGGTGGGTTGTCACCAACTCACCATCACTCTCACGAGAGAAGAAGGTTATATAAGTCAGCCAAAGAGCATCCATGTCATGTTATGCACACTATGGGAGAGGCTTATTTGAACAAGATACAGACTTATCAAGGAAAACTGCAAAGCTCGATAGGATTAGGAGACATCAAGAATGACACCTTCGCTGAGGTTCTCCATCATGTTCAATATGCTCTAGTAACATTCACTACCTCGCAGAAACATGGAACTACATGTTTTGAACTTTTTATCAAGGAAACAATAGTGCCGGTGTTAAAATACGCTATTCGCGTGCTATATCACGCTATAGAGTGCTATACCGAGATATTCTACACTCGTGTATATAGTGAGACGATTATCAAAACGCTATAGCACTTTATTGTTCTCCATGGTTTTGATTAGCCTTGTCGTGATTGACATGTTAGATCACATTTTCTTGACTCGGCGATATTTTCTGTTGTCTCTCACATATCACTTATCAAAAGGAATGTTCCCAATACAAGCAGTGAGGAGTTCAATTTTGATTGGTATGAGGTGTCATACCAACACAAAATTAGGAGCAAGCTTGTCCAGAATATATATAAGATAAGAATGCTAATTTGTTTGTCCACGGAGCAAATAAACTTGTGCTCAGTCTATTCCACAATATAAGTCAATTTAGCTGACTTGCTAAAACGGCTTATATTGTGGAACAAAGTGATAACTCAAAACAAATTCTTATACTCCTTGTGCAGGTTTTTGTCATGCTTGGGCCTTTCGTAGACATGCTGTTCAGTCTCCTTCCGCTGGATAAAAAATGTCTGAGCTGGGATTGCTTTCCAAGTCTAACAAAGAGTATGTTGTTTTTATGAAATATTAAAATGGTAAAATAAAAAATAGCCAAGTTTAACCAAAATGGATAAAAATAGCCAAATTTACTAAAATGGAGAAAATAAAATAAGTAGCCAAAAAATGCACACCTAAAAATATCTCAAACCTTGGGACCTTTCTCAACGCTCCGTTTTTCCTTTGCCACTTTGTGTCGCAGAAACAAGTATGGTGTATATATAGGGCTTGTTGGAGAGCTCTTATGTTGAATTTTTAAAGGGACTCCAAAAATAAAATTGTTGCCAAGCGATAGCACCAGCAAAAGTCTTTGTGTGGCAGCCAATAATTCCACCACCCACGCTGGTCGTTGCCAAGTTTGACTTGGACGGGGAGTAGTAGAGCACAGCCTGGTTCTAGGGTTTATCTAGCTGAATTTTATATTGAACTTACGTCTTATGTATGATTATTTAAATCAAAATCATTTCAAGAATGGCCAAATTGTGGAAGTTAAAAAAAGTGGTCCGACCAAATGGGCGCCGTTGGGTGGCATGGCCAAAAAAGAGCGGACACGTGACAGAAGCATGTCCGCAACACCACTCAAACGGACCGAATCGGACACATTTCTTGTCCGCTTTAGGTGGCAGTGTTGGAGTTGCCCTTACAGTTCTAATTGTTGGTGGTACTCTTTATTGGTACCACGGTCTGTTACAAGAAAATGGTATACATTTATTCTGAGATTTTAAATGAATGAACACTTCAATTTGAATTATTGACACAACCAGAGCCGCGCACAACAAATATGTAGAGTTTCTGAAATGGTGACTGGGGTTATCCTCTCAGGACCCCTCACCCTCATATATATATATAGCACCAGATTAGGGTTTCGGTTACATGGGACAACATGGGCCTTACATGGACTTAACACGGTCCAACACTCCCCCTCAAGATGATCATGGGTAATCTACTATGGTCATCTTGCTACCATACATAACACAAAACTACAACTACCACTACTGAACACAAACATAACACATAGGATACATGAGAGCGCCAACATCCCTTGCTCTCTCTCGGTTTTTTATCTCGAGCATCATCTAAGTCTCAACACTATGGTGTGATGCTACTGCCTCAACCATCTCTCCTCAGCTTCTCTCCTCCATTTCCTCCTCAACCATCAACTTTGTGTCCTCAACCTCTCTCATCCACACTCCATGCCCTTGACCTCCTCCTTCCTCCCACAAACCCACGGCCAGCTCCGGCCTCAACCATCTCCACCTCAGGCAACGCATGCCTCTCCTTGGTCACCATGGCCTCAACCATCTCCACCTCAAGCAACGCATGCCTCTCCCACGGACACCTCTACAACCATCACCACAAAACCAAAAACCTCAACATCTCCATCCGCACTAGTAGTCATCACACCTTCAAAACAACACCAGACAACCTCCTCCTAAGCACTGCAGCAACCACTCGTCAACACATTCTCCCCCTTGCTGCAACTCCTCTCTTCTCTCTCTCAGTTCACCCCATCCTTCTCCCCCTAAAAGAAAATGCCACATAGCTCCCTTCCTTCTTCCTTCCTCTCCCATCTTCTAAAACCTCCTTTCCTTCACGAGGCGCCCAAGCATAGTGACAGGCACCTACATCTCCTCCTCACACACGGCCAAGAACCAAGTAGCGCAAGCATACACAGTCTTCTGCCAAACGCATCGGCCTCATCGAACTGTGTCGCGGCTCAGCGGCTCCAACACACTGCCTCCACCTTCGCCAAGCACGGCCACAATCGCCGTGTGACATCAGTCCCCTACAGACCTATGAGGCTGGGACCGAGTGATGGCCCTTGACGAGCTACGGCTCCAGAAAACAGTTGATGTCTTGGTGCGTAGTTACCTGCGTCAAAAGTGAATGGGTTAGGCTGAGACTCCAAGTGCAGAGTGTGTAGTAAGTGTAAGACATGTTTTCCCCACAAGGGTAACTCGAGGGTTTAATATCGAACTCTCGTGGAATCAGTAGTGAAAGATTTATCTTCCTATCCTTCTTTTTGGTTACCTACAAAACAAGGTTAAATGTTTTGGTCCTCAACCTCACTTGTGGTTGTCAAGCACAAGGTGTATGAATGATATCAAGATAATTAGCAATGCAAACAAGAAATAAATATGCAATGGTGGTGAATAAATATGCAAGGATGATGATAACAATAATGAATGATATTTTTGGGTTTTTTATGATGAATGTAAGATGAAAAAGTGTTTTTGTATTTTCGGATTTAATAATGGCAGAAAATGGAAAAGTGATAAAAGTTGTTGGAAAGGTGTTTCTTATGATTAAAAATGCACCAGGGTTCATGGTTTCACAAATGCACTCTCTCTTTAATAAAGTGATAGACAATGGAACATAGGAGTTGACATATGAGATTGCAACACAAAGTTTGATGACAAGTTACTAATTATATGGGCATCACGTCCTAACATAGAGATATTTTGGTTATTAATCTCACTTATACTCCACCAAGATGCGAACTAAATCATAACACCTTAGTAATTAAGATAACTCAGAGTATAGGTTTAAGTATCATGACATGAAGTTAAAATAAGAACATGCTAGGTCTAGTCACGGAGAAGTGGCAAATCACCCACAACCCTTATAGCATGGTATGTTTGTTTATCCCTAGTGAGGCAACAAAGTAAGGTAAAACACCCAAGTGGATCGCGATATTACAGTTGTCAACTTACCGCACTCACCACCCCCCGTTACTCCAACTAATGCACACATCACCCCACACATGCTCTCATAAACATGCTTGATCATAACAAGTGAATAAGAACGGGGTACATAATATGCATCTATATTCATAACTGAAACAAACATTGCAATCTCAAACATATATTAACTCATAAAAAGATCCACCACATAGGAATTACATATATGACCGTAATCATGTTCAGCGGCTCATACAGTACTAATTAGTGAAGCTCAAAGAGATGAGAGATACATAAGTTACTTCCACAAACCCATAGTCCAGAGGTGGACTACTCCCTCTTTATCATGCAGACGGTGGAGATGTCGATGGAGAAGATGGAGACCACGCCGGCAGCGCCCCGCCGGAGTTTTCCCCCTCCAATCTGCAGCTCCAGATCTCTCTTTCGGTGTTTCTGTGTTTCGGCGGCGCTCCTTCCAGAGAACGACGGGAGGCTTTTTTATAGGTGTTTTTAGGTCAAGACGATGTCGGTGGAGAAAAGATCGACGGCAGCGGAGCCACGAGGGCCAGAAGAGTGGGCCCCACGCGGCCAGGTATAGTGGCCGCGTGCGCCACCCTCTTTTGGGCCTCCGGCCTCCGTTTGCTTGCTTCCTTCGCTCCCAAGTCTTCCTCCTTCCAAAATATTGACGCTCGTAATTTTCCCGGTCATTTGGACGTCGTTTGGGTCCCTGAAACTTAAAAGGAAAGAAATAGAGTTTTCTGCCTGCGCAGGGTTAATTCCATAAAAATAGGAAATAAATATGTTATTGCCTAAAGTCATTATATAACAGTGGTATAACCCTTATATGATGCAAATATGATTGGAATATAAGTAGTATAGTGCAAATTTCACGTATGCATTTTACATGAATCAACATCCCCAAGCTTAACCAATACTCGTCCTCGAGTATGAAGGTGATAAAACTAACATGGACTTTGCAATATAACACTAACAATGGATATCAAAGATGATTGCTACTGCTACATAGAGTCAAATGATTCATTCTTCAAAGGAGTAGCAATATGCAAGATAGTTTATGAAGTGATATCAAGTATTCAATGCAAGGATGTTCAATGATAGTTCACAAAGTGTAACATAGAAGATAGTAATATGGACCACATGTATGCATAATGATAAGTAAGAACATCCTACATTGGTCATAGAGTGTAGATGAAAATCTGAATATAGAGGTGGACACTTTGGAAAGATGTATATGTGAGTAGAGGTAAAGCATGCATAAGTTTCATCTAACTTCCAAACTCTTCTACTTAAGTTAATGATTGCAATGTGGAATCCTTGGTGTCAAGCTCTCATTACCCCTATCATAGCATTTTGAATGATTAAAGTTTGATTTGAAAACAAATATGAGTAGTGTGCTTGACAAAGTAAAAGTTGGATGTCTCATGCCCCTTGAATACAAGTACCTACACCATGAGTTACTCAACTTGGGAAATAAAGCAAGTTCAAGTTATATATCATTGTAAGTAATATTTTTTTTTGAAGCGTGGGCTAAAGCTTTGCCCTTTTCGATTGTAAGTAATAATAATATCATCAAGAGCGTCAACTGGGGTGTGCAAACCGAGAGTGTGTAGGTCCAGTGGGGTTGTCTTCACATCCCCAAGCTTATGGTCTTCACCATCCTTGGATAACTCTTGGTGCATCTCCTCCAATCCCTGTGAAAAAACTTCAAAACACCATTTCTCCCTTTTTTTTTCCTGTGGGGTGCATTAGTAGTGATAAACAAATAGGTTTATTGATGCATATAATTCTTAAACAAAACATCATATTTTGAACTCACGTCCTATGTATAATTATTTCAAAATCATTTAAGGAAATGAAGAAATTGAGGACATTTTTATAAAAAAAAAAAGGTCTGACCAAATGGGGGCGCCATTGGGTGGCATGGCCAAAAAAAGACCAGACCTGTGACAGATGCATGTCCACGATACCACCCAAACAAACTGAATCAGACACATTTCATCTCTGTTTTAGGTGGCCGCGTTGGAGTTACCCTTACATCTCTAAATTTTGGTAGTACTCTTAATTGGTCGGGCTGCAGGTACCACTATCTGTTACAGGAAAATGGTATATATTAATTCTGAGA
Organism: Poa pratensis; assembly: GCA_947311845.1. Taxonomy (NCBI): domain Eukaryota; kingdom Viridiplantae; phylum Streptophyta; class Magnoliopsida; order Poales; family Poaceae; genus Poa; species Poa pratensis. Next base: position 49,079,386 of record CAMZMU010000035.1, read on the forward strand.
TATGGAATGAATGAATTCTTAAACTTGAATTATTGACACAACCAGAGTCGTGCGTGGTACAGCAACAATTACATATGCGTATAATCAAAAGGTGGGTACCAAATTAAGTATCACGCATTGCCCTCACAAGGGAAGTTAATATATAAGCCAGCCGAAGAGCATCGAGGTCATGTTGTGCCCACTATACGAGGACCTATAAGATTGGTACCATTTTGTGGCTACACAGGTCGATATGGATATACAATAAAAACTAGGGCTTGCTAGGACTAAGAGGGATCGAGAATAACACCATTACTCCTGTTCCGTGAAGATTTGGATGACCCAGCAACATTCGCATCCATACACACACTCATGCAACGAGCTCTAACTCATGGTCAGCTCCATGCACACTCATGTCACCACATGCTAGTGAGTAGTGACACATTAGATGGCATTTTCCGCCTCGATAATCTCTAAATTATCTAACCAATATCAACTATAAAATGTAATGTCGCCAATAAAAGCAATGAGGAATTGAGATTATTGGTCGGAGGTGTGCAACTGATACAAAAGCAGGACCAAGTTTATCGAGAATATATATAAGATGCAAGTTATTTTGTCCACTGAGGCAAAGTTACCAAGTTAGAACCAGTTCTGATTCTCCTTGTCCAGGCTTCTTGTCATGCTCCGACCTTTCAAAGACATGTTGTTCAGTCCCCTTGAGGCGGCCGAAATGTCCGAGGCAGCGTTGCTTTCGGAGTCTAACGACGAGAGCACCACCCTGTTGTAACACGACATGCCAACAGATCGCTGTCTCTGAAATTGGAATTGCCCTATACGACTGCCGCGGCAACCGTCCAGCCTTGCCTTGGCAGACTTGGTCAACCTCATGTAGCTTGGCCCTCCAACACTATGAACCACTATCGGATCTCGCTTCTGAAGCAAAGGTGTTTGTTGCAGATTCTGGAGTTACCGAAGACGTCGATGGAGAGTTATCGTCGCACGCAAAGTCTGAACAGGATGCTCAGAGCACCAGAGGAGGCTTTGCTTCCGCCCTGTAGGTTGTGTCATCGTTTCTTCTAATCTTAATGAACCTAGCATCAGAAAAACTGAAACCTTCAGAGTTCATATCCTCATAGTTGTGTAGACGATGCGATTCCCCAAGGTTTGCACCCATATCATGCTCCTCTCCCAAGGTTTTGTTGCCATCCATCCTTCTACATAAGACTCATGGTTCCTGAGAGAACTAGCAGGGGAGCTTGGCCTTCCATTGCATTTTGAAATCCGGCGCTGAAAGAATTGCGAACAAACAAAATAGGATTAAAGGAAGAAGAATAGATAGGACACAGGAGCAGCGTTCGTTCAGCATATACCTGTTGAGAATGAGCATAATCAATTGCCCTTTGCCTCTTCACAGCTGCCTCATGCTTCATGTGAATGCTTGATTTCAGTTCGCTGACGGAACCTTGCCTGTCACACCATTGTTCCTGCAATGCAACCAATGTTAGCTAGTCTTTCACAAACAAGTATGACGTAACCTTCGTAGCCAATTTTACATAGTTTCTCTAATGAAAAAGAAACAATCAATATAGTATATTTGTTCATTCTAATAAACTGATAGAAATGTAACACTGTCCTCTGAGCTCCCTTTGGTATAAAACCTGTGGTATGACCTTATAAAATTGTTGGCTATCAGTAGTTGCTTTACTCGCCTAACATCGCCACTACAAAGATCGATTGAAACCCGCATGGTACATGTGGAAGCCGAGATGAAAATCTGTATGCAATCGATCAGAACTCAAAACAATTGTAGTTTAACTGTAGTCTACTGGTAGAAGTCCTTTTCACGTTTATAAGTAACCATATTAAGCCACACATCCCTTTCTCTGTAAGAAACTAGTACAGAACTATCGGATTATACATGGGTTGTTACAGAAAAGAGATACACCAGTTCAAATTAATAAAACCTAGTACATTTCGTTTCAAAATTCTTCTCCTAAATAAATCCCCACTTGTGAACAGGAAGTACAGTTAAACATTTAAATAACAATTTCCAGTCCAAATTTTTCTCTGGATTCTTTCCTGTAAGTGAAACGATCTCCAAATCTAATATTCAAATCTAATCTAACTTATACAATTAACTGTTTACTGAGTGGATCTAACTGTAACCATGACAAAATTTCTTACTTTGTAACTTCAATTTGGATATAATGTATATTAGTAATAGCAATATTGTTGGAGTATATGATGTTTTTCCGCAGGAAACGGCATGTACGTTACGAAGCGATCAACAAACTGAACCCGAGGGATGCACTGCATCCAATTCAAGCAGATTCAAACAAAGAAAATCACATACGAGTATATGATGAGTATCTGGCAGCACCTCAGCTTCCCTGGCAGGATCGGCACGGCCGTTTAGGTTGCTTGTCGCGTCCTGTGACCGCGCGTCGGCGGAGCATCTCGCCCGTCGCTCCATGACCCGCTCCTGCACCCGCAGCAGCGCCTGCATGCGGCCGAGCGTGACTGCGAGCTGCCTGCGCACCAGGCGGCCGCGCACCAGCGCCTGCAGCCGCACGATGCCCCGCAGCGCCTTCAGCGCCCGCGTCGCCTGATATTCAGATAGACACACACATCGCATCAGATATTCAGATCATTGAAGTATTGGTACGAAACCGTGCAAGAATATGTGGCTGGGTAGCGTTACCAGCCAGGAAGCCTTGGAAGGCGGCCTGGACGCGGACCGCGGCCCACTCCCGGCGGATGACCCGGAGCCACGGCCGCCGCGATGTCGGCTGAGCTGAGAGCGCCCGCGGATGACGCCGACGACGTATCGCACGGCGAAGCGCTGCGTGTTCCGGCGCTTGATCTGGAGGAGTTGCTCCGGAACAGCCGCGTCCACTTCCGCCCCTTCCCCGGCCCCGCCGCGTCCGCCACCGCCGGCGGCGCCTTGAGGCCCACCAGCGACTTGATCCACTTCCCCGACGCCCCCATCGTCGGCGCGCAAACGCAACAGGCAGCGCCTTGAGCCTCTCTCGCTCTCGGCAACGTGGGAGCTCTGTGGGGGCGACGGGATGAAGTGGCGGAGACGAGACAAAACGGAAGGAGTAGTAGCGTGGGCGGCCGAGAGGGAGCCGTTGTCTTTTTCGCCCACGACGTTTCGACTCGCTCGTGGGGATTCAATTCAAATTTCGAATGGCCCCGAGCGTCAACAGAGTGTCCCCGAGGCGAGAGGGATGAGTGCGGGCCCGGGACGTGAGGTGGAGCCCATGTGTCACTGGGGCCTGATGAGTAATGAGAACGGCGGCGTTTGCTTCGTGGCGCGTCTCGGTGTTCGGGAAAGGTCGGACGTGGCTTTCTCGTGGCACGCGCCAAAGAAGCTGACTCGTCGGGTTCACCCGGAACATGGACGCACATGTCAGACGAGTAGACAAACCTGGGAGGTTGTTACGGCACGGCGGTGACCGCGTCGGGAGCAAGTGAAACTATGCTCATCAAGATCAAGCTTATCAAGTTATGAGCATCATCTTGTTCAAAGAAAAAAAGTTATGAGCATCGTAAATTAAGACATATCTTACCGGTATGCATTAATTCAAGCACAACCCCGAGGTTCCCAGGCACATGCTGATCTGGCTGACCAAAGGCCAGTAGCTCGAAGAACTTGCTAGAGAATAGATCATGCCAAAAACTATGTAACTAGGCCGACCGAGTCAGATTTGGATCATCTCCTGGCTCCAGCATGGAAACATGTACTCCCTCCGTTCGGAAATCATCCTTTTCTGAACAGAGGGGAGTACAGATTTTTGGTAATGAAATGTCACTTTTATTTCGTTACTAGACCCAAAAATGTTGTCTCACAATATTCAACAGTTTGAATTTCAGCATTTTTAATCGGTTTGGTTAAATCTATACATACAGGTACACATTTTCTTCATTACTGGAGCAGGAGCTAAAGCCTCCCAACCCTACCTCCTACATCTATCAAGCTCATGAGCACCATGAACTAAGAAATACTTTAACGGTGTGCATTCAAGCTGAACTCAGAGGAGTGTTGTTATATTGGAATGTAAATTGATATAGAAATAAAATGCTAACTTCTGAGCGAGCCTCATGGCCGAAGACTTGGTCCGAGTGGAGCGGAGTAGGACTATTACCGACTGAGGGTTCCGTGTCTATATATACTAGATAATTCCCCGCGCGTTGCGGCGGGAATTTGTGATAGAAAGAGAAACAAAAATATGCTCTTGAAACCCTTCAACATATGTCATACTGGGAATACAATCTGGCTGACATTTATAGTGAATCTCTATTTTCCATGAGTTGTTGATGCTTTTTATATCCCCAAGTAACCGCAAAAAAAGTACCTACTTCTAATATAATTACCATGTATATACTTCAGAATGTCATCATACATCAGATTGTCCAAATTTGGATAATGTGAATCATTATTAGGGTGACTTAAGCGAAAATAATGTTGGTTGTGGACGAACAAAGTGCGATTGATCAATAGCTTGCAGAATATATAACTTTAAAAGAAGCATATGCAAATAAATATGATAAATGACAAACATGATAAGATAATCAATAATATATTTGCCGCGACAAAAGATAAACACCGACACGTGTTTCTTCGTTTGGTTTGTGATGGATATATGATTTAATGATGTGAATGTTTTATCCCAACTGCAAGGAAGAAATAAAAACCTAAGAGCAAATGGCCAGCAAATTTAGGCACAGTTTAGGCCTTGTTTGATTCAAAGGATTATAAAGTGCAGGGATAGGAATAGGAAATTTAAAAGGAATGCAACTGCAAAACTTAGGGCATGCTTCCTTTAGTTGTCGTTTGATATACAGGAAAGGAAATATAGATGAATTCTAACATGCTTTGTTAAGCAACTTAGGGCATGTTTGATTCATAAGAACTTCATAGGATTTCTGTAGGAATTTTTCCTATAGAATTTTTTTCCTTTGCTAGTTGTTTGAATCATAGGATTAGTTCCTATAGGAATTTTTCCCATAGGAATATTTGTACTACTTCCTATAGGAATTCTAACACCCACTCCAACCTCCTTTTACAATTCATTTGATAGAATCAAACAAAGTTTGGTACAAACCAAATCCTATAGGATTGGAATGTGCATGACATAGCAATCCTATACTTTTCCTATTCCTATGTCTTTCCTAACCTACAAATCAAACAAACCCAATTAGCCTACTTAACAAGTAGGGGCAGCAGCTTTAAGTGGCTTTTGTGGCCTCGTTCCTCTCAAAGGAACTAGTAACAGTGCACGTGCCACACACGTGTAATATTAGAAGATATTGTTTCTCATGTTACATGTAGAGAATACACCATGTTTGTCCCTCTCTGTTCGTACCAGCTTGTTGCTTTCTTGTACCATCAACGATGACCCGGCACTCACAACAGTAAACAAGCAAGCAACATAAGTTTATATCGCCGGAGTAATCTAAGTGATAGATAAATTACAGTGAGCAAAAAGAATCTACGACAAGTTTGGGGGACATGATAATTAATTATTAACTCTCAAAACAAATAATGTTTTTCTATCACTGATGGACAGAGTTTTTTTAAAAAGATAATGTAGAAAGATGCATCCATACAATCCTTTTAACCATATTTTGCTTTACCAACGGGTGAGCAAACATAAAGAAAAATGGTGAAGAATAAATTATGTAGCTTGCCCCGCCATGTGTGATCTGATCTCTTGCTCCCCCATGCGGACCATAAAGTGTCACTGGACCAAGAGTTACAACATTCCAAGTCTCTAAATGTTCTCCAACATTCTGTATCATAGGGAAGAATACAAATGAATATATGAAAGTTCAAATAGCAGATGATCAAGAGTTTTCAGATTTTGTCAACATTCTGGCTGCACTGTTCTCGAATTTATCAACAATTCAAATCAACTCTGGTTAAGCTGGAAATTTTACAGTATGTCAATAATAGTTAGACCTTGCTTGTGTAAATTTTCAATATTTTCTTAGGTCGACTGGTTATCTAAATAAATTGAAAACACAGTGCAGTCTCAGAAAAAACAGAGAGCAGTTTTCATATTCAGAAGCAGAAAGGAGAGTTATGTAAGATCTTCCAAAATTTCAGTTGACCAAGTGTGCAATACTATAGAAGAAATCGAGCTATATACACATGTATGATTCATATTGTGAAATGAAGTGGTACTTGTCTCAGCAGAAACAACTTGAATAGACTTAATTAAGCCTTGATATGAAGTCAGCGACGACGTCTGGAAATGCAAACTCTATAAAGCATCAATATAAACGGATGGGAGCCTGAATCAGTGGTTCCATACTTGCACTTTCCACTTTGAACTGTATTTTTGTTTCCAGGTTCCGAAAAATACAATATCGAAACCAACTTTTAATTCCCTTCGTAGAGATATTTTCATATGGCAGAAAAAGGGTGTCGTTACAAAAATGCATGGTACTCTTCTTATCGACAATTCAACAATAACTACACATGCCTCAACAAACGATGTAATTAGGATATTTTGGGCTGTTGTACCTTGGAAAATATATGCTATAAATTATTGTAGCTTCTGCTGAAAGTATGAAGGATGTGTAGGTTCTTCTCAAATCTGAAGATCTTGCTGTAGACACCACACTTTGTTTAGCTTCCAGCCTTTCAGAATGGGCATGTCTTCACTTCTCTATAGCATTTGAACAATTCAATAACATTTGACACCAAAAATCCTGTAGCATTTGACATTGACGGGATGTAGCAATAACACTCGAATGCAAGAGGTACAGTTATATTTCAAGTCCAAGAATTAAACGCTTCGTGAAAATACATTATCACAGAGTACTGTCAACATGAATGCCTCGTAACTGAAAGTTGCAGACCCCGAGTAAGCCGTGTCCTTCTCCTTGAACTTCTCAGTCAGACCCTACAGAAGTGTTTGAGACAGAATCAGTACGGTACATGACATAACATCCTATTTGTGCAGTATAATGATGGGTTTACCTTGACTGTAAGGCAACACCTGCATAGATAAACAAACAAAAAAGTTAAGACTGATATAGGCCAAACTGAAGCATGAAAATACTTTTGCATCATAAAACTAAGCAAAATAAAGCTACCAATTGACACACATCCACTTTTCATTGAGACTTCATCAGTTGGGCACGTCTTAAATCACAAAATGGAAGAAACCAACTCAATAGGTAATGACATAATAGAATGATCAAGTAATAGACACTCGACTCATGACTGCACCATAGAGATCTATGATTACACCATTATATTAACAAACAAAGCTGATGTCCCTAAACACGATTGAGCTAAGGCTGAACATGAGCATCATCTTATTACTACACAAAGCTGAAGTCCCTGAATAACATCAAACTGCACTAAGCTGAGAACAATGTCAAACTCAAATAAGAGAAGAAAAACCGAGAACACACAGAATTTTACTTTACACAGACTATATAGAAAATTAATCTAGGTAAGCATTGATAGATTGAATTATTAGAGCTTGTACTGTTTATTTTCGAACAATCAGCCAAATTAAATCGAAGGAGTAATCTTACTCAATAAAGTTATCATATTCGACTGCTTTGCTCATGTCCCCAGTCTTGTCGAATTTGGAAACAAGCAAGTCTAGCACTGTTGGAGAAACTAAATAACCAAGACTTGGTTGTTTCTTTCCAAGATTATCACCATTCGTGGCATTTACATCTGTTCTTGTAGATGTGTCCGTTAGGTCTTCAAACGGAGAACGCGCCACATATGGTAAGGATGAATTTTCCATATCCCACCTACAATCTGCCACATTGCAAATATGAGATATGAGCTTTGTAAATTAAATTATGCATATTTGATTGAACATAAAATCTGCCATATTGCATTATTGAGACATCTAAGATGAACTCTAGAGAAGCAAAGATAAATATTTCTTAGATTCATATGGTTATAAGATCTCCATTAATAAGAAAATACCGACACTGCACTTGTCAAAGTAAAAGCAAACGTTAAAATACATGAAAACAACCGTTGTTTCGTTTCATCTAGAATATTGCTACTCTAAATTTATAAATATCAGTTTAGTGTGGGGATATTTCTTTGCTGCTAGTATGTGGATATTGTTTTGTCTAGAGTATTTGGATATATACCGAGGAACAGACTTAGTTTTTAGATCATAGCTGAACTTGGACACCGTCCTGCATTCATGCAGAAAGTAATTATGTGGTGCAATGACTTCAATCACCTTGGTTTTCCCTGTTGGTTATGTCCTGAAATGGAGTGCATTCGGGTGAAGACATGTGTATTTTTGCTCTCTACAGCCTGCAAAAGTAAGTTGTATTAAGGAATAGAAATATCTCCAGTCAAGTGATGCACAACAGAAAAATACTAAGAAGCAGGGAGGTGGGTTTTCACAACTACACGCCTACCTGTAATTCAGTACGATACCTTAAAGATGAGTTATTCATCCATTGTATTGTACACAGAAAATAGTGCACTGAAACTCCTATGCCGTTTCAAATTGAGTTTGAAAAGAACAGTGCAGTGAGGAAAAAATTAAGAAGCTTAGCTGAGCTATTGATGTAAAAATAATGTAAGAAGCTGAGCTATTTAAACAAAGACGAAAGTTAGTACTGCAGCATACAAGGTCTCAGCTATTTCTACATGTAAGAGTCTACCAAACAAATCACATGCTGCTCTTCCTTGCAAAATAAATGAGTGGAATCCTATATGAGTGGGATTACCGGTTAGTTTCTTGAGTTAGATAATTCTTTGAGCCTTGGTTCAGACTCTTGCTGCAGCCTTGAGTATTATGCACTGACTATTTCTGAATTTCTGAGACATGCATAATCAGGCATGTAATAAAGAGGCACCTCTTCTCCGAGAGCGGGTACCTACCTATAAGCAAATCAGAACCTGAGTGAACATAAGACACATCAAAACTGATATATTACTTGTCAGACATGTATTACAGTGAAAATGAATATGATATGAGATCTGGACACACATTTTTTTAAACATGCAATTGATTGAGCTGAACTTGCCTAACAGAAAGGTTGCAGTGATATATGCACTCACCTACTGACCCAACTCAAGGAACCGGCTCCGAGCAGAATGTTGTAGACGCCAAACTCCGCCGTGTATCTCGTAAGCGCCTACTCGATGCTATGTTGTCCCCCTCCAGAACCAGCACCTCCACCTGCAAGATCGATACTTCAAATCCAAACAGAATGTAGCAGCAGCGTGGAGAACATATTGAGGAGTGGTGCATCTAACAAAGACTGTTACTAAGAAGCTTTCAGTCTTTGCTTCAAGCAAATGAGTGGTAAAAATTGTCTATGCAAGTTCAGTATTTGATAATCAGAAAAAACAACCTGTGTAGTTCTTTCATATAAGACAGCGACCAAGTAAACACTCCACATCTAAGAAACAACAGTAGTATGTTTATGTGCAGTCAAACTGAAACCACATACATTCAAAGTCTACCAGAAACCATCAACTGAAAATATGCAGACAACAACAAGGTGAAGGCACAAGTGTTTTTGTAAGTCTATGAATACCTTACAACCTGGAAACAGCCTCTTGCAGAAATGCAGGGAAAAGCTGCGTACTAAAGACCCAAAGTGGTCGGACCCTTCCCCGGACCCTGCGCAAGCGGGAGCTACGGCACCGGGGCTGCCCTTATGAATACCTTACAAGACTTGTTTTCTTAAATAATGAAGATCCACTTTAGTGTTTGTTTGCAAGAAATCTAACAGAAAAGAGAAGTCTACCCACGCTACAGAATACTAAGGCAGCCCATACATCTATAGGTAAAGTAAATATCATATGACACACATGTTATCTATCAGACCTAGACTATCTATATCATACATTTTCTTTTGGCTTACAGAAGCCTTGTAAGTTCCATTATTAGGAAGAACCCAGCGACAAAACATACATCGTGTTGCTGTTTCAATGCATCAAGCACAAGTTTCTGTCAAAATTATTTATATCTCAGGTTCAGGGAAATGCATCGTATAACAAGCACATCCAACAGTTTGCAGTCAGCCTTATGAAGTACCTATTTCTCATTTCTCATGTTCAAAGTAGTGCAGCGTACTATCTAGAACACATCAGACAAATTCGAATTGTATCAAGTAAGCCCTATTAATGCATCATTCGCATTTGATGCTGAAAATAATTTTGATAACCATGGCTCAGATATAGGCACCCAGATACTGAACTTGAGGTGTAATGAATACACAAATTTCTATTATCTATTGACCCAGCTCAAGGAAACGGATCCGAGCAGAAGGCTGTAGCCTAGAATCAGTGTGCTACAGGAACTCGATGTAAAATGTTGTATAACCAGAGAATGGAACCTGCACATATAACCAGAGAATTCAATCCTCCACTTATTTTCTCCCAAAAAGGAAATTCAAGAATACGCTTGGTATGTTAAGTATGACGAATACCACTGAATACATCACATTCACAAATTCGAAAATCGTTTGACAACCACGCAATGGAGTTGCAACTCACAGATTCGTTAGTTTGGTCAGGCTGAGTGTCCTTACCGTCAGGGTAGTATGAATGCAGGTACTTGATTGTGCGAACCGTGGTGGTGTAAATCGGCAGCTCCTGCGCCTGCGCTGCAACCTGCGAGGGCCCGCGCGCAGTGACCACGCCGTGGCTGTTCCTGTTCGGGTCGAGAGGGGCAGCGGCTGGGGCTGCGGCTGCGGCGGCTGCGCGACGACGGGCGTGCACGCGCTCGACGTGGCCGCGCACCGGTGGCGCCGGGTCGGGGCGGCCATGCTCTGAGGGAGGTCCCTTTTCTCCTTCGCCAGCGTGGGCGATGAGCTCTTCGTCGTCGGCGGCCGGTCAGGTGCGTCGGTGGGTGGGAGACTGCAGTGCTTGGGTGGATGGGCGGCAGCGGTGGCCGGCGTAGTGGGGAAAAGAGATGCGCCGGCGGGGCGGGGAATGACAGCGGTGGAGAGAGAGGAGAGCCCGGCCGTCGTCGAACGAGGAGAGTGGGGGTCGTGGGTGGGAGGCTGCAGCGCTTGGGTGGGGAGCGTGGACGGGTTGCCTCCCTTGTTTTGCGGTAATAAAGCAGAAGCACATCATCCATCATTCGGACAATCTGAGGCGTTGATTCGGAGTTGATGGACGGTTCAGATCCTCCGGATCTGACAGTCTCTGTCTTTTAATATTAGTGGAGATGAAGAAATTGTTTCCTTCCCTTGCATTTCGTGTGAATCTCGTTGCATGGGAAAATTTCCCTCAGATTTCCTCTAGTGCATTCCTTTGATTCAAACGGTGCTACAAGAATCCTATACTTTTTCCTACCAAAATCCTTTGAATCAAACAGGGCCTAAAGGGGCATCTATTGTAAGTGGAATTAACACTGCCAGGTAGCTAGAAAGATGTTCTGATATTTTTGTTTGCCTTCAAATAAATTTAAGAGGGGTCTAAATAAGGATTCAACATAGTTATAAAGATTTTGCAATGGAGTTTTTTTGGGTTTGGGGGTGATGACCCAGGATGACCTTCGGTTCAAAAAATGTGATCTTTTTACATGTCAACATATGAAAACAATTTGACCGAACCATATATGTTCAAAAACTACTGCGGCAAAGCCGGTGGTTCTGTTTCCCGCCCCCCATCCGAGTCCCCCCTGGTCTACTCCGATTCAATTCAGCATCCCCGCTCCGATTCAGATTGCGAATCAGACGGAATTCGACACGAATCGCCCTTGAATTTCCACTCGATGCCTCTATTTAATCGCAAGCCCAGCCCACCGAACACCAGCATCCACCACCAAATTATTCTCCAATGCTTAGGAAGGATTCGTCCCTCGCCGCCGGCGGCGGCGGCAGCCGGCGGACCGCCTCAGTGACCTCACTGATGACCTGCTGCTCGACATCCTGCGCCGCGTCGACACGCGCACCGCGCTCGGCGCCGCGGCGCTCTCCAGGCGTTGGGCCAGCCTCCCCGTGAGCTCCCCGCCATGGATCTCAAGGTCACGGACATCCTCCCGCCGCGCTACCACCGCCTCCACCTCCTCCGCCACAACGCCAGGGAGTCGAAGATCAGCTCGACCCTGCCCGAGAGGAGCCGGCTGAACTCCATCATCGGGCCATACGAGCGCCACGCCATGCGAGCCCTGGTCCGCTCCATCAAGGGTCGACAATTTGAGCTAGCCGGCACGTCGAGAGGCTGTCCTGTCAGAAAGTGCACCTGACGAGTTATCTGAAGACACACAGTTGGTTAACTCTGAAGAAAACTGTTGACAGCACTCAACGGCCCAGATCTTCAGTTACCGTTTCGTGCTGCTTCAATGGACCAGATGACTCGAAGTCTTAATAGCAGTATTATCTCTGTAAGCAGGTTTATCCTTGAGCTTAATGCTAATCCTGTAAGAACTAATGCTTGGGCGCCTTCCTTTCGATATAAATGGAGCGCATGGGTGGCTGGGAGGCTAAGCATAATAAAACCCTAAATTTAGTTCTTTGTTCTTCGTCCTGTTTTCCTTACCTACACTTTACCTACTCTTCCCTGCCTTCGTCCCCAATTCCGGCCAACGCCGCCGCCGTCAGGCCGTAGTCCTGACAAAGTGGTATCAGAGCACTCGAGCTCCGGCCGCTGCGCTCTCCCTCCCTTCCCAACCCCTGAAATTGCAGTGCAGGCTTGAGGTTACGGGATCACCTTGACTCCGTGGTAAAATCCCTCCGCCGTCGCTACAATCGGATTTGGTCGCGATGCCGCCATCCATCATCAGGACACGCTCGCAGGAGCGAATTGACACCGCCGCAGAAGAGGCGGCGCTCCTGGCGGCCGCCGATGCGCAAGCTCGAGAGGAGGACGCCATCCGAGCTCGCCTACCGCGCGAAGTTCTGAATCTGAGCAGGCGAATGCATCAGCAACATCAATCTTCCCAAGCTGCGTTCTCTTCGATCCAAGGTGAAATATCCAAACTTTCTGCTCTGCTTCTGAATATGGTGACCCACAGACTGTGCCAGGGAACACAGAAGGAATCAGTGTGTTCGATCCGGGGACGAACAACCAAAGCAGAGCCTTTTCTACTCCACCACACTATCCTCACTCACTATCACCAATACCAGAGGGTTCCACACCATCTAGCACACCACACACAGCTTCAAACCCCATACAACGCCCACTCCAGTTCGATAATCTTACGCCGGACCAATTACCTCACCCTTCTTACATTCCCCACACACAACCTCAAACCCAAACAACCTCCTTTCCTCCACCAACCTATTCCACTATCACGAACCCTACACCAGTGACAACATCGCCATACATCAACAATTTTTCCCGAACCACCACCCACCCACATATGTATCAGCACAACCCATATGGTTACCCACCATATCACCAGCCTTACTACCCGCAGCCGACTACCATGTATCCACCTCCCTATCCACAATACATGCAACCACCAGTCCACACACAACTTCATCCAACATACCATCCAATTCTAGCGTCCCAACAACAATTTCCTCCAATTCCCCAACACAATCCTACATCTGTCACCCACACACCTATCCCACATCAACCACCATCCTATCCCCAACAACACCACCACCACAATCATAGAAACCATCAGGAACTACAGATCCGAACTCCTCATGTCGAGTTACCAATATTCTCGGGTGAAAATCCAACAACTTGGCGTCTGGAATGTGAAAGTATATTTGAGTTGGCTGAAATACCTGTTGAGCAACAATTGAAGTGGGGAATAGCACGCATCAGAGGAAAAGCAAAGACATGGCTACATGGTTCCCAAAGTGATCTGCATGATGCGACTTGGGACTCCCTGTGTGAGTTGCTAATTCAAAGGTTTCCTGAATCTGTAAACACTGACAGCATGGATCAACTGCAACAGTTGAAGCAAGTGACCACAGTAAATGGTTACATTGATAGCTTTGAAAATTGGATGGACATCATGAAAAGGGAGAGATCATACCTACCAAAATCCTTTTTCTTGGATAGGTTTATCTCTGGCCTCAAGGAAAACATCAAACATCTGGTGAAAATTCAGAAACCGGACACATTGTTGAATGCTTATTGGTATGCTCGACAACATGAGCACTCGTACCTATCAAACAACAAGCGCCCTAGCTCTGTTCAGTAGCAACCAAACATCCTACTGCACCAGCTGCAGCGGTGAATCCCAGACTGCCTATGTGGAAGGAAAAACCAAGGCAGAATGATAGGCCACGAGAGCCTCGGAAATGCTGGCATTGTGCTGACCCTTGGTTCCTTGGGCACAGATGTGAGAAAATGCAGCAAGCTGTCAATGCATTGGAAATGCTCACCTATTCTGACGATGAATCTGAAGACGCACTGTGTGTGTTGGAGCAAATGCCAGAGAAACCACTTGAAGTGGCAGCACCAAAAATTGCAGCACAAGCCGATGTAGCACCAACAGTGGCAGCACCAATACCTGAAAAAGCACCACCACAAGTTCCTCAGAAAAAGGAGCTTTGTATGCAAATTTCAGCTGAAGCCTATACGGGTATGCCAGGGCCTTCAACCATCTCTGTACCAATAACACTGATGGGCAAGAAAGCTTTAGCTCTGGTGGACACAGGGAGCACAAACACCTTTGTGAGTGAAGCTTTCGCACAACAACATCAGTTAGAGACATCCAAGACAAGTAGCAGAAAGGTCAAAGTTGCTGATGGAGGAGAGCTAATCACATCCGACATCATACAAAACGCACAATTTTCCATTCAGAACAAGAACTTTGTCATGGATTTCCGAGTGCTGCAATTACAAGGTACTGATATCATCCTGGGTGTAAATTGGCTTCAGCAGTACAATCCAGTTATGTTTGACTTCATTGGTCGAAGCATTACAATACATGATCAAGGAATCGCACACACCTTCTCGGACCACATGGTGCCAAGTAAGAACTATATTATCTCTGCAGCAGAGTGTCACAAACTTATGGCAAAAGGCGCTTCTGGCTTTGTTGTCAATCTGGCCATTAGTGATAATGAACCACTAGTATCTGAACTCTCTGACGAGCAAGCAGTTATTGACAACATCCTCGAGCAGTTCCAAGATGTGTTTTCAGCACCTACGGGTCTACCTCCAGAGCGTGACATTGATCACAGCATCCCTCTCATACCTGATGCAAAAATTCCGAACATCAGGCCCTATCGTTTGTCTCACCAGCAGAAAAATACAGTTGAAACTCTGGTTCGAGAGATGTTACAAAACTCTGAGATCAGACACAGCTCCAGTCCCTTCTCATCACCAATTATACTCGTGCGCAAGAGGGATATGTCTTGGAGAATGTGTGTCGATTACCGGCAACTAAATGATATGACAATCAAGAACAAATTCCCAATTCCAGTAATTGAGGACTTGCTAGATGAACTCCATGGTGCTACCATCTTTTCTAAACTAGATCTCCGCTCAGGGTATCACCAAATCCGTATGAGGCCTGAGGACATCCCAAAGACAGCTTTCAGTACTCATCTCGGACACTACGAGTACCAAGTCATGCCATTTGGGCTGAGCAATGCTCCTGCTACATTTCAGAACTTGATGAACTCGATTTTCGCTCCATATCTCCGAAAATTCGTCCTGGTTTTCTTTGATGACATCTTGGTATACAGCAAGAATGCCCAAGAACACAAGAGACACTTGAAACTAGTACTGGACAAGTTAAGGCTCCACAACCTCAAGGCCAAGCTCCCTAAATGCAGCTTCGGGCAGAAACATGTGGAGTACTTAGGACACATCATATCCAGTGAAGGTGTGTCTACAGCTCCTGATAAAATCAAGGATATAATCAACTGGAAAACGCCAACCAGTCTCACTAAACTGGGAAGGTTCCTGGGCTTTACTGGTTACTACAGAAAGTATATCCAGGGCTATGCTTTTATCTGTTAAGCACTGCATGCAGTTCTCAAGAAGGATGCCTTCACATGGGGTCCGGCTCAAGACGAAGCTTTTCAGCAACTGAAAAAGGCCATGACATCTCCTCCTACTCTAGGGTTACCAGATTTCTCGGCACCATTCGTTCTTGAGACAGATGCTTGCGCAACAGGACTAGGTGCAGTCCTTATGCAAAAGGGCAGACCATTGGCTTTTCTGAGCAAATGTTTGGGACCTAAAAACAGTGCTCAGTCCATATATGAGAAGGAAGCTATGGCCATTCTGGAAGCCCTCAAGAAATGAAGACACTATTTCCTTGGAAATCAACTCACAATCCGCACAGACCAGCAGAGTCTGAAGTTTCTAGGCAGCCAAAGGTTGTTGGAAGGAATTCAGCACAAGCTGATGCTTAAACTGCTAGAATTCAACTACAACATTGAATACAAGAAGGGCAGTGAAAATATTGCTGCTGATGCATTGTCTCGACAGTTTCAGAAAGATGACAACATGTCGATAGCTGCCATCTCAGCTGTGGTTCCTTCTTGGATTACAGAGGTCATTGAGTCCTACGCAGGGGATCCCATATGTGAAAAACTGCTACAAGAATTAGCAGTGGACAAGTCAAGCAACCCCAATTACAGCCTGCAGTCTGGCCTGTTGAGATATAAAGGGAGATTGTACATTGGAGATAACCAAGACCTCAAAGAGAAAATCTTCACCTCTTTCCACTGTTCCATCTTCGGTGGCCACTCCGGTAACAGAGTCACTGTCCACAGGATTAAGCAATCCTTCTTCTGGCCACACATGGACAAATTCATCACTGCTCTGATTTCCCAATGCCCAATTTGTCAAATCTCCAAAACTGAGAAAGTCCAATACCCGGTCTGCTTGATCCAATATCTGTTCCCAAGATGAAATGGTCAGCTATCAGTATGGATTTCGTCGAAGGCTTGCCGAAGTCCAAAGGGAAGGATGTTATCTTGGTTGTGGTTGACAGGTTGACGAAATACGCACACTTCATCCCTTTGTCTCATCCATACACCATTCAGACGGTTGCTGATGCTTTCATGAATAATATTGTGAAACTCCATGGACCTCCCGATAGCATCATCACTGACAGGGATCGAGTGTTCCAGAGCAAGCTATGGCAGGAAATGTTCACAGCCATGAAGGTCTCGTTACACTTTTCTTCAGCTTATCACCCTGAATCAGACGGCCAGACCGAACGGGTAAATCAATGCTTAGAGCAATACCTTCGCTGTATGGCTTTCAGAGAACCAAAGAAGTGGGCAAATTGGCTAGGAGCAGCAGAGTGGTGGTATAATACCTCTTACCACACAGCCATAAAAATGACTCCATTTGAGGCATTGTATGAATACAAACCGCCACACTTCACAGCCATCTCTGTGCCTTGCAATGTTTCAGAAGAAACCAAGGTTACTCTAGAAGAAAAGGATCATATCCTCAAGACACTGCAGCAGAACTTACTGCAAGCACAGCAGCGAATGAAGAAGTATGTAGACCTCAACAGAACTGAGCGACAATTCAATGAAGGTGATCTTGTCTACTTGAAGATGCAACCATACCGTGAGACATCTCTGGGTCTCCGGAACTCGCTGAAACTGACAAGCAAGTGGTATGGTCCTTTCAAGGTTCTGAAGAAGATTGGTCGTGTTGCGTACAAGCTGCAGCTACCATCCAACTCTCACATTCATGATGTCTTCCACGTAAATCAGTTGAAGAAGCATCTGGGACCAAATGCAGTTCCAAACCCTTCACTTCCTCTGGTTACTGACCAAGGCAAAGTCAAGGTATTTCCACTGGCAATTCTCCAGCGACGTCAAGTTCCGCGATCGACAGGCTCCTTTGACATTCCTGTGGTTCAGTGGCTGATATACTGGGAGAATATGGATCCTGCCGAGGCAACATGGGAGGATGCCACCTTCATTCAAGCAACCTTTCCCGGCTTCAAGCCCTGATGGCTTGACTTAAGGAGGGGGCAATGTCAGGCAGTGCACCTGACGAGTTATCTGAAGACACACAGTTGGTTAACTCTGAAGAAAACTGTCGACAGCACTCAACGGCCCAGATCTTCAGTTACCGTTTCGTGCTGCTTCAATGGACCAGATGACTTGAAGTCTTAATAGCAGTATTATCTCTGTAAGCAGGTTTATCCTTGAGCTTAATGTTAATCCTGTAAGAACTAATGCTTGGGCGCCTTCCTTTCGATATAAAAGGAGCGCGTGGGTGGCTGGGAGGCTAAGCATAATAAAACCCTAAATTTAGTTCTTTGTTCTTCGTCCTGTTTTCCTTACCTGCACTTTACCTACTCTTCCCTGCCTTCGTCCCCAATTCCGGCCAACGCCGCCGCCGTCAGGCCGTAGTCCTGACATGTCCGTCGAGGTCTTCGCCTACAGCACCTCGGCCTGCATCAACCACCTTGTCGTGGAGGCCGTCGATTCCTGGGGCGTCCGGGATCTCGAGGTTGTCGCCAGGACGACGGGGCCGCTCGCGTATCCGGACCCGCCGCCCTACAGCTTCCCATGTGGCCTCATCAGCAGGAAGCCCGACGAGTCCCGCCTGCGAAGCCTCAAGCTTTGCAACTGCCTGCCCCCGCCGCTCCGGGGATTCACCGCGCTCACCACGCTCGTCCTGCGAGATTTACCGGACTCCACGCCGCCGGCCGCCTACGAGGGAGCCGTCGCCGCGTGCCCGCAGCTGCAGGTGCTGCACCTCGTGTCGTGTCCAGTTCACGACCGGAACCCGCGGCGTGGTATTGGACGCTCCCCTGTCGGAAATCAGGGAGCTTTTAGTCGATGGGCGGCTCATGGTGGTCGAGGTCCGGTCTCTCCCGAAGCTCGAGAGCCTCACCAGCTTGCACGCCAACGTGGTGCTGTGCTCCACTGCCGCCGCCCCGTGCCTTGCGCGCGTCAGCTTCGCCTTCTCCGTTAGCCCACTGGAAGGGGACAGTTTCTCCGCCCTGAACCGCCAGCGTCTCGACTACGTGATTCGCATGCTCGTGGAGTTCTTCCAAGGTGCCATCACTGTGAAGGATCTCGTGTTGCGGTTTACCGGGCCAGAGATGTGGATCCTGCCCAACAATCCTTTCTCTGCAATGTCAAACCTGAGAAGGCTGCTCGTTGCGGATGTGCCTTCGTCGTGGTACATCTCATGGCCGCACATTCTCATTGAGGCGGCGCCATTGCTCCAGAGCCTATACGTCCACGCCTCCCACGGCGAGGACGAGGCCAGTCAGGAGGTACCGCCACGGCCCTCTACTTCTTTGCGCCATCGCCATTTGAAGGAGCTGGTTGTCCTTGGCTTCCAGACGACGGAGAGGCAGCTGCACCTTGTGAGGTTCGCCGTGGATGTATCCACGGCGCTGCGGCGTGTCTCTCTGCTCAAGCATGGACATGTCGTGGACAACGGGCCCTGCTGTGACTGGAAGGTGGTGACCCAGCAGAGCACCTGGAGCGACGAGGAGAGACTCGCCGTTCTCAATGGAATAAGTTGTTCGGCGGAACAAATCGAAGTGGTGCTAGGTTGAATTCACCACATGTATTGTAGTGGCATGTCTTAATTTATGATGCGCATGAGCCCGATCACCTGGGCGAGCGACCTGCGTGCTGCGTCCATGGCGGAAGGCAAAGAGGAGGACACGTGATAGGTGCAGTAAACTTTTTTGCCAACCAGTACAGAGAAGTCATCGGCGACGGTTGCTCTACCCTCCTTGCTCTGCTCCCGCGACGGGTCTGACTGTTGTACTGGGTGTCTGCGTCACCTGACTCAGGGCATGGTTCCACTCGAGTTCTTCCACGGCGGCGGCAGCATCCTGATCGTGAGAGAGGTCGCCGGAGCGGAAGCGTGCGAGATGCCAAATTTGCCCACTGTGTTTGGGGATGCTCTTGAAAACAGCAACGTCGTTGCGGCGGGAATTAGTAGAAAACTCTTTCACTATGATAAGGACCGAAACGTTTGAAACTTTTGCATAAATCAGGTTAAGAAAACTTCTAATTGCCATTAATAGTACTTAGTCCTTTGCATACTACACTGAAGTACTCATGTGGTTCAAAATAAGATGGAACACCAGGAACTATGATTTAGAATTATGAGCATCATATTTTTTGTCAGACAAAACATATCACAGATTAGAGAACTACCGGAATGCAACACTTTTTTTCCCGAACCATGCAGGAAAACTGCATGTATTTGATTAGAAGAAAGAAGAAATGCCTCAAGGCTGAAGTTTACACTACAACACTTGAGATGAATCGAATACATGTAATTGAAGGCCTAGCACAGACCCAACTAATTTGGCAATGGAAAATAGCAGGCATGTCATCTTGGCAAACAATAGGTTGGTATCCTTCAGTTAAAAAAATGTCTCGATCACATATAACTCTTTTCATCGAGCTGCCCTCTGTGACTGATTGATAACAATACGAAAACAACATTGCACAAACCAATTGCAGAGCCGCGCTATGTGAGCAGTTTCTGAAATTTGTAGCAGTTAATTCCTTTCTCTGTATATCTATCTATTGTACCAGACCTCCCAGTAGCAAGATTACGTTGTATCTGTATGGCGTAGAAATTTACACAAATTTTTTAACAGTAGAAGCATCGGCCTAATGTAGTTGCCGAGATACCTGCAACTCTGCAAGTATATATCGAAGTATTGGAAAAAGTTAATTGAAATCCATGTTCAGTGGAGATGGCATAAACATAGCTAGCATTTAGCAGTAGTAATCCGGGAAACAACTACTCCTGCAAGTAAAATGAGTCCATACTCCATCATGAGAAAACTGAACCAAAAAATGAATAGCACTATTCTAACATGAGAAAAGGTAGAATGCAAAAATATAAACCAAAAATAATAAAGTAGTATGAAGTAAGAATCCAGAGAGGAACTGCTATATCAAATCGTTGCTTCTGGTTGTCAACTTCGTAGACGCCGATGGTGGCGGAGCCTCCGGCTGAGCATCTATACATGTTGATCATGTAGAAGTCTTGATGGGAGGAAAGTCAAGCAAAAAAGTGGCCTCTTCTCAACCCAAACGCTAGAAAAAAATAAGCAGCGGCCAAAACTGTTTATTCGTGAGATCATGAGAAGATCCGGTGTAGCAGGTTATATAAAGAAGAAGCATGATGTGCATTCATGCATAATGGGAATAGGAGCGGAGGAGACTGCTGATGGTGTTGGTGAATTTATTGGGATGTGCATGACTCATCAATTTCTCTACGCATATCAGGAGTAGGCGCTTCAGCCTGGAAGTGGAAAGACAGAGATGAAGCGGTGGCATATCAGGAGTCGGCATAAAGACTGCACAATTTTTTGCTTATAAATAAGAATAAAAGATAAATGACCTGGCATGACTGAAATTGAAGATGTGGCAGATTGCTGAGGTGGATAGGCTGTATGTTGAGAGAAATAGTTAGTGGAGATGACCTATTTAGTTATATAGGCACTAGTAGGGAAACTCTATATAGGTATGTTGACATTCTGTGGCGCACCCTTAATTGGTGCGCCACAGAAAGTCAGATTTCAGTGGCGCACCTGGGCCATGTGCGCCACAGAAATTTGGCGCACCAAGGTGCGCCACAGAAAGTCACATTTCTGTGACACACATGGCTGTGGCGCAGCCAGGTGCGCCACAGAAAGGTGACATTCTGAGCTTGGTGCGCCACAGTTTTTTTTTTCAAATCCCCCTGGATCGCCTTTTTAATCTTGCAGGAAGAAAAGGAAAATGATAAAAATTTCAATAAATAAAACCCTTTTACATGTAGTTAGGTATGAGTGTCTAGTAGGTATAGAAATTTTGAAATACGAATTTTGACCTTTTCTGCAACAAATGAAAAAGAAATCTTGTAACGGCCCTAACTTTTGCATACGACGTCGAAATAATGCAAAAAATATGCCAAAAAAAACTAGAGAAAAATACGAATCCGAATCAGCAATTCACAGATTCCTCAAATTACAAAAGAAAAAAAGTTATTTCAAACAGACGATTTTTCGCAACAAAATCAACAAAAAAAGAAAAAAATCAAAAAAATCAAAAAGTCCAAAAAAGACATAGAAATGTATAACAAAGAAGATTGTTGACTTTTCTTGACTTTTTTGAATTTTTTGGACTTTTTTGGATTTTTTGGATTTTTTTGGATTTTATGAAAAAAATTAAGTTTTTTGAAATTTTTAAAGTTTTTTGAATTTTTTGGATCTTTTGAAACTTTTGAATCTCCTTTTGAAAGTTTAGAAGTTTTTGAAAAAACTAAAATTTAAAAACACACATTTATAACACATACATAACATATACACATACAAGACTTAAGAGGATTCATATGATATATATATCAATAAGAACTTGAGTAGCACAAGGGTAGGTGAAGTGGGTGGAACTTAGAAATTAAGCGTGCTAAGGTTGGAGCAATTTGAGGATTGGTGACCTAGTGGGAAGGTATCAGTTCAAAATATTCAAAAAATCTGAAAATAATTCCAATAATTAGGATTTTTCATATTATTTCATATTTTGATTTTTCTGATTTTTTTAAATTTTTTTTTGCAGTTTTTGAATTTTTTGAATTTTTTCAGAATTCTGTGGCGCACCTGGCCAGGTGCGCCACAGAAATGTGGATTTCTATGGCGCACCAAGACAGGTGCGCCACAGGAAAAAATTAGTGGCGAGAATTCTGTGCGCACCGAGCAATTTGGCGGGTGCGCCACAAAATTCCAAAAAGGTGCGCCACTGATAACCTTTTCTGTACTAGTGAGGATTAGGGCCTGGAAAATTGTTAAGTTTCGGTCACTTTTTACTTGTCTACAGTTGTGGGAGTGTCCAGCAAGTTCAGATAAGAAGCAGTAACTGAATGGAACATTTTAGCTAACATACATGACATAAAATTTACAGCAATCAACCTTTTCTTCATTATTGGATCAGGAGGTAAAGCCTCCCACCCTCCCCCGTTATTCAGAATACATTCAAACAACAGGATTCAAACTCGAGTATATTATAGGTGTAACGTCCCAAAATTGTAACCCAGTTTTATTAGTCAAAAATGTGGGCCAACAAAAACTTTTGTTAATTTTGTGTGTTTGATGTTTGTGCTTGCTTGTGTTGGTTAGTTTGCTAAAACAAAAATGTAAAGAAAAGAAAAGAAACATAATAAAAAGTTCCCACATGAAATCTTGTGACGAAAGTCACACAAAATTCATCCTGTCAAGAAAATAAAATTTTATTTTTTAAAACAAGTTCAGAGGGGTGACATGTGATCACTCTCTCTTTGTTCTCATATTCTTTTCCCTCCCAAAAATATTTCTAAAAAAATCCTAATTTCAAATTCCATTTCTTTCTTTATCTTTCCCAAATCACAAAATGTGCCATGTTGCACATATCCAATAAATTCTAGCACCCTACCAAAAATCCATGCTTTATACTTGTGAATCAAGTATGGAATTAAATTCAAGAAATTTGAATTTAATTTTTCGTTGAGACAATTCATCGAGCACATGGTGGGCACTGCCCGTGTTCATCCTCCGATCCACGAAACCGAGCTCCAATCCGTCGATTGGATGGATCCCTGCGTGGCTTGCTTGCTCCACACTCTCCCCCTCACTCCCCTCAGTCTCCAGAGCAAGAGGGAAGCGTGCCACTTGGTTGTTTTGCTCGTGGCCGCCGCCGTCCGCACGCCACCGTGCTGTCCACCCCTGGCCGTCGACGAAATCGTGCGGAGGAGGCACCCCGCTGGCCCAGCCCTGCACCCTTGCGTCCTCTCACCCTCACCGCACTCGTCTGGACGGAGATGACCGCGCCCTGACACCCTGAGGCGCCGTGCGCCAGCCGCCATGTCAACGCTCGCCAAGCTCTGGCCGCGCGTGGACACCGACGCCGATCCTCTCCTCCACGCCACCCCAGCTCGCGTGGCTCGTCTCGGACGCGCCTCTGCCACCCAGCAACCTCAGGGACACGTCCCCGTCAGCCCTCGTGGCCTGCAGCAGCCGAATCGATCCGTCCACTCCGCGGACGCGCCATGGACGCCGTGCCGTGTCGAGCTCGCTCTCGCAGCCGCGCGTGCACCCCTCTACCTCTAAACCCTAGCTAGACACCCTACGGTCGTCGCCGTGCAGCACCGCCACCAATGGCGTGCTATCCCCCTCCCTAGACCACTCCTGCGCCCCGCCCACCGCACGCCGTGGTTCGGCTATAAAAAGCCACCGCACCCGTGCCTCCACACCTCACCACCGCTCACTCCAGCACCCCTCCCTCACTCTCCACCCCTCAGTGCACCGCTAGGAGAGCGGTGACACTGCCCCGCAAGCCCAGGCCGCCTCGAGCGTCCTCGATTTCTCGCCGGAGGCGAGGAAGAGGTCGAGCACGGATAGGTCGTTGCTCGCTTCCCCTCTCCCCTCTCTGGCCCATCCTAGCCTCACCATTACCCCCGCACTTACCCGCCGCCGTTTCCCCGTGTTTGGTGCACAGACGCGGAGCAGAAGGAGCACCGGAGTTGCAGCACGGCCGCGGAGGTGGAGTTGCTCGCCGTCGCCGCCAGAAGCTTCCCCAGCAAGCACACCTCATCCCAGAGGCTTCCCCACGATCCCCGCCGTCGATCCACCTCTTTCCGCAGCCTCCCGAGCCCTAGGTGAGTTTCCCCGTGCTTCTCGCCGTCGCCGGAGCCGCGGCGCCGCCCGCCTGAGGTCGTCGATGACCGCGAGCTCCAGGCGCCGTTCGATTAGAAATCGACGGTAGCGTACCGGTTCGCGTGATTAGTCGCTGACTGGTGGACCCCACCCGTCAGCGTTTTAAATTTAAAACGCGCGCGCGGAACGTTCCGTTGAGTCACTGACGGGCGGACCCCACCCGTCAGGGTTTTCTTCTTTTCCAGCGTTTTAGAATTTCCAAATTCCACTGTTTTCAGTACTGGATCTAGATTAGAAATTCAATAACTTGAGTTATAGAAGTCCAATTAAATCAAACCAAACTGCTCTGGAAAGCTTATAAAATTATTTAACTCATCAAAGTGGTCTCATCTCATTTAAATAAATAATAAAAATGTATTAATAAAAATGCTCCAGAAGGTTTAAAACACTAAACCATTTGTTTCTGGAGTTATATAAATCCAAATAACTTGAAACCAATTTTGGTAACCTTGTATTAGGATCCTTTAGCTCCCCAAATTTTGGTAGAATTAATTGAGTAGTCTAAAACCCTTAGCCTTTGGTTGAATTTCAGTGCACCCTTCTGCACTAAACCAATTAGTGTGATTTATCATTAGGTCCAATTAAGCTCAAACCAATTTTGTTAGATCACTTGTAGCCAAAGTTAGTTGCCCCTAAAAGGATTTAATTTTTGGAGCAACCTAATTTGTTTGGTAGCTAAAACTTGTTTAAAAACCTTCTGAACTACAACAAATGTGTAGGGAGTTTGGTAACTCCAAATGACCCCAATCCAATTGGGTGATCTTCTACACATCAGTAGCTACCCATAGAATTTTAGTTTGAATTTTTGTGACAAACATAGATTAAATGGTGAATTAATTGGTGTACAACTAGTTTCTGCCTTAGTTTGAAAATAATTAAATAAAGATTAATTCAATTAAAATTAAAAACCATCTTGTGTTGCTTGATGTGTGCAGTAGCTAATTGTGGCAATTATGAGTGTAATGCTGTGTTGATGCTTGAGCTAGAGTAGTGATGGTTGTTTTGCTTGTTTAAACGTTTAGACGATACCGCTGACGAATTCATCAAGGAAGGAGGTTTTGCTGAACCCGAAGATCAGGACCAGTACCACCTTGTTGAGCAAGGCAAGCTACTTCACTGAGCTTGCATTATATACCTCTATTTTAGTCTCAAGAGTT